>UELW01000056.1:4999049-6199049 GCA_900490495.1 Danionella dracula
GAGAGAGAGAGAGGGAGATAAAACGAGAGAGGAAAAAGAGAAAAAGAAAAGAGAAACCACAGAGAGAGACAGGTAAAGAAGAAAGTAGATCGAGCGTAAGATAGAGAGAGAGCTATAGAACTGCGCTCTCTCAAACACGCAATCGGCCCCAATAGAGACCAAAATAACTATCTCTCCCTCCTATCTTCTCTCCCGCCCTCTTTCGCCCCCCTCTCTCTCTCTCTCTCTCTCTCTATCTCTCTATCTCTCTCTCTTGCACGTGCACGTGCACGAATAATCAGTCTTCGCTGAGGGAATGGAAGACGCACACTATGAACACAGATGTGTCATCGCTTGAAATTGTAGTCAGTAACTGGTGAGAGCAAGTGAAGAAACAGAGATGATTGGTTTAATTTTAATCAAATGAACAGCACATTAGCTGAGCGTATGCAACGCAAGACCTCGATTTCATATTGAGCAGGAAGAGGAGCGTCTCGTCCATCGCAGCTGTTAGGTGTCCTGTGTGTGATGTCACACATATATAAACAATCCTTAAATTAACTAAAAGTACTTGTTTTTATCAACTTACAAACTACTTATACACTCTTGCGTAACTGTTTAAAATGGCAAGTCGTTATTTTGGACACATTTTCTGAATGCCTTTCACAGAATTCAAATGAGGCATTTTAATATAGATTAATCTATATTAATAAAAAAAAAAAAACAGTGAGATTAATCTGGATATAATTTCCAAATACATATAATTTTCAAATTATGTTTCTGTTCAAAACTATTCAAATTACTTTCATTTTGTTTTTTGTTTAATGTGACAATCCCCTTCCTTTCCCGGATTCATTTCCTCCCTCTAACACATACTTAAAGAACTAAGCAGCAACATTATTAGAGAAGAGAAATAAAACTTAAAGCATGAAAACTATCACACAAAAAAAACCAAAGTAGCTAATAGTAGACTACTAGATTAAAACGAACTGAATTTTAACTAGGAGAAGCCAAAACTAGTCAATCATACCAAGTAATAACCTTATAAAACCTGCACTACAATAGAAGAAAAAAAAAATTAACACATAATATATGCGCACAGAGCACATCAATAAAGAACCAAATCATTAATTTCACGCTGAAAATGTGCAAAAAACATTGTCCTTAGTCCGGGCTGTTCTTTCAGCAATAAACACATCAACTCTTCCAATCCCTTTACATTCATAACAAAAGTCCTCTTCCCTCACCGAGCCCCTCATTGGCTACAAATGAGTCATCCTAACCATTAATCTCCTTGTTGCTTCCAGTCAAGCACAAACATATTTTCTTTTCAATTAGGAACGCTCCTTTCCTCGTGTGACAGTCTAATGTGTCTTCGATAGATTCGCAGCTTTTTTCAGTAAGTAGAACGGAAGAAAAGCACTGCAGATAAGAGATTTAATATCACACTCACGTGGTAGTAGGCGATGGCCTCGCGGTCCAGGGCTCGACTGACTGACACTTCTCCCGTCAGCCGGTTGATGCTGAACACACCTTTAGGGTCTTGATCTGCCCCTCTTCCTGTCAGACGGAAGATGTGCTCCTCTTTCATGTTAGGTGAGATGACCTGTGTGACATGTTAATGCCCAGAAATCAATTACTGTTATGTTGAAGGGAAAGTTATTCCACAACTGCCATCTTTTCGCAGCTCTCCACCTGTCCCTATTCTTTAACTGAACCCTTTATGTCTGAAAAAGCACACGTCATTTATTCATATTCACACTATTCGTTTATTTTTAGTGTTAATTATATCGGTTAAACTAATAATAAACAGAGGTGGGGAAAATGTATCTAAAAGAATACAACATGATAAGCTAAGAATGAAATAATAAACCACTGAAATCAAATTCTATGTCATTTTGAAATCCAAATTTAACCTTAAAAAAAACTACAAAAATGCTATAAAGATATGACTAGACAAACCTTGAAAATATTAAATAGATTTTAGATTATGCAAATGTAAAAAATCATATTATAGATTGATTATGTGGAATATTTAAAGCCTCTATTTCATGACATTTTGAATACTGCTTAGAGGGACCAAATGTACCCTTTGGCTACTGTTGACCAGTGTATTGCTAGTTACTAAAAATCAATGATCTTTTATTTTAATGTCAGTACTGCATGGAAAATACTACTGAATACTACGTTTTAGCATTATGGTCAATATACATAGAAAGTTGACTTAAACAAAGTAAACTTTAAATGTTAATGCATGTCAGACCAGCACAAACTGAAAATATAAAATAGATTTTTACAATAAATAACACAAATTCTGAAATATAGGACACAATCTGTCGCTTTCAGATTCAAAACAGAAGGGTGCTTTTTTTTTCAAATACTGATCCACTCCATATTTTAAGGTATGGGTGGCACCCTTAAAGTATTTATGTGATCTATTTTTGTTGTTGTTCAGAAATAATTAAACTGACATAATATGCTGCTATGTTAATACTGGGTTTTTTTTTTATATAAAGAATACAAATCCTAAATGTTTGAATCTACCTATCTGAGGAGTACATTCAAGATAAAAAAAAACTATAATATGAACATGTTTTTAGTTAATGAGCAGAACTCACATGTGACTGGTCGATCACAGCAAAATCCATTGTTTTTCGTCAGAGTTGCGAGTTAGAAGCACAGAAAAAAAGAAAAAAAAGTTAATGCACAGACCACACACTCAGGCATAGTTATGAGTTAATCTCACACAGCAAACATATTCATTGGTTGATCTCTGTTAATCATTACCTTATATATGAAAGATTCAACAAAAACATGTATTATATTGTACAGTATTTGAAAGAGATCAAATTAAATGGTCTCAAAAACAAACTGTTGGTTAGCACGACTGTCTTACCACCTCCAGCTCATTTGGCTTTTGTGTATTGTCCTTTATACACTCATCTATTATCATCATCAGAATATTTCATGAACCATCTTATATTGAAATGAAGCCTTCAAAGACGTGTTTTATCTGAAGCAATAAACTCCTGGTGGGTTTATCACAAAGCAGACACTTCCTCGAATCCTCCTGTATCTTGTAATTAAGCTGAAAACAAAAACACCCATTTTAGAAAATGAATCCAAGCAAAGTAATTGTCCTCACAAAAAGCTCTTGTTAGCTTTATTTATCTTCTCCACGCAGATCCTTTTCTGCAAGATCATACACAAAGTTTTTTTTTTTCCTAAAGAATTACAGGCTGTCTGAACTTAAGGAGCATTTTCATTCTGAGAAACACAACAAAGGATTTTCTTAAGAGTTCGATTAGCTTCTCAAGAGGAGACCTTGAAATCTTGGTCAGCAAATATCTGTGAAACTGTTGGATTTCATAGCACAATGAGAGCTGTGTAGTTCAGTGGCAGGGCTGTTATTAAACACATTACAAGGATTAAAGAGGATTGTATAAAAGCAGCAAATAAAGCATTCAGGCTGGCAGCACACATAAACTGTTTAGCGTATATAATATATAATCTATTTTCAATAGCTAATAGCATCATTGGATACTTGAGACTGTATCTAGTCTTGGCTAGATTTTTCAGAAAAGCCGGAACCATATTAACATAGACAGAGATGGGGTCCACTTGCTTTAACTAAGTTGAGCTGTTTTTACTTCAGGGTTGCCTCAGGGGAAATGTGTGCATGGTTCTGAATGCACAATGAGGCTTGGTTTGTTTTGTTGCATAAACAATCACTATGAGTCTCTAGCAGAGTATGCCTATATATATATATATATATATATATATATATATATATATATATATATATATAGTGAAATACATTTTAAATAAGTAAAAATACTAAATCATATCTAATAAATATGTGACCCCTCTAAACTATCACTGCACCCTTCTTAACCTCCAAAAGGCAGTGTTTATATGTCTTTAAATCTCCTCAAATGGTTGTGCTCTGCAAAATAAGTCATGCACTTCCTGTTCCTGCTTTCTTCTTCACACCTCCAGCTGAATTTTGCTTGTTGGCACACAGAGAATCCCTACTTGCGACAAATAGATTAATCTTTTGTAAGCCACAAAAACTCTTTCGGCCAGGACATCCAAAAACACACTTTTTTTCATTATTTATCAATGAGGTTATGTTTTGGTTACACTTGAGTGTCAGTCAGCGAGTATGTGCTACATTGTGATGAGCTGCATTAGCGGTTCATCTGATTGGTTAGTGGACGGTGCTTTGGCAAATGGGTATCCCTTTTTAACTCCCAGAAAAAAAGTGGTACAGAAACATGCAAGAAACAATTTGAATATGACTTGAGGCATGTTTTTTGATGAGCGAACAACACTAAAACATGCAAAATGTGTCTTAAAAGTTGAGATTACATAATATGGCACCTTTAGTTACAGTATTTACTATTTCTACAATGTGTTTCCACTAATCAAACTTTGTATTACAATGGAATTTTGTCTTGATTAGGGTCTAGCTGCAGGCATGCAGTCTCAGGTGCACATATGGTTGAATGAGTATCATCAGGGCACAAACAGTGTCGCTCACAGTCTCAATATATATATAATGAATAATATCTATAATATACAATGTGGGAATAGAATGCCAAATTAAGTTATTTTTAAAATGAGCTGCCTGAAACATTTGTGCTATCAACAAATTACCCAAACCCCACTAATTCTACTGTTATAAATATTGTTGACTATGAATTGCTTTTTGGTAATGTTTGGGTGCAGTGGTGGAGCCTAATGGGAGAAGCTGTGTGGAGTATACATGTGAATAATGGCCGCTGAGTGAACGTATATGTGGATAAGGTAGCTAAAAGGGGCCGTGACTGGCAATAAATGTGTGTTTTAGTCTATAACACCCATGTTGAAAGATAACTGAAGTTCTGTTGTGTTGAGGAAACCAAAGAGTTGTGCATCTCATCAATATGCAGGCAAATAAAAATCCCACGTTATGTTTCATGCAGCGTCACGGTGGCGCAGTGGGTAGCGCGGTCGTCTCACAGCAAGAAGGTCGCTGGTTCTAGGCTCGGCTGGGGCAGGTGGCATTTCTTGGTGGGTTCTCATGTTCTCCCCGTGATGGTGGGTTTTCTCCGGGTGCTCCGGTTTCCCCACAAGTCCAAAGACATGCGGAATAAGTGAATTGAATAAGAACAATTGCCCATAGTGTTAAAGTGTGAATGTGTGTGTGAATGTTTCCCAGCGATGGGTTGCGGCAGGGAAGGGCATCCGCTGCGTAAAACATATGCCAGAGAGTTGGCGGTTCATTCCGCTGTGGTGACCCCGAAAGGGAATAAAGCCGACATGAAGATGAATGAATGAATGAATGTTTCATGCATGTTGTACTGCCGCAGCGAGCCATCAACGGCTGGGGAGAGACACAACTTTTTCCGTACACTCGAGTCAGAAGCTGTGAGAATGCACAACTGAGAGCTTGTGTTAGATTGCAGTCTGCAGCCAGACCCTATTGGTTTGTCACTCATAAAATAATTGAATGCCTGGAAAGGATATGATCAATACATGTTTAAATGCTACGTTTGTTTAAACTCGGAAAGAGAAAAAAGTAATAAAATAATTTCTGACCAATGTTAAGCTCAACATTTTGATTTTTTTTTTACTGTCTCCTTTTGCATATGGTTAGCAAAACCCAAATTTTTGTGAAATCAGGGTTTCTGTAGGTGTCATAAGGTCAAATGCCTTTTTATAAGGTTAGCCTTTGTAATACCTTTATAAGACAGTTAAGAATCTATATCATAGCATCTTAATCACACACACAAAAAAAACGTTTTAAATAATAAACTGTATCCTTCAAAAGCCATCACTGTTATGTCTTTGAGTATTTATAAAGATTTTCTCAAACTCTGGCAACCCTAACCATGCCTTTTACAAAGTGATCATTTACATTTCATTTTTACATTTTGGATCATTTGCTCACTCTCTGGCAACCCCAACATTAACTTTTATGCTTTGGATAATGTATGTGCATTTTAACAATCTCTAGCAACTCTTACAATAAGATTAGCATTTGTTTAACATGTATCTTATGTCAATATCTGGCAACCATAACAATCATTTTTAAGATTTTGAGCAATTATGCACATTTTGTTAAAGCATTTTCATATTCTCTGGCAACTATTAGCAAAAACAAAATAAAACACAAATTAAGTGAGGTCCACATGGACATGAAACAATTTGAAAAATATTTAAGATAATTTAAGACTTTTCAATGCCTAATATTTGGGGTTTTACATTTTAAGACCCCACTGAAACCATGATAATGGACAACAGACAAAAAACCACTAAATTAAACTAAAATCTGAGCTTGGCAACTAAGGTTTCGGAATTAGTTGTGGTAAATTTGAAATGGATATGACAACAATTCTTCCCTGAATTTTGCCCACTATTATTTACTGTACTCTGTTGACAATAGGTTGGAGTATTTATTTCCCAGTAAAAAATTTAATAAAGATTACTTTCATATAACATGAGCCAGCTCGTCACAAAACAATGACTGGTTTTGTGCAAAAACTGATCGTTGAAAAAAAAAAAAAAAAAAACTATGCTATTCCTAAACAAACTGTAGAGTCGTCTGTTTTGAGCAGTAACTTGCAGAGAGTCTGTCACAATCCCTTCTTCTTATTTTTCTTTCGTCTCAGAGTTATGTTTGTTTTCCACCCACACTGCTTTTGGCCTTGTGCAGAATTTCTCAACGACTATGGCTATGTAATGTGAGAGGTTGCTATGGAGCTTGTTTTCTACAGTGGGATGCATACAGCTGTGATATTGATCCCCCTGAGGAATATATACTCATTTCTCTGCACTTCTGAGGTGCTTTATTAAATGTGTGATGGTCTTCTTGAACATATCAATAAGAAGGGAAAATAAATGAAAAATGACTCCATATTGTCAGGGTATTGCAGAAAAAGTACCAATCGCATTCAAGAAAGGCTTATTGAACACACCAATGAATAAACAGGAGACAGTCCTTCTCAGAGCATGCTGGATTTTAGCTTTCAGTAGCTATATTATAACTTTTCAGACTAGGTCACATGACCAGCAGCTAGATTTAGAGAGCTACACAGCAAGGAGATGAAACGGAAGCCACACAGCCAGGAGAAAAAGCTGAAGCCAGCCTGAGGATGGGACAGAGTCCACTCAACAGTAGATCAGCCTAGAGATGAGAATAATAGCATAATAGAGGATCAATGGAAGTTAGCGTGTACTGCTTCCACACAGAATTGATGTTGTTTACGGAGAGATAGACACTGGGAGGATCACTTAAGCTCTAAGAGTTTGAGAAATTAGTTTTGCTGCAGGACTTTTTCACCCTTCATTCCTAGAACAGTCTCACAATCAGCTAGGTGGGCTACGATCTATGAATTTCCTTTGGAACTCAATCTGACCTCTGACTCAATTTAGATCCGTCTTGTCTGATCTGTCCTGTATATAGACTGATTGATTAAATAATACATCATTTGTTATCGTTTTATAAGTATATAACCATATTTGATCTCAAAATGTTATGTAAGTGATTGAACATTTACATTTACTTTTATGCATTTGGCAGACGCTTTTGTCCAAAGCGACTTCCATTAGGGGAGAGACAATATGCAATCTGTTACACCGTCAAAGTCTATCTCAGCTTCTTATAATAAAATATGTATCAACTGATCAATAAACCAAAGCAGTGAGGAAGAAGAGGAAGAAGATAAATACAGAGGAGGAAAAAATAACATTTTTTATAGTAGGTGTTCCCTGATGAGATTTCAGTACAATAATCTGAAAGCTTAAAATCTTAATTCAGAGCTGAAATACTCTGTTTATGAAAGTATTTTCAAATGTTTTTTTTTGTAAAAATATTTTTAGTAATTTAAGATGGTTACACAGTTTTTTCTTAATAACACATTGAATGAATGGATTTGTGTGTTTACATAGTTTTATCTTTGTACTGTATGTCTTTAGGCAAACTAAATAAAAAATGTACGACTTCAAACTCCTAGACTTACTTTAACACATGTAACTGTTGTCATCTTGTCCAGATCTACTATTCAGTCTTAAAATTAGGTTAAATAAGATTTTGAATCAATCAGTAAATCATTGCCGATCAGCTCACTCATTGATCAATTAATTGATTCGCTTCACAAAAGGCTTTTTTTAACCAGTATATTCTAGTTAATTTAGTTTATTTTAAATATGTAGATCGATTACCTCTGCAAAACATCACAAGAAAAGTTCTTCTGGTTCACACTTGCAAACAGACTGACAAGATGAAGACCCGGATTAACGTACAGAGAAATTCAAAGAACCAAGCAGAGAGTCTGTTGGAAGTTGATAGTAACTACTATCTGGTTATAGTAGAGTACTATCTGGTGATTGGTTTCATAGTCCTGCAATATTTGTCTA
Organism: Danionella dracula; assembly: GCA_900490495.1. Classification (NCBI taxonomy): domain Eukaryota; kingdom Metazoa; phylum Chordata; class Actinopteri; order Cypriniformes; family Danionidae; genus Danionella; species Danionella dracula. The sequence continues at coordinate 5,007,432 of UELW01000056.1, forward strand.
ATTGAGCAGTTCTCTGTACAAAGCTAAATTAAAGGTGTGGTATGCCAAATTTTCTGAACCAGTGTTGACATTTGAAATAACCAAGACGATTACTACCTTTAATCAATAGCATTTCATGCTAATTTTATTAGCTCCTGTTTCAAGTTTGATGAATGTAAAGAATAATCTGAAAATAACCATCTGAGATAGCAATCATCAAAGCTACTAGTGTGGTCGAGCAACAGAGACGTCGGGGAAAGTGGATTGCGAGCACTTCTTCACTGTTTATAGCAGGTTGCTCACACACGTGCAATCAAACAAAAGCATGTGCACAAGCCAACACAGCCTCCCCTGGCTTTCCTCTCCATCATTAGATGTCAGCAAAGAGCCCACGGGAGAGATGCTCACCTATTTCTATCAGCTCTCATTAGGAGGACAGAGTACATGAAAGAGCAGCCACTTTTAACTGCCTGCACATGGCAGGAAGGAGGAACCTGTCATAAACTTGTTTCTGACAATTCTTACTATGAAGCACAGAACTTTACCTTATTTTTATTTGTCTACATTTTTCTTTATAAGTTATTCTTTTCTTTATAAGTTATAATTTTTTTTATAAGTTTCTACTACACCATAATCATATTATCATACATTTTAACTGACTGTGAATGCTCTATTTATGTGAAACCTTTGTTGAAAACAATTTACACGGAGCGGAGTAATAGCATTTATGATGTTGAGAAAACAATAATCATTTACTTTAAATGTGTACAATTTTGACTCTATAACAAACCTGTGGCAAAAGACAAATTGAACCATGAGAAACACAAAATTGTTATTTAAAGTAAGGATATGCTATTCACAAAAATGCTTTAACACCCAGTGTTCCGAAAGTGGGTCATGTCAGGCTTGAGCTCAGCCACTACATGGCCTGCAGGAAAAAAAAAAAAAAACATTCTTTGAACTTTTCAGCCGCTGCAATGATTGGAAGTCAACTGTTAGGCTTCCAAAAAAGAACAATATAAATGCTTGGCAGAAGATCTTTACTGTCAACGAAAGCATAACCAGTCTTTATTTATATAGATTGCATAAAGAACAACTGTGAAGACTCTATTTCACTGTTGCAGGGTTTGAACCACAATATAATTGCATCAGCAAGCGAAAGCTACGCTAGGGTGGTTTTTCCTGGAATTCTTTACACCCTTGGTTGCCTTTTTCAAGCGTTATCTCCTGTTGTTTATTGTTTTTTAAAGTTTTCCAGGTCATGTTAATTCTTTCAGTTTAAGCCTCTTTTTATTATGAATAATAGTTAAAAATATTGTATATAATAATTTCAAAATCTGAAAGATGCTTGTTCTCTAGTGTAAAGGTTGCCGAAGGTAATCAAGCTTTCTGCACATGCATTGCATGAAGCAGTCTCCGCTGCTTATTAACTCAAATTACACAAAAATAAAAACAACGTTGGTTTCAATAAATCATTAATATTTAAATAAAGCAGATGCTGAACAAATGAATAATAAATGTGCATGTGCTTAAAAATTTTAAATAAAAAAAAGATTAAAAATAAAACTTTAGAAAAAACATACAAAAAATAAATCAACAAAAAAATGTGTTATTCTTAATTTTTGTTCAGTTGGTTGAAAGTAGATCCTTGTCTGAAAAACCAAAACCAAAACCTCTATGATTTTATCTGATGAAAGTGGCTTTGAGAGTGAGGGAAACATAATGGAGGAGAGAGGTGAGAAGAGATTGGATTTCCTGAGATTTTTATGATATTCATTGCAACACTAGTTTTCAGTATTAAGCTTGTTTAATAAAGGCTGAATCTAAAATTGATGATGGCACCCCTGGTCTGGATTTTTGCATTACTTATTTCTGTTGGAACATCTGAAAAAACACAGCAATTACAATAAATAAAATATCTTCCAAACAAAAAAAAGGCAACCGCAAATCCATGTTTGTTTGTTTTTTAAGAAACGCTACAACCTTGACATGCATACCTTCTATTCTGGAAATGAACACCCTCGATATTGAAACGTTGTGTCAAAACCAAGTTATAATAAAAGATCCCCGCAGGTAAAGGCTTCCTCTACTAGATTCAGTTCTTTAGATAAGAGAATAAAACAGCTGCTTAGGGCCGCATTTGCAGATGCAACATGAGAAAATAAACGTTTTGTTTTAATTATTTCAACAGGGACAAAGCTACAGTTGCTCTTATACCAACGTTACATAATAACGGTTAAGTACATTAACATTGTTAAGAATATGCAAATTACAACAAGTACTTAATCAACAATTATCACAATACATTTGAAATAATCACCTACAACAATGGTAAGTGTAAAACATTCGTATATCTTAATACATGGGCAATGTAAGAAAGACTAACAAACCATTGAACATATTTTTATGAACCAAAATGATATAACGGTTATAAATTACCATTATTTTTTAAGAGATGACATCATCACATAATAGGAGTACAGCAACCGACACATCTGGAGCGCTCGAGATCATGATCGAGAATGTGGAGTCAGGTCTAGTTACTAGCGTAATTGCCTTGTACATTTTTGAAGACGCCAGAAATGATATGATACAGACATATGAATGTATCTTTTTTTAGACAACGTCTAAAAACATCTGGTGAATTAAAAACACGTGTTTGTACTCTTGTTGAAACCAATTTGGTGAAAATATTACTTCGGATATTAATTTATTTTTTGACAATACATGTTTCTCTTTTTAATATTATTTGTGTATTAAACATAGCCTAAACATGTATATAGTAATATTGAGAAGTCATAGAAAAAAAAAGTTTTTTGGAGCAGCGATTTATTGGAGGAGCGATTCTCCTTCTGCTGGTAGAACAAACTCCCTGATCCAGTCTGGAAAGCAGCAACACTAACAGCTTTCAAAAAGAAACTGAAAACTCTTCTCTTCAGGGAACACCTACTATTAAAACAAAAACAAAAAAACAGTTTTTCCATTCTTACTGCTATGGTTTATTGATCAGTTGAATCAACTTCTATTATGAGAAGCTGAGATGTACTTTGACTTTGTAACAAATTGCATATTGTCTCTCCCCTAATGTAAGACAAAAGCGTCTGCCAAATGCATAAATGTAAATGTGAGATAAATGTTTTGCCACCACACCCATTACCTGTGAGGCCTGCACTTTTACTCTTGTTTACTGAGAGTAACTCAAATCCAAGGCACGCCAAACCTGCCGACCTGTGTGACATGCAACCCTTCAGAAATACCTGCTGTATTTATACAAAATATCACTCACATTGACTGACATTGACCCAATTCACAATATATGGAAACACAAGTATGTTTTAGTAATACAACATGTGTGAAAACAGAATATAAAATTGCTAATACAATAACATGAATAAAATGAAAATGTGCTCATGCTTCGGTCTCCAATGTTTGTTTGTACACAGATAACAAGATAGCTGAGTGCAATTAAGGTCCATGGTTTTTCACATACTATCTTATATAAAGTTTATTGAAAAGCTGGAAAACTGCTTGTTGTGGTACTTTATTGTATTTATATGGTTCCGCAAACCACCAAACATATGTTTAGCTACTGTCTTTGAGATTTTGATTAAACATTCGAGACACTTTTACATTTTAAATGAATTAAATAGTTGTTTAACAAAGAGAATGGCTTGACTGTTTTTATAGTCTTAACCCTTGAGTTGCACAAACCATCAAAGAGTAGCCAGAATGTCACATATTTCAGCAGAATTCAAATATTCAGCCGGTTTACCAAGGATAAATGAAACCTTTGAGTAAGTAATGATATGTGAGGTGATGTGGTCTCGACAGAGTGTGCTAAAGAGTAGGGTAATCTTAGCTATGCAGACCCCAGAAAGGATCAAAGCCATCACTAGGCAGAGCACTTGACATTTACATCTCCTTATCTCCGGTTCTCTCACATGCACACCACATTGCAATCTCAAAGCAGGGACAAGCGAATGCACATCATAGCTTGACATTTTACAACACTAATGCTCACACACTTGTATCGTGATGAAGAAATGATTCCAACCAGACTGTTTTCATGTCTGCTGCAAGTCTTTCTGAAAGGAATCACTCATACACTTTAGAAAGCACAAGAATTATTTAAGCTTTTACAAAAAAAAACTCAATTATTACATTTATAGTTTAAAAAACAGTTTTATAGGTAGAGTTAAAGACTTTTTGTAGTCAATGAAAAGTTCATAAAAAGGCCTCTCAATATAAATCCTTTGTATAAATGTATGTATTTATTATAAGCATATTTATTTAAATGAAAAAATGTCACCAAATACTTAATCTTAACCATGTAAATGTGGCATTCTAAATGTCTACAAAATGTAATCTGCTGGTTATTTAACTGAAGATCCTGTGCTCATAATGACTCTCTATAAGGCCATACTCATAGACATATTAAAGAAACTGCTTTTGTAAGGTCAGTGCATCTCCTATTCTAAGTATTACATTTGATATTAAGATGCATAAAATAAATGAAGAAAAAAACACATTTCTGAGGTACCTATTTCACAGGTTTCTTTTACATAACTGTGGAAACCGTTAACTGCGGAACCCAGTTTCAAAATAAAAACCAAATGAGAGAAAACATGTTTCCCTGAACTTCAGAACACAGAATCAGAACCGCTCATTTCATTCAGTTGCCAAATACTCAGAAGAGCATGTAGCCTAATATGTCTTCCAGACTTTCATTCATTCATCTTCATGTCGGCTTTCTTCCCTTTCGGGGTCGCCACAGCGGAATGAACCGCCAACTCTCTGGCATATGTTTTACGCAGCGGATGCCCTTCCAGCCGCAACCCATTGCTGGGAAATCTTCCAGACTTAAACAAGCATATTTATAAAATGATACATTTACAACAGTGCATAGCCGAACCTGCCCTGAAATTGAATAAAATTATAAAATTAAGCCGAACTAAACCTGATTCATCAGGTTCAGACTGGACCTCACATAAACTGGGCTTTACGTGACACAGGGATGCAAGCAATACACTTACAATAATCAGCTTAAACAATTTCCATTTTTAACTTACCAAAGGTAATTGTATACAATATAATTTCAACAGCACTTAAATTTGAAAATAATCACTCTTTACTTTGGCAGATTGCTGGTATTAAATAGATGGGGATTATTCTATGTTTGTATGTTTTGCAATCATTTCAAAACTCAAAGTCTATTTACCCATTGTGCAGGTCATGTGATCAAATAGATGTAAGCACATTTTACAAACAGAAGTGGAGGTGTTCCCTATTCATTTGGAACCAAGGGTTTACAACAGTTTCTCAACAACCCTAAATGTCTGTCTGTTGTCATATAATATGATATATTTCAAAAAGTTATAAAATATTCTTTTATATTAATCTGTGATAGTCTACTCACGTGATGTCAGGGTTTTCTCCTCTTTTTCCGATAGGTGTCAGGGTTTTTGCCTCTTTTTCCGATAGGTGTCAGGGTTTCTCTTTTCAGCCTCTTGTTTCAGTTATCTTGCTGTGCTTCCCGATCTTCTAATTTTTTGCGTCTGTTTATCGATTGTTCTGCGTCTCGCTGTGCTTTGTCGTTGTGCCGGTTCTGAGACTTCTGGTTGTTTTCCCGCCTGTCAGGTGACCCCCTTCACATGGTCTGAATGTTTGTTTATGTTTAATGCTCAATTAAGTGGCTTGTTACGTGGGTACCCGCCTTCTGTCATTAATCTGCCTTTAGTTCTTACAGCTGTTTTTCCTCGCCTTCACTTATTTGTCTCCATTTTTTGTCTCCTGGTGTTTGCAATGTTCTTTATTTGTTGGAGTGTGTGTTAACCTATGCGCTGGTTGAGACATTTACCTTTCTTGTTAGTGTGGTCTTGTCAGTTATTATTTAGAATCAATTGTTCCAGTTTGCTGTATTAATCAGATTCTTTATCAGGTTTTCTCCCTTGTGGGTTTCAACCTTATCTTCTAAGCTTGTTTCTGTTTGATTAAAAGTGCTCTTCATGATCAGCTGTCTCTGCGTACGAGATCCTTCTCTAAAACACCACTACAAATCCTAACACAGTTGATTTCCGCCAAACTTTCATGGGCCAAGTGCATGTGCATACCCTGCAGTTTAATCATTGTTTGCAAACAGTAAAATAGTTATACTGTAGCACCCAAGAGTGCCTCTTGCCAGTGATTTTGGAAATGGGTGTGAAACATGATAACTTAAACAAACATAGTTTCTTTACTACTGCAGCTCATCTTTACATGCTTTTGAGCTAAAATATGAGTTGGTTTGTGTGTTGGGCATTTAGGATCGGGTTTCATGTACTAGTATATTTTATGTTGCTGGAGGTTATTTTACTAGTGGCTGCAAGATGTATGGCCATAAGTCTTTGTAAGACTTGCCTCAATCTCGTGCTGTTGCCAGGCTACAAATGGTTAGTCTCACCTTTGGTCTAATTGCTATGTACATCATCCAACACTGTTTGTCCACAGGATAATAGAGCCTTGTTCAAATGTTTAGGCCAGTGTTTTTCAACCGGTGTGCCGCGGCACATTGGTGTGCCGCAAGATATCGTCAGGTGTGCCGTGGAAAATTTTAAAACGGTGTGTCCGTGCGGTCTTGCGCCTGGCAGAGTAATCATGTAGTAGCTTAGTCTTTCATACCAGTAGGTGGCAGCAGCAGGTAGCTAATTGCCTTGTGCTTGAAGACAAGCGAATAAGAGACACATGGATGCAGCGGCAGGTGGCATTTACGGTGGCATTGTGGATAGTAGGACTGCGGTGAAAGTGATGGATACGTTTTTGAAGAGGAAAAATGCTGATTCTAAACTGGACTCAGATGAAGGCTCTAGTATGAGTGAAGGTCAAAAGAAAGCAATGACTACGACGTCCAGCAAAGTTTCTGGCGCGAGGCAATACAGTGAAAGCTACCTTGCATTTGGATTTGCTTTTACCGGAGATGCACCGATTCCGTTGTGCTTGGTATGTGGTGAAAAGCTCTCCAACAGTGCTATTGTGCCAAGTAAGCTTAAATGTTCTCCAAAGGAAACATCCTTCACTTAAAAACAAAAATGTGGAGTATTTTATTCGCCCGCGTGAACGCACGGAAAAACAGGCGACATGAGAAAAACAGTAAAGTTAAATGAGAAAGCCCTTAAAGCTAGCTACCATGTTGCTGAACTAGTGGCTAAATCAAAAGTCCCACACTGTGGCAGTGCAATTAATACTTCCTGCCTGCAAAGCCATTGTAAATGAGATGCTCGAAAAGATTTTATTGGATTCCTATTCAAGACGTTCTAATGTCATTTTTAAATTAAAAAACATTAAAATAACAGTAACACACTTACATTGTTATAACGGGTTTTTTTACACGCTTTCAGCTGACGCTGTGCCGAGGGATGTTTTCAATTAGAGAAATGTGCCTCGGCTCAAAAAAGGTTGAAAAACACTGGTTTAGGCTAAGTAGTAATTCATAGCAATTCCAAAAATAATATTGCTATTAATATCAATTAAATGTTTATAGGTATTCAAATTTTATTCAGTCTTAATGATTGTATTATTATTGAAAACTTAAGCATACTATTTCCTGCTTAAAATTAGATGTTTACTACAATTTTATAAATATTCAGTAAATTTTGTGAGTAACTGGACCAGAGAACAGTGTGAGCTGATTTAGACTTGTAATGGGAGTGATTAATGACTGTCACTTGTGACACTTTGGCCTCATTCAGCACAGTGGGGCAGTCCCGGTTTAAACTAGGAAGGATGACAACACAAGAGAGAGAGAGAGAGGAGGGATGGAGAGAGAGAGAGAGAGAGAGAGAGGAGGTAGAGAGAGTAGAGAGAGCGAGAGAGAGAGAGAGAGAGAGAGAGAGAGAGAGAGAGAGAGAGAGAGGGAGGTAGAGAGAGAGGAGAGAGAGAGAGAGAGAGAGAGAGAGAGAGGGAGGGGGGAGGGGGGCAGACCTTTCTGCTGGAGCTCTCAAACAATTGCCGTCCATGCACATGAACATGTTTTTTTGTATGCGACCAATTGAAGCATCAAATGTTAACTGTTTGGCCATAATTTGATCTGAAAATTGTCATCTGAATTTTTTGAAAAATGTAACAAATTTGTATCATATTTACACAATCATGTTGGTGCCCTTTAATGAGTCACGTGACCAGAAGAAATCGAAGTGTAAAAGCTTAAGCTGCTTCTGTCTTCATTTTATATTTCATTTTTTACTTCTGCCAGTTGCTTTTTTTTGAGTATTCCATTGCTGCAGTTATTTTCCCCTTTTCTACTGGCATTTCTGAGAAAGCTTTTGCGAATGAGATTGCAGGCATCTAAGTATTGTAATAATCCACAAGCTCACCGTCTATGTCAGGAAGTCTTGCAGCCTTGACCTGTAATGACATGAAGTTCTACATCTAATCTCACAGATGGCCCAGCTCCTTCTTCCCTCATACACCTCACATAGATCCACCCGCTCGCACAAATGTGCAGCCCCTCTGTGCTGCCACACTTCACATAATTCCCTGGCCACACTGGTGGGAATAACCACATTTTCCGGCTGATCCCTTTGCAGCGCATCAGAAGTAATTACACCACAGCTAATTCCAGCCAATCTCACACTAGGAGAAATCATAAGTATGAGGATGAGGGGAACTGGGGCCAGGTATAGTTCATATGAGGTAAGGATTTCGGGTTCAGACAAGAGACATTTTCTCAGGCACTATGCATTGCTGGTGTGTCTGCCATCGCCTCAGCACAAATCAACACTTAGCAGCTTTTATCATTGGCTTTTAAAGAGATTAGTTTGCAATATTTGTCATTCCTTTCTGTGAATTTGTCATTATAGTTTTGTAAAAAATCTAGAAAGTGGAAAGTGCTTTTTACTTGAACCTGAAATAAAACGTGTGTCTACTTTAGGGGTCTCAAAGTCAATTCCTGGAGGACTGTAGCCCCTGATTGTTTTTGTTCCAACCATGTTTCAAAAGTCTGGTAGCTTCAAAAAAGCTAAGAAGAGAATCAGTTATATCAGGTGTGTTGCATGACTTCCCAGAGTTGACATGAGACCCCTGCCCTGCGTTTTTTAATTATTATAGGTGATTTGAAAATACTAAGTTGGTAAGGGCTGAGGTTTAATGTAACCTGGTGACGATAATGTTGCTTCTGGTGTATTTATGTCTTCTCAAGGTTTCACAGGTTGATTTCTTAAGTTTCACTATTGAGTTAGAATGTATATTTGTGGGTTCCGGTGCTGGTAAACGAAGGCTATACCTGTTACTTTATCTAACAAGAGATAATGAAGTAAATTGTCATCTTGCATTCCACTTCCTTTTGTGAAATGTAGAGAAATTTGTTTATTCAAAGTACTTTTTGGGAGGAGTACAATATTTAATAAACCGGGACAGGGACAGGGTTTTGTCTTTTAGTTTAGTTTTTCTTTTCTGCTGCAAAGATTATCATGTCAATGACAGGTTCATAGCTATGGACCTCAACAATGTAGTTTCATATGAGGTTTAACAAAATTACCTGTAGCTTTCACACAACCTCTAAGCACTGCATTATCTTAGTGCAGTTTGTTTGCAGCTAAACTGTGTAGAACAGTGGTTCTCTATCTGATTAGGTCCTCTAGGGCTGATTAGCTGATGAATTGCAGTTTCAGTCAAATAAAGGAATCATAAAGGAAATTGTGTTTTTTTTTTCTCTTTTGGTCAGGTATGAGAGTGTAATGTTATTAGAATGTTTTGTTTTGAGGTTGGTCTTCTAGGATATCTGCTTGTATTTTTTTTTTTACATCTATGTCGCTACACAGAGAAAATGCTATTATACCATCTGCAAAGGTGTGTCCGATGTGTGGTTATTTATTTTCACATTACATCAATCGAATAGAACTGTTTAATTCCCACTGTTTAAATTTACATCCCACTGCTCCAGCTTGCAGGGAATGATCACAGGGGCTCGGAGAGACACACTCTCACACTCAGCATGGTTATACAGAGATTCCCACTGACTCTCATTCACACATACATGCAAACACAGTGGTGTCCACACACATTAACGAACAAGTGTTCACACACACACACACATCGCCGCACTCAAAATCTCAGAGTGATCCTTTCCTATTTAGGATGCGTAGAATTTCCCCAGACCGACTAACTAACCATGCAATTGACATCTTAGAAGCTCTTTCACTCTGCAAGAGGCACAGAGTGACTCCTTAATTATGTTCTTTGCGTTCATGGCCAGACTGCTGCGAAACACAAGGCCATGATAAAGGCTCCATTACTGGACTGGAATCAGGAATCAGGCTTCCATGTCATGCTTTGTTAATATGCTCAGAGTCCCTGCTCAACACGGGGAAATGACATTGTAAAATCTCAAGCATGAAGGACCTGCAATAAGTACTGTAGTGATCAATCTAGCTTACTTCTTCCCCCACTTTATGATCAAAACTGAGTTGTACGGAAATATAAACAAAATGGTAAGCATTTATATTTCGACACTTTGAAGTGTTTTTTTTCTGGGCTCTCTCAAAAAAGACCAAGAATGAAAGTGTCAGGTTGACAGTTAATGCATAGAGGAAGTTGTTTGAGCTTAAACAGCCATTTAGCATAAGAAAACGGAATATCATCACACACACAGGACCCCAAACAGATGTTACTAACAGCTGCGATGGACGACACTGTCCTCATCCTCAAAATTCAGAAACAAAACATGTTTTGTTCGTAACTGAAACATTACTAAAACCAAGCTCCCAACCCAACCTTAAAAATATATAAACAACAATAGTTTTATTGCATATATATATATATATATATATATATATATATATATATATATATATATATATATATATATATATATATATATATATATGCATTAGAATATGGCATGAGAACATAAATCCCTTTAAACATTTTCATGACGACACATTAATGAGGAATTCTACTGTTTTTCATCCAATCAAAATGAATCAGTGTTGGGTCAGTCTTTCGTGTCACTTCACAAGTTCAACTTACATTGGGTGAATGGTTATCCACTGTGTCACCCTCCTGCCTAAATTGACACTTCATTATGTGAAATGAGTATGTGTTCCAAGCAAAAGAATGGTTTTGAGTGGCACAAGGGTTATTAAATGCATGTTGATTTAAATAATGCAATGCACACCTCTTTTCATAACTCTCCTTTGGAAAACCGTTCCTCGGTGTCAACCACATGAATAAAACAGCAGAGAATCTCATCTTGGGTGAGAGAAATAGAAAGCGAGAACACGAGGAAGCCAGCCATGCATTAATACAGAACACATGGATAATGTTTTTTTTTTTCTTTTTTTTTTTTTTTTCTTGTAGCTAGAGAGAAATTACATTGTTTCTGCAGTGCCTGAAGACGAGCTACAATATGATGTGTTGAAGGCTCAGGTACAGCAGGCAGACTGGCCAACAGGAGGTCGGCACTGAAAAACTGTTATGTGAAAAGATTCATCGCTTGGAAATATCTGCTGTGCTTCACTATAGGGCTGAGACAAGACCTGGGTGTCCACCAGCTGTTTGTCTGCCATGGACCTGACATACATTCTGATCCTGGGGGTGATGACATGCTGCATTCGATGGTTGGGGAACGGTGGCATCTGTGCATGTGTGTTTTTATGTGTTTATTCATGTGTGGGTGCATACCATCTGTCCTCTGAGTAATTGCTGGTATTTATATGATCGTAATTGCATACTTGGCAATATCTACTCTCAAAGTTATAGTTTAAACTGTTAGGAGATATCACATTTTGAATTTAAGGGGACTGTTCAGAGAAGCAGACAGTTTGCCATCTGTCTTTACTTAGTACTTATTTAGGTTTTTCATTAGGTTTGTCTGGGGAGGATCACATTTGTATAATTTGTTAGGTCAGTCATTATTGTGTTTTTGGTATTGTGTCAGTGTTAAGTTAGTATAGAGAGTTAGTATTTTATATATGTACAACATTCATAGAATAGAAAAGCAAATGTATTAAAATTATTTATACATTTAGCGGGCCATAATCTTAGATATCAAAGATTCACAACTCAGATTGCTTTGTTTTTTCATCAGCTTTAATTGTTTTTGCCCATCTCGTGTCAGGGTTTTATTACATTTTATAACACTGTCATTTTGCTTGTTGTGACTTTTTTTTGTTTAGTTAAGTCAAGGAAATGAATTTGTATAGCAGATTTCTGCACACATTGGCAATACAAAACAGACAATAAAAAAAACTGATCGGTTATAAACGCAAGGGATGACCTCAATGAAAGATTTTGACTAAGGTTTTCTAATCTGTTTACTTTCTTGTTTACATTTTCATTCGGTTCTGTTTATATCTGTGTCTTAAGTTGGGCAGACACATTGAGATTTTTAGCCCAATTTGCCATGATTTGCCACAATAGTCATGTGACTATTTGAATCGTTTGCCATGGCTCGTGAAATATACTTGGGGTAGTGAGCAGAGATTAATAGCTCCTGACACACAGTTGTATGTTCACAAGAAAATCCAACCTAAATCCTGCTTGCTCCTCGTGAGGACATCGCATTGTTGAGCACCGCTACGAGATGATTTAAGATGATCTCACTCTGCGCATGTACAAACATGTCTTCTCAGGCATTTTTAACCTTCCATTCACGTTTTTAATTTCATGTTTAATAGTTTCCGCACAGTTAGTTGCACACAATGCCATGCCAGCTCACTTGTTTTTGGTGATAATTCTTGAGTGAGCTACGCGCATCTTCCATCTTCCGTGTTTTTCTTGTTGCAGTCGTGAAAAAAAGGCACGTGTCGTGTTTTGCCCATGCGGTCAATGCCGTGTGTAAGACGTACAGTGTGAGCAGCTGGATTACATCAGAGTACTGGCTGAGAACATAAATTGTGTGCTTTGAACTCTTAACGTCTGCGATTTGCTCCTGCAGTTTAAGCAGGAGCTGAATCATACGACTGCAAAATTGCACCATTTCTGTATGGCTTTAGGTCTCTTTATGTTGGTCTGTGTCTTGATTAGGTTTTCGTGTTGTCTTGTTCATTTTAGTTGCTGATCAGGAGTTAAGTCTTTGCATCTGTCTCCGCTCATTACCTTCTGATCAGTCTCCCTTTATTATGTTTTCTTTCCTTTAATTCACCGTCACAGGATTACTTGATTTCCTCCACTTAACTATTAGCATTAGGATTGTATCCTTCAGACTTTTAGTTTAGCCTCAGAGTTGAGTAGAGTTGTTTGTTCTATGTAGCGATATTCGAAACCTAGTTGAGCACTGACACTCTTTGACACAACTGGGCATAAAACTTAGTAAAGTATTTATGAAGTAAAATTAGCTGTATATTTCTCCTGGTGTTTTTGCAACTTTTTTTTTTTCCCAAAAAAATATCTCATTGGTGTGTGCCTTAAGGTGTGTCTTTTAGATATTTATAAAAAAATATATATAAGTGTTTCCTAAAATAAAGTGCCCCTAAGAATAAGATTGAGCTCTTTTTGTCATGGCTCTTCCTCCATATTCTTAAATACTGACTATTCCCTACTCTAACCTTTCTCCCTCACTAACTTAATATAAAATTAAACTACTGTATTTTATATTTGATAAATAAATCGGGTATGTCTTTGATGTATGTACTGAATGTTCTAAACTAAACTAAAGTAAATATAACTAAACCTAAATCTATACTAAGGCACTTCAATTCAAATAGAAATATTAATAATGATGATACCAGTCTCCTTCACTCCAAAAACCAAAACTCAAGACAGTAGTCTAGACGCTAAACAGTTGACACGTGATGTGACGCAAAGAGGCCTTGCACACGTCAGTCATGTGGTTTGAAGCGTGTTCGAGACACTACGCTCGATGTCGAGCTGGACATCACTAGTTCTGTAATCTTCTTTTCTTACACTTTCTTTTGGTTTATGTTTTTGCTTATTCAAGGTTTCTTTCTCATGGGTTTACAAGTCAGTTTTTAATAAGTATTACATAATTCAGGTTTTCCCACTCTTGGGTATTTTAAATTGTGTTTATTCTGAGTTTAATTAATAAATAGTTTTCTCTTGGATCCCTGACTGTTGTGCGTTCAAGTTCTGCAGCTAAACCTTGACAATGTTACTGAGCCAGCTCCACCATTATGCAAAGTGCTTGAGTCAGTCATGCTAGAAAACACATTAATCTAATTCAGCTAACACTAAGAAATAGGGCTGGGTAAGACAACCAATTCCCAGAATCAAATAGATGTCGATTTATGATTTGCTGTGATTCAACAAGTAATGATATTAGTAAATAACTCAGTGCTTGGTCATAAAAGAGTTTCTCCACAGCTAAACACAAAGCCTCAGGTCTAACACATGCACTCACAGCTGTGCAATCTCAGGCACACTGACTTGGTTATAAGGGAATGATGGTGTTACTTCTCGGGCCGTTAAGGCTTGCTATAGCAGTGCAACATAAATGAAACTGTGATGTCTGTGTAGTGAAGAGGACATCTCCCAGGTTTCTCCGGTGCTCTTACATTACTCCAATCAGCAACACAATAGAACTGCAATTACCTTTCAACCTGAGCGGCACACAATAACCCTTCAGAGGTTCTAAGACATTTTAGCCACTGTTACAAGCTGTTAATGCAAGTGTATTCCATTTTGTCCAGCATATATATATATATATACAGGCATGAAAAATTTGTTTTGGTGTATGGAATCAGGCGTGTTGAGTTAAGGTTGGAGCAAAACTGTAGATGGTTGCAGCCCTCCAGAAATTGAGTTTGAGACCCATGATTTAAGAACTATCAGTTCAGTTCACCTTTTTTGCCAGGTCATGTTTTTTTTAACATGATTTCAACACAGATTGCCTTGATGTATGCTATATACTTACCTTTGTGAGATTTACCTGCTGCTATCCTGTTCCTATGGAAAGTATCCGAGTAACGAGTAACCTGTGAATCTACGTTCCTCTTAAGTGTTCTTCAGTAGTCGTGTCTTCTGGTTTTTGTCTACCTGTGATTGTGAGAATCTGTGGGGAATAAGTGCACCTTCGTTCCAGGAGAGAAAGTTGATTCATATGCCTCCTTTTCACGAGTTTGCTCCAGCTTATAATTGCCTAGTATCGCTAGCGTGATTGGTGAGCAATGGAGAAGTGTACGAGGCGAGCTGTCTGTGCGAGGAGTCTGGGACCAAGAAGTGACCTGAGTCAGGAGAATACCCAGCTTGCACAAAGTTGATGTTGTCCCCTTAGGTCATGTCTTATATACTTGAATATTGTAGGTGGGATCATACGATTGGATGGCCAATTATCAGCCAACCTCCTCCTTTTATTAAGAACAATTAACCTCATTATTCACGCGCGTCTCAATTTATGCTGTTAAAACCTACCTGCTTCCCTCTTTGTGTTATGAGACATGCATTTTCACATTCTCATATTTCTAGATTTATTCATCACATTTACACAATTAAAAAACCCATTCCTACAGCGTTAGACTTAGTTGGATCTAGTCTATAGCAAAGTCTATAGCAAAGTTGGGTAAGTATATAGCAAAGGGTAAGTTGTTGTAGAAATCTGTTATCAGTGACTAATCCTAAAAAAAAAACTAGGTTGGGTATTTTTACGTCATATAAAAGTTTTTCACAGACTTTGTGAAGCTGCTTTGAAAGCAACTGCTAAGAAAGCGCTATATAAAACCTTGATTGATTGATATTTATTTATATATTTTAAATGATTGTTTTGTGCACTTGAGGATAAAACATTTTATCTAAAAAAAACTATTTTAGTGTCAGGTCTGAAAGGGTTAACATAAATTAAAGATCCATGCATTAATTCGGCTGTAAAATATAGCAGTTTATAAAGGCGGGCTTTGTCCTCATTCACATAATCCAAAAGTCCTTTCATTAAAAAAAAAAAAAAAAAAAACTATTAGGTCAGTTGAAAAGGGCCTAAGGTAAAACCCCCTTCTAACATCAATTAGGCTTCTCATTATGTGTGGCCGAACACTAATTACTGTAATTATTTCTTAACAGTTTTGATCCCTGTAGTGCTGCTCAATGAGACGGACTCTCATTTTTTAAGCAATGGGTACATTCGGGCCACCGTGACGGCTGTTCTCCTGCTGGGGTTCATCCCCTGAGATGTGATTCTTAGCGCATAATAGGAACGACCTTCATGCTTTCTACAGCTTTGAGACTGACAGCGTCTCTGTTTTCAGGTTGTTCTCCAATATTTCGAACCAAGCCTGCATTGGTGTTTAATGGCACCCGCTGGTATAGCTGTCTAATCAGCAGCCTCACCTTACCCCACCAGTCATGGCTACGGAAATGAAACATTAAACATTTAATGGGAAATTAAACCTTCCATTAGACTGACAAGTGGTAAAATGCTTGGGGAAAGTGGTCGGGTTTCAAGGGATCTGAATATCTGAGTTTATCATATGAAGGTCAGAGCCAATCAGCTTGTATGCCAGCAGATAACGAAAATAAAGAAAGATAAAGGTTAGGAGAATGGTTAAGTTATGTTTATACTGATTGAATGGATATGTATCCTAGATTCTTTATATGTCAAAGCACGTTTTAGATGTAAAATGCCTAATCCATTCCAAGCCACACAGAAACAACACTAAAAATTGGAAATAACACAAATAAACATAGAAAATTAAAGTAGGATTCTTCAATCCTTAAAGTACACATTATAAATCTAATAAATGATAACAAAATAATAAAAACAGAATAAAATCAATGAAAATAACAACCCTTACCTTTTGAGTGAGGCAATGTGGCGGAGGCTGTAGTGGAGGAGTAGCGGAGGAGAACGGACGGTAGCGGAGGAGAGGCATCGCCATAAAGTTATGCTTTGCCAAAAAAGCAAGACGAAAATATTCACAAATTTAAGACAACATGAAACCAACTACACAGTAATGAAATCTTCAATGAAGAGTAAACACTAAAACCACATTTGTGATTCATTATTTGCAATATGCATTTTTTATTATAACATTTTTATGATTGTATTTTTATAATAATTATTTTTAATGATAAATCATTGCTTTCATCTCTTCTACCCATCAAGGTTGCCTGAGTTCTCTCTGTTACAGCCAAAAAACGACTGAAGATTTCAGAAGGATTAGGACATATTCCAGCCTGTATTTCAGTCTAATTGGTACTGATGAGCTTCTCCGGTCTGGTCAGTGGTTAAAAGCTTTATCTCTGTGGTTTAACAAAGATAGATTTCTCTAAGGTCACTCTGTAAATTGGCATATTAACCACAGTGACTGTGAGGATTAAATCAATACAGATTAGAATGCAGCAAGTTTATTCAGAAACCTTCCTTTGAATCTCCACAGAACCTTAACTGAGGCTGAACGACACATTATTGCCAATTGCTTTTCATAATATTGTGCTTCAATAGAGTCTCACTTGAAATTCTATTCATTTTGAAAAGGCTCAATGTGTATCATGAGTTTCCATTCATGTATTAATTATGACATGTTTTTTTCCTCTTGTGACCTTCGTTAAAGTTCGATTAATGCAGTATAAGAAGCATGAAAAAAGTTGATTGAATGATTCATAAAGCACATTTTTATTATTAAACAAGTGTGTGGGTGGGATTTTTTATTTTATTTTATTACACTACACATACTTGTTGTTCATGTTTTTGTATGCCCTTCTGAATGGTATTTATATTAATTTACAATTCAACTGCACATTCCTTTTAATTATATGGCTATTCTGAAGAAGAACATTATAATCGAAAGACAACGGCTATGCGTGATGTAACAGTACCTTTGATTTGTGACACGTCTGAGTGTGAATCTGACAAGAAGTTTGAATCCGCAGAAAGAACCAGAAACTGCAGGTAAAAAGCTCGCGAGGGATGTGTCCACATGGTAAATAAGACATACTTTTTCTTACATGCTATGATATCTAAAGTTGGTGTACTGTTTTGTTTTATAGGTGTAGTTGTGACAAATGCAGTAAAATGCCAATAGAAGACCTGATGGTTACTTTATTATTTGAGGCACGAGTCTGTCACAATTATTTGTAGTAATGTCAACAACCATTGTTAAATCCTGTAGTGTGAGCATGTTTAAGAATTGAGGGACGACAATATGTAAATAGTCTCTCTCTCTCTCTCTCTCTCTCTCTCTCTCTCTCTCTCTCTCTCTCTCTCTCATCTCTCTCTCTCGCTCTCTCTCATCGTGCTTCATCTCTTCTCTCTCTCGCTCCCCTCTCCCTCTTCTCTCCCCTCTCGTCTACTCCTGTGTGCGTGTGTGAGCGTGCGTGCGTGCGCGCGTGTGTGTGTGTGTGTTTTCAAACCAGATTCCCTTGTAGGATTAATGTTATAAAATCATGTAAATTAGTGTTCACTCGGCTTGATAGATGCAGAATTAAATTGCCAGATTTAATTATTGTATGTTAAGCATACAAACAAGAATTAAGCTACTTACTACGTGGATTTCCAAATCACAGGACAGTTTTTAACCGCAACCGCTTTTAGCCAGCCTTGTTTACAAATCCTTTGTTGAACTCTTCTTTGCTAACAAACCAATTTAACGTGAATTGCAGCTCGCAAACAAAAGTGATATTTTCAAGTGTTCTCTAATAGCAAACACAAAAGCAAGCCATTTCTGACAAATAAGTTATTTGGTATTTTAAACAAAAGGTGTGGGTCCAAGTATCTTAAAACAAACTTCTCTGACATTGTTTATCCAGCACAGGTCTGCTGCTCTTCTACTTTCGGGTTACACTGCATTTCCTGCTCATCGTTGAGAGGGGCTCTACTAGAGATTCATATGATTGACAAGCGGGTGGTGCTTGGGCGGGATAAAGAAAAATTGGGGGTCTTAAGGAAAACGAGTTGCTTTCGGCTAACAAAAAAGGAATAAAGGATTGCTAAAACATGCATGAAATAATCTGAATACTACTTGAGGCATGTTTTTTTGATGAGGGAATAACACTGATAACAGGAATGTCAGAAAAGTCATGTTTTACTCACAAGGCACCTTTAAATAAACACTATTTGGTGGCAAATAAACACTATTTGGTGGATAAAGATTGAGGTTATGTTCAAAAACTGGGAAGAACTTCCCTCCAGAAACAATTACATTGACACATAGTGGTGAACTTAGGACTCTTTCAGACTGGGAACATTCCATCTGTTATGGTTCCCAGAGTGGTCAGTCCTTCTCCCAAGTCCCCTGTAGTTTTATGCTCATACAGTAACTTTCAGAGATTCTTAAGTATATAAGGCACTAGAGTCAAGTAATGTTCACTAACGCACTGTTCTATGGATGCTCTTACCACAATCTCTATATTTGCACATTTACTGAGCAGTTCGAGAGATGAAAACATCCTTTGCCCGCCATGTTGCTGTGTTTCTTGAAGATCAAGTCTGTTATTATATCACATGGAGTGCAGGTATCTTCCTTTTTTGAGCCACATGTCTGGCTCATTTCTCCACTAGACTGCTGGAACTATACTCAGGATTTCCTCGGGAAGCAGTTTTGGTAACAGTTCCTGAAAACAAAAGGATTGCTTTCACACAAGCAGTAATAAGCCAGTCAATATCAATATGTTTTATTTTTTTTATAGCCCTGGCCTTCAAACAAGCTTCACAAACACCTAGCACGGATTAGGTAAGGTAAAAGAGAGCTTCGCTGACTGAGGGAGGTGCTAGTCACTTCCCCAGTATAAAACCCCCACCACCCATCTTAGTACTAGCATTCGACAATTGCTATAACAGCTGTTTTGGGGAACGACTTTTTCAGCTTTCTGGATATTTCATTGTACACTATATAAAATGATTTTAAAACATATATTTTTTCCAAGTTAAAATTGTTCTGGGATTTTGTACCAGCTGTTAATAACGTATGTCTAATTAAATCAAGATTCAATTGTGGCCTAAATAGAATTGTATTTTGCTGCTTTAGTTTTTTTTTTATTTGCAGCATTTTTAGCAACCTGGTTGCTTGGCTTCAAGAAAAAGTGTTGTACATTTCAGAGAGGATTTCAGATTAATCCAAGAGGCATTTGGAGAGCTCAACAAGAAATGGGGTAAAAGTTTGATTGGAGTGCCAAAGAAGACAAGACGAGGAAAAACCGGACAGTTGTCCCCATCACTTATAACTGGATTAAGAGATATGTTCTGAAACACACCAAGTTCAGCTCTTTTCTGCTTGGCTAGTCAATAATTTACAAAGCATTGGTGAGCAAGGCACACTGGATTGTGCACATGAAAACTGTTTTTCTTTTACTATTTTGTCCTTAAAAGCAGCACATCTGCTAGTATTTTAGGAATGTTTTTCGTTACAATATCTTTATATTGTGAATTATAGTAAATTACTATATTTACTTTTTGCTGAGCTTGAGGGAACTGTTTGTTGAGTATAAACTTTGAGCAGATTACAGAGCATTGATATTAAAAAATAATAGTGTTATTAAAAAAAGCAACTGCTGCTCTCATGTCAAGGGACTTGCAAGGCGAGATCAGAGCACGTCTTTGAGGCTTTCTGCAACAAGCACACAACGTAAATGAATGATACCTTCAGAGTGGCAAAAGTCATTTCTCTTGTATGAAACACCTTTGAAAGCCCTCGTGCCTTTTTCCTCTCTTTTTTTCAGGTTACTGCAGGCAATTATTTTTACTTTTATAGCTGCTGCTATGAAGGATCATCCCCTGCTTTCAATTTTAGTCTTTTCAGCATGAGTTGCTACATGTTTTTGTTGTTATCCAATTTATTTTCACCTGAAAAAAGTGTTTTTTTTTTTTTGCTTTTTTAGAAATGTTAGTTTTTATGTATACCATCGAGAAATATTTTTTGTGAACCCAACATAAGCAAGGGTTGATGTACCATGTCCATCCATTAAGAGTCACACTAATACAGGCTCTTCTAAAAAAATTAGCATATTGTAATAAAGTTCATTATTTTCTGTAATGTACTGTTAAACATTAGACTTTCATATATTTCACACTCATTACACACAACTTAAGTAGTTCAAGCCCTTTATTGTTTTAATATTGATGATTTTGGCATACAGCTCATGAAAACCCAAATTCCTCACAAAAACCACTCTCGATTATTACACTGTGTTCTGGAATCTCATAGGTCCACACATTCAGGAAATGCATGAATGACCATTGCAGAGGATAATGAGCTTTTTAAGATACTTTTGTAATTATAGGCATAGTTTTTGTCGGTTGGTGTGGGTTAGGATCATGCTTCAGCAAACTTTAGCGAATGGTAAAATAAGAGCACACATGTCAGTAGAATACATTAAAGTGGAGTTAATAAATTGTTCATGGTGAAAAAACTATAACCTCTCTCCAAATGGCAGTGAGTTGTGTTTGCACATATCAGGGATGTTCCCTCAGGTCTGCTTTTTTGTGTTTCAATGCACTACTTTGATAATTGATGAACTTCTGCAGTCTCTAATGCAAAAAAAAAAAATCCCCTGGTTGGCAGTGCTTGCACCTGGATTTGCAGCAAAACTAAATGCATGGTTGCATCATAACCCAGCAAACTGTCCGTGTGTCTACAATGAATTTTAAAATCTGTTTGCTTTCTCTGGAATCCATTTACTTTCTCCTTTTACCATCCCATTAGTTTCTCTCCTCTTCACTCAGCAATGGATAGCAGAAACAGACAAGAAGTGATTCTAGCACTCAGACAAGCTCAGCTGCTTCTTAAAATATTTAAAGTATATGCCGACCACAGCAGATGCAAACCGGATTTAAGGATTTGGATTTGTCTCACAGGAGTTCCCTGTCGAGATGTTCCAAGTCTATTTTATTTTAACAGATTGTGTACATAATAAAGCTAGTGAAGTCTGTACAGGGAAGAGGAAAATGACCTAGAAGTTCATCTCATTTAGCTTTCAGAATGTGTTCTATTCTCTTCAGGATACACAGAACCTGACTTCTTTATCGTAGAGTTTCTGTTCTCCCAGGAGCACCTCAAGCAGCCGGTTTCCCATAAACATAAAAAGATAGGTGATTATAAATAATAAATAAGAACATTTATCATGCATAACTCTGGCACCTAAAACAATATGTTGAATTGGTTTACCTTAAAACCGTAAGCACAAACAAAAGCTTTGTTTTGCCTTTTCCCGTTTCTATACAAAATTTGGAAAAGTAAAAATAATTGAATAAAACCACAATTACCTCCTACATTGTGTTTTTGGAAACATTTGCATTATGGAAACATTTATTGTTACTTTGGACGAGAATTAAAAGCAAATTATTTGGCTCAAGCTTGTGCCACTTTTTTTTTTTAATAAAATTGGAATTTGGCTCTTCCAAACACATACACTCAAAAATATTGTAGTATTTTATCTTTATTTTCTGAATTGTCTTAAGAACGTTTTTTTTTTCCTTAGTGAATTAGCAAGAAATAACTATATTAATAATTATTATTATTATTATTACAATTCTTAAAGGTTTTATTAAATTAACATGTTTTCTTAAAAGTTTGAAACATTCATATATTCATACATATAATAAGCTAATGACAACAACACAAAAGTGGTTGGAAACTAATTTGGATTAGAGTGGTGCTATCTGTAATTTGAACAGTTATGAAGAGAATGTTCTCTTTTTGCTCTTCTTCCCATTTACAGAGTAATTTTCATCCAAATTGTATCACAGTCTGCTCTTAGGCCAATTTTCACTCGGGAACATATTAGAAGATGATTCAAAAACACTGTGCAATGGACTAAGAGGAAGCGCAGATGGCTTTAGTCCACAGACAAACAGAAAAGTGCTTCTTGCTCTGAGCCGGCTGGGAGAATGTATCTTTGTATCACACGACTTGTCGATTACGTGGCATCTACTGGACTCTAGGGTCAACACTTTAGTGATAATTACTTATTTAAAATGGCTTTACATAAACTTTTATTTTGAAAAACAATTTGTTTCATTATCCCTCACAAAAATGGTTGGTCCCACATGCGATATCCTTTTGCAAAACAATGTGTTTAAACAGAGGGTTTGACCTATTTGACTCAACTGGAAGACTTATGAAAAATGTAATAAAACAAATATAATGTAATGCATTGCAAATGTAACATAGAAATATAATGGTATTATTTAGCGAAACATCAAATGGTGCTGTATGACAGCAAACAAGCCTTGTACGTCTAAAAAAGTCAAACTTCTTTTTCTCTGAGGAGAGGCAGGTAAGAGGTCAGGAAATATGATGAGTTTCAAGTTTCTACTTGCATTGGGAATGTAATGACACTGTTAACTTTAGCCGCTAGGCTAGCATTGTAGCATTGACAAATTGTTTATACACTTTGAAAGAAGTGATAAACACTGAGGGAGAATTATTTGAAGAACCTGTTTTGGTGCGTTTTCTGAGCTTTTTTGGAAGGAGATGAAAATTTGTAGTCACCTCAATATGATGATCTGATCACAGCATAAGAATGAATGTTAATTGATAAATGTAATAGTTAATTAATGCTTAAAACGTAAAAATATACATGGCTTTATTTTCAACAGAAAATCATTAACGAGTAAATAGAACATATGTCTTGCATTTGGTTAAAAATTTTCAAATTTACAGCAGATGAAACAAGAGAAATAAATGGTGTCACTGTCACACCTGTTTTCTCTCTCCTCGTTTCTCTTGCTCTAAGCTGCTCCTAATTCTTTTCCACACTATTTATTTCCTCCTCCTTTCCCTTTTCTTTACTGGCGTATTAGTTTATGTTGCTGCTTGTGTGGTTTAGCGTACTCTTAGTCTATCTTCTCCTCCTTTAGTTGTTCTAGGTTTGGTTTTCTTTCCTGA
The DNA here is from genome assembly GCA_900490495.1 of Danionella dracula. Classification (NCBI taxonomy): domain Eukaryota; kingdom Metazoa; phylum Chordata; class Actinopteri; order Cypriniformes; family Danionidae; genus Danionella; species Danionella dracula. The sequence continues at coordinate 5,031,155 of UELW01000056.1, forward strand.
AACCCAGAAGACGATGCTTCTGTAGTTTTAGTTAAAACCGACGAGAGAGATAGAGAGAGAGAGAAGAGAGAGAGAGAGAGAGAGAGATGAGAGGGAAAGAGAGGATATAGAGAGATGGATAGATATATAGATATATATATATGATATATATATATAGATATATATATTTTTATATATATATATATATATATATACTCACTGCATTTGGTTCCTCCTTCATCATTTGCCTGACACACTGTTGTTATAGTTAAATCGGGAGCAGGTTAATCTTTGATATTGGCCCTACACTGTATCTTATGCCAAAAAACTTTTGAGAAAATGTGGAAATATTTGAGAATGTAAAAATCAAAAAATTGATACGTGAAGTAAAGGGTTAATTTCACCTAAAATCTTCTCCTAAATGTAAATGTTTATCTTGTGTCTCTGTTTGGAAGCTACAGTCAAAAGCACGCTGGTCATGAAATAAATCAGCAGTGATGCCTGCAGCCATAAAGGCTTACATAAAATGTGTCACAAATAGCAATATAATGCTCAGTCAGTTTTTGGAATCGCTTTTGGCACAAAGTCAAAATAAACATTTTGAACCGTACACTGCAACACTGTTGTAAGAATAGGTTAACTATAATATACTATGACTAAAATATAAAAATGCTTATTCAAATTCACAGTTATTCTTAGAGATTTCTTTTTATTTACATAACCCTAATAATTGAACTAGTTGTATTTTTAATTTTGACAAATGACTTATTTTGTTGTTTGTGGATAATGAAGTTGTGGGCATTTTTTATTGTTTTAATACTTTGATTGACAGAAGTCACATTCAGTCAGCTCTAATTTGTCAATTCTAAAACATTACTCGTCCTTTCCCGGTTTGTTGGTGTATCTTTTGAGTTGTTGTTTTGGTTTTGTATTTGTTTGAGGGTTTTTTTTTCCCCGAATTGTTCATTTGTTTGCTAGTTTGTTGGAGTTTTTTATGAATTGTTTATTGGTTTTCTAGTTTGTTGGAGTTTGTTTCGACTTCTTTATTTGTTTTCGTATTTATATGAGTTTGTTTATTTGTTTTCTCAATTGTTTGAGTTTTTCTGAATTGATTATTATTTTTTTTCAATTGTTGGAGTTTTTTATGAATTCTTGATGTGTTTTCTCATTTGTTGGAGTTTTTTTTCCCTAAAATGATTATTTGTTTTCTCATTTGTTGGAGTGTTTTCTGATTTTTGTATTTGTTTTTTTGTGTCTTTTTTCAATTTGTTAATGTGTTTTCTTTAGCTTAAAGAATAGACAGATTATTTACTGTCTTGTATCAAAATCCTCCGTTGATTAAGTTTCTGCTCTCTCTTAACGTAACAGTTTCTGCTCTGTGCTGGAGAGCTGACGATCATCTCCATCCATCAGAGCAGATCACAGCGTTCATTGCCTGACAAGTTTAGCTTCATGCGCTGCACATAAAGCTGCTCTCATTGATCTCTAGTGCTGCTCGTGTGTTATGAATTATAAATAAAGTTATATAATTAAGTTCCAAATGGTTACATGGACCCTCTGATCTTGATTGTGTTCATTAACAATAAATAGCATTATTTTTTCCTGGGTCATTGCAATATGTTTGTGTTACATATGGAATAGGGTATATGAATGACATTAATTGTGATTATTTTACATTTTAATTGTTTTCTATAATAGAGAACTATCTCCTTGTTGAAACTGGGGTTGTCAATTGTTTTGGCTGTCTCTCTTGCGTGCTAAAATACTGTGTTCTGCCAGTCCTTTGCAGATGCATAAAACAAACCCAAACAAGCAAATTGGGAGGACACATGTTGTCTGCCAATATGACAACAGTGACCCCTTTTTCGCCAAGCTTTCATTGATATTTCTTCCACAGAAGGGACATTGTTGACATGGCTGTTAATGAATCCTCTTTCCCTGGAGCTGCTCTGGATGTTGTTACGGGTTTAAAAGCTGACAGTTATAGTGAGGATTTTTGTTTTTTTAAGAAAACATGCAGCTATTCAAACATCAAATAAATTGGATTACCTTGAAGGAAGTAACGTGCTTTGCTTTTAAACTAAAAGGTCAACCAATTTTGGGAGTTCTGATTTCCAAAGATTTCAAGATTTCAGTATCTACTACTTTAGTATTGCAACTTTTACTGACATTGTTTCACAAAATTAAAAACTCACATAAAAGGAGTGAGCTATCAAAGCACTGTTGCAATGTTAAATGTATGAATGTACCATTCAGCGCTAATTTAACACTTGATAAAAAATAGATTTGTTGTGTCGGCTCCAATATCTTAACCCTTGTGCATTGTTCACATTGTCCATCCACTTAGCTGAAATTGCAATGAAATTTGTCAGATACTTAACGTTACTTTTGCTGAAAAAGTGAGATGTAAGAAGGCCTCCTTAATGCAATTAATTTCAACTTTACCAGACACTGGAGTCACATAAAAACCTAAATGGCCAGTTTACTTGTAAATGTAATATTGCATGTTTTAACCTAAATCTTTTATATTACAATTTAAACGTGATGTTTTTTTTTTTTCAATTTGGCTATTCTACATGGCTTTAAAATCAAATGCTTGAAAAAAGAATTATAATATAAATAATAAATATAATCTTTTTTGTTTAATCTGATTTACAGAAAGTTACTGTAAAATGATGTTTAAAGTAATTTACACCAATATAGGGCTGTATTTTTGCATCTGGAATCTACATTATTTTTGGCAGGGTGAACATATTTTAAATCCACAAATATTACACATTCCTGTAAAATAAATAAATAAATAAATAAATAAAAAACAGTGGTGTACCATTTTCACACAACCTTTTTTTTAATTCTGCCTTGAAACATTTTAGGATTGGAAATAGTTAGAAACCTAGCATTTGGGATTGTACTATAAATTAAGTAGTTAGTTATTTTGGTATGGAATCTTTCACTGCTTGTTTTACTATTCCGACTATCCCTGTGTAAAGTGTTTTTTTTTTTTCTTGTAAATGCTAAGTGGTTAAGTCTGGTGTGCCCCAATGATCAGTACCGGGTCCCATTTTATTTCTTATATGCATTCTTTTATTAGGGGATACTTTTCATACATATGGCATTTATTTTTGTTTAATCCTTGCTGAACAGTAACCTTGGGAGTCTTGAGGCACCTGAAACTAACTGTATTAATTGTGCTATTATTTAATTTGTAATATTTATATTACAATGTGACAAAATGTTTCAACCAAAGTCAAATCCGCCCCCACTACAAAAACAATGTAATAATTTATGACTATTGGGTGAGATAAAGAACAGCATTTGCTGAAAGATTTTGCATCGGCCTGCAAAAGGAATATCTTTCTAAAATATGATTTGGTAGATTTGAAAATGATTTTTATTTGTAGGTTATCCATTCTTTGTAATATCTCCATGTTTCTATTCTAAGCAACCCTCTTTTCACACTGAGCAATGAATATACAGTAGAAAGATATAGTGGGAAAAGAGTATAGATGAATATAATTTGCATATAATTGGCCAACAACTGTGATCCTTTTTGTTGAAATCAGGAAAGGAATGCAGACATAATGAAGTGAGACGAGAAGAAAAGGGTTGCAAGGAAATCTGCAAATTCAAAGAAGAAATGTAGACAGATGTAGTCTAAGCAAAACAGAGAGTATCACAGTGTCTGCATGGTAGTGTAAGAGCCAGGCTGCATGTCAATGGAAGGATCCATGACCGGAATGTAAAGTAATGCATTCCGCCAGAACAGACTAAGCACAAGGACAACATTGTAAATCAAAGTTGCTAATTGATATCACTGCATTTGCTCTATGCATTTATTGAATATATTTGTTTTGGTTAAATTAAGTTATGCAGATTAGGTAATCATTTTCATTTTGTGTTTCTTTATTCCATTGACCATGATAAAGGTTATATGACTAAACAGACTAAATGTTTGCACCACTTAGAGGCTATCAACCTAACATTACTTGTAATCATGTACACCACACATTCTTTAGTCATCATACACATACATAAGTGGGTCTATTTAGATCACTGAGTTTATTAGCCAGCATCATTTGTCACATCTGACCAGATCTTAAACGACAATATTGCAGTAATAACAGAGAGATTCCATTGTATTTGTGTCATGTGTTTTCTAGTGAATCACTAGAGGACATGTTGTAGAGAGAGCACTTGTCCATCTCGCTTTTCTCAAGCTTCACAGGGGCTTTGCAAACACTAGAAGAGTATAAGTGCACTTGACAGGGATGTAAACACCCCTCAGATTAGATTCAAAAAGAGCAGGTTAAAAGCATAGGATAAAAAAAAAAAATAGACAGCAAATATACCAGTTAAAGGGAATGTTTATATATATATATATATATATATATATATATATATATATATATATATGCATAGATACACTACATTTTTTACATCAAGTAATATTTACTAATTAGTCAATATTACTTAATATAAAAAGGTGCAATTTCTTTATTGAATTAAGGCAATGAGTTTGCATAATTCAATTAATTAAACCTAACAAATTACTTTTTAGAGTGTATAATGTGATAACACCTCCTCTAAAGTAAACGCTGTAGTAATAATGATCAAATTCAAACATGCAGTACAATGCTTAAACAGTTTTATTATTTTACTGTAGACCAGCGATCACCAACTACAATTATCGAGGTCCACAGCCCTGCACATTTTAGTTCCAGCATGTATACTACTCTAGATTCAAACAAATCAAGAGGACCTAGATAGATAGACAGACAGGCAGTCAGACTTGGCAAAGTAAATGACATTCAGACAAACGATAGACAGACTGAAGGACAGAACAACAGCCAGACAGAAAGGTCGACAGACAGAGAAACAGTGAGACAGACTAAATAGTAATAGTAAGTCAAACCTACCGACAGACAGACAGACAAATTTTAATTTTAGAATTTACCAGAAGTTCAAATAGTAGCAAAGTGGAAACTTAGTGATGTGGATGTTAAACATATTTGTAAGGTTTTCTTACGGTGTAATCCAGAGTTCAGGATAATGGTCCAGAATGAAGGTTCAGGTAACAGTGAATGGGAATAAGTGCAATAGTGCAGCGGGTATGTCTAATTATGGTTGGATACCATATTCCTCATCATCCAGGACCAAGTTTGATGATTCCTGCTGTAAACACTTTATCTTGGAAGAGCCGTAGACTTTAGTGGGTGAAAGGGTTTACACTATTTCAGACTAAGTAAAGAACAGGTCTACAGTCATAATGAGTATAACCTTGTTTTTGCAAGAAACCTTGCAAGATGTTTCAATAAGAATATGACCGCATTTACTTTTACAGAAAAAGTAACAGATGTGTGATTTGTCTCATGATCTTTAAATCAGAGTTTTTAAAGAATCTGCTGTAAATTTAAGATGAGATATACTATCACATTTCTTCTTGAGAAATACTCAGAACTTTGGTTCTTTTATGTTTGGTTCTTTTTTTTACTTTTATTACACACTGAGTCTACTAATTGTACTAAGTGTCATTTTTAGATGCAGGTTTCCCAGGGTTAGCTGCGTCTCTTTCCTGTGTTTTGTGTAATTCTTCACAAGGCTATAAAAAGGCTGTCACGTCAGTAACATGTTTTTTGACAATAAACAAACCCTTTTAAATGAAAGAAAATAGGGTCGACTTCTCTAACGTTTAGTATTATAATTATTGTATAATCTGCACCACTTTTGATTGTGAATTTTCAGCAAGAGACACTTTTGTTCACAATAAATTTTATAGTTATATTGTGTACATTTCTGTCTGCACCTGTATGGATGATTACACACTTCACACTTTTCCCTCTGTTTCTCTCTCATGAAAATGAGGCCTGGAACTCAGTGTGGTGAGGAGGGAGCTCCTGGAGTGTGCTGACATGTCTGTTTCATAGAAAATGAGTCCCACCAGGGGGTTTGACTGGATGTAATGATGTTCAATATCTGCTGTTATGTATACTGCATACAACCTAATTCTTATAAGGTATATGCAGTATGAATGGCTCAAAATGCTTACATATGCTTCCATTGCATGAGATATTTAACAAACAATCAAAGGCTTCAAATATACTCCTACCTTTGTGTATAAGGCTTATAGATGTGAGTAAGTCATCTTGAAGGATCCCTGACCCAACAGTTTCTCTTTAAAGAACCATTGAGGGGATATCCATTCTCTCAAAAGGGCAGGCCAATTTCTAAGTAGCTTCAGAACTAATTGACCAGCAAGTTTGAACCCAAGGAAATGTTTGCTCCATGTCTATGAATGTGACTGGAGAGCAGCAGGCTGTGATGATCTATTGAACCATTAGTGCTATAAACTCTGATGTGGGGAGTTGGTATCATTAAGAGCATTAGATCTGTTGAGCTCGATCATGACTGCACCGTCCACGGCCAAAAACACTGACTTCGCCCAGAGACCAGATGAGAGTGATTCCATGCATTACTGGCAGTGGTTGGATAATGAGCTGGCAAAGAAAGGAACTCCCCCATTCTAGTGATTCTGCATAATGGATCATTCCTGATGAGCTCTTTGGGTAATGCAAAATGGCAAGTGCTATCATTGGTCATTTCCACTGGAGTGAGAAGGGAGGGGAGACTCATCAGCCATTAACCCAGCAAGAAGTGATGAGTACGATCATTTAAGATCCTAATGTTTCCTTTCACAGGCTAAGACAAAAATGTGTTTTTCATCCGCAAACTTTTGCTAAATGTACTTAGTAATACTTAATTAATTGAAATAGCACAAATTGAGTATTTTTTTTAATAACACAAAGAATAAATGAAAAGCAAATTATTTGTAAAATTTTGACTACGTTCAGACTTGATGCTCGATTCCGATGTGGCGACCCTGAAAGGGGAAAAGCGACAAGATAATGGATGGATGGAGTGAAGCATAATAAAGCTCTGACATACACTACATTTTTTTTATCTTCCAAATTAAATATCATTATGTTCCAGATCCGGAGCGTCCCAGTGGCGCATTGGTAGCAGGGTCGTCTCACAGCAAGAAGGTCGCTGGTTCGAGCCTCGGCTGGATCGGGTGGCATTTCTGTGTGGAGTTTGCATGTTCCGGGTGCTCCGGTCATATAAGTGAATTGAGAAAAAAACAATTGACCATAGTGTTAAAGTTTGAATGAGTGTGTGTGTGAATGTTTCCCAGCGATGGGTTGCGGCTGGAAGGGCATAAAACATGTGCCAGAGAGTTAGCGGTTCATTCCGCTGTGGCGACCCCGAAAAGGAAGAAAGCCGACATGAAAATGGATGGATGTTCCAGATCCATATCATTGTGAATTGCAATGTAATTTATTCTCGTTTCTGTAGAATAGTAGAGTTTCTTCAAAATAATTTTTTGATTGGCACTAATAGCAGCAGATTTTAATGGTGTGGTCTTACATAGCAGCCCTTTGAAGAAGGTCTTGAGGTTTGGCAGCTTTTTTTGATCAAGACCTGCCCATGAAGCCATTTCACTGACATTCCAGTTTTGCAAAGCGACATGTTTCGGGGGTGTGGAAATGTTACCATATCAGCTAATCAACATTCAACAAGTTAGTCATATAAAATAGAAGATGAGAAATACTAGTGAATCCATTGTTTGATATTTTCACCTTTCAGATTGAAAATCACAAAATTTCAATACACACGATGGATATTCATATTTCTCAATCGAGCAACTTCACATTATTTTTGGGCAGAGCGAAGATAAATGTGACACCCGCTATTACTGGAAATACCTATAAGTTGAACCAATCAAACTACGATTTTGGGATTCCTGAAGTGTTTCAAACATTTAGACGTTTATTTAGCATTTTGCTGACGTCTGAGACTAATGGTGTAACTTAACATTGAGGGGATTTTTTAACAGGATATTGATTCACAAAGTACTATAACTGATATATGAAGATGAAAAAAGACAGCTGGGCAAATGCAGTATTTTTTTAAGCCACTGAATCCAAGAGCTGCCTGCAGACTCTACATAGGTCTGAATAGTGCTTTAGACTGTCGACAACCGGCTCTCTTTCCCTGTTTTCACAGTGTCATTGCATAGTTTTAGAGGTGTGCAACTAAAAGTCTACAGGAGAGCATTACTATTGCCCAGCATGGGACTTCAGAGCTTTTTTTTTATCAGACAAAGAGTTTTGTCAGGTTAACATGTGTCATGGGCCAATTGCTCTATGATATCAAGTAAGCCGTAGCATGTCTAGCCTGGAGTGTAGGATGATTGTCTTACAAGAGAGAGTGTTTGCATTTGAGGCAGAGAGACAGGACGTGCTTTGCGTTTTTCTGTCTTTGCTTCACAATACAAAATCCCAGGAGTATGTGGAACGCACACGGTTACGGCGACGCTATAAGGAGGAATGAATAAGTGATGTGGGCTTTAGGGAGGCCTGGATTTGAGATTGACGCAGAGAAGCAAGGCAGATGCTCGCACCGAAGCAATCACTATGCTCTCAGGTGGGCCCTTGTGAAACTTCATACTGTGAAAAGCAGATAAATCTTCTTTCTCTCCTTTTTCTTCCACAATCCTTCCATCACACCTACGAATGTGTCCCTGTGCTGTTTTCGTTCTTTCATATGCATTCTCCTTTTCCCAGCACAGCTCTCTGTTTTGTCTATTTGTTTTTATAGACTTTGTACAGCTTTATTTCATCTCCATGTCTTTTTCTCTATATGATTCCTTCCGCTCTAGACATTTGACATGTCTTTCAGTCACCTTGGGCTTGGTGCTTTGCTACTTAAAGAGGATTTTTGGTTCAGACAGGCATGAACACGCTGTGAAAATGGAAATATAAAGCTGGCAACTTTTCAAATTCAGCCGTTCAAGTGCAAGCTAAAAACATATATAAATTGTGTTCCAAAATTGCACAAAGTAGCCAACAATGCAAGTGAGCAAATAACGGGGGTTGTTGCATACTAGCAATAATTGACTACAATAAGATTATGTATTCTTTGTGCAAAGAACTGTTTATTTTACTGTTCACACAGAAAGGCCGACAAGTTAGTGATGAAGGCTCACAATGAAGAACTGGCTCTTTCGGCTCCCAAATTGCCATTTTGAAAAGTATTGTCCAAAATAGTACATTTAACATGGATTATACTGTTAACATCACACATGTATTGTCAGAAAATAACTAAAACAATATATTAATATTTTTTTCAATGGCTTGTTCTGGAGGAAGAAGAGATAAAAGAGAGAACACCTGTGACGTAGCTGTAGGTCTAACCCTACTTGAGAGAGTCTAAAAGTAGATGCCTTTAGGGGCTCTTTTTCTCTTTCCTTCCTTTCCCCTCTGAGTGATTGTGACTATGTGTGTGAGTAAGGCTAATATTATTTTAACTGACTGATTGTTCACTTATCATATAATAAACTGCCTGTGTCCTTTACCTTGACTACAGAGGTATTATTATTATTATTATTATTATTATTATTATTATTATATTAAGCGTCACCGTGGCCCAGTGGGTAGCATGGTCGTCTCACAGCAAGAAAGTCGCTGGTTCTAGGCTCGGCTGGGGCAGGTGGCATTTCTGTGTGGAGTTTGCATGTTCTCCCCGTGATCGCGTGGGTTTTCTCCGGGTGCTCCGGTTTCCCCACAAGTCCAAAGACATGCGGTATAAGTGAATTGAGTAACAACGATTGTCCATAGAGTGAATGAGTGTGTGTGAATGTTTCCCAGCGATGGGTTGTGGCTGGAAGGGCATCCGCCGCGTAAAACATATGCCAGAAAGTCTGCGGTTCATTCCGCTGTGGCAACCCCAAAAGGGAAGAATGCTGACATGAAGATGAATGAATGAATGAATGAATTATTATATTAGAGTGTGGAACCTTCTATTACAGGCTGTATGTTAATTTGTAATGTGGCTGTCTGGGATGCTTGCTTCTGTTTAAAAGTGTAAATACAGTCAATCCAAACATAATTGGCAACCCTGGAAACACAAAAGTTTTACTAGTATTAGTTTTTGAAAAATATTATTCCCAAAATGTTGCCTACTGCATTTTTTTTAAGCATTAAAGTAAAGTTATGTTCCAAAAGAGTCCCTGTTGTTTAGTAACCTTAAAATAACAGTCTCATAGCATTGCTTCTTGTTTTTTGCTATTTTATTACCACTTTAAAAACTACTTTTTAAATACTTGTCATTACTAACAGGTTAACGTTGCTTTGACGTCCTCAAACTCCTTTGACTGTTTCATTCTGAGAATAATTGTGGAGCCTGTAACCAAGTGCCTCTTGTTTCGTGATAAAATATCAGCAGTAGTTTATACTTTACCCCAAAACTTGACTGCTGCTCACTTTCTCCCTTTCTCCTTCTTGTTATAAACAAGTTTAAAAAAAGAGTGCCCCTGAACCCGCCCCTCCCACTTGGAAACAACTGTATGTCCTTTTTTTACACATTTTGACCATTATCTCAAGTCTTGTTTCAACAGAGAGAGAAGAAAGAACATTGATTTAACTTGCACAGAGAGAGAGAGAAAGGGAGAGAGAGAGAGAAAGGGAGAGAGAGAGAGAGACGGTTCTTGTCGTTCACTTCAAAGAACCACCTTGTTCATGAGCGACACAACACTACTACATGTGCATATATATATATATATATATATATATATATATATATATATATATATATATATATATATATACATACTTTGATATACAAAAACAGGTAATAATACACATAGATAGAACGTAACATAAAAGTGTGTGTGTAATAGTGTGATGGTATTGAAGTAACGTGTATACTTAGTGTAAAAATAGTAGCAGCTTGCATCAGTAGTGTAAAAACAAGATTATTATACGTTGGAAAGTAAGTACTTGTCAAGTGCTATTGAGTTGTATAAGTTTAGTTTATGGATATAATATGTCAAAATGTAGAAGAAAATGTGTTTTTTTTTACTTTTATAAGTTTTGTATATAGTCAATTCGATGTTTGAATTCAAACATGTATTAATCTGTCACCAGTACAGGAGTTGCTTCCACGCACTAACATTGGTTTGATTAGAATGTCTAATGTCAAGTGAAATTCCACTGAGGTAGATATCCCTCCTCCTAAATCACAACCTTTTTCACTTTAATGTCCAACCAAAAATAATAATATACCTAAAAACACCCTTCAAGCTGAAAAAAATAAACATTTACATTTGTTAAATGCATGCAAGCAATGTCTTTGAAATAAATTTGAAATAATGATCAGATATAAACAGCGTTAAAAGTCAGTCAGCAGGTGCATTTTGAATGTATGTCAAAGCAATATTTTCTATACCATATTGTACACAAAACTGAAAGAGGACATATCTATTTTCTCTTTTTCTTTTTCATGTACACCTTTTTTTAATTTCCTCTATTTTTACACGAACACTTTTATATTTCACCTTTATATCAATAGTTTTTGGTTTAATAATGTAATGATAGAAATACAGTCAATATGAGCTAATCTAAAAGGTGTCTTATGAGAAATAAGGTTTGTCCTTTTACAAACAATCTTGCCATTTGTTTATTAAAAAAAATAGAAGCATTTGATTAGATGCTATTTGTTACTGTCTCCATGTGTTCTGTTTGAGTTTTGGTTCTAAATTGCTCTCTCTCTCTCTTTTTTTCTCTCTCACAGCTCCAGGTGTCCACCACAGATCTGAGTGGCAAGCTTGTGGAAGGTCCAGTAGATCTAGACGTATCGATTATTGACCAGAATGACAACCGACCCCTTTTTAAGGAGCCCAGATATACTGGCGAGGTTCTGGAAGGCTCCCCTACAGGTACAACTTTCTTTCATCTTTAATCGGAGTTCATGTTCTTACTGTTGAAGGTGTCAAGGGAACCACGGAGGAAAAAAGTTGAGATCTGAGTTTGAAAATCTTTGCAAGAGTTTTGCAGGGTTTGTAGTTGAGGTCAGTTTAAAGTTAAATCTCATTCTGCTTGCTTCACATCAATTGTGTTTAAAATACTACATGTTATCCTCAAAGATGGTAAAAAAAGATGTACAATCCTTAAGGCAGGCTGGAAGTTTTTGTATTTGTTATGAATTGTTGTATATACCATATTTTCTTTATTCCTGTTCTGAACACAGCAGAAGAGTTGTGAGACACTGATTCCATGTTAAGTAAAGTCCACAATGAGGTATTATTTGAGCTGCCAAGTTACCGGCTGGTACCATAATGCCCACTGGTATTCTGAAGTCCTCGATCAACAAAGCCATCTACAAAGATGTGCATTCTCAGCTGGGACAATGACAATATTAGCACAGTGCTTGAATGGCCAGCAAACTCACCTAAACAACTCTGAAGAGAACTTCTGTGGCATTGTAGAGATAAAGATCGAAAATCACCAGCTCCAGCCATGCATGACTTAAATATAAAACCTGCTATCAAAGCAACTTGGTTTCCCATTAAACCTGAGCAATGTCACCGTCATTGCTTAAAAAAGTAGTACAGCAAAGAAAATATCTGTTTCTCAGGAGCTGAAGTTAGTTGTTTTTTTACCTAATTTTTGATTGATCTTTGTTTGATGTTTGTTTTTTTATTTATTGCAAAGCATCAACATAGCTTCATGAAATAAATTGTGATACTCTATTGAAAAATAGGGCTTCTTTTACAGAAATGAGTGACAAAAAATCTAAATTCAAAGAGAAAAATAAATAATATTTTGCTATACACCTATACGTGTCTCTTTAAGAGAATTAAAATGTCATCACATCTTCATATTGGAAAGTCTACTACTATATAAATGCAGTGCACAAAAATGCATGCAAAACCAAAAGAAAAAAAAAAGAATTTATTCAGTGACTTCTCAGCACAGCAAATAAAAAAGCCATGCATTATTTACCAAAGTACACATCGGAAAACATCCCTAATGAGCAAAAACATTACCTCTGAGCGTGTATCTGAACAGAGATAGCTAATCGTGAGCATCCCTCACAAATGGCAGCCTGTGTTTATCTTGCCACCAGAGAATGCTACATTGTTTTCATGAAGTGTCTGATAAATCAGAAGAGAACTGGACCATTTACAAACTGCTTGACACTCTCGTCAGTCCCCTGCCCTGCAGAAATAAGGAATTCATTGAGACACAAACAAAGTCCTCAGAGATGTTTGAAGTGCACATAATTTCACTATCCTTCCGTAGTTTTCCTATAGTTCTGCAGTGATTGTTTCTGCAGTTTACTTTCTCTTTGTAACTTGCGCAGTATGGTGGCCTGTCTCCATAGTAACTTGGCTAAAAAATATACAATAAAATTCACTCACAATTCATAGCTGGATTAGGATTCTTTAAGTCAGTGGTCTCTAACTTGTTATTTGCCACAGACTGGTTCAATATAAGATAAGGCATCATAAAATCATGATTGTCATAAAAATCTGGTATTTTTTAAATGTTAATAATTCAAGTGAATCAAATGTTTCTTGCAGAATTCTCATAACATCAAGCTAACAGTATAACATGAGGAACATTCTCTATTCCACAAAACCCTCTTGGGTTAATGACCCACATCCTCTGTTGGGGATCCCTGCTGTAAATACTGGTGCATGGCAAAGATCATATATTGTCTCCCATTTTTTTAGTTCTACTCCTTTTATCTCAACCTAAACAAACACAAGTCAGTCTCCAACATGGGGTATAACTAGATGAACTGATCCAGAAGCAGAATGATCGCTAAATGATTGACTCTTTGACTCTTTTAGCATACTGAATGATTCAATAAAGCATGTTTTCTGAGCAAAGAGTGAGTGGAAGTATGGGAGCTTTAAACAGAAGGTAACTTTCCACCCGCTTTTCAGAGTTGCTGTAACCAAGTTAAGCAAAGTGGGTTTATCTAATCAACAAAAGAGGAAATTACATTTAGCTGAAAGGCCTAATGGCATTAAACTGAGACCTTCATGCACCCAAACAGAAGATAAATACCCACAGGCCAAGCTTTATGCTGTGAGCTTTAGTCTTTTCAAGTCTGCAGTTTCATGTGAAAACTATGTCCTATCACATTTTTTTTTATAAAATATGTTGGATAAAACAGTTGTTAAAGCATTACGCTTTAGTACTGGACAGGGGTGCTACATGGCCTGGAATCCACGGCTTTAGCCTTCACCTTCCTGTGACTGCACGCCGCACTTTCAATTTCTCACCCACAGATGTTTTGCTGCTTTATTTTAACAGCACATTAAAAACAGTTAAAAACACACTGAACTTACATATGTGTGATTTATGTGCACCTGTTTTATAGAGATAGAGCAAAACTATCCAAAACTACAGCGATTGGCAGCTAAATACATGACACATACTGGCCAAATTAAACACAAGCTCACACCACAAGCATTTTTACAAATAATAGGGATCGAAGAACATTTGAGAACTTCTAGCAATTTATAAATAATTATGAAGGACTTAGTTAGCCAAATTAGCTAGGTGACTATAACAGAAGTAAAAGTATGACATTTTCTTTTTCATTATGAAAATTTCTTGGTAACTGTCTGTGTGTAGACGTTTTCTCTTTCAATATCCCTAAATGTAAAAGTGATATTTAATTTTTTAGCCTTGAGTACACAAACAGAGAAACAATATCGGGCATAATAAGGAGTTTATTTAGGCAATGTAATATAAGGGTAACAATACTTCCGGGTCGGTGCTACGGTCGTTCGGGAGAAGTAGATGGTCAGGTGGGATAGATACCAGGAAGTTATTCGAGGCAGCGGATTTTGGGGTGATGTAGTCCAGAAGAGGAGCGGTGTGTTGAGGAAGGTGAATGCTGGCAAAAAACTGAGGCGCTGTCCGGTATAGATTGGGCTTTGAGTGAGAGAGAGACTCATGTGAAGCAGAGGAGCGGTCAGGTCCAGATCCAAGGTCGAGTGATCGGCAAACAGGACTTTAAAAGGGGAAAAGCTGATTCAACATGGGGGTTCTGTCCTGGGTCGAAAATCCGGGGCAACAGTATATGAGTGACAAGGCAGGAGGCAGGGTCAGGAACAACAATCCAGGGTACGAGGCACAAATTCAGAATCTAGGGGAACTGGCCGTTTGAGAGTCCAGAGACAAAAAGGGGTCAGAGCCGTTGAACTCTCAAATCGGGTCAGAAGCTTAGGAAAGATCAGATGGCGCAGTAAAACAGGTCTCAATGCAAGAAGATTTGGTGGAGAACTGAGGAGTGGAAGCAGGTTATATGGAGCTGAAGCGGAGGTGGAGAGAATGAGGCTGATGAGACAATCAGAGTGAGAAGGCACAGACAGAAAAGAGGAAGACCAAATATGGTCATCCCACCACAGGAGCTCTTACAGATATACATATATTCCTCTGCTTTGACAATCAAATGTGATGAATTCCAATGCAATTGTCATATATACATATACCAAAGTTCAAGAAAAAATATACCAAGTAATATTTCCTCAATTTTGACCATGTTTTTCTAGTCTTTATGGGACTTATCGAACAATTCTGGATCCTGCAGCTGATGCTAATCACCAGTTTGTTGCCTGTTACATTTTTCTAACCATTGTTTTTTGTTTGTTAGTTTCTGTTTTGTCTTTGTTTTTAGTTTTGTTATGTTTTGTTTTTTCATGTGCTGTCTGGTGAACTTTTCGTCGATGAAGTTTGTATATTCTTTATTCTGGGGAGGTGATTAGCACCTGGCTCAGTCAGCGAGGCTCCCAGGAACCTCACAGAGGAACTCCTATCTACTCTACCTGATCCACACTAGGACTTTGTGAAGCTGCTTTAAAAGCAACTGCTAAAAAAGGCGCTATATAAAACTTGATTGATTGATTGATCGAACTCCGGACACTCAAACACCAACATGATAAGCTTGTCACTAACCATTCTCTTTGGTAAAATTTTGCTGAGTCGATGTGAGTGTGTATTGAGTGCCACCCAGTAGCTTTTTTATGACACAAAGGTAATCTGAACACATGATCAAAAGTGTGATAATGTGTGATCATGCACTGCGACAAACCAAAACACAATGCAAGAGCAAAACAAAAAAAATGTTTTTTCACTCACACCGATCTGAAGACCGGATGTGTGAGCTACCGTCCACACCCAATATTTTGGGCTCGAGGCACCTACACATGCATCATTTTGCACTAATTATACACATAGGTGGATGGTGGCTTTAAGGGTTATGGCAGAAGCAGCAAAAGAAGCCAAGAGGGTTACAGTGTTTTCCAAAGAGACAAAAATAAGAAAATATGAAAGTTGAAAGACCATATAGGCAGTAGCCTAGTGCTTTGGCATTTGTATATTTACACTACTATTCCTAAAGTCTTAAAAGATAAATTTAAATATTTTATCATAATTTGTTAGAAGAGCCTTTTGAGGGGCATCTACTGTACATCGATGCTGTTTAGGGGTGTGTCCCTTTAAAAAGTAAGATAAGGTTTTAATGATTGAGATGTTAATATACTTGTTTAAAGTATGGTTTGCTTTATAAAATTTGACTTTCAATAAAAGTTTATTTTGTAATTCTGCATTATATTGTCCCTTATTTGCAAAGTGGTCCTAACATGTATAGACACATGACACTTGAAGGCAAAATCCAACCACTTGGTACTCCTATACTTATTTGCAGATGTTTGATGAAGGCTCTTGTGTAGTGATGAAGACCTGTGTGGGGTTTTGGGGCAGCTCTGTCTTGGAAAGCCCGTCTAATTCTGCCAACTATGATTGCATATCTATGGCTAATTTATTAAAGGTTTACTCATGAAATATAATTAAATACCACAGGGTTTTACATTAAATAAGATACTGAAGGCAAGGTATTGCATAGACGTCAATCAAGATTGGTGGACAGGGTAAACACAGTGCTGCATTTGTCTCAAAACAGCTCAAAGTTTTAATTTCACTTTGTAAAAAAAAATGTGTTGGGTTTTACAACTATAGTAATAGCTTGTACACATAATTATGCTTTAACACCCTCCAAAAGTTGATTTAACATCATTCTTAAACATTTGTTTTTTGTAATTTTTACATCAACATTCATTTTACTAATAGAAATGAACAATTAGTTGTTAACTGCAATATGTATAATGTATTATTTAAGAATGTGTAGGTTTTTTATTCATAACTAATAATAATAATAATAACAATAATGATTGATTTATATAATTTATTAAGCACTTTTCCAGATGCTCAAAGACCAAAGATCAAACTATATGCTTCTTTTACTATGAATAAGTTTTGGCTCAAATTCATTAGTTAATTTTTAAATGGTATGTCTATCACATTTTATGGATCATCAATGGGAAATCTAAGCGATCCTTTTTAATGTGTACCTTCTCTATTACATCCATTTTTCTTGGAATAAATCTTGATCTTACATGAAGCCTCACACCATTCAGCAATAAACAAAATGTCTTTTATGCTTCCATTACATTTCACATTAATCAAACAAGCTGCTTTAATCATTTTTATGCAGTCTTATCTTAGCAATACATTCAGAAGTTCTGATTTCCTGCTAAGATTGCCCTTGTCACTGTTTCCCATTACACAGGGCAAGTGTGCAGTGCATTCTGGGTGCAGGTGTACTCAGTAGGGATCGGGATTTGTTTCACTGATTTCGCCTCACATCTTTAAGCTTTGGTACGAGTGCAGATGTGCACAGCTTGTCTTCTCAGCCACACAGAAGTCTCATGAGCGCCTTGCAAAGGAAGCATGAAACCGTATTGCTTTTTTGACGCCTATTTCAAAGGTTCAGCTAAGCACATGAATGTGTCAGTGTGTGTCCAGAGAGGAAATTAAAAAGTGGAATTGAGAGCTCTTTGAAAGGCCCATGTTAATCAGCACTGGAACCAACAGTCGTGGGCTCCCTCTTGGGTTTTGGATGTAAATAATTGTTCCTCTGTGCACTCAGCAGCATGACTCTGGCAAGGGTTAGAAATGAAAAGTCAGTGAGTGGTGTTTGATTTGTGAGGCTTTTTTTGCAAGCTTTGTAACACATTGACAAGATTTACAGCCATATGTCCGTGTTTGTTACAATGCAGCCAATCAGTCAATACATTGTGAGATATTGAGAGTGTTACTGAAATTTATAAAAATCAGACAGATGGACAGACTAAGACTCAAGATTAAGAGCCATTTCAGACTGGCATCTGCGTTTATTTTTTTCAAAAACACTTGGCTTCAGTAACAGTTTATTGTTGTGTGTTTGAAAGCAATCTTTTTGTTTTTAGGAACCGTTAGAAAGTAAAGGAAGTCTCAGAAACGGTTCAAGCAGTACATGGGTCTCAAATGAGGAAGTTTCCTTTATACAATAACAGACATGATCATTCATTATACACAGCAACATGGCGGGCAAAGGATGTTTTCATCTCCTGAACTGCACAGTAAATGTGCAAATATGGAGGCTGTGGTAAGAACACCCTCAAGGTTTTATAGCTGGCTGTCTGCACACTGAAAATGTAGAATAAACATTATATTTGTCAAAAATCCACCCCAATCAAAAAAATCCCATTTTTATCTCAAATGTAATCAATTCGAACTCGAACACCACTCCTGTCAGGAATAACAATTGAAAACTTAGAGGCTAAATCTATTCGTTCATTTTGATGTATTGTAAACCAGACACAGACAGAACAATGGACTTAAAGACAGACTGAGCGACCTCTCTGCATACTTCGCAGATAAAGAACCCATATGTTTGTATAATGACACAAAAAGGCACCAGCTCATCAAACACATCAAATTTTAAGCAGAACTTCAACTTCTTGTCTTTATATGCAAAGCCATCGAAATGCTGTTGTTGGCTCTTTTTGTTCAAATATCAGGATCTCTTGATGTTTCAGAAATCCATATTTTGGTGGAGCTTCACTCTCATAAACCTTGGTCAAAATAACATAGAAGCAATGAAAGTCAACCATTTACTATTTTTTCGAATGTGTCCATTTTAGAATGATGGACAATGTTAACTAGAAATATATAGATATATTAGATATATACAAATATTCAGTGTTTATGTGTGTGCACACATTGTGTGTGTGTGTGTGTGTGTGTGCATGCGTGCGTGCGTGTGTTTGCGTGCGTGTGTTTGTGTGCGTGTGTGTGTTTGTGTGTGTGTGTGCGTGTGCGTGTGTGTGTGTGTGTGCGTGTGTGTGTGTGTGTGTGTGTGTGTGTGTGTGTGTTTGTGATTGACCAGGCAAATGATTGCTCAAAGCAGTCCATATGCTTGTTTTTTTTATCAGAAAAGCTAAGATTTTTAAGGCAAGGAACTGTCACAAAAAGCATGGATGAGAAAGAGTATTGATGCATCTTTAGAGTTTTGCTGAATGTGTGTCTGTGAATGGAAACAAGACATTTAATCTCAAGCAGCAGCCCTTTTAATAATGCATGTTAAAAAATATAAACCATATTAACAGTTCTAGTCTTAATACTTCTTTGAAATAATACATTTGTTGCAAATCAAGCTTTGTACAACATCACTTAATGTATCAAAAAAGAAAAAAAAAACAAAAAAAAGAAGCTAGAACAAGGAGTTTTGTTACAATAGAGTTTTCAATAAAAATTCTATAAAGTTCAGTAAACCAAAGGCAAACAACTATTTAACAATAAACAGCCACAGAGTAGACAAAGAAAATATAAACCCAAACCAACCTGAAGAGATCCTCAAGTTAGTGTCGATTCCATGCACTGAATGATGGAATTTGGAACACTAGAAATAATGCATACTCAAAAACCCAAATATTTTCTAAGTTACTCGAAATGTTTACACGAAACGTAATACACATCTTATGCGTCTGCCATCAGGTTATCTATGGGCCCCAATGCAAGTGATGTAATATCTTTCATTTCAATTAAATTTAGCTACAAATCTAACATTATATTCACTTGCTCACTGAATTTGAACACAATCTTCAAACTCTGTATTTAGCACATTTTCAATTCAATTCAAAATCTAGTTTTATGGTATGGCATGCAGTGAATTTTATTAAGTATAAATAGTATATAAAATAGAAAAGTAAGATAAAAATGTACTATAAAATATATATATATATATATATATATATATATATAAAGATTGAATACAAAACAAGATAAACTAGAATACTATAAAATAGAATACTATAAATATAAATATAAAATAAGATATGACAGTAAAAAAGAAAATGTGACAGTATGTACAGAGTATACAGCAGTGTGAGTGTTAAAGTGACAAGTGTAAAAGTGTGAATGTGCTGTGGAGTGTATGAAACTAAGTCAGTCAGTGTTTCCTTTTAAGAAACAGCTGAGGTAACATGTTGTGTAGTGCGTGGATGAGTCCAGAAGTCCAGGTACTAGGTGTCCTGGTTGAGGGCCCGGACGGCCTGCGGGAAGATGCTCCTCCTCATCCTCTCTGTGTTTGCCTTCAGGGAACGGAAACGTTTCCCTGACCTCAACAGAGAGAAGAGTCCATTGTTGGGATGGCTGAGGTCCTTCAGTATCTTCCAGGCTTAGCTTGCTGTAGATGAAGTCCAGGTCAAGAAGCTCGATACGGATGCTACGCTCAGCTGATCACATGTCCACTTTGCAGAACCTGAGACACATTTAATATTACAAACATCCTGAATTCCTTCCTGTCTGTATGCTGCTCTCTTGAAGATGATGAGTAGTCTTCTTTATTAATCAGAGGAAGTCTTGATAGTGCAACGTGATTTTTTTTGTCCATAGATGGCATCATAATGGCCAAATGAAGACTGATGTAAGATGCAGCGAATGAACACATGATTAGGTAGGGCAATAATGGTCGGATGGGTGGAAACTACACATAGACTAGAGATTGTAAAGTGGAAGAAAAAACATGAGGATTAGAATCAAAGAGGAAGGAAAAGTACAAAAAACAAACCCAAACAAAATTTCAACCAGCATAGCATTGTGCGTTACAGAGACAACTCTTCAGCTGAACTACACAAATACAGTTAGTGTTGATTTAATTAGGTTTATTATTTTCCTTAAAAGTAAAAGTCAAAGTATCAGATTGATCATAGAAGTCTTTGTGTTTCCTAGAGCACCATCTAATGTCTGGGAGAGGCTATCCTTGGGTGGTTATAGACCTCAGAAAATAAACAGCTTGATGACATTAAAACCCCAAGCAGGAGTTGTCTGACAGATTTTTTTGTTTTGTTTGTTCTTTTAAGTCTTTGCTAAAATTGAAAGGGATGGTAGGAAATATTTTTTAGGCTAATCGACTCACTACCAGCTAGCCTGTGTGTAAAGATTTTCTTGAATTGAATTTTTGAATACTGCTTTGAGCTGCTGAAAATCACAGAAGCAATGAAGAGCACAAGAGACCTTTTGTAGCCTTCACAAACAGAAAAACCAAAGAGCTGACAAGAGGGAAAGCAACTGAGAAATGAAGACATTTTCCTCAACAAAAATAGCCTGTAGATATGGAGAGAGAGGGAGAAGAAAGTGAATAAAGGCCTGCCAGAGCTCTAGCTGTTCGCTCAGTTATCACCAGGCATAGAAATGTCAGATGCTGCTGTGTTTCCCCCTATAGGCAACTATCCTCCCAATTCAGAACAAAACAAACACTTCATAGGACACATGCAAAGGAGTGGGGGGGGTCCTGCAGAAAGTTTGAACCAATAAAGCATTGGTACAGTAGGGTTATGAAGTTGACTAGAGTTCTAGATAATTTGAGGACCGGAGAGATTATGCGAGAGAGCAAAATGCGAGAAAGAACGTGGGCCAGAAAGTAATATCTCAGGTTGCCTTATACGAGCAAGTCCTGTTCCCTGATCAATATATCAGGAAGCTGGACTGGGTAACGTTTAGATGGAGATTGTGGTTTTTTTTTTTATACTGTAAATGAACAGACATGGGTTGTGACCTTGCTCAGGTGGTCTCTAAACATCCTGTGTCCATTCTGTAGGATATAATCAGTGAAGTCAATCTGGGTGGCAGAGGTTGGCAGCTGCCCACTGGTCTGCCTCAACAGTATATCTTCACCTTCTGACAGCAGTGCTGGCCATCTCGGCCCTGACGCAGCCTCTGGGCTGATGTGGCAGCTTTGAGAATGTGGTGTGGGGCTGGTGGAGCGTCAGCCTTGGAAAATAAAAGGCTAAAAAAATCAATAGCTAATTGCTAGGACAGGCCCCCGAGGAGCGCCGGCTAGACCCCGGCTTGGATTGATCTTGGCTTGAAAATGATTGGGCTGAGGGTGACACTAATGTCGGCAGGTAATTTGTGGCATAATGGCATGATGTTCTGTGCCATTAGGATTTCCCAGCGCCAATGTCTCCCTCACAGCTCTTTCACAGGATGACCCCTGCTCCTTGCTGTCCAGCAGCTTTCATTCCACAATAGCTCATCATCCGTCGATCAATTCTTTGCTGACTGCAGTAATATGGACTAATACAAAACTTTTCTCTGAATTGTTTGTGTTGGAGTGAACCTCGGATTCTTCCTCAGAAAGAAAATGTTTTGAAGAGCAAAGTTCCTATTTTCAAATTTATCACTCGTCCGTTTTTAAAGGGGTCAGGAAGTGAGAAACCAAAAAGTGATTGTCAATTTTTATGTAAGCATTGATTCAACCATGAAACTGCAGTAAACCTTTAAGGACTAAAACGTGCTTGTTTTAACTTTATTACTGCCATCAACGATGGTTTTGTTCAGACTGCAGCCCAAGGTGACCCAAATTATTTTTTTTTTTTGAGAATGTGCAACCTATGTGATATTTTCAGGACAGTCTGAACAGCTAATTTTTTTTTTTTTTATTATTATTTTTTTTTTAATCTGACGCAGGCCGTTTTCAAATGGGATTCCTGAATCTGATACATTTGCGATTTTCTGCTATGGACTTCAGTCTGAACAGCGATTTATCTTGGTTTTGTATCATCGAGCCCAACTTAAGCGTAGTTTTTACAGATGTGAGTTGCTGGAGAGGACTTTCTTAAACTGAAATAGGTACAGGAAGAGCCTAAGGATGCATTTGAAGTCTAATGAAACACCAAGCACTTTAAACTCCGCTTGCAGGAGTACACCGTATTATGTGTTGTTTTCAGCCTCAATCTCTTTCTAATTATTGTTTAATACAAATACAGTTGGTTCTAATCAGATCTACAAAGCCTCAAGTGTGTCTGCGAGCAAAGCTTCAGTGTTTACGTCCATCAGCAGTGCATTCTGGGAGACATAGCTTCTTCTCCTGAGCATGCCTGTCACATTGTAGCAGCATTTCATTCACACAGAAGGTGCATAACAGGCAAATGTTGTTTGTGATGTGATAGGAAATCTCAGAAAGTTCACAAAGCTATCTGGAAGTGTGCAAAAAAATTATTTTGCTCTATTTGTGTGAAACCAAAGTTGAGTATGGTACCAGGGTGTAATCGTGTAGTTTTGTCTGTCAGTGAGTGTTTTGACACGGTGAGTTCAAAGAAACTTCTGGATTGGTTCTCTTAGGCTGCATCCAGACTGCATCCTAAAGTGACCCAAATCTGATGTTTTTTTTTTTTTTTTTTTTTACCTATAAGGTACCTATAGTTTTATGAGAGTCTAAATGGCACAATTCAGATTTTATTTTTTTTTTTTTTCAAATCCGACCCAGGTTGCTTTTATATGTGGTCTTGAATCTAAACTTTTTTTTTTTGCAATGCTACCTGGCCACATCTATCCAAGTTTTACATTGTTGTATGAGGACAGGCGTCAAATTTTCTGGACGTGGGTGGGAAGTTCAACAACATCGCCGTGGACAGAGGTGAAAGCAGTCAGTGCAAGTGAAATAATAGAACTAATAAATATGTTTTTGTCTTCTTGATATGATTTGGTTAAAATGAAGGCTGCTCCAATCGGAAATAAACTGAAGTAAAGCCACACAATTGTCACAAATCACATTTTTGTCCATCTTTACTTTACCGTTTTGATCAAAACCATTTTTTTGCATACTCGCTTGACAGCGAAAGCCGCATGTTGTGTGTAATGTGAACAAAAATGGATTTAATAAAAAAATATATATATTTAGAAATAAGACCTGCAGTCTGAACGTAGGCTGAGTGATATCACAACAACTTTGTCCTCTCCGCTGAATATAAGTGATATTGTTCCACTGGATTTATTAGCATTTTACACTCTCTCACCTGCTTTAGTACCACTTTGCAGCTGTGTGTTTACCAGATTCTTTCTTCTAACATTTTTACACAGATTTATCCCAAGAGAGATGACACAGGTGTGCCATCTGGATCCCTCTTCACCAAAAACAAACACAAACACACACACACACACACACACACACACACGCAGACGCACGCACAAACACACACACACACACAAACACAGCTGTATTAGCTGTCACTCTGAGTAAGATTCCAGAGCTACTTGGGGCTTACCATCTCACGACATATGCTCACTGATGCAAAAGTGCTACTTAACATGCTACTGAAATATTCTCTGGTTTAAAATAAATACTAATGTATGTTTAGGAGAGAAACTAATACATACTATATGGTTTCTTATTTAAAATTAGTATTTTTGTTGCTTTTCGATATGCAATTTGAAAGTGGCTAGTCATTCAACCACAAGGTACAAGCACATAACAGGTATCAGTTTGTATAGAAAAAGGAAAGATCCGGCCCTTCTGGTCCTATCTAGACCTAATGAGTGCAATACACTTCTAGCAGTATTTCCATTAAATACACTCAGAAATCTGTAGAACTTCCTGATCTTTAAGGAATGAAAGTGTGTTCATGTTCCTCCTTGTTTTCACTCCATCACAGCTTATGTTAAGTTCAAAATGCTCATGCTTGCTTTTAAAACAGTCACTTCATCTGTCTCTGTCTACCTTAACAACTGTCAGGCTGGTCAGAGGAGGAATTCAGCAAGCATTTATTAACATAGACACAAACAGTACAATGTTCAACGATTTAAGAACGTCCTGAAAAATAAACAAATTAGTATGACAAACAACAGACAAGGTGTGAATGTGACAAACCAACTTAAATACAAAACTAAAGACAAGGTAATTGGTTAAAAATTGATAGAAGCATTAATAACAGGTAGAGTAGAAACAAGCAGGAAGGCTTCCTGTTCCACTTCACCTACTTCCTTCTCTACTTCTTGATTCACTTCACCTACTTCCTTTTCCACTTTCTGTTCCACTTCACCTTCTTCATTCTCCACTTCCTGTTCCACATCCTCTACTTTCGGTTCTACTTAAAAAAAATATTGTTCCACTTCTACTACTTCCTGTTCCACCATGCTTGTTTTCCTCCTCCATTTCCTCTACTATAACCGAAACAGAGAAATGTAGACAAAAATAAATATGTATGCATTCAGAGAAGAAACTTTATCTAGATAACTAGAAATATCGCATTCGCTTTCCCCGAATGGTGTGATAACCTCCCTTACTCAAAAAAAAGATTCTTTTATAACATCTATCATTTCCTTAACATCTTCAGAAAACTTGTTTGTTCAGCTAATGTTGGAATTTGCCTTTGCAACAAATGGCATATTGTCTTAGATAAAAAAAAAACTATTATGTCAGCCAGTAAGTCTTGTTCATAATGACAAATGCTCCAAAAAGAGTTAATGTTGTTCCTAAACCAGGCAACACACAGAGCACTCACTTAACATGCTAATACAGATTTTCTTGTGGACCCTCCTTGAGTATGTGATTTTATACGCAACAAACAACCCATCATTTGAATTTATCTCTGGAATGCATTGTAAATCACATCACCACACTTGAACTCTGTTTTCTAGCCTGCATCATTGCAGCTCTAAATTGCATCGTTACGTGCCATTCAAATGGATTTTTCATCCTTTTATTCTCTCATCCACTTTTGCCTTCTCTGTTGCTATCGTCTTGAGGTTTGAGCTCAAATGGTGAAGCACTCTTGGAATTTCAGGTCCCTGCGAAAAGACAGGTGGGATCTGCTCCAGACAGGAGTGGCGTTATGGCCTTGGGCTCCCTGTGGGGGTTCCACTACAACAGTGCTTCTAATCTATTAAAGAGCTTCGTCTCTTTTCTCTACCCACAATCCTTCAGCCCGCTGCACACCTGCACTTGATTATCTGTCCCTCACTCTCTCTGTTAGCTCTCCCAGTGAGGAATAGAAGCAGACAGAGCGTGTAAGACACAAGAAAAGCAATCTCAGCCCATCTCCCTTTCTCGTAGTCCCTTGTCTGTGATGGCCGATGCTATTTTAAAGCCTTGGGAGTCCCAGAGCTCCAGGTCTGGTTATCTTCCTTTCACTCTACCGCTGGTCCATTTCCAGATGAGATAATTGTTTTAGAAGCATGTTGCTTTTAAAGCCCTTAAGAAAAAGAGGGTGAGCAGCAGGTTCAGAGGACATGTTGGTAAATAGAAATATTTTTTTTCCCTAGAGATCTTTGAGTTGGACATGGGATCTTCCCATGAGATCTTTGACTTGTTACAATGGGATGGCAACCTGTTGTGGTTGACTAAGCAAACCAATAAAATATAGCAGGAAGTCAATTCATATAAATAGGAGTCTTGGTTTTAGTGATAGACTCTATCCAGATTTAAAACTTGGCAAACAATAGCTTCTATCTATTCTAAAACAAATAGAAAAATGTTTACAAAGGCACTGTTGTGATACCACGAATGTATTTATTGATTGATTGATTGATTGATTGATTTGTTTATTTATTTGTTTATTTTATTTACTAATCATCTCAAATTATGTTTGTATAAAATGTATTTATGTATTTATTTGTTTGTATGCATTTTGTATTAATTTATTTTGTATTTGAATGTTTCTATTTTTTTTATGTGTTGTGTATTTATAATTTGTTTGATTTGTTTTATGTAATTATATGCATTCATTCCTTCATCTATAAATGTTTTATTGTATTGTATTTACCTTTTTATAAGCCATATGCTATATCCATTGTATCCAAACAGTATCTGAATTTAACTGGATTATACAATTATACAAAATAACTGAATGGTTTACCTGTATTTAGCAAAAAGCAAGTTTGCCATATAAAATTCCATTTTTAAATTGTATTGCAATTTCATTGTTAACATTATTATTCAAGCTATGATCATTTAAAATGGTTAATCAAACCGTATCCACAAAAACTGTGCTGTCTCATAAGAACCAAGTACATTTGTGATGGAAGCTTAGCTGAGAAAAACATAGCTGAATAACTTTGAACTTATGGCTCTTCTAATCTTCTGTTCCATCATTTTGAAGTCCTTCATGTCTTTCTGCGCTCCTTCTGCACACTTCATGTTCATTCACAAAAATAAATGTTAATTGTAATTTTTTTTCTTTTTATGTTTTCTAATAGACCCGACAACATTACATTTCCAAATAATATTCTTTCATTTCATTAATTGATGCTTCGCTATCTCGCATTAACATGGAGCAATTTCTGCAGGATCAAGTCTGCATTACCGACTTTATTGCTGTCTGAGTGCACATTAATTTTATTACCGGAATGCATTGATTTTAGATGCTAACTTCACTGGAGTGCGTGGCACCACTGAGACTCTGTGTACAATCATGTGGCTTTTCTCCACTCTTTAAAATCCGTATCAAATGCAAATGAGTGCATGATCCAACTTTTTGCAACAAACTTGAATTAAAAACACCTATGTATTGTCTTTTAATATATTCAATTTAAATATACAATTTTTTTTTCATAAAATAGGATGAAATGCAGTAAAAGTGAAAGCATGTGCCGTAAACCTAGTTTTGAAGTCCATAAGCCAGTTTGTAAAATCACATTCTCTTTCAGTAAAGAGGCTTTATGGTGGGATACGTGTGCAGCATTAATAGAAGAAGGAATAAGGTCATGGCAGCCCCTTTTCAGTCCAGAAATGAAGGAAAGAAATCAATAGTAGAATGTCTTAGAGGCGAAGAGAGAGAGTTTGACATTTATGAGGTGGCAGGTGTAGAGGTTCTCTATGAAAGGAATGGCAAGAACAAACTGTATATATATATACACACAGCCCACCAAACAACATAATCAATTGGCCTCTTGGTCACAATCCCTTAGATTTAGATATCATAAGAAATCCAACATGAAGTGGGGGGGTTGTTTTTGCAGGGATTAAATGTGCTTCCACATAATTTTGTCATTCGGACTTCTAAACCAATATTGAAGTCATTCTAACAATCTCAATCTAAAGCATTTTTGGAATAAAGCAAATGAAAGCATAAAATGTCCCTAAATGGCCCCAAATGCCATTAAATTGATTTCACCATTTTTTTGTTTTTTTTCAATTAATAGCTTTTATCCAGCCGAATCCTCACTATATAATATCTTCATTTCCCTGGAAAGAGCACAGCTGACCAGCTCATACGAAGCACTTCCCTTCTCATGGGGTTGCTTTGAAGAAGGACAGGACAGGTAAAAAAAAAAATTGCTTTCACCGATTCATTTGTCAGAAAGCATTGGTTTACTTGTTCCCGTGGAACTCACAAGGATGGCAGTGAAAAGCTTCCTAATTACTTTGTAGGTCCTTTGTAGTTTCACGCGTTATAGTTTTTGAACATCTAAAGTGATTTCTAGACAAGACTCTGGAGATTTGGATGGCTTAGCTGCTGAAAAGTGGAGTGGGGGGAGAAGCAGCAGCTGGTTCTGCTCCGCTGACAGGAGAAAACAACTTTTTGCTTGTAATTCTTTCTACGTATCTGGAGGACAGCAGATTGTCTGCTACTTACTCTATGGTTATGTCTTTGTTAATCACTAATAAAGTATACGTTTTCATATTTTAATGCAACATGATGTAAAGTCGAAGAACTGGTCCCATCCATATGTATGCATAACATGTGGTGGCCTTGAGGTGGAAAACAATTCCCAATTATAAAAGCAAATTAACAAGTAAAATAAAATCTGTGTAATCCAATCAGTGTTAAGGGAATGGAAAGGCATATTGCCATTTGAGAACTGACATCTTACCAGTTGAGAATCAGCACTAAGTTGTCGGTTCTCAGGTGATTGGATGACACTTCTGTCACTCAAACTACGGAGGCGGGGACAGATCAGCAGATCTCGTCTAATCAGCACCAGTCAGTTCTCAAATGGTAAAATCCCTTTCCATTTCCTTGACACTGATTGGATTTGACTTCTGTCAATCAAACTATGCTGCGTTAAGTTTAATTTCATAAAAAAGTGATAACAAATGTACAGCGTCCTTCAAGAGATTTTTTCCATTGAAAGCTGATATGTTCAAAATGACTGCATAAGGATGTCTTTCCTTAAAATAGTATTTAATTCCTTTGTAATTTAAATTGAATATTTTTTTAATAGCCTTTAATAGCCTTTAATAGCTTTATTTTTTATTATTTTTGGGTTTGGCTGTATTTTGAAACAGCCATAGTATGTTGGGTTTCTGGGAAAGTCTCCTGATTGAACAGGTGCCTTTATATCCCACACCTGCCGGCTATTGTTATCCTCCTTTTCAGTCGGTCAGCGAAGTAGGTAAAGCTTGTGTTTTTTTTTCCAAAATCCATTGTTATGTAATGTGCGTACGATGCATTGTAATCCCTCAAAAGCCCAGGGACTCCTTAACATAAATCAAATGACAAAATTCCCAGTAATTTTCTGACTTGTTACCCTTCTTTTTTGCTATTTTATATTTGAAACGATCACAATTACATAATACATGTTATAGTTCCATCTACACCTCTTTAATGAGATTGTGAGACTTTTAAGCTTGTCCTTGTAAGATTTGATCAAATGTATACAATAACGCATGGACAAGACATGTCAACAACTTGGGAGAATTTCAGTTCAGTGCTGACGCAGTGTTGACTTCTTTGAACTTGTGACCAGAAAATATTTTACAGAAATTCAATGGTCAATTCACTGTGAACTTTGACTATGTTTTAAGCTTAAAAATAACTCTCCCTTTGTTTTGTCTGCTACCAATCACCGTGACTGTGTTAGATTTAGTACCTTGCTTAATTATTCACTTCCAGCACTCACCCTTTAGTTTTTATTAACTGTAGACAACCCACCTGAATGTCCATCATGCCGAATGTGATTAACTATTTGTGGGACTTTTATCCTATTAGAAATCGGTTTTATTCTGTTTTAACTCAAGGACATGTTTTGTTGTCAAATAAATATAAAGATTAAAACTAAATAAAGTTGTAATGATTTTAAGGAAAAGTTGGTATTAAACATTGTATCTAATTAAAATGAACTACTCTCACGATAAAAATAGCCACAGGATCTAGCTATGTAAATGTTGAGAAAAAAAGAAAGAAATAATTCACTTTCAGCCAACTAGAACCAAAATCACGATTCTTAAAAAAATGAAAAAGTATTAATACAAATGAATTGTAATGAATGATCAGTTATTTACCCCATCTTAATTTATCGAAATTCATGAGGAACAAGCAATATAATTAACCCATCCACCTTAGTAAGTGCAACACTGAAACAGGCCTCACATTTCTATTCCTAGACAAATAAAACAACATCTTCATCAAACATCTTCATCGGCTAGGGTCGCTTTTCTTACCCAGAACCCTCTCCAGAACATTCTGTCTTATCATTCTCTCGGCAACCCTGTACTGTGAAACTAACATTAATTCTATTAAATATGAACTCAAGAAACTTCATTCATAAGGTACTTAAAATAAACTATGAACCACACATCAAAGCTCAATGACTTTTGAAAAAAAGACTAGTGAAAAGCAACTGGTTTGTGTTCAGAAACTATCATGCCATTCAAAGTAGGCTCCTCATTTCAAGCATTTGATCTAATATTTCATATAGTAGCCTTAAGTCCTTTTAAGATCTGAGATCATTTTCTGATGTTGAAGGAGATTCAGGGATCACACGCTCTTCAATCCATGGGGTTCCTCATCCTTAAAGCTCTGATCCTGCCTTTTTTTTTTCTAAGCACACAATTACCACCTTTGCAAGATTTCAAGATGCACACTTTGCATGTTTTGGAACAAACAAGGATGCAAAAAGGAAGCTAAAATGTACTAGCAATTTTAGAAAACTTACAGAAAACCAGTTTTCTTTTCAGAGAGAACGAATGGCAGTCATGAAAAATAGTTTACATCCACAATTACCCTTGTGTGAGGTTTGGAACAAAACATTTTTATTTATTAGTTTTTGTTAAGTTTCTCATGATTTCTTGCAATTAAATATTGAAACCTGAATTTCACGCAATTTTAACCCTCCAAAGAGTAACTCTTCATAGAAAAAGTGTTTAAAAAATTTGTGTAATTTCCTTTTTGAGGCTGATTTTTATTGAATCTGTTGACAAGAGTTGTGAAGACATGTTTGCAGTGTTTCATTTCAATGTTATTCAGCTTAGATTGGGGATCAATAATTGTAAGAAACAGGATTACTTTTTATGTTCTTTAAATTAACTTTTCAAAACAAATGACATTGTTTAGTACATTATTGATTTTATTTTTAATGCAGACATCCGTATTTTCATTCCATGCAGAAGTGATTTGATTGACTCAACCCTGAGCATGATTTCAATTACACCTTTGTAAGCATATAGCTATGTGTTACTTTTATTAAATTTTAAGTCATTTATTAAAATTTTAACTCATCAAAAAGTGAGAGAAATGCACTATTCGGTGAATATTTCCTTATAAAACCCTTCAATAAATATCAGAATTAATTCAAAATATAGCTTGTATTTAGAGGAAGTGGGGCTTAACATAAGGACACATTTTTTTTTATCTTAAACCAGATGCAAAAAAAGGATATTAAATGTCGGAAGCATCGTAACATGTTATGTTGTAGATGGTCTCTTATTTCATTCCCCCTGATAAAGCTGCATCTTCATTTTTTCCTCTCTCAGCTGGAGTTATGTGGTCTTCATGAACGCCGTAGGCTGTAAACAAGTGCAAAATATGATTTGCATGTAAAGCATGGTCATTTCTTTTAGAGAGCCACAATAAACGTACAATAGCTCAACAGGGACAGAACGAAATATGAAGAAAAAGCTGTTTATCCTGTCCTTGCTTCATTTATGTCAATTCAAGAGTCTACTTTGTATTCATGAAACACAGAGCTGTGAGGTTTTTACAAACTTTCTGTCCTTGTATGTAGTTTTCAAAACTCACTTTCTGCATTTGTAGGTTTTGTAGAAAATAACATTTCATTTATATTCATTTTTTTATCATTGGGAAAAGTGTACATCATGAAGCTCAGAGAGACAGTGCGGAGAAATAAGTTTTAAAGCTTAAGCTTCAGAGCCAATATCTGCTGGACAGCTGCGATGTGAAAATATTCTAGTCATTCATGGACAGCGCTCTAAGAAAATAGTAAAATAATCTTTTTTTTCACATGTTCAAAGCCATTCATTTTAGTTTGTGAAAAATGTTGTAGGATTTGTTTTTCATTTGTTTTGTTTTGTAAAGTGAATTCAAATGTTATTGAAAGAATGTTTTTCAAAACGATGTGATGTGAAAAAAGTGAATCAGCAGTTAATCTTAGCATACAAAGAATTGATGTAATTAATACGTAAGGTAGCATTAAACAAGCTCATGAAAGTTAAATGTAAAAAAGAATTTTAAAATACACTGTAAATTTGATTTCCTACTCTTAAAAAAAATTAAAAAAAATAATTCCCAAGAAGAAGGACACCATGCAACATGAAGCCAATTAAAGTAAAATAAAAGTAAAGTCAAGTAAATTCCATATTTTACAGACAAATTCTGGTACCTATTTTTTAATTAGGAGATTGAGAGCTCATGGAGACTGATGCGTCATAGAAAGAGAGAAGGAGTACGGTGGCCGAGAGGTGCAAATTGTGATTAACCCCTTACACGCCGCTCAAACATAGACATTTCTCAGGCGGTGGTATAGGGAGTCTTTTAATGACTACGAGTACTTTAGTAAATGTGATATTGAGGCCGATACATAATACCGTTATCAGTATTGGTGCATCCCTAAAGAAAACAAATTAAACAAATCAAAAAACACAACAATGTATAAAAAAAACAACAACAAATTCAGAAAACATAACGATATTGCAGCCTAAAGGGAAAGGGGTTTGACCATTTCAGAAGCGACAACTTACCGCTGATTGGATGAGACTTCTGTCAATAAAACATAGATAGAAAGTGACGTTGCTCTCTGGTAGCGGCTAAAGTTTTCCAAAATTGGAGAGTGGGTGTTTAAGTTAAATAGTTTTTAAATTGTTCTTTTGTGGGATACAATATGAATGTTCACACAGTTCTGCGGTTCTTGCGGGAAAAGTCTGAAGATTCTGAAAGGAACAAATAACAAAACACGCGACATGTTCTCTGTTCAGTTG
The DNA here is from genome assembly GCA_900490495.1 of Danionella dracula. Lineage (NCBI taxonomy): Eukaryota > Metazoa > Chordata > Actinopteri > Cypriniformes > Danionidae > Danionella > Danionella dracula. The sequence continues at coordinate 5,064,308 of UELW01000056.1, forward strand.
CTTGTGGGTTACGTTATTTAAGCAACTGCATAACATCGCTGCATTTAACATGCAACTTGTGCTTCTGCAGTCGAGCTAGCCACAACTGCTCTGGTCCACTAAGTTTTGATCTTATTGTTCATCTAATTTCTGCTCTTATCGTACTCCTTAAAGCTTGCAATGGAAGCCTGCTTCCTTCAAGTGTGTTTTAACAGCGTGGGGACTAATTCTGTGGACGGTTGATATGAATGACGGGATATGAATGGTATTCCTCAAAATAGTATTTAATCAATTATATTTCTGTCAATGTAAACTTGTCGGAAAAGAAAATATCGAAACTTCAATACACGGGCTTGTATATGCACTTGTCGCTTGTCCAATCAGCGCCAAGTTGTCGCTTCTCAAATGATGCAACCGTTGTTTTTTTGCTTTTGTTGTTGTGTTTTCACTTTTGTTGTTGTCTGACGTCTTAACTGTGAGTGTTTTAGCACCTATCGGCCATCGTAAAGGAGAGAAAAGAGAAGCTTCACAAAACCAAAAAGCCCCACAATTAAAGACTTAAACCGAGCAGAGGACGGTAACTGAGACTTAGCCACAAAAATGTAAAAAAGAATAAGAGAAGAACAGGGTTACACATAATAATGAATAACAAAATGGCACAGAGCCTCAGCTAAATTTAATGAGTAGAGTAAAAATCGTAATAAAATAGTTACAATTAGTAAGTATGGAATGAGAAAGTACTTCATACATCATCCACCAATAGTTCTCTTCCCCCTGGAGTTGATGTTCCTGTTGGACATGCCTGAACTTCTTTTTCTGCATTTTCCATCATCGTTGTCTCCTGTCTGTTCCATTACCTGCATCATCTGCTACCATAATGGAAAGTTATTTGTTTTGCGTATGTCAATAAATGTTTGTAGTCACTCCGTCTGGGGCGTTCCTCTTTTTTCACATAAGTCTCCCTCAGTATTTTCCACTTCTTTCAACTACAAGCATACAGCAGCTCCTCAGAGGTACAAACTTGTGTTAATAAAAGGCTTGTGTGCTGTCATATAGCACAATGTGTACATACCTTGTGACTTTAAGTTTATCTGCTATTTTCTGTTGAGATTCACATTTTTCTGTGTTTCAGTGTGAAGAAATTTTTTAAGGAAGAACTGACAATACATAAATACATACAGTACACATTATTTCTAGAATGTGGTCAATTTTCAGCTCTGAAATAGAGCCCACATAGGATACAAAAACAATATTATTCCTATTATTGCACAAAAAGTAATTTTAAAGATCTTTAAGTCATTTCATAGTCAAATTGTTAATGTTATCTTTAGCCTGTGTAATTGCAAAATTTCAATAGGAATTGGTGGTTAAAGTAAGTATGTTGGATTATGAAAACAGTATGGGTTGCATTGAAAAAAAAGATAGAGAGAGAGAATAAAAAAGAGAGAGATATATAAATAATGCATGGCTCAATAAATGTGATTCTGTAGTGTTTTATTAGATCATGTAGATGATTTTGACATGATTGCTGTTCATAACTATCTAATCCTTGACTTGGTGAAAAACAATTGCCTAACTCACCTCCGTCCTACTGTAGCTTAGATTTTAAACTACCTTTTTATGATAGCCAGCTTTCCCATCCCCTATGCCAAGTGACCTGTTCACTTTTCAAACCTATATCTTGTTTCACCTCTTTTAAAGAGATTTAAAAGAAATTGCTTGAATAATATTCAGGTGGAATACTGTCTTAAACATAAGTTGGCTGCACTCATGAGAGATAAGTGAATATAGCGCAGTGCATAAATTCAAAGAGCTTACATCTCTAAGGAACCACATTGCTTTCTCAATTACCATCCCAAATCTCTCGATGGCTGGTGTACACTAAGAGTCTAGGATCCCAGTGAGAAAAACACAACCCTGCTTTTGCCAGTTTTACCTGTAATGCTCATAAGCACACACATCTACACATACACCTGTTTTGTGCACTTAGAGGTGGTGGTGCCTGCCATGAAGGGATAGGGAGATTACCTAAAATGATCTTGCCTGCTGCTTTACTATTATCCTGTTTATCCAAACCGGTTTCACATCCTTTCTCTGTTAAATATTATATTTGTTTAGTTCTCCTTCTATGCACACTACCATGCTATCTTCTTGGATATTTAATCCCATGAACTTGAGATTCTTAACCTATGGTGAACATTTTTGGAAATTGGGATAAAGATGATGCACTTTAGAGGCATCAAAAATCTTATCTTCATTCATTATAAAATAGGCTTCTTAAAAAAATGCTGCCCAGTCATTTCTTAATATCCCCGAGGCAGGCCTCTAGTAGGGTTCTAGACTCTTTAGAAGAAGGTAAAGCATAAATTCATTAGTGTAGCATTGAGTGTAGCATTCCTCATTGTGTCTTTCACTGGTCTCAAATACAGGTTAAAAAGTGACGGGTCCAAAATCAAACCCTAAAGAACCCATATTTTGCTTGAGTGTAAGGTATCAAGGAGGAAACCCACCAAATAATTCCATCTTTTGCAAGATGCTTCCCAGACATTGAAAAAAATCTTGACAAATGTTATTTATCTGCCCGAATGGAATTACTGCAAAGAGGTTTGTTGTATTTGAACGTTGCCATATATTTATCATTTAATCTATTTTACATTGAGTAACAACATTTGAGTGATGCTAAAGTGATAACAAGAGTCTGACAAACTGCTGTGCTTAACAGAGGAAGAAAATTCTTGAGGGATATTAAAAGGTTAATTTATTTTCCAGAATATTTCCTTTCTGCCAGACGATTTCTATCAAATATCTTTGCAGTTTCCCTCATTTTCTGCCATTTGTTTCTTCATAAATTTCTTCTATTGATTGCTTAGAGTGTGTTTTAGCAAGCACAAGTGAATAGGCTTTCTGTTTCATTTGCTCTCTTCTGATGGACCGTTACTGATAATTAGATAATGTTTCTATTGAAAGAACCCAATTCTTTTGGTGGGTGAAAAAGTGTGCTGAAGAATGCTGATGAAAATCAATTACGTTTTTTTTCTCGTGTTCTGTTAAAAGGCTTTTAAACATCACCATGTCCCATAATGTTTTTTCAAATATCTTTCATCCTGTTTGTTTGTGCTGACTTTGGATGGCATTATTTTTTATTTGCAAATATCTAGGACATGAAATGTCAAACCCAAAGCTCTTTACGTTATATTCAGTCGTCCTTTTTCCTGGCTGCCACCCATCAAAGCAGAAAATGCTGCAGAGATGTTGGATCTGAGGGAGTTGCCTTAATGATGTTTATCTTGCTAGCAGATGTTGGGCTGAAGTCTCGTCAGTTTTGCACCATCAGCTTCTGTCTCTTTGAGCCGAGCAGGGATGTTGAACATACACGCATGCACGTCTCAACTGCCACATAAACTAGCCTGGACACATGACTTTATAACTTACTGGTGCATATCTTGTTTGATCCTTTAACTGGCATCTCATTTATATTTGTGCATTTCATGAAGTAAATTGTGTGCATTTACTGTCAGGCGTGGAGGCCGAAAGAGGAATGCGGACCCCAAATGTGTGACAGTCTTTAAATAATAATTTATTTAAGAAACAAATAACAAGCCCTGGGAAGGTAGGGCAAACAAAGCAAAACCCACGAGGGGGAAAACAACGAATAACATACAAACTAAAAACTGGGTTAAACAGGAAGACAAAATTACAGCATAAGCGCAAATACAATCAAGAACAACACACCAGGATCAACACACAGATAAGGAGTAATGAACTGCAACCAAAAGAAAACTGAGCGAAGCTTATAAAGGGAAACCAATCAAACATGAAAAGGGAAACTACAGGTGTACTAACTGAAAGCTCTAACTAGAAAATGATAAGAGCGGGGAAGGGTTGGAAAAAACTAGACCATGTGCAAAAACAAACAAAACAAATCAAAGATGGCCACCGTCAGTCACATGACCCAAGCCATGAAGCTGGAGGCTGCAAAACAAAATAAAAGAGTGATAACTGAAAACAAGGTAAAACCAAAACAAGGACAGTCAGTGATCTGACCCCTGGCGACAAAGATCTACAAACGAGATACTTGGCAGATCCTGACATTTACATGTAAAAAACTAAAATCTTATATCTCTCAAAATCCAGTACATTTACATTTACTATTTTACATTTTAAACTATTTGTTAATAATAGTTTTTTATTATTATTATTATTTTACGTGCACATCAGCAAACCAGAATCTTTAAGGTTCCACGCATATTTGCTACCACCATGTGTTGTATTTTTTAACAGAAGTAGCGAATGCTTTTGTTTTTGTTTTGAGGACCATGCATCCTCTGAGTGCATTGGCAATGTGGGTTTTAAAGCAACACAGCATCCGTGTGCAAGGGAAATATCCATTGCCCCGCAGAAGTGCCTCAAGCATAATATGGAGTGAAATTAATGGCAAATTCCCAAACAAACCAGTACTTTTCAAACAAACACAACCTGATTTATAAAGGATAACTCGCCTCTCAAACGAATAAAAACCAATTAGCAAAAGCAGGCAAATTTAAAAAGAAAAATTGTATTGTAAATTGACGCATTAGCGCCCTCTGCTAACCTGAATAAAACTGTGTTTGTGACAAGCTTGTATTTGTAAGAAAATCAGGAATGTTTTGTAATATATTTCAGTTTTGAAATATTTTATAAATATATAACAATATTCAGCCAGCTCTCAAAAAAATTTACTGCCCAATAAGAGTATAACGTTAACAAAGCACGTTAACGTCGATAACGGCCCATCCCTATTATATACATAAATATTAGCGTGGGCCAGTATCGATGTTATTGTGCTGTGTTAACGCGATACTCTTATCTGGTGATAAAAAAAAAGAATCGCCGTTAATCTATTCTCAAAGTTGGTTCCCATTTCTAAATAATGGCCTTTCATGTTTCTTTTCAAGGAGAGATGACACCGTTCTCATCTTCTATTCCAATATTTTTATACGAAATATGCATATTGTGTAAAGTGATCAGTGCTGGTGGATAAGGCAAAAATACATTGTTAAACAAAGATTTTCTTTCAGTTATTGTCTTTTGTTGTTAATTTTCCTTGATTAGATTAAACGATCTTCATCTGTAAAAATCGTTATGTTATCAGGACTTTCACATCTTTTTTCTTTGCTTTTAACAATCTGAAATCACTTTTATAGACTTTGAAGCAAAGCACAGAACAAGTAGTGTTTTGTGATTTAATCTCTCTGCAGATAAACGCAAGAATGATTAATTACACTTCCACATCCATCAGGAGATCAATTGACATGTTCTAGCGGGTTATTTTTTTTTTTTTTTGGGGAGGTTTTTCTGATGGAATACCAGCTTTTATTGTTCCCTCTATTTTGTGTGTGTGTGTGTTTTTGCTGTTGTTCAATTAATTTCATGTAGATGTTTGTTTCAAACATATATATTCACATATATTTGATTTTACAATTTTACAGGTAACAGCTTTAGTCATATAATTAAAAACCAAACAAACAAGGGACTAATTTGGAATTAAGACCATTTATTTACAATGAAAAGCATGTTGTATGCAACATATTACACAATAAATCATTATTCAAAATATTAAATATTAATTCTTATAAATTAAGGCTGGCTGGAGTTCGAGCCCCGGAATTGTTTCGAGTGTATTATGGCTCGTTGTGGCGGGAAACGCTGGGAGGTTAGGCTAATTAGCGACACGGGGCTAACACTGCTTGTCCAAATATCCGTGGTGAAAATACAATCAATCAATCGGTCAAGTTTTTATATAGCGCTTCTTAAGCAATTGCTTTCAAAGCAGCTTCACAAAGTCCTCGTGAGGATCAGGTAGAGTAAATAGGAGTTCCTCTGTGAGGGGACTCTCGCTGACTGAGCCAGGTGCTAATCACCTCCCCAGCATAAAGAATATACAAACTTAAGAACCGTCAACGAACAGTTCGCCGGACAGCACCTGAAAAAAAAAAACAAAATCAAAGACAAAACAGAAACTAACAAATGAAGAAACAACCGTTAGAAAACTTTAACACAGACAACAAACAGGTGATCAGCATCAGCTGCAGAATGAGAGATAAATGATGAGGAGAGCTTAGAGAGGAACATTGAACCACATTGTTTTTTCAACAGTTTGTATGTATATAGTGCTCAGACACCAGCTCTGTTTAGACAAATGCCAAGAGATAATTATTCAAATGCTAGATTAAACAGATATGTTTTTAATTTAGTTTTGAACAAAAAAATTTTTGAACAACATCCGGAAGTTTGTTCCAGTGCTTCGGGGCTCTATACAAGAACGCTGTTCCACCTTTTGTGGATTTACTAACCTTCATTCTGCATTCTGCAAAACTACATTCATTTCTGGGCTCTGGAACATGGAAGAGATCCAGGAACCCCACATTTTCTACCTTCAAGAGTGACTGGTCACTTAATGCATGGTACTTGATAATTTCCGGTGTTATTTGCACAGCACGTGGATTGTTTCTGGACATTTTCGCTCGTCTCGCAAGAGTTTGCTGCAGCTTGGGTTATGTTGATTTAGAAGCGTGGGTAAACTCTTTGAACGTATCCAGTTGGGATTTTATGAGCTTGATTAAATTACTTGTGTTAAATGCGCTACTTTTTGAGTCTCCTCTGGACAATTTTGCGGAGCACAACTTGCAGTCCGCCTTTGTTTTGCCCTCTTCATTCACATTATAATAGTTCCACATGTCTCGCCTCGTCTTCTCCTCGCTCAGAACTGCAGCCGGGGTGTGGGGGCGGGCACTCAGCGCCTGTGATTAACCCCTTACACACCGCTCAAGCATAGACATTTCTCAGGCGGTGGTATCCGTCCCCGGTATCGAGGGTCTTTTAATGAGTACAAGTAAAATGTGCTATTGAGGGCAATATTTCATTTTTTTTTCTTTTTCTTAAGAAGATGTAATGTGTTTTTTTCATTTACATAACATATATGACCATCTTTTACTAAAAATGTTTACAATATGTTTTTGTTTTAATGTTCTCGGGAGTCCCAGACCATACAGATTTAATTCAGTGTTTGTTCTCTTCCCTGAAAGACTGTTCCATGAACCCTGATTTCTCCTTAAGCATTAATCCCTTCCTGCTGCGCACTCTGCTTCCGTGTTCTGCTTTGATGAGTGCAGCCATAGTAAGATGCACATTATGCCTGAGCAGCAGCAATTTGTGCATTAAAGCGCACATATGCCCCACACTGCCAGGATCCAAACAGAGTCCTGCTGGTTTATGGATATACTGTGAAACAGTTAGCTAATATAGCAGGCCCCCACAGAGGTGTTAATTAAAAATTTTCGCCATCAAACAAGAAGCCAAATACTCTTGTTGCTTGATTTTCATCTTTATTCTTGTTTCAGGAACTTTTTACACAAAATCCTCCACCTCTGAAACCACAGTGAGAGGTTGTTCACCATCTCAGGTCACATTATTCAAAAGAATAGAGCCCCTTTCCCCTGATGATATCAACAAACTAGTTTGTCTCAGCAACTGTCTGAACAAAGGGAAAGACTGAGCGGTTTGGAACACAGATGTTTTCACACTGCATGTCCGGGGAGGCATTCGGTCGCTTATGTGATCATATTGCATGACTGATCGGTGTCAGGAGTTTTCACGTAGCAGGACTTTACACAACATGCCAGCAACTTGTCTAGAGCGTACCCCGTCTTACACCAGAGCACTCTGAGAAGTGGCTACGTGTGAAATACTGGAGTCACGTGAGACTAGGATAATCAACTATAATGTTTGCACGCAAGAAGCTCACTTTTCAAATTGCATGTGCTCTCGTTGGCAGTTAAAAAAACAAAAAGAGTAAAAGATTAAGGATGAAATAATGGTTAGGGAGACGTGAGGAGCAAGGATTGTGTGTTCTGCTTTCCACTCTGCTTCCCGCTTCCTTATTGGCTGTAGGGAGTGACCAACATTATTTTCAGTTAGAATATGCTTCATATGGCATGACTCTCAGTCATAAGAGTCGGTGAGTGCTCGGCGATTCACTCGAGTCGCGTCTTCATGCGCTCATAAGTGTGATTTTTGCCTGCTCGAGCACCGACTTGTTTGTGATTTTGGGCTCTTGTCACCGACTCAAAATCAGAAGTAAAATTGTGCAGTCTGAACTAGGCTTTAGTAACACAAAAAGTTTCTTATTGGACCTCTAAACTAGCACAATGAAAAAAACATGGTTTGTGTTAATTTATTGTAATTTATCACATTTAATGTTGGAGACCTACTGTAAGGGTTGATTGTTTTAGTTTTTTTGATTGATCAAGAGCATTGATTAAAATTTAACAAGTACATTCTTCTTGCAATCTTTTTTTGTGGTTATAGTCCCTGTTTCTGATGATGCCAACTCAAATAAAGTTAACAGCAAAAGTGCAGGTCAATTTAAGAGCCACCTTTCAGCTCATGTTTACTCCTGAAGCATATTTTGCAGTGTGGTAAGAACATGTAAACCCTATTCAGAAAGGCCTGTAACTAGCATTAACCAACCAACTACTAACTCATGGGCAGCACTGCAAATAAAAGCCCCTCCTGGAAAAAAGCTACTTAAATGGCAATGAGGTAAGCACATTTGAAAAAAAAAGAAAAAAAAATGTAATACTTGAAATGAAACAAAAAAGTCACATGTGCTTTTAATCAATTTAACAATACCAAATAATGCTTTAAAAATCTGAATATTGCTGAGTGACATGGTGGCAGTTAACATTTCTCATTTCACAATGGGAACAGTTTGCATACAAATAAATGTGACTTGTGGTTATTTACGTACAATGATAATGTATCTTGTTAAATAGCAGTGTATGATTTATTTATGTTGGTAAATAAAGTAAACAACCACTGAACAGGATTTTCATATTTCTCAGCCAACTGTTCCGAGAATGAATTGATGGTTAGAATTCAATTCAGCTTTGCATTGCACGTGACATGTTAATAAACAATTTAATTATGTAGCTCTATGTGTTAATTAATCTATTAATTATGTAGCTCTCTTATTTTATGTATTTATGATACATCCATATTCATTTTCTATCCTGGACTATTAAACTGCATGGAACTGAAACCCAAATCATTCTTAACATTTAGTTCTGAGTTCATTTTTGAGTACATATAAAGTCTGTCCTCCTTTGTGCTCGGACAAACTTCACCTCCTCTCTGAGAGCTTCTCTCTTCAATCTTACGCCTCTGGCTTGAAGGGAATCTGGGGTCCTTTAAGCCCAGGCTTGATCGGATAACTACTCATCATTCTGAAAAGAAGCTATGAAATATAACCTTATAAGGAGAAAATGTTGCTGTTATAAACACTAGAGGTCCAGATAGATTTTAGTATTTGTTTCAGGAGCAGCAGATTGCTTCCCTTTTTCCTGTTGCTGTCCCCTACTTCCTGCCACTCAACCACCGAGTCATATACTGCATCCAAATCCGAACACTTACACTGCACCCTTATAGTAGATTTTAGTGTGTGAGACGAGCAACGACGTGCAAAAGAGCGGAACTACTCCTTTGCCATTCCTTCATTAAAAAATGCTAATAATAAATATAACACTCTTTATATTGCTATTGTTTATTTATGTGTATATTTAATTGAACAATTAGTCGTATTACAGAGAGGGCTTGTTTGTTTGGGTTCAAGAGAAAACTCCTTCCACCCAAGCGCAGTGGAATGTGGGTAATATCAGCTGGTTAAGCATTCATTGATCTGAACTTCAGAATCTAACCAGAAAAAGTACACATCCGGATACTTTTTTTCTATATAATATGGTTTTGGACACACTAGTTCTAATTTTGCAAGCATAAAAGTGTGGAGAGTGCTCGGATAGTGCGTTATCACCACTACAATATTAATTTATAAAAAGGTTTAAGTAATTGACATAGTTTTTTATTCTGTTATTTTCAATGCTTGTAATTTATTTATTTAGTTAATTGCATACATGTTTTTTACAATGATATGCTTTAAATAATAATATATATAATAATAAAAATTTGTTCAGGCATGGTATATTTTGTATACCTTACAAAAAGGTCTATTTTTATTTATAAAAAGTGAGTTATTCAATCATGTTAATTATTATTCAGCTGTATTAATACAAGTACTTTGTTCAATTCATGTTTTTGTCTTCTACTTTGGTACCGAAATTGGTGCCGAGAATCATTAACTTTCACTGGTATCGCTACCGAATACTGAAATGTTGGTACCGTGACAACCCTAATGTGTAGTACTTGATTGTGTCTCTAATAAAAGCATGTGGGCAAAGTTTTTTTCTCTTTATTCTCAGCATTAAACTTCATTAAACAAGGGACTGGAACAACACATAGAAGGCTTTAATAGTCCAAAAGGCTTGATGGAACTATACAGAAAGTCTTCCAAAGTTTCTGTTAAAATAATTAGTTTCAAGGCACTAAAATAATGAGATAAACCACAATGATTCAAACAAAGTATCTCAATAAATGATCAAAAACATACATTATTTCAAATAGATAATCACCAACAAAAATGAAGATAAACTAATTTAAACTGATTGGAGGGATGAGCAGCACAAAAATATTAGTAAACAGGAAGTAAGACCTTTTATAAAGATCATAGTGGAATTGTGGGAAGAAAAAAAGAAAAGAAAGTAATGTGATATTATGGACATTATTTTATGTGATATCAGCCTTTCTTAAACATGTTCAGGTATGTTCCAATTTAGAGTTAATAGAAAAATAAATTAAAAACCGCATTGATTACAAATTCATTTTCTTCTTATCCTCCCTCTTTTTCTCTTACACATTTAGAGCCGGAGAGTTAATAAGTGCTACCTCTTCCTCTTTTCTTTCAGACCAGTAATGAGCAAGCTGGAGACAAGCATGCAATGAGAGAATGATGTGTGGCTTTGTGCTGGAGCTCTTTTTTCTGCAGGCACACGACCAAACCAGACACACACAGATTACAGTTCTCTGTTTACTTACTCGTGTGTATGGTGAGGCTTTGGGAAGTACTTTTGTGTTCTAGGTCAAATGGAAAGAGCAAAAGTGAAAGAATAAGTTTGGAGTGCAAGACTTCATTTGTAATTTTCTGTATGCAAACGAATGTTCAACGTTGAGTTTGGTAAAGAAGCCTGTTTTAAATTAGTGGTGTTATTTTCTTCCAAAAGCTGAAAATTGAATCTCACCGTTTTAAATTGGTTCTGGTTTGTATTTAACTTTCGTAAATTTACTTTAAAGAAAAAATTATCTGTACATCTTTCCTCATTCCAGCAGTATTTTCTCATAATATTTCCTCAAATTTCTTAAGTATTAGCTTAAATGTGTACTTTAAAAAGTTTCGATATTTAACATATATTAACACAATATATATAAATGTAGAAAATATGCTTCTTGTATTATTCCATAATACAATTTAAAAGGTGTTTTAAGTGGAAACAACAACAAATGAAAAATAGACAAAAATTTTAAAGTGTCTATAAAATCGAAATGTCTATAAAATTCTATAAATATTGTCTATAAAATTGACATTCCCTGAAATGTGCAAACAAAACATTAACAGCAACAAAAAATCACATGATTTGTTAATGGTAGAAGATTCAGGGCTGGTTTCTTTCTAGCTGTACTCGTTATCAATGAAATGGAAACGGTATAATGTGTTTCGTTCATGTATTTATAATTCAGCAACTGTTGCTCTGGCTGATCTGTCTTTAAAACTCTTAAGACAGCCCTTTGGTCTCTGAAATTGAGATCTTAAAAAATGTGTCTGTGGACATCCTTTGAAACAAGATTACACTCTTTTTAAGAGAAACTTGTGTTCACAACCTAGAACTCCTGCTGATTTCTAAGAAAACACAAGCCTATTTTACTCATTAAAGTGAATATAATCTTTTTTCAAATGCCTTTTTTTCGCATTGTGTCTCTCACTGTTTGTAAGGACACGCTGAACCTTTCAAATGCTTCATTCCCTCTCTGTAATTTGATGTTCTACTTGTTTCAGTGTCTTGCAATATGAAGGAAAACATGTGAAAGCCAACTTTCACTCTTCTGCTTGAGGGACTATTCTTTGACGGAATGAGTAAATTGCAGAATGCCCAGTGGCTCAGGGCTTTCCACAAAAAAAAATATTACTTACCCACCAAGCTGTATTGTCACAATGAGATATGCTGAATACCCAGACCATGCCTGCGGACTTCTTTTAGACCGACCGCTGAATTTAATTTGAGTTGAGAGTGGAGAATTGGCGAGATGCGTCTTTCAGGACAAAAAGACAGCAGATTCTACCACTGTGCTACATTCCACTCTGTGGTACATTTATCTTTCTGCTAGATCTATTGAATTACATCCCAAAATAAAGGATAATAGCGCTCTGTGATTATGTAACTGGATGGATAAAAATGTCATATTTTGTCTTTCTTTAAAGCCATCATCCTAGACAGCTCAGGCAAAATACATTTAATATACACAATACATTATCCTAAGATTGAATTCATTTCATTTGTTTAAACTTATACTTGTTTGTCTCTGCTTAAAATTGGAGAATCAGGCCTTAAAAATGTGGACTGACCCAAGCCCAACAGATTCATCTCGTGCACAAAATTGAATCTGATCTTGAATAAAAGCCAAACTTGAAATGAACTTGACATTATTTTAATTTGCGTGTTAAAATATGCCACAGCTTTCACAAAGAGCAAGCCTGTTTTGCAATTGAATTGACGTTATTACATATTTGAACCAGAGGTTTACATAGTAATAAGTATTAAGTAATAAGTGTATAATTGTGTGGATTTTGTGCTTTAGAATTAGGATTTGTGCTTTTATAAGTTTGGAGATAGTCAGCAATGTTATTAAGGCGCCATAATATTGTCCACCCACTCCGCTCACAGGGAGCAATTATTTAAATATGGGTCAATGATTTTTTTTGTTTGTTTCTCAGCTCAAGGTTGTACAAGTATAAACAAGTTTAAATAATGTTTTATATGGAAATAATCTGCACAGTTTGCATGCAGTTGTGGGCAGTAACAAAGTAAATGCAATTCATTACTGTACTTAAGTATCTCCGCTTTGCTGAAGTTTTTAATTTGGGGAGACTTTTTACTTCAACTTCATTACATTTCAAAGTCAAATATCTTACATTTTACTCAAATTCATTTTGTGAAATCAGTGGTTCCTTTTTAGTTTTGAGTGCATTAAATTGTATTTGGTTAAGCATGCATGAGCCACCAATCAGAGGACAGTGCGTGTTCTGTTTTGATTTGTTGTGGTTGCTGCTTGGTGGTATCTACTTAGTGCGAATGCAGTTCAGTGTCAGTTCCACAACAGCGTTGATAAATAACGTCTTAATAAATGATGGAAGAAACTCCCGATTTACCTTATCTGTGCATATTTTTTTTGAAGTTCTTGAAAAGAAGAAAGACTCCTTCATTTTCAATGGCCTTCTCTGTCTGGCCCGAGCCTGTAACATTTCTTTTACATGAATTCACCTTCTAATCTACAAAAACACATAGAAGTGAGTGATTTTCATTCTGGTGGTCACTTTTAATTAAGTAATCTTACAGTAGATTGTAAAAAAACATTTATTGTGTATATTAGGTTAGTTGCTTTCACCCAAGTTCACTCAGTTGATGCTAACACTGTCCTATGTTATATTGATCAATATAATATACCAATATATATAGATCAATGGAAAGACAGCAACATAGTTATGCATGTTGTTATATTTATATGATATGAAAGAAGGTAAATATAACCCGTCCCTTGTGTTGTTTTGGGCTAGCTAGTAGTTAGCATTCGTATCACTCAAATATTTTGTATTCATTGAATGCTACAGGATAAAAAAAACGAGGTAAAGCAAATACAATATTAATTGTGAACTGTGAGCAACTGTAAGTGCCTAGTTGTACTTAGTCTGTTTGAGCGTGCAATGTTTGTTTCAAAGCATAAAGGGCATTTCATATCTATATCTAATGTAGTCCTTTAAAAAAAAACAGCTAACAGTAAGTCTGACAAATCACTTTTATACCTCATTTTAGTCTGACACAGTGCACCATAAGGCATGGATTCCCGAACAAATTAATTTTTCTATTCCAGATGAAAGATTAGCCTCATTATTTGTTCCCTTTAAACTTATATTCAAAGTCCAAAGATAGCAGGGTGATACCATAGCCTGGGGCCCCATTGTCTGTTTTCCCTGAAGACCGCTCGTTCTTCCTCTCCTTTTGCTCTCTCTCGCTCACACACACACCACCTGCTCCATCATTATTTCATCCTGTCTCAATCTTTCCCCCGTTCTTTCCTATTATAAAGCCCATCACAGAGTGTGCAGGCTTCCCCGGTGTGAATGAGATCCTCAAGTCATATTGATTTCCCTGGATGTCTGTAATAGAGGATGTGCCATGTGTGACAGCGGCCTTGTGTTAGCACACTGTACTCCTTACCTTCCTTTGTACAGTGCTCAAGAGCTCAGAACAGAGAAGAGGGGAAAAACTCTGCCGCTATAATGGACATGTATTCAATAGTATTCGCAATGAATGAATTAAAAAAATTATAATATGAATTAAGAAAACGTTAATCATCCACAAAGGACTTACACTGAATACATTTAAAGGTTTTAGATGCAAGGATTACAAGCATCAGTCTACATGTGCAAACAAATTAACACCGAAAGCACTTTTAGATGGTTTTAGATGGAATTAATGGATTCATCCTGTAAATATGCAAACACATTAAGAATGAAGTCGCTTTGAGGTTTAACCTGAAAAGATTCCTAGATTAACCTTCTAAATAATGAAATTTACCCCTGGATTAATTTTGAGAATTTATTGGTAAGATTTTTGTGCAACTATAATGATCTTGACGTAAGAAGATTTTTTAGCTTGTAAACAAAAATAGTTAGTCATTAATTCGATAATACAAACTTGAAAGAGGCATAACAACATTTCTTCATGTTTTTTCTTGTTTATAGAAACAAGAGTTTGAGAACAATTCATCCGGATAGCCTTTTTACATTTACATTTATGCATTTGGCAGATGCTTTTGTACAAAGCAGCTTCGTTTAAGGAGAGACAAAATTTTTTTGTTATGTAGCTGTGCTATAGTTTCTGATGCATTGTGCAAAAGCAGGGCTTACTAAATCACAATAAGGGTACTTTACAATTCGACCGTGAGTTTCCACTTCAAAGGTTCAGAAGCCACCACTGCACCACGATCAACTCTGTAGAATCAGCTCATCTCATACTACACTTAGCTCTTTGAAATGTAAGATCTTTCATGAAGAGCAATCATGACGTGATGTTATTGAGAAAGCACAGGATTCTAGCACAGAATGGACACGATGGAAAGGCATATGGATCTGCAAACTCCACTTCATGCTTGTGTAAATTATGTTTTCTGGTTGCTAGAGCTTCTGTAAGCTTTGCTTGTCAGTGAAGATGCTAAATATGTGCTTTACGACTGCAGGCCAAAGCGACAGAATTCTTTTTGTTAGCCCATATGTGACTATATTGGGGTTTTTTCATAGTTGTCTGAACAGATCGATTTTGATACATATCCTGATTTTTTATTTTAATTTTATTTGCAATGCAACTTCAGTCTATTTTGTTGTATTTTTCTAGTCTTCAAGCTTATCTTAAACAAACACAGAAAAACATTACATTCACTGAATTGTTACAGGAAGAATGAAGTCAGGGTTGGTATATCAATATACCACCAGGCAGTTGAGGTCTGGTGGATAAGGAAATAAGGCACCAGTTCCCCGACTGCTCCCCGGCGCCACACCATGGCTGCCCACTGCTCCGGGTGTGTGTTTGTTCACTGCTGTGTGTATGTGTACACTGGGATGGGTTACATGCAGAGCACAAATTCCAGGTATGGGTCACTCCATATCTGACCATCTGGTCACTTTCATTGTTTCACTTTCACAAATGTTCACATTTCAACTCTACCTTGTCAATATCACACAATACTTTTTTTTGCGTCCCAAGCTTATTCTTAGATAATACTTTGTATTATTGAAAGTTGGCTCTGATCAGACATTCGCATTAACAAATACACAATAGTTGATTGAGAAGCATTCACAACAATCAACTTCTAACAATTTAACAAGCAACAATCCACCAACAAACAATCATCTTCTACTAGTGAGTTGTGTCTTCTTTTGTGTCACATTGTTCGCACACAGGACAGATACGAGTAATATATTATTTGTAATGTGAACAAACACCAAAAAATAGTGTTTGCATTGTTTTGTTTTTGCATTGCAATGTTTCTTTCTGTGTTAATACACTCTTAAAAACAGTTGATAAATATAGCGTTATAGGTTTTATTCCTAGTTCATAAGCATACATATAATATGTGTAATAACAATAATTGCAGGCATTTTTGAAGATCAGTTAATAATTTATTAGTTAAAATGTATAGTTAAAAAAACATTTTGTTATTACACTGCAATAAAAATGCACTATTGGAACAAGAAAAAAAAACTCAAATAAAGTTAACCTCTTCCTATATCAGGCAAAAAAAATCTGCCAATGGGGTAAGCAAATTTGACTTGACAAGAATTCTTAAAATTAGAAAAAATTTCTAGCTGAAAACAAACGCTGTTGGATCTTAAAAAGAGAGAAATCTAAGAAGACCTTGCTCCAAGATGCATGTTTTTACCAGTATTTAATATTGATTTCTTAATATAAGATATCAATAACATTCTTGAAATAAGATAATAGTAAATAATGTTGAGTAAAAAAATTCTTGTTTTAAGGTCTGTAGCAAAATCAGTTTAATCTGTACTTAAAAGGTTTAAATTAGAAAATTCTTCTAAAACAAAAAAAATCAAGATTTTCAATTTTTTCAAGCATTTTCAGCTTTGCTTAGATTTCATTTTTTGCAGTGTTGTTGTAAGGGATTCATGAGATCGATTAGAACATGTTAAAATATTTTCAAATAAAACCAGCATTTTGAGGAAAACATCTTTTTTTATTAAGCTCATTCATAATTCTTTCAATAACATCATGTCTTGTTTATTTCTCAATAAGTACTTTGTAATAAGTTTTGTTTGCATTGGATAATAACATTTGTATGTTTCCAATATGATTTCAGACTTTTTGTTGGTAGTGAATTTTAATTGTTGTGCTGAGAAGCCCTTTTTAGTGAATGTATTCCTTTGGCTATTTTATTATTATGAACATAGTACAAAATGGCATCGAAGTGTGTAATGATGTGAATGAGACATAGACACGGCTGTAAAGTACACGTGTACAGCAGGTTCTTGAGGATGGTTAAAAGTTTTAAATAAAATTAATCAAACTGTGGCTGGTAATGGGTTGTGTGAGTTATTTCAAAGACATGAAGGGCAAACGTGTGGCACAGCCTATCAAGTTCTTGGGGAGAGAGGGCAGCTTATCTCCTCGGTTAGATCAGCCACTTTGTAGTCTGTAAACATCATGTAATTCCTTAGGGCAGAAGTGAGCAAAGAGATCCACAGTCAAGAAAAAATTATCTTAAATCTTTGTATGACACACCTGATTCTGTTAATATAGCTGGATGAATAATAATGGATGGAGTGTTGTCTTATTTTTACCGTGTCAGCTGACAGACAGCCAAGCCAATCACTTTTATGTGATCTGGCCAATAAATGCAGTCTCTTTAGTCTCTCTCTATCTTTATTTATTTCATTCTTTCAACCCCCCCCCCCCCCCACTCTCTCTCTCTCTCTTTATTGACATTCAGCTTTTCCCACATAAATTAAATTTACAATTAGTTTCGAATCATTGCTATTGACTTTTGTTTCAATGTAATTTAGAATTGCGGTATCGGTTTAATTTGTTTCTGGTTAAATTGGATTGTGTGTTCTTTGCAAATAAGATTTATTTTCACAGAAATTAAGAGAGAACAAGAGAAACAGGTCAGATTTCTGTGCCCTTACTCTAGTTATCCACATGTAAATATGCCCTTTTAATGCCATGACACATTTTGAGTTATTATTATGTAAATGCTCTCCTCCACAAAAGGCCAAGCTTCCTCAGAGCTTGATTTTTAGCAGCTGGGACTGGATGGGAGTGCAAGCACCCTGTTGAGAAGCCCAGGGCTTTGGAAAGTGTGGAGTCGGTCTCTGTGATTGGCACTCTCCATGATTTGGATGGTGTCACATGGAAGAGATGCTCACTGAAATGCTGAAGTCCTTCCTCAAACAGCACAACCTGCTGTTGTATTAGAGAGAGACAGAATAAAAAAAGTTAATTTTGGATGATTCAAAAGTCCTTATTGTGATTTTATGTGTTTATTGAACAGATGGAGTGACACTCGCTTCACGCTGGTTTTATGAAAGTTCTCCAATAGTTGCTATAGCAACTATTTATTTATTGTTGTGTTGTTTTTGTTTAATATATATATATATATAGGGTGCCACACATCCTGCTTTTATCTCTTCCATGTGGTCTGGTTTTGACCATTTATAGACTTAGCTAATCCAGAGTTAGACACTGGGCCTGATATCAAATCAACTGCTCAAGACAGGCACATTATGAGAAATTATTATTTGAATGTCCTGCCTCTTGTTCCACACAACCTGACGGCGGAATTAAATGAAAGAAAGAGTCTGAAAGAAATCAGTCCTCTCTCTTCCTGATCCCATAGCACCAATTAGATGAACAGAGTTGATAATACAGAAATGGAGATCTGGAGATTCACGTCTTGTCATTCCAGGTCCTCCCATTAAACCTTCCAATGTAGTTAACATTGATTCTGGCCTGGCACTGAGGAGAATATGGACTTCATAAAAGAAGACAATAGCTGTGAATTGAGTCTCAGCTTTGACATAATTGCTTCATAATTGCATAGCAGGGATTTGCATTCACCGTTTGGCCTTCCCATCAGCCAATTAGAAGTGATTGTTGATTTATGTATGTGATGATGGGAGCTGTCATGGTTCATACTAATGAGCACTAAATACATAATTGTTTTTTTGGGTCTACATGAGTGCACATGAGAGGAACATGAGAAAGGCAACAAGTATATATATATATATATATATATATATATATATATATATATATATCTCTCTCTCTCTCTCTCCTCTCTCCTCTCTCTCTCTCTCTCTCTCTCTCTCTCTCTACTCTCTCTCTCTCTCTCTCTCTCTCTTCCTGCCACCCTTGGTATTCCACTTGGTTTTTGCAAGTAAGTCCATGCATCTGTCCATCATTGGTGGTGAATGCACCTTGCAGTGGAGAGCAATTCGCAGCACTATAAACTGTTCCGTATCAAAAAAAGCTCAGATTTTTATGATTCTTTGCATTTGCTAAAATACCTTGAATAATTTAAACAACTCTAATGTGACTGTGTTCACAACGTCTATGCAGACATTTCTGTCTATTCATCTTTCAAAGAATTTTCATAATTGGTATACTTTAAAGTTTGGTTGAATCTATTTTATTCAGTTATTTCTGGAGCCTTTCTAACACCCGAGGACACCTCACATGCAACAATGACAGAAATTATTAAAACAAATACATTCAAATACTGATTAAAATACTGAAAATAGGTATGCAGCAAGCTGACACCTTCGCATGAAAGAAATAAAAGTGTTCAAGTGAGTTTGGAAAACCCCAGGTACCCTTGGGTAGATTTGGATTTTTTTCTGTCTGTCATCTTTCTGAAAACAATCACAGCCAGAGTTCAGATTTTACAGTGATACACTTTTACTTATCATTTTTAACATTGTTATAAATTGGTTAAAATTTGGTCATTCCATAAAAGTGGTAAATGTAATATATGATTCTTTTATGAAGCCTTCTTCTTTGTATGATAAATAAAATTTAGTTCTCTTTGCTTATTTCCTTATCATTGTAATCTCTGTTTTATACATGTAATTCTTTTCCCTTGGTTAGTTTTTGAAAGATTGAAATTCAGAGATGTGTTAACATTATTTTGATTTCAACCCATGTGTTATTTATAGAAACATTTTTATTAAGATAATTAAAATAAGGTGTGATAAAAGCTCTAAAATTAAGCATTCTTAATTTGAAAAGTCATTTCAAGTCCATTCAAAAACAATAGGGAGAAAAGTAGGAGGAGGTAGAGAACTTTTTGTTAGAGCGTTAAAGTGATTTTGCAGCTTTTAATACAGTTTAAGAATGTAGTTTAATTTTAGTAGACAAATGAACAGTTAAATTTACTACTAATTTTAGCATGTTTAAAAAAGAAAGAGTGAACCTGAAAAGAAAAACTGTTGAAGAGCTAACAGAGTTTTTAAGCATGAAGTTGACTTTAGCAAAATCGGCTGACTACTTTGGTCTTGCCACTTGTCTTTGTTCGTTTAAGAATGAAAGACTTTGAGTTAGTGTGTGTGAATGACTGTGTGTATGTCTGCGAACACAGAGGTCATCTAACTGGGTGTAAAGGAACACTGAAGTGTAACCGCTCACTCTGACTAGCGGTGTCAGGAGAGAGACCCGCCATGCAGTTCAGCACGTGTAATTAATCATTAGAGGTCTACAGCTTAACCGCACTCTCTCTCTCTCTCTCTCTCTCTCTCCACTTCTGCTTTAATTACTTATAATTGCTTTCTTCTCATTCACTCGGTAGTGAAGACAGTAATGTTGATATTTAAGAGTGTTTGTCATAGTTTTCTACTTTGAGTCCATTCCTGAGTTCATAGAACTTAAAATGTTGATGGCTGACATCGACAAACAAGGGCATTAACTTCAGCAGATAGGTCTGAATTTTTTCGCATGTCACTATCTGGTCACTATGACTTTGAGAGAGTCTTGCTCCATTTGCGGCACACTATTGCAGCTGAGCACATTCAGATGCGATGGATGAGTACTGCTAAGTGAGCTATCAACGTCTCTCTCTCTCTCCCTCTCTCTCTCTCTCTCTCTCTCTCACACACCTAGCTTCTGTTCATTCTGGAGGCCATATCCTAGAGAAGAGGCGAGTAGATATGTCGAATATTGACTAGGATTACAGTTCATCTGACAAGAATGGCATCTTTTTTGATATGCAGGACATTATGAAACCAGGCTTTGAGGGGCTCCTTTTCCTCTTCTGTATGTTCTGTCTGCCCCAGAGATGAGTTATATTGATTACCGCTCTGTTTGCCATGTAGGGTTAATAAAACGAGTGACGGATACTAGAGCTGGGCGGAATGAGCAAAAATTTATTTTCAAAGCGTATAACGGTTTATATTTGAAGGTATTAAAAAAAATGCATGACCAGGTGGTAACTTCATTTCCTAATCATTAAAAGAATAATAACTGCATGAAAATGGTTTAGGGTTAGCAGACCAGTGTTAACCTGGGTTTGAGTTGTATCACAGAATGCGGCTGTTGATAAACAGCTGACAGTAACATTCAAGATAGTAATGCTGAAAAAATCAGAATGTTGCAGTTAAAATACACTATTTTGTGCAAGTTTTGCGACGTGAGGAGAAATTTAATCTGGTTCCAGTGTGTCTCAAATTCAAAACTGCTTTATCTTTTGGACTTTCATTAAGGAAACAATAAACAGTTTTGAAACACCTAAATACAGATTGTGTCAAACTTTTTGCTTTGTGGAGGATTAATAACATTGTTTCAAGCCCAATTAGTAGTATTCAAGTATTACAAATTTGAAAGAACCTTGTGAATCGAAGCCCTCTTTCTCAGCATTAACTCTTTCTCAGTATTAAGCAGGTGATAATAGCGTTTGATTTTCATGTCGTAGACGGTCTGCTTTGTAGGTTTGTCTTTGAGTGATGTCTGAGTCTGTTTTGCAGAGCCAACATTAACCTGCAGACATGAAAAAACTGTAGATCTTCGTTTCAAACTCCAGGATATGTTAGTGTCAGAGGTGATGGAGGAAATTCCTTATGTTAACTCCTGCGGTTGGTGTTACGTTACAAATGATGATTGTTTGATCAGCATTATTTGTTTCTAAGAAAAATATTTCAAAACAATCGTCATGTTTCCTGTTTTCAGAAGAAGCTGAAATAATAGACAATCATTTTCCACCGCTCTCTATAATTCAGTTGCCTGCGCTTGTTTAGTACCATCTTTTCATTTAGTAATTCCCCTCTGCAACAACATTAAAGATAAAAACACTGGTATTCGCTATGAAACGTTATACCGCCCAGCCCTACTGGATACCTAATTAATCTCAATAATAACACTTAGTTTTCACTGATTTGTTGCAGGAACAACAGTGATGACCATGACTGCTTATGACGCAGATGACCCCAACACAGACAATGCTGTGCTGCGCTACATCATTGTGAAACAACAGCCTGATAAACCTTCTCCAAACATGTTCTACATCGACCCTGAAAGAGGAGACATCGTCACCGTGATTGCACCCAAACAGCTTGATAGAGAGGTTTGAGATTTTCATTTTTGAAGATTTCTTTCTGGCTGAAACAGCTGTTTGTATTTGTTACGCACAATCTGTTTCGTCTGTGAGCTTTTCTGAAGAACCCCAAGAACTGGTGATGTTGCAAATGTTTGGGTACACTTCTGAGGATGATTGCAATTATAATGGTGCAGATGCAAAATAATAGATATATCAGTCAAACACATTTTTTCTGAACTTTTCATTGATTCAGTTAACAATGAAATAATGCAGAAACAAAAATTGGGTTTGATTAACCCCTTCAGACCATGCATCCATTACAATGGACATCACATTCCAGCACTTGTTTTATATTTTTGACAATTTCACTCAATTTGCTGCTTGTTTTATTTAAATCAAACTTTTGTATCATTTAGTAAATAGTAAACTCTGATAAATAAGCACTATTCTCCAAACAGATTTTATTACTGTTCAAAAACAGGAAAACACTTAAGCTGTTCCAAGAGGCTTGAAAAATATATTTGATATATTAAGGAAGTCTTGATCATAAAAATTCAGGTCTGAAGGTGTTAATTAGCTCCCAGCAGACATTTATCTGAGCATTTCAGAATTTGCAACAACTTTTTAAGCTGGTTCTTTGAAAAGACTGATAAGAACCAGCTCACTCATCCGCAAGCTGGTTCTCTCTCTTTCTCTTTCATGTGAATCATCTCGTTCTCTCTTTCTGATGACTCATGTGTGTATCATTTAAAGACATTGAGTCTTCACTCAAGAATTTGAGTTCCAGCACTCGGGCAGGGAGAGTTATGAAACTCGGGAGAAAAATTTATGAGAACGAACGTGAAGTAAAATAAAAAGATTTTTACCTTTTAACATATGATTTCAAGCAGGTATCATGCTCCACAAATACTTGCTCCACAAATACAACACATTTGAAGTATACACTAAAAATCAAGTATACCTGCTAGTGCTGAAAGCTGAATTTTAGCTATAATTAATATGACACCAGGGAACATTCTGAGAATATAATTTTATGGTTGCATAAACATAACCAACAGGGAATGTTCTGGCAACGTTATTTATAAGTGATGAAAGACTAACGATAGGGGAAGTTATTCGTGTCAGCCTCAGACGTCATGTTGGCATCACATCTGATTGGTTTCATTCATTTTCATGTCAAGCACTTCAAGAATCCTGAGGTTTGAACTGATTGGTTGATCATTTGGTTGGTTGGCTATACAATCTAATTGGTTGATTATGGGATTGCTTGTTTGGCATATTGGTCAAATTGCATTCTGGGTGGGTTTTGGCCAAAGAAAGCTGCCAAACACACCAGACCTTCCCTGAATGTCTAGCTATGTGATACTATGGACATTTCTGTTTCCTGGTTTCTTAATTTCATTGACAACATAATTGAGTTACACTTTTAAAAACTAGCACACTAACACACTTACGTATGTGATCTTAACAGTAAAATGCATTTTTATTTCCAATCCAAGTTGAAAGAATATTCTCCCTGAAATGAACCAGAATTGGCAGCTTCTGGTGGATTTTCATAAAGAATAAATATATGCATTTTATGCCACACGCAGCTGGGAGTTATTCAGAGACACTGCAAACTAATATTGTCTGCACTTTTTTTTCAATGTTCAAACTGAAACTCTGTGTTCTCGCTGTCTGTATAATGAAGGATGTACCCATTTGTTTGATTAATACAGTTTACATACTGTTTTTTATTGACTTGTGTTTTACAATGAAATGAAAACATCATACAAATACTACTAATAATAAGACAAATACAGATGTAAATGTATCTAAACATTCATTCCATGTAAAAAATAAATTAATCTGTCCCATCATTGGGTAACTCCAGAAGAAGCCAGAGAAATATCTTAAAATATTTAAGATTTTCTAAATAAAATTTGGCAAATAACTCCGTAACACCCAAACACCAAATGCTGCCA
Organism: Danionella dracula; assembly: GCA_900490495.1. Taxonomy (NCBI): domain Eukaryota; kingdom Metazoa; phylum Chordata; class Actinopteri; order Cypriniformes; family Danionidae; genus Danionella; species Danionella dracula. Next base: position 5,088,547 of record UELW01000056.1, read on the forward strand.
CGTTTACATATGGCTCAACTCTAAATTTCCTCTGTCGCATATTTAGCCCTGTCAAAAAGTTGGACTGTATGCTTCACTATCTAGATAATGCACCATCTTGCTAGAAATTTGGTAAAAAGGGAGAAAGTTCTGCTTTATCTGTAAAATAAGTTTTACAAAAATGACATCAATTTACAAAATAAGCCCCAGATATGTTCAGTATTGTTAAAACCTCAACTTGGAATCCAAAAGAATAAAAACATAATAGCCTGTGCTAATAAGCTAGCATAATATTAGCAAACATGAGGGAAAATCTCTAGGGATAAGCAATAACTCTGGAGCTTTAAAGTTTAACTCTTCACAAGGAACGTTTAAAGCATGTGCATTAGAGGCAATTCAGCATATTAAAGTAAGGTTTTTAATGTTAACAGCAGGCAGGAGCTTCGATGAATGCAAGGAATATATTACTGGGGCGTCAGCTGTGCATGCTAATGAGCGACTGTGGGCACTGCTTTCCAGAACCTAAGGAAAGCGAGACAACAGCATGATTGCTTTTTCTCTGGGGTGACGAATGAGGGAACATCAATTCGGCCCGCTGCTGGAAGAGGAATATTAGCTGTTGTCAGACATTTAGACCAGGCTTTAATTGAGGTTATACACACTTATCCAGCAACATCGGCTGTGTCCGACAAGGCCAGTAGAAAACCCCTCAGCTGGAACAGAGTGAAGCCATCATTAAATGTGTGTTTGTGTGTTAGCGAGAGTCAAGTTGACATTATAATTGAAATGTTACATGAGCGATGTCTGAATAAAACTGAGTGTCTATTTCTTCAAAGTGAATGAGAGATTTTGACAAACTCTACACAGATTCACTGACATCACCATGTGCTTTTGGCACCCTGCATGATTCCTTGAGTATGTTTTATCAAACTTGATCTTGTGCGTGTTTCAGCTTTGAGCTACAGGGTTTTTTCAGGTCATTTAAGTAAGCTGGTTATGTTATAGTGCTAAGTCAAAAATGCTACATTTATTACAATTTTGTGAGTCATATGGGGGAAAGTTTCATCCTGTCTCTAAAGCTGTGCAATTATGTACATAGAATAAAATAGCAAAGTCTATATAGTGTAAGTATACATAGTAGCTAAAAATAGTTAACAAATCGTTTCTGAATGGGAAATTTGCATTATTGAAACTCATGAAACATTTAAATAAATATACTAAAATTGTCATGAGAAAAATTGTTCTTTTGTCATTCTAGGTTTTAAAGAAAAATAAAAATATAAAAATGTATTTACATTTTGTTTATTTCAAAAGTATTTCTGTATTTATTGAATAATTAATTGCTGAGAGAGAACAGATTCTCCAGATTAGTGAGACGGTTTTCACCATTCAATACAAAGAGTAAAATTGAGAATAGATTAACTGCAATGTTGTTGTATAACTCACCAGATTTGCCTTCTCTTTACTGAGATCTTTTTGAGTCTAGTTTTTATTAAAGTCTTGTATGCTGACTTAAAGCAGCAGCTGTCCATACTCTGAAACTTTAAGTTAAGCTGATATTTTCTATTAAGAGCTCCATCGAGATAAGGCATCACTAGTCTTGAGCAGTGGCTCTTAAACTTTTTTCACCAAGTACCACCACAGAAAAAAATGTTGCACTCTAAGTATCACCATGATGAGCAACATTAAAATACACGAGTATTTCCAAGAGACCTTTCCAATAGACCTTTCTGTTCAGCTACAATTAAGTACAGTTCAAATCAAGTTTGATTACAAAATATCTGCTTTTTAATTCTCTCTCTCTCCCTCTCTCTCTCTCTCTCTCTCCTACTCTTTCTTTTGCTCCCTCCTCTTCCTCTCGCTCCCTCCTCTTTCTCTCTCTCCTCTTCTTTCTTTCTCTCCTCTTCTTTCTCTCTCTCCTCCTCTTCCCCTCTCTCCACCTCTTACTCTCTCTCCCTCCTCCTCTTTCTTTCTTTCCATTGTCTTCTCTCGTTCTCTCCCTCCTCTTTCTCTGTCTCCCTCTTCTTCCTTTCTCTCCTCTTTCTCTCTCTTTCCCTCCTATTTCTTTCTCTCCGTCCTCTATCTGTATTTTTCTCTCTCTGTCTGTCTCTCTCTTATTCTCTCTCTTATTTTCTCTCTCTCTCTCTCTCTCTCTCTCTGTAAATTAGAGACATGTAAACGTTATAATATTTGTTTATATTTTTGTATAAGCTCTGCTTTCAGGTGCTCTCAAAATATTCATAAGATCTTCAAGAATTGTAATGTTGTTATTAGAGATGATGACTGTGAGGCTGTGTTTATATGAACTCTGGCCTACCTTCTGATATTAATTTCAGATTTTTAGGTTCTTCAGATCCACAGTAGTGTTATATTAGCATAGTGTAGCGTAAACTCGTGCCATAATCATTGCATACATTTCATTTAAATCGTGAATTTCTGCTTTGAAACCAGACATTTTTGGTTAAATTCATCTCATAACATATTTCTTCATTCCAGCTGCAGACATTAAAGATAAATGAAGTTGTTAGGTAACTTTTGAAGAACTTTAAAGCAAACATCTTCCTCCTACCATGACAGACAGATGCACATAGAATGCTTGCGAGTAGCTTCACTTTTAAACTTCAAAGTAACGTTATATGATTTACCTCCATAGCGAGCTACCGGGGCTGCAGCGCATTGCTCCGTTATCAAAGATGATAAAACTCATATTTCTCGCTACTCTGGAGGGTCAGATGGCATATTTAGCCAGAGGCTAGAGGGAGGGGCCTGTGATTCCATTGGACAAGCCCAGTGTCCATCAAAAAATCAACCAATGGGCCACGATTAATGTCTTCAATGCCTGCGGTAGATAATTTTTTGTTTGACACCCACACACTGCCGTCATAGTTGCATACACCAAGAGGTTTTCAAGTACCACTTGTGGTATGTGTACCACAACTTGAGAACCCCTGGTCTAGAGCAAGCTAATTGCACCTCACTTCATACACTTCTGATTTCTGAACTGGTAATTAACTGTGTGATCACATCTCCTCAGTGACTTGACATGATTTTCTTTTTTTTTTTTTTTTTGCCATTACTTCTTTTCTGCTTGTTGCTGTGAACATGACTTAACATTAAAAAAATTGTCATGTTTTCTGTAAAAAAATATTTAAAAAAGTTAATTAAAAGCCCAAACTCTCTTTAGCCTCTAGGGGAAAATACAGACTTCTGAGTATGATTTTGCTAGATAAAAATAACTTGTGTTTTTAAGTTTTGATTTATGTCAGCACAGACGACTATTATAATCACATTTATAAATAGCATTTTAATATCCTTCAAATGGTTTTGATGAAAATAAAATTCCTCAAAACATCTTGAATAAACTTTTTAGTTGGAACGTCATGATGTCTAGAAGACATTTTTTCTGAATTTCCAAACATGTTTGAAAGTTGATCTAATTAACTGAATACTTACTCATTCATACAGAACAATGTCTTCTCTCATGTCAGTTAAACTTGACTGCAACTCGCAAGAGCGACATGAACAATGTTTTTCGAGACATTTTTTCTGTAAGGTCAAATATCCTCCTGTCTGGTAGAGCAGCTTGTCTGCCTAATATTGTCTACAGTTTATCCATCAAATCCAAAGTTCCACATAAATTACATTTCATTAAGAATCTCAGTTGTCTGAAATTCAGAGCTACGTTGTTTGTGGACAGTAATTGCATGCTATAGTCCATACAACCATGTGAAATATCATTTGACGTGACATAATACTCAAAAAGCCCAGATCGGGCATATTCAGTCCCATATCTCTGGCATCATCATCAGATCGTGAAATGATCTACGGCAGGAAGCAGTTGCTCATTCTGAACGGTGTATGGAATGATCGTGCGAAAACCTGTCACACACAGATATTTTCCTCTGATCTGATTGGCTTAGAAGCTCACTGCACTAATCCTAAACAGGTTGATTTTTCGCAGCCAGTGATGTAAATGGTTAGAATTTCACCATCCAGTATTCTGCAGGATACCTATATCTCTTTGGTTGTTGGTTGCTTTTTATTTGTTTGTTTGTTTGATTGATCTTTGCGTTTACAAAGGTTGCAATAATGTACTAATATTGTTTGTTATATGTATACAACATTATTGCATTAGTGCCTATTTCACTAGTTCCCTGAAATAAAATTTAAAAACTCCCTTTACTGTATTAATCTAGGCATGGCATTCAATTACAGTAAGGTCGTAGTGAAGGGATTTCCAATGTTCACCCCAGACCCGGACGACAAATGCTCAAATTACAGCTCCAGCGCTCGTCCACAAAACTGCCTTTTCAAACACGCACTCCCAGACCTCGTTTTAATCTGATCTCTCCTGCATAATTGAATGTCAGTCGCCATATGAAGATTCTTCCCGGTCTCATTTAATGAATCATTGTGTTTGGCAGAATGGCTAGACAAAACAGACAGCAAAATATTTACTCCTGCAGGTGTCTCCCCAGTTATTATGTTATGCCATCTAAATGCAAATACTACAGTGAATGCAGGAGGGGGCAGGAGCAATTGAAAACACTGTATTATTGCTTGATGTGATGCATTTCACTGAATAAAAGATATAAACTGTCATTATTATGTAAAGAGTGAGTTTAGTTAGAGAAGTAATAGACTTCTGAGGGATTTTTTTTTTAGGCCTTTGGATTCCCTCAGGTTTTCGATTATTCAGATTTTACTCCGCTGGCTTTATTCTGTTGTTTATTCATAGTTTTAATTCATCCCTACCTTAGGGTTCATTAATGTCTAAAATTATTTTAAATGAACTCTGGTTATTGGTTTTCTTGTATTCCTATGCTTTTTTGATAAATGCCCAAGATTATTAGTATTAAGTAGTATCTTATATGTATATTATACAATTTGTAGTATTTTTGCTTAGTTTTATTTAGATGCATGATGTTGTTTTGGTTACTTTGTGTGCTTCAGAGTAAAATTGAAATTATTAGAATTGGAACTTTATTTAGACATTAAAAAAAAACAGACAAGAGATGGAGCTCAACTGTTAAAGTTAGACCGAACGAATGCAATTTAAACAACGAGCGCTGTCATTCCTCAGCGGTTCCCCGTGAGCGCGATGTGTGTGGCGGGGTGTAGTTTGTCTATTCTCTGTGCCTTCTCATCGTCATTACGTCTTATTCATACTTCGTTTAATATACTCCACAACAGGAAAAACTGAAACCACATTATTTGCATTAATATTATTTTGAACATGTTATAAAAATCAAATTAAGAGCATGCGATAACTCGTTAATTTTGACAGCACTAAGATAATCTCCTGAACTCCAAACTGAATGTCAGAATGGGAAAGAAAGGTGCTTTAAGTAATTTTGAGCGTTACATGGTTGTTAGTGCAAGACGGGCCGGTCTGAGTATTTCACAATCTGCTCAGTTACTGGGATTTTCACGCACAACCATTTCTAGGGTTTACAAAGAATTGTGTGAAAAGGTAAAAACATCCAGTATGCGAAGGTCCTGTGGGAGAAAATGCCTTGTTGATGCTAGAGGCCAGAGGAGAATGGGCCAACTGATTCAAGCAGATAGAAGAGCAAGTTTGACTGAAATAACCACTCCTTTCAACCGAGGTTTGCAGCAAAGCATTTGTGAAGCCACAACACGCAGAGCCTTGAGGCGGATGGCCTACAACATCAGAAGACCCCACTGGGTACCACTCATCTCCACCACCAATATGAAAAAGAGGCTATAATTTGCATGAACTCACCAAAATTGGACAGTTGAAGACTGGAAAATGTTGCCTTGTCTGATGAGTCTAGAATTCTGTTGAGACATTCAAATGGTCAGAATTTGGCATAAACATAATAAGAACATGGATCCGTCATGCCTTGTTACCACTGTGCAGGCTGGTGATGGTGGTGTAATGGTGTGGGGGATGTTTTCTTGGCACACTTTAGGCCCCTTTGTGCCAATTGGGCATCATTTCAATGCCACGGACTACATGTGCATTGTTTCTGACCAAGTCTATCACTTTATGACCATCATGTACCCATCCTCAAATGATTCCAGCAGGATAATGCACCATGTCACAAAGCTCAAATAATTTCAAATTTGTTTCTTGAACATGGCAATGAGTTCAACATTCACAGTCACCAGATCTCAACCCAATAGAGCAATTTGGGATGTGGTGGAACGGGAGCTTCGTGCCCTGGATGTGCATCCCACAAATCTCCATGCAAGATGCTCTCCTATCAATGTGGGCCAACATTTCTAAAGAACGCTTTCAGCACCTTGTTAAACCAATGCCATGTAGAATTAAGTCAGTGAAGGTGAAAGACACCATATTAGTATGGTGTTCCTAATACTCCTTTAGGTGATTGTATAGGACCAATGTTAAATTCAAAATAAGGAATCTTGGATCAAACTATATTCTGGGTGTCTTTCATTATTCATTATGATGCAGTATTATTATTTATTATGGTACAGGCATTATGCTATCCCATTGATTTGTTAAAAGTAATTTAAAATATTTAAGAGCCAAGTAATTAATTACATTTATAAGAAAGTAATGTTTTACCTTAAGGGATGACTTTACAATTCAATCTATTAATAGTCATAAACATTTTTGCAATAAATGTAAATACACAGGTCAAATAACCTGAAGGGAAAAACACTTCCAATGAAGTCTCATGGTAAATTTAATAAGCCAATGCATAATCAAACAAATAAAAAAATGTATCATGCATTTATCGAGTTTTTAACCACACTCACATTTTTAACCACACTTACATAATTATTTGCTTTGACACATTTTATGAAAACCTTTCCTTTAATAAAACGCATGACGTGACTCATTACTTTGTACTCTTAATATTGCAAAATTGGAGTCATTTATTTGCAGTTGATGTACCTTTATATTGAATGTAAGCTTTATTAAAGCAGATGTCTGGATGGGCGAGTCAAAATCTTTTAAACTTGAATAAATTTGAGTTCACCCTGCTCTTTGGCAGCAGCAAGAAAACAAACACTCTGAAGGGATTAACAGGAGTTAACATCAAGACATTTACCTAGAATAACCTAGAGTACTACTTGACAATGAGAAAGTTCAGTTGTGCCCCCAAAGTGAATAAAGCATGTGGAGTCCATCGTGAGTGATTAAAAATGGCACCTTTGCACTCTCCCCTCGCTCTCTTTCACTCTCTTTTCTCCTCTATCACACCTCTGTCTACTTGCATTAGCGAGGAAATGAGATTCCACTAATTAATTAGATCTCTGAGTGCTAAAGATGAAGATTACATCCCAATGAAGGTTAGGAGTGTCAATCATGTTTTTTTTCCCTTGCTGTGGATTCCTAAAGATAAATTGAACCCCACAGGAATTGTGGGTATAGGAAAAAGGTCAGGCTGATAATCCATGTCTGTTATTAATTGAGCCCGGCTGTTTTATGCAGTCAGTAAAGGTGAGACAGTGAAACATCATAAATGGACAAACGCTGTTAGAGGAATACACAGTTTTTATTTTTTACTGAGTTCCTCAAAATTTAAGATGTTTTCATCTTTTATTAGTGTATAGCCTATGTTTCACTTTCACACCTGTATTGCTTGACCAGATCTGTTTCTGATGTTTTTAGAACATGTGTCTGTGTGTGTGCGTGTGTGTGTGTGTGTGTGTGTGTGTGTGTTTTTTTGTTTGTTTTTTCGGTCATTATTCTTTTTTTTTTTCGATTAAGTTTTGTCAAATTATTGTTTTGGTTTGAATTTGGAATATTGACCTTAGGGATGTCCTTATCCAATCATGTGATCGGAAATCAGGCTCGCTCACATGATATCAGACTCGATCGGAATTGGAAGTAGCCTCCTGATCTGTCAGTTCCGCCTGTGAGCTGCTATTATAATAAGGCTCCTATATCACTTGAGGAAAAAAAGAAATGGTTTGGCACCTAAATATTGTAATTAATGGGAAATTTGTGGAATCTTCACTCTTCGGGACCAGCCTCATTTTAATTTTAGTCACAAGGAAAAGGAGAGGTTGTGCAAACATGCAAACTCCACTACTGCCAAGTGGTCCTCACACAGAACCTTTTCTCTCATGTATTTTGACTCCAGAAGGATATAACATATTTACATCATTTTTTACATCAATGTGTACCTGTTTATAATTGTTTTAACAATCACTTTAATCATTCTTCATAAGATTTGCTTTTGTGTTCATCACTTTACAAGTCAAAAGTCTGAAAAGACTTTTAGACTTAATTGCTATCAAGGCCTGTCTAGAGGATGTGCTAATAAGAACTTTTCTGAATAACATTGACACTGAAAAACTGAGTTCTTTGTCTCTGATTGACCTCTGTGGACAGAACGTGCAAATTTACATCCAAATTTAAATAGCTCTAAGTATTGTCTGATGAATTGCCCTTCCCCTGAGGACTTACTGGCATAAAGCAGTGTGCAGATACTCTTTAACCTCAACAACGAAGCTTGGAAACGGCTTCGAAGTCACATCTTGTGTCATGAAGGTGAAAAAGAAATTCGCAATACCACTTCGAGCTTTGCCAAATCGCTCCTCCTCTCCCAAGCAGGCCAGCTAGGAGGCATCTCTTACAAATGTACTGACATTGCACTATTGAACCCACTGACTTGGCAGCAACTTGCTAAGTGTAAAATATACATCCATTATTTTACTGTCAGTGCTGGGTACAATCTTAGCACGATCGGTCCCAAGAATGCTATAATAAAACGTGCAAGTGTCCACTTTTATAGGGAACAAGAAGGAAGGAAATAGTCTCTCCATATCACAAGAAGATCCAAATGCCTCCAATTACTGAAACCCTTACATCGTGGAAGAAAAGAAAATTGGGTATTGTAAATATTAGAGCCTGGCTTGTAAAAGTGTATTGGTGTTTTATTGGAAGCTGTAAAGTCAGGATATGCCCGCACTGAAGCGGATGAAGCTGAATGTGACCATATTGTGTGAAAGCCAAAAGTAAAGTCTGCTTAATTTTTTATTCTAGCCTAGCTCAGGTACATAAATCTATAGCTAAGATATCACATGAAAAAAAAAGTCTAAATCCTACTTTCACAGCTTCTCAACTCTTCCGGCTAATTCCATCCTAAAACCCTCACCTGCTGAACTATGGTCTGATCTCTAGGGTGGGATGCAAAGATTCAGATTTGTCTGTCTCTGATGGCTGTGTGTGTTGCGATAAGAAGAGAGCAGACAAGAGGATGGAAGGGTAATGAAGTGAGTGATGAGTTTCTCCTCCTTCTGACTGAGCTTCAGGTCAGAGATCAGCTGGTTTCCTTAGAGACTGAGAGAGTGTGCTACGGAGTGGGTGAGAAATGGGGATTTGTCTTTCTTTTTTCATTTATCAGTCTGACTGGTTGAGTTGTGAGGAGGATTCGGTCAGATCTGATTGTCCTCAGCAGGTCACTGGGCACACAAGTAATGGGCTCTGGAAGGAATGTTTTCTTAATGCCGAAACCAATGATTTTGGTCATGTAGTGATTTGGGATTTGTATGCGCTTTATTTGAAAGTGTTGCTTTTAGATGCTAATGCTGGCTTTAAACGCACATTATATGCACACATAATTTAAACAATTATACTAAAGAAGCTGATTTTTGTAGTGTCATTGTGGATAATCAAATATTGGATTTGTTTGATTATTAGGTTGTAAAAAATGGTTAACAAGAAATTCAGTCAGTAGTTTCAATAGACTAATTGCACTTAAACACTCAAATTGAAGAGTCAAAAAGATGAGACAGTAGCAAGTACCAAATGCATTTTGATCAAACTTGTTAATACTTTTAGATTTGGAAGTAGGTCTTGTTTTTGACATGGCTTAAATAGTGGTGAATCAATAAGGAATGGGGAAAATAAATATAAATTGTCAGGTTTATTGCGATATGAAAATTAAAACAGGTTTAAGAAACACAGTTATTATGTTTTCTTTAATGAACTTATGCTCTAAAAAATCTTTTTTTCAGTGTATGTTTGTATCCCTAACCTTGTCTCTTGAACACTCTTACTTACATTATAGCTATCAATAATTTTTTATACCCACCATAAAAATGTAACCAATACATTTATTTACAATAATGAAAACATTAAAACTTTTAGCTAGCGGGGTGGCTACGTTATTTAAGAAGTAGAGGAGGAGGGACAAGCGTGAGGGGATTCTCATGAAGCTCTGCGAGCGTGGCTTTCGAACATCACTCCCCAGTACTCATCTGGCGAATTTAGAGTGAAAGTGAAGTGAAGTGAAAGTGACCAGTCAGCCAGATATGGAGTGACCCATACCTGGAATTTGTGCTCTGCATGTAACCTATCCCAGTGTACACACACAGCAGTGAACAAACACACCGTGAACACTCACCCGGAGCAGTGGGCAGCCATGGCTGCGGTGCCCGGGGAGCAGTCGGGAAACTGGTGCCTTGCTCAAGGGCTCCACAGCTGTGATTGTTGATGATGGGAGAACAAGTGTTTCATCACTCACACCATCTTCAACTCGGTGTATCTGGGGATCGAACCCGCGACCTTCAGATCAAGTCAATATCCTTATCCACCGGACCACAACTGCTCCAATTTGCGCTCTTTACCTAATAAAATGGACAAGATTCATCTGCTTACCTTGAGTAACAAAGACTTTTCAACCTCTGATGTGCTGTGTTTCACTGAGACCTGGCTCATTGGAGGGATACCGGATGCTGCTCTCAACCTGCCCAGATTCACGCTGTTCAGAGCGGACCACGACTCGCGGGGGAGGCACATGCTTCTACATCAATATGAGGTGGTGTACAGATGTAACTGTGTACACATCAATCAAAGGTGCCTACCACACCGTCCCCCGCACTGCTTTAGGACTCTCCGACCACTGCCTGGTCCCCTTTATTCCATCATATAAGCAACAGTTCAAAGAAGCTAAACATGCAGAGAATTGTTAAAAGATGGACCATTGAAGCAGAGCAGAATTTACAAGCCTGCATCGACTGCACGGACTGGAGTGTTTTTGAAACTGCTGCCTCAGACCTGGACGAGCTCACAGATTCTGTAACATCCTACATCAGTTTCTGTGAAAAGATGTGCATCCCCACCCTGACTTTGTCCAAACAGGACAGAAATACATTGAACAAGGAGGTCAGAACTGCCGAAAGAAAGTACTCTGAAAAGCTGCAAAAGCAGTTTGCAACTAACGGCCATGCTTCAGAGTGGTCAGGCCTTAAACCATTACAAACTACAAAGCTGCAGCGTCTTCATCAATGGGCATCAAAACTTGGTTAATGATCAGAATGAGTTTTACTGCAGATTTGAGACAATCTCCGGTTGTCTCCCTGAGCAACCATTAACACCTCCAGCACACACCCTAACAACATCTTCAACACAGACCATTTTCCCACTCCTACTCTACAGATCAGCGAGGGTGATGTTTGTAAGCTCTTTAGGAAGCAGAAGAGGAGAAAATAACCAGGTCCTGATGGTGTCTCTCCAACCTGCCTCAGAACCTGTGCTGACCAACTGGCTTCCATCTTCTCTCTGATCTTCAACAGATCACTGGAGCTGTGTGAAGTCCCTGCATGCTTCAAACGCTCCACCATCATCCCCATCCCCAAGAAGCCTAAAATCTCAGGTCTCAATGACTACAGACCAGTGGCCCCGGCATCTGTGGTCATGAAGTCCTTTGAAAGACTGGTGCTGGGCCATCTGAAGAACATCACTGGACCCCCTGCAGTTTGCATACCGATCTAACAGGTCTGTGGAGGATGCAGTTAACATGGGACTACACTACATCCTGCAACATCTGGATAAGCCAGGAACTTATGTGAGGATCCTGTTTGTGGACTTCAGCTCAGCATTTAATATCATCTCCCTATCACTGCTTCGAAACAAACTCTCCCAGCTCTCCGTCCCTGACTCCACCTATAAGTGGATCACAAGCTTCCTGATAGACAGACAGCATGGTGTGTCCCAAGGGTGTGTTCTTTCTCCACTTCTCTTCTCTCTCTACACCAACAGAGGACATCATTATTCATTCATATGGCTAAGAAGATCATCGGTGCTCCCCTGCCCTCCCTCCATGACCTGTACACCACCAGAGTGAGAAAGAGGGCTAACAAAATCATTCTGAACCCCACTCATCCATGCCACCACCTTTTTGAGCTCTTGCCCTCTGGCCGCCGCTTCAGAGCCACTAACACCAGGACTTTGTGGCACAAGCAGAGCTTCTTTCCCCAAGCTATCCATCTGCTGAATCTTAGCTCCCTGCAATTTGTTACCTGCACCTGAACTCTCGCACATTTCATCTCCTTACATTTTGCACTTAAGCACACCACACTTTATAGACTTTGTTCAACTGTTTAGATTTCATCAATCCTTCATTCTGCCTCAAAGCCTTCTGTTAACTGCTTGTTAGTTGTGTTGCACTTTACTGTACTATTTGGTTTGTATTGTATTTATGTTTTTTGCACTGACGGGTCCATTGTACCAAAGGAAATTCCTTGTCATCACTGTCATCTACTAAGGCGCAGGCATTAGAAACACACAGAAGAGTATACTTTTCAAATTCCACGATTGCAACAAAAAATTAATTAAAATGTAATTAAAACCAATTATTTTCATCCACTCACCACAATCAGTCATTTCATGTTTTTAGGGACCCATATAAAAGGAATGTATAGACATCTCTTCACCTAATGCATGTTTTAGAATTATGGGAGGAAATCAGTTTAACCAATGCAAGCAAATGAAGATATGGCAAACTTAGGAAAGCCCCCAGCTGGCTGAAAACTGTGACCTTCTAACTGAAGCAGCATCTGTTCCATTTCATCTGTATATTCACAATCATCAATCCATCGGTTATTTTGACAGTTGTGTTGATGAGAAAACAGATGGAGAACACCAGACAAACAGATTGTTAGAATTAAGCTCCCATGGAACCTTAAAGCTTCAATTTATTTCATAAATGTTCAAATTCTTGCAGCAATTGGAATTGGATCAAGCGTTAGCAGATAGTAGTGCACCTGAAATACAACTTCCTCCATTCATCTTTTCTACACTCTAAAAAGGCCACAAAAAGTATAGTATTTAACAAGCTTGTCTGCATCACCCCTTCATTCACATTTTCTGAATCAATTGAAGTCAATTTTGACTTTCTGTTCCCTTTTCATGTCCAGAGCATCCCACGTTTACTTATGTGCCAGGAGGCATCTGTTCCAATATCCGTGCATCATGAAGGTTAAGCTGCTTCAGCTTCACCTGCACAACCCCTGAGGAGAAGCCCCAGGCACCGGCTCCTGAGAAAAGAACTGAACTCCAGAACTGAAGCCTGTTCTGTGAGAGTGAGTGTAGAAATTCACTCCTCAGGGAGCAATCAGCTCATGTCGGGCATGCACTTGCCCTTTGAACTGTCAATATTAAGTATAGCACTTTCTGTACTGTGGATATTTGGACAGCCTTATAATGTGCCTTAGATCCCTGCGGTGACACTAATGGGTCAAAGCTGTGCCGCATCAATTTGAATAAGACAGCCGCCAGAAATGTTGAGCTATCATGTGGATTCGGCTCATTTCTGCCCTCATTTTTTGCAATTATAGGATGACAGGTCTGTAGTTTTCTATGAACTTGAAGAGCAAGGTTTATTTGACTTTAAATGGAATAAATGGGAAGAACAGTGTTAGCCACTCCTGGCTTCCAGCAAGGAGAGTCTTATTTCGAGTACTGGCTTAGATTTAGTACAATGATTGATTGGATTTTCTTCATGCAGAGTTGACTATAAACTGCCTGGGTAGAATTGTATTTTAAATGAATCCTTCTACATTGATTTTAGCTGGTGTTTGGACATGTATTTTTGTATGAATTTCTTGATGGAAACCTAACTAACTGAAGCCTCAATAAACAATAGGGTAAGTACGTCAAGTTGAAGTTGTTGTAGTTGAAGGCTAAAATACCCCACAGGCATCACCCTAAAGTTGCGTTCACACCAAAAAGCAGAGAAGCGTGAATAACAGATTTTTTTTATTTTATATCAATGAATAAGTTTACATGAACTTCACTATACAGGTCAGTACCAGATGTATTCAATGAGAAGTGCATGAGAATGAGGATGTGAATATGCAGGATAAACAAGTACCTCGGAGCAGATATTGACTCCCTACAGCACAGTGTATGCTTTCTTCCAGTTCAGGAGAAACCAGAGGATTCAGAAGATGCTCTAGGCTAGTGATGCACTTTCCAGAGGAAATTCGCAACAGAAAAATAGTCACAGTCAGTGTAAAGTTCCTTATGACAGCACAGAGGCCTTTTATAAAACAAGACTCAAACGAATCTTGCTCTGAGGAGAGTTAGTGAAGAGGTTTTAGAATTTCAAGTGTTCTAACATCGCACATTAACATTGGGCTATATGAAATAAAGTTCTGTTAACTTTAGCAACTGAGCCAGAAGTGTGCCATTAAGTTGCTGTATATTTGCAGTTGAAGTGTGCTGAAAAAGAAGTGGAAAATACTGAGGGAAACTTATTCAAAGTAGAAGAGAACGGAGACTGAAACCTCTCCTCCAAGCACCTGGCTAGTTTGATAAATGGCAGATTTTTAAGAGCAGATGATTTCAGGATTTTATGATGGAAGTGTATTTTCTTTGTGGTGTGAAATCAACATAAGACCTTTTAAAAAGAGGTTTTAGTTTAAGATTTACTATGAGATTTATTTTTTTCTCCTCCAGAACAGTTTCCAGAACTCATGTAAAGTGTTCCTTTGAGGCACAATGCTTAGTTCACAATGAAGAATGCAAGATCGTAGTCACCTAAAAAAATGGTCCAAGTTTGACATTTGTCTAACAGATCTGTCATTCATCTGCCACTTGCATGCAGTATTGGGGTTAAAGATAGTTGAAGTCTAAAAGTGGAGACATTGTATTTAGGACAGGTATTAAAGTTAAGGCTATCTTGGCTGAAGTTTGGGCCAGTCATGGGCCTTCTTTGACTTTTGATCTGATATCAGGATGTGGCCAGTCGTTGTGGTACTTGTGTGCTTGTTGTGGTCGTTGTGGAGTAAGCCTGAGCCTAGTAAAAGTGCTATGTGGGATCTGGGATCTTTGGGATCCAATGTTGATGATTGAAATGTCCAAAAAGAATCCTAAATATTTTGATATCTTCATCTGGTTGGCTAAAAGTTGTTACCTGGCAGATTGAGCCAATCAAACTCTTCTTAAGCGCTTTTTTAAAAGTGCATACCAAAGCTTTAAGAAAGACTGAGGATAACACTCACAGAAAGAAACTAATACTAATGCTAATACTAAACAAAATAAACTTTTTTATTTTCTATACAACTAATATTTTGATGGAAAATAATATGAAGAAATGTAGTTTTAGCTTATAATTTAAGGATTTTACTTGAAAGCCTGTAAAGCAAATCATGATTTTTGAAAGTTCCCATTTCAAATATGCCGTCGTCTTTCTCTCCTTTAAAATCTCTACTTAACTAATTCACCTGAATTCCAGTTGTCTGAATGTGCACTCTCCCTTTCATTTTCCATCCCTTCTCTGTGCCCTTTTAAACGCTTCTTTCACAAACTGATAAAGTCTTTCATCCCTGCCCAATAGATTGGTTTGGCAAATTTGAATTTTGAAAAGGTCTCCATGATATTTTTGCAAGTGTCATACAATCAGTCATCCATAAACGTTTCCCCTCCAAACGAAACCCACTTAACTCTTTTAAGTGTTATGCCATGGAATATATGAGACTAATTTGTCCCCAAAAACAGAGTCATTTTTTTTTTTGAGATAAAAAAAAATGCTTCATGTTTTCTTTTACCTTTCAAAAAAGATATAATATTTTAATAGTTTGTATAAACATTTATGTATTCAAATACCTAATAATAATTAAAGACTTTACCCCATAAGAAAGGTAGAACTTCTGTTATGGAAATATTTACTCCAGAGACATAGATACCAAACAAAACTGCAGCTCTCTCTCTCTCTCTCCCTCTCAATCTCGCTCATCCAACATAATCATCAACACATTTATCTTATTATTGATATAAGTCAATATCTCTATTATAGTAATTAACCTTTATGATTCAATTTTCCCACTACACTTCCTTCATAGTTCCATGGTTCTATCAATAAATGAGTTGAAGTTTGTACTTACGTAGAGAAATAATTGCATTATTTGTCTTGTCTACCTCTAATCTGAGGTTGATTTACTGTATGTGCTTCTGCCGAATCCCATAAGATATCGCTTTTAAAGGTCTACAGTGTAAAAAAACACAAGTTGTCAGTATTTTGTGTTTTTAATGTGTTAGGTGTAGGTGATTTATTCAGTTTTTTTTTTAAACTCAAACGGGATGTCTCTTACACAGGTCAGAACATAGGCATGTCCAAGTCAACAAAAGACATGTGCCAGGCATTAAACTTAAGTTTTAAATGGTTAATGCTATGCACGGTCAAAGTTTTTCTATATGTTGAAATTAATCAAAAGGCAAGGCATACCCACGAGTGTCCAACGTGTCAAGGTGCTGGATATAATTATTGTCAATTTGATGTTTTAATATAAGTTTATATATAAAAGCCACACTGCCTTTCATTTGTCATGGAGGGCAAACAAGGTTTCTAAGTACATTTTATATGTTTAATGTGCTATAAAAGAAAATATGCAATTTTTTGTGTATGGGATCTGCTTTAAGCAGCCAATGCATTTGAGTTTCACTTCTGTATTGACTCCGCAAGGTGCAGCAGTAGGGTGCTTCATTAAAAAAAACACAATTTCATCTCCAGTTCAGGGTATTTTAAAACATATTAGTTTTTAACACGGGTTATAATCAATAGCCATTTCCTTAGAATTTGCGCTGAAAACTAGTTTTGAAAATTAGAGTGTGAAAAAAATCACTCTTTTGAAATAATTGACCATTAGGCCATAGTTCCATAAGCAAGGCTTTTATCAACCATTTGTGAAGTATTGGCATTTTTGGGGAACAGCAGCTGTGTGATTTTATTTTGTTTTGAAGAGGGCTAATTACCCCCTTCTCCGGCTTACTGAACCTCATAAGCTTTGTATTGTGGTCCTGCCAAAAAGACTAATTTAAAGCCTCCGCAATTACACTTAGAATGCATTAAGTCAAGTAAACACCCATATTGGGTTTAAAACACTCATTGTTTCCCTTAAATCCAGCATGTCAAATTTCCATGTTTGATTTTCCTAATACCTCCTGTGATTAAATATGCTGTGTTTGAATTATTCTCTTTAATTAAAAGCTGGTTCAGTGAGTCCAAATGAGGCTCTGCTTTCAAAAAAATGTGACTGAAAATTTAAATGAAAATTGTCACAAAAACATGTGAAGTATGTAACTGTTTTATTGCTTTATTAGTTACTTTTTTTTTCTTTGATGCTACTATGGCCTTGAGACTTCAATATGATGTTATTATCCATAATTAGACAGTAACCTTGTAGTTTTTGGGGCCAAGAGGTTAATTATTTACAGGATTTAGAGATTTCTTTATCTGGACTGACAAAAAATGATGACCAAGGCCATTGCTTACATGAATAGCTCTTAAAGTCTAGAGGCAATTAAAGTGCTTCTGCTTTTTTTAGAAGAAAAAAACATTAAAGGCAATTCATGTGATAAGAGGCTAGAATGTTAGCCTTGTGCTTGCCATTTTCTTTTTATTTTCTTGCTTGTTGTTCTTTTCATCTTAGACGAAGCAGCAGCCATGTCTGAGAGCTTGATACAAAACTGTGCATAATTCGTTTTACTCTAATGTAAACAGCTTAGACAAAATCTATTGGTCAGACATTTATAGAATTCCATGGCTGGTTAACAGTATCTATTTTTCCAGCGTATGCTAAATATGGCAGCACTTGACTATTTGTAAAATTCTCTCCTGGTAATAGTTATATTTTGTAATCTATATATGAGCTTACAATCCAATTAAACAGTAACTCAGACCACAAGCAAAATAACTACTTTTAGTAGTTTATTACATATGATCTTAGAATACAATTCAGTTAGAAATTCAGAGCACGAGCATGGTGGGTTGTTTCACACAACACCAAGCCGTATTAAAACATTTTAAAAGCTATGACATGACAGCTGCTATTGATGAGCTTTCAGCAATCATTTTTTTACTTTTTTGGACTGCATTTTCACATTGTACATCTATAATATCATCTGATTGTTTGTGTTGCTCTCTGTGGAATCAGCATAAATGTGTTCCTATAGTCCAGAACTGTTTAAGTGCCGCCTCATTGACTGTTTCATTAGATTCACAGAGGGAGGTTTGGTCCCTCATATCACACCTAGCTAAGCCAAAACAACTCCAGCTCTAATATTAGCATAACAGCAGTGATACACGCTCTTCTGGTCATCGTATATTAATTTCCTTCTTTTAATAGAAAACAAAAGCAAACAAACAACACCTCCAAAAACTAGTGGAGTATACCGGCTATAGCTGAATGTACGTAGTTTTTCTACCATAAGGCCAAGACATGTGATAAGCCCTATTCACTATATATTATATAACTTTTTTATAACTCTTCTCAGATTACATGCGCTAATTTGGACACAGCTAACAAGCTTTTTTCAGAGATACAATTGTTTGAATTTTACTTGTGAAGATTGCATGACACCATGTGCCTTCGGCCACAAGACCTAACAACAAAGTTTTTTTTAAAATTAAAAACGTAGATGCTAATTGTAAAAGTAAACCACACACACACGCACACACATATATTAGTGGTGGGCCGTTAATCTGTTTACAAAGTGAGGCACTAGGATTTATTGCAGTGTCTGAAATGGTCTCTCTCTCTCTCTCTCTCTCTCTCTCTCTCTCTCTCTCTCTCTCTCTCTCTCTCTCTCTCTCTCTCTCTATTCATGACTAACTTGACTTATTATAACTAACTTGAATTATTTGTTTAGCAATTCCTTGATTCATTCTGAGGAAAGCAACATTTAGCGAGATAGATACGAATGTGAGCCTAAAAAAACTTTATGAAGCATCTATCTTCTTTCAACGTCTAAACTTCTCTTTGCATGTGATCATTTTTGTATTTGCTAGATTTATAGATAGTTTTTTTTTGTAAATTAGAGCTTAATGAGACATATTTATTGTTTGCTATTAACTGGATTTAGTTCGATATCAAGCAGAGGTGTTTGAAGCATGTTTAGAAAGCTTTTTTTGTGTGTATACAGTGTTTAGTATTGATTAGCAATCAAAAAATAAGTGAAATTTGGGTTCATTTTAAAATCAAATAAAAAGCACATTAGCTGAGTGCATAAAATTCAAGACCTAATTCAAGATTCCATAGCAAGCATGCTCCACAAATAATTGAATACATATCTTCATAGAACACGTATAACAAGTTATTGCTTTGATTAATATTCTTAATAGTTTTTTTTATCTCTAATTTAATCTCTTATTTTCCATTCATTACTTATTATAGCAAATTGGGGCATTGTTGTAAAAGCCTGATGCAACATTTAAAATAAACTATTTTTGCCCATAAATGTAAATAAAATATCTAACGTTACATTATTAAAACAATCAGCATATAAAAATGTAGATCCTTTTACATTTGATATGCATTGTTCCTAAAATAGTATGTATATAATTAAAACACTTAAATGATCGGTAAATTCATCAATATCCACATATTAAAAAAGCAACATCTGTAAAGTTAAGTTGTAATTTCCCAAGCTCTGTGTCCTCGGCTAACAAGTTTTAATAAAAAAATGTTTTGAGATCAAAATTACTTTTTGATAATGAAATTTGAAGGAGAGTCTCGTCCCTTTGCAGCTGTTTGTAATTTCTGTGTGGGGTGACAACACTTCCAGCACCAGGCCAGGGGTGTCCAAAACGGCCTGGGGGGGCCACAGTCCTGCACATTTAAGTTGCAACCCTTGTTAGTATTATTCAGACAAGCAAAGAGGGCCTTAATTGGTGTGATCAGGTATTTTATATCTCGGTTGAAGCCAATCTGTTGCCCTCCAGGATCGACTTTGGACATTCCTGGCATAGACACATAAAGAGCAAGACAGATCTCTGAAGAAAATGTACAAGAACTATTCCTAATGCAATAATGTCCTGAACAGTAAAAAACAAAACACTTTTAAAAACGTTTTTTTCTAAATTTTTATGTATGTCTGCAATCTATGCACCTTGATTAAACAATTCACGGCAGACAAATAAAGTTCTATCTAATCAAATCTAAATTCACATGTAAAATAACTTCAAAGTAACTGCAAAATATGTGTAAAATCCTTAGCAAGGTTAATCAACACCGTAAGTTTATTGTATGACCTTGACTATTCCGATAACTTACCAATGATGTGGTGATTAGTGCTTACCATTGGCAATCAAGAGGTCACATTCAAATTAGTGATTTTTGTTTTCTAAAAGGGCAGAGCCCTGCTGGAAATTAGCATGTGATTAATGCTGAAAGTACATGTGGTGTGTATTCTGCATTAGCATGTGTTGCTTCATTAAATATTCTCTCTGGAAGTGGAGCACTTTTAATTCACTTCTTTTTCGCTGAGCTACAAATCGCTCGTAATCAACCAGGGTGACATTTTGTGGCAATTATGTGCATTCCGTTGACACATTCCTGAGATTTTTTTAACACAAATTGTCATTTTAATGCTTTGCCTCCCTTGAGGGATTTGCTGCGTGAATGTTGAAAGCCTTTTTAAATCAAAGATTTTTACTGTTCATCAGAGCTTTATTCTCCTCGCTCAGTCACCTGATCAAATAGCGAATGATTCAGGTTTGTTTGCATGTTAATGTGCATCTAGGTGTAATTATTCTCAAGTTTTTTTTACCCCTATTTTACCCCCTTTCTTTTCTTTTTTACCAAACAAAGATAAAAACAGATTCATATTTAATAATACAATTATATTCTTTACATTGAAATGCATATATATGGAAAAATAAAATATGTCCTTTGTGATTATCAGAGGTGGATAGTAACTAGTTTCATTTACTTAGTTACATTTACTTGAGTACATTTTTTGGGTAACTGGTACTTTTTGAGTTTTTTAAAAATGTGTACTTTTACTTTTACTCGAGTAAATATTTTGTATAACATCTTTACATTTTTGCGTTCTCCCACAAGTAACATCATAGAAATAAATGATTTTTTTGGACATTAGAAAAGTCTTGTGAGATGTTGAAGAGGCTGATGCTTGAGAGTTTGCCGACTACTCGACTCAACGGTGGCAGATCGAGTCCGAACTCGCTGCAGAATGAAGCACGCTGATGTCAGGCACACACAGAGGAAAGAGGACGCCTGCGCATATAAATGAGGATGCCACAGTGAACGTTTTCTGGAAAATGTGAAATGTGATTGTAGGATCGGAACGTGGGAGATTGCCTTTGCCCAGAGCACCTGACACATACACTGTTAAAAAAGGGTAAAATTTTGCTATAAAAAATAATGCTAATTGTTAAAACTAATTATAAGTTCTTCTTAAAAGATTCTACAATCTTCTAAATTGTATTTTTTACAAATTTGACTTTCTCATTTATACTCACCGGATGCACTTTACATGTAAATGAAAACTACGTTTCTATGCTGAGCGCTTGATTGAAGGATAAAAGTAATATACTGTATACTCTATTATCTAACCACTTTTTAAGTTAGAACGCATTTACATGAAGTTCTTCTAATCTTCTGACAAATAATTCTGACATAAATCTTTAAATGATACTTAGTTTCATTTTTATCAGATTTTTTTTTTCTTTTTTTACCAGTATGTTAAACGATGCTATTCTCACTATTTTTAGTACATTTCTAATGGCTGCACAAATCTCTTTCCTTCGATGCCTTCCCTTCGTGCTTTATGGGTGGCAGGCCCTTTAGTGCAGCTTGGTCACGCACACACACCCAGGTGAACATTCAGAGATACCACATGAAAATCATTGTGCCAAAGCTTTGCCTGTCTACAGCTCAACACAGCTAAATCTGCTCTAAGCTTGTACACACACACACACACACACACACACACGCACAAACACGCGCATAGCTTATGCGGCCACTGTTGTTGGAACCTGTAGACAGGTTGCCATGGAAAAGATAATAAAAGCGACAAAAATATAAAGAAGGAAACAAAACACCACATCCTCTGTCAGTGCTACGCATGAAAAGCATTGCTTCCTGTATCAAAGCACAGTCCTCGTCGTGGCACTGAGATGCCCTGAGAGCTTTACAAGTTGACTCTGCGTGGCATCCTTGGTTCGGCATGTTACACGCTTTTGGAGTCCTTTTACGCTCTGGAAGAGACCGGTTTGTCCTGTGGATGCTGAAGGGTTGAGCGCTGAAGCCAAAACTACTTTTGTGACTAGATGTGAAGTGCATGCGATCAATAGTGTGACTGTCAAAAAGTGGAATCCCACAGCATTTCCGCAAACACAAAGAGAGAAGAGCGTGACGGGGGTTTCAAAGATGAGTGTTTGTTCTGTGGATTTGAGGTTTTGACAGTGTCCTGCTGTGAGCGAGGATTCAGAGAAGGGAACATCCTTTAGTCAATGTAAATTCATATTTAGTCGATTAAAATGTATTTTAATAAGTTCATTTACTTTTTAAATATTAATACTTAATATTTTTAGTTGTCGGTATTTTAAAAGAGAGCAGTTCTCGCCTCATACGTTGAAAGCAAAGTATATCAATAAATATCTATAGACAACAGCAATATTTTAAAGTCATATTTATTTGTGTATATATTCAGCTTCAGGGTTTTAAACTTTAACGTGACTTGGGGAAGAGTAATGTTACTTTTACATTGAAAATTTATTAATTGCTTTGTTCCCTTTGTTCATCATTATTAGGTTTGGAGTTTGATGAAAACTTTTCTTATTTGTCACCAGAATTTGCACTTCCTGAAAGAAGAGAAACAGCTCAAGTTGTAAATATTTTATGAAGGATATTTAAGTAACAAACATTACTCTTTGTATCCTTGCGTTACATTGGAAATAAAGAGTGTAAAGAAAGTACATTCAACAAAATTAAGCATGAAAAAGTCATGAAATCATAGTGATTAAAAATGGAAAATTTTAAACATCAATTAAAACATAGATTAAGATGTGAAGTGCAGAGGTAAAATAGTTGTTCGGACGTTGGTCCTCAGTGAGTCTTTAGCCTGGATTTAAACATGACTAAAGTGTTGGCACCCTTGATCTCCTCTGGAAGCTGGTTCATCTGTGGGCCGCATGGTAACTAAAAGACTATTTAACCTGTTTGGAATTTATCTAGTTTATTTGAAACTAGATAGCTCAGCTCTTAGTGGTAACAAACATTACGGTTCACTCGATGTACGAGCTAGATCACGGTTCATGTAATCATTCACAAATTTGCTCAACTGGGATTCTTTTAGTGACTGTATTATTTCAGTGTTAAATAATAAGTAAATAAGTTGTGTCTAGAAACTAAAGGTAAAGACATAGTTGTTTCTCACGGGATTTCTAACTTGCACTCCAGAATGGTTTATAAACTTATCTTTAGGAGACCTTTACTCTAATCTTTGTTATGGCACTTTATTGGTATTCTACACATAATGTCTAGCTTTATTATATACAAATTTAATGCATTTAATGTATAATAATAAAGTTTCAACACCTTCTACCATGGAATGTATATGGCTGAGTGAAGTGGCAGATCTGGGAAGTGGCACAAATGTTTTATCCAATTACTCGGTTAATCGAATACATTTTTAGTAGAATACCCAAATACTAAAGTATTCGATAGCTACAGTCCTAGTCAGAAGGGCATCTATACTGTATAAAGATTGGCCCACTTTGCAAAACGTTTGGACACCACTGAAATAGACTGTAAAAAGACACTTTTTGTAAGCAGTTTATCACCGTCTTCATTTGCAATTTTGATCAGAAAATCACATAACAGTGAAGAGCATCATTAATGCTGTTCATAAACGAAGCTACGATCATTTGAAAAATTGGCAAAACCAGCCTTCGTAATCAGTCTCGATCAGCGATTCGGGACGAATTGATGTCCCTGCTCCCTCAGAGCCCTGCTTGGTCCCTGTCACCAGCCGAAGTGCTCCCCAGAGGTGCCAGCCTGCCTTGATCGGTGTTAATCTAATTACCAGTTAACAGCAACACCAACACCTGGGCTCTTCTGAGAAGTGCTGCTCCCTCTTCCCAGATGGGCTTTGATGGCCATGATGAAACACCTCCCTCTCTTCCATCTTTCCCTCTTTCTTCCTCCTCCTCCTCATTTCTAACCCCTTCAAATCCTCAGCAGCTCTAGGTGTAATAGAGACCATTTCCTTCCCATTACCAGACTGTAATTGACAGCAATTAGGCTGTGCTTGGACGATGCACTTGATTAGATTAGCCAAGCTCCTTTTTCATGCTCTGTTTCTGCAAACCCCTAAACCCCAACCTTGACCCCAATTAACCCCAAACATATCAGGAACTCCAGCATCTTTCTCGCTCATCATGAGCTCATTAATTTACTTGATGAGTTGTTAAATGCGATTGGAGATAGGTGCTAGATTTGTGCAGTTTGACTTTCATAGTGCAAGGTGCCCTGAACAACTTCTTCAGCGGTTTGTGTTTCCGTGTTCGAACTCACCTCAGTAGCGCAAACTTTGTTCCGTTTTGGTTTTTATCATGGGAGTATAATGAATAATTACTCTCTTTCAAACTTTTCATCAAAGTCTCTTTGAGTCATGTTTGATAAAGAGGATGTCTTTAAAATTCAGCAGGATCATATTCAAATTTAGTCATTACTGCAGTCAAAGTTATGGCTGGGGGATGCTCTGTCCTGGTTCAAGATCGGGTTGGTGATCTTTTTCCTTCCTTTAACGTTTCTTGATTTAGTTCGGTCCTTTGCACCTATGAATGCGTCTAAAATATTAAAATTATATATTTAAGTAACAACGAAGAGCTGACAATATCAGCAATGCTAATTAAGGGTTCAGAATTTTTTTAAACCCTTCAGACCTGAATTATTTTCCAGTTTTCAGAAAAAATGCAAAAGTTGACAAGACTCAAAGACTTCTTCTGTTCTCTTAGATCTTTTTGGCCCTGATTTGTGATGCCCCTGACCACCAAAGACATCTATGGGTGCACAAGCTTACATGTGATGTGTTGCTTCTTTTCTTTGGAACAAACTCCCATTGTTCTCTTTGTACGGAACAATTTCACTCTAACTGCTTTTAAAACTGGCTTGAAAACATTTTTGTTCAGGCAAGAACAATTCTGTTCAAGCAAGAAGTCCCTGAATAATGTTGTTCATTCTCCTGTTCATACGTTTTCTCTTTTTTTGTCATGATTATTGCACTGCACTTTACTCCTTTAGTATTGTTTAATGTAGTGTCTTGAATTTGAATTTAAGGTTGTGAGATGTAATTGAGTAATGAGAAAAGTGCCTCAATAAGTGAAATGCATTATTATTATTATTATTATTATTATTATTATTATTATTATTATTATTATTATTATTATTATTATTATTATTATGAGTAGTAGTAGTTTTAGAAGTAGTAGTTGTAAGTGTATACATATTATTGAAATTTCAATACAAGATAAATATTTTTTTTTTAAATGGCACATTTTTACTTAGTTTTCTGTAAAAGACAGTAAACCGTTTTTGACCTTTGGTTATTAACTTGAACTAGCATATAAAACTGCTTTGTACCAACAATTTTACAACTATTTGGCAAATTTGCTTCTAGACTTTTTAGACAATTTTCTAGACAATTTTTTTTTGTCATTCAAATTTTGTCAATAACATTTCCTTTTGCATGTAGATAAATTGTCAGTGCAATGTGTGCAAGTGCAAGGTCTGACTGACATGTCTGTGATTTTCAACTCTGTCTTGTAATGAAATAATAATAATCATAACAACAATAATAATAATAATTAAAATTGAAATAATTCATTTGATTAGTTTGCACCTTTCCTTGACACTCAATGTCCACATACACAAGAAAAGCATTAAAACAATTACGTGAGCAAAACACACCAAGCAAACAATGAGCACAAACACACATTGAGTCGCTTCAGTCTGGAAATCGTAACAGGAATGTTTTAGTTTAGACTTGAATATTTCTTCAGTTTGCCTGCTTCGAATCTCCATGGGGAATTCCACAAAAAAGCAGTGGAGTTAAACACCCTCGACTCCATGACTGTTTTAGCGGGGCGAGAGGGTGCAAGAATGGAAGTGGAGTGCAGGTTGCGGGTTGGTTTGTAGATGGTGAAGATTATTAGGAGAATTTGTGAACATAAAGCTTGACTGGGAGCCGGTGCAAGTGATGCAGAATAGGTGTGATGTGTTCGGTTTATTAGGTTTTGGTATTTATTCTAGCAGCTGCATTTTGAATTAATTTTAGTTTGTGGTTTTGAAGGTAAACCAAAGAAAAGACCCTGCAGAAGTCAATCCTGGTGTTAAATAAAGCATGAACAAGAGTAGCTGTGGCTTTCCGTTAGTACTGAAAACTCAGAGTTACAGTGAACATTTCTATTGCTCGCTGAATGAATGTTAAAATCAGAAATGATTTATATCCAAAACCTCATATTTTTCTTCAATGCCTCGAAGCATTCCATCTGTGTTGAAAGTACCTGCAGTTCACAGGAACCAATGTGTGTTTGTGATTGCAAGCGAACTCTATAGCTGACATCATCCGCTCTGTTTCTCCCTGGATGTTGCGATGTTGACTCAAGAGAGCCACGGGGCAGAGCTTCTGTTTGAAATGTCAGAGGCATGGAAGCACCAGAGATCAATCTGCGCCCTGTGACACATGTGCACACAGAAATGCCCTCTAAATCGAGACAAAGGAACAACAGATGAGAGGGGCAAACAAATGAGGCTCCTCTTGGCCTCTTTCATCCAAGCATGATTTTGTTTTCATTGTGGACATTTCTTTTACTGTCTTTGTTTTGAAGATAGTTTTGATCTAGAGATCACAATCCCGCTGCTGTGTTTTTGGCTAACATTTTGGTTAACTAACATCTATTATATATATTTGGAAGTTGAAGAACATCTGGAAGTTGTTTTGGCTTTAGCAACTCAATCTGGAATCTCAATCATAATTCACTGCATTTTTGGATATTGCAGTGTCGGTGGCTTCATCATTTTGATTGTGAGAGTGTTAATGTTCTCATCCAAATGATCTCATTATTCATTTATAATATATTTATGAGCTCCATTGGGGGACATCTAATGAATAAAGCAACAGAGCGTTAAGATATTCATCAGAAATGTTGGATGTATTTTTTTAATTAAGATATTTAACCAAATATGCACTTTCTATAAACATTGATCCCACATATATGGCAGACATCAAAAATGATTTTTAAACATTTTTAAATAGCTAATGAAAGTGTCAGTCAGACCCAGTCCATCGTTAGCTATCAATATGTATCTAGTTGTATGTTACGTTGGTGCTTTTGTTTATTAAGAGTGGGTTATTGTTATACATTTAAGAAGTTTTTTTAATAGTCTGGTCTTCACATTGGTTTGAGTTTGAGTTAATGAGTAAATAGTTTGAGTCACATAATCTAGCCATAACATTGTCAAGTGTTTAAAAAAAATTATCTCACAGTTGTTAAAGGGGCCTTGTTACACAAACTCTATTTTGAGCAAGTTTTATTGTTTTTCCTCATGAAATACATACTTGATGTTGCATTAATATTTCCTCATGCATGTTTGTGTAATTGTTTTTTATTTATTTATTTATTAGCAGCTGAAGACAACTGAAGAGCCATAATGTGATAACCACAATTTTTTACCAATCAGGGATGATTTTCTGTATGCCAAGCAGTAAAAACTATATAGACTATAACACTTTTTATTCGTAAGCCGCAGACTGTTTCCTAAACAAACCAGAATTTGGTTCAGAATTTTACTGTTTTGATACTGTTCTGATGGACCTGAGGGTGTTGAAAGTCCTAAAGCAGTAAGTTCACTTATTTCAGTGGCTCTGTGTATGACTCTAGTTTATCACATTAACAC
Organism: Danionella dracula; assembly: GCA_900490495.1. Taxonomy (NCBI): domain Eukaryota; kingdom Metazoa; phylum Chordata; class Actinopteri; order Cypriniformes; family Danionidae; genus Danionella; species Danionella dracula. The sequence continues at coordinate 5,116,459 of UELW01000056.1, forward strand.
AGTTTTAATGTGTTCTGAATATCAGGATAGGCTTGATAAGAATGAGGTTGTGGTGGAGTATGGGTAGACAAACTACAGTGACTTTTTAAACCTGATTTTAAAACAGACATTTCTGTAAATTTAAAAACCCAGATTATTCATTTACTGAATATTTATTAATTAGAAAAAGATCTGATCCAAGATTTTTAAATTAGTCATGAGTGGGATTTGAACACTGAATTAAAGACCCACTGGGCATTACCCACAATACCAAACAAAATCCAACAATCAAATCTCGTGACTCAACACAGATACTATTTAGACAGAAACATGTAATTTGAACGTGCATTTTAGTAGCTAAGTACATGTTTTGTTTTCTCTGAAAAAAGATAAGAATAGTCAGTAGGTGTCCAGGATATGGCACTTGCTATATCCTAGAGTAGGATATCAGTACATTTTCCCAGAATGCAAAGAATGATTCAACATGAGACCATGTAAATCATGAAAATGAAAAGATTCTGTAAAATTAACAGGGCATTCATAACATTTTTGTTACATTGTAGCTGTGTTGGTCCATAAATGGTGCATGTTAACTAACAAACAATGATTTAAATCCCCAGCTTATGATAAATATAGCATTTTGAAAGTTATAAAATATGCAGAGTTATTCTAGATGGGTTTAACATTAATAGTAAAAGGGCATGATGGAGCCGACCCCTTTATGGAGAGTCTGCTGTTGAGCATGTAATTTAAAATTAATACAAATACAAATTCTCCACTCTAAGGACATTTGTCAGTGTTGAGGAACTGCTCACGTGTCTTCTAGGCAACATTTATTAGATATAGAACATAAGAAGTATGAAAACACACTGAGTAACATGTACCTTTTTCTCTGTCTTTGGCATCAACCACATTTTTAAAACATTAAATATGTAAATGGATGCAGCACCATTGAAGAAGTGTATCCAAAAATCTAATGGCTTCCCCATAATGCGTTGTATCAATGTCTTTTCTGTATTTTGTTTTTCAAAATAACCATTTACCAGTTGATTTGCCTATTTTTAAAATCTTTTCTAAATTCTTGCTACTGTGGCATGTACCTAATTCTATTTAGACAAGTCTTAGCTAGCAGGCTGCTGCGGGATTTCAGGAAGCGAATCTGTGGAGTGGCATTAGTGGATCTGCTGGGTTAAAACTGACTGATGTTGTGACTCCCCTCTGAGCTCCATGGGAGACAGAGCCAAAGGCAATGTGCCATGATCCAGCAAGCTGCTCCGCCACTCGGCTCCTAATGTTTGTCTCCCTCGGCCCAGACTCGAGCGTTAACTATGTGTCAAGATGAAAACAGAAATTATTTGCAAATGGGAATTATTAGGTTGTCATCACAGAGAGAATTCCTGTGATGTCTATGTAATAGAAAATGTAATTATCCAAAATTATACCAAATACAATTATGTTGAAGGTTGTTTAAACAAAACAAGTAAGGCAATTTGAGGTAAAATACAAATTGTAATATACCAACTAAATGCAGTATACAAACAATTAATTGACCTATTAACTGCTTAAACTGTTCTTTAAGAAGTACAAATTTGAATGATTTGGAGAATCTATGTATTTGTTTCAAGTAACCTGAACCTTTAATACGGAATGGCATGTTTCAATTCATATTGATAATGGAAATAAAAAACATGAGTTAAAGTTAATCAAGGAATGATGAGCCTGACATCTAAAAAAAAGGGAAGCGAAGATAATATTCTAGGGATTGAGTGGAAACCTGAACCTGTATAATCATCCAGATTTCAATCATGAAGAAGTATTAAACCCGTCAAAGACATGTACAGGATACATTAGCATATCTCCAACTTCCTCAAACTTGGTTAAACTATGTTTGGCTTGTGAAAAGATTCGAGGCAAACCTTCAAGGAAGAAAACTTAAAGACTCGGGGGTGGACGAAGACATGGTGCTATTCTATAAAGATTGAGAGATTTTCTACAGAAGATGAGCAGTCACAGCTTTATTCATCACTTCAGACAGCTTCTTCTCTGGCTATTGTATGAATCATTATGTTCTTGGGGAATGAAAAGTAGAAAGCTGAATAGACTGAGGTTGGGGAAAGCAGAGCGATTCTCAAAGTACTTGAAAGAACAAAAAGAAACTATGGAAGTGTAATTATGACATCACTGCTTTTCAGGTGGATGAGGTTATTTCTGTTTCAGCAGGCCAGAGACAGTTCCTGTATAATTTTATGAAATCTAGATATGTATATTGATTCATTTGGCAAAGTCCTTTTTATTGCATTTTGAAAATTAATGTATAGAAGATATATTTGAAACAAAGAGAGAAAAGTTTAAGAAATAAAATGAATGGTGAAGAATTAAATGCATTGCATTATTTTACCTACTTCTAAAAGCCTAAGTGAAGTCCTGTTATGTGGAAAAAAAATACATGTACAGGCCACCGAACAATTGCAGGTCATTTAATAAGTTATTGTGTTCCTTGTCGATTGGACTCAACAGATATTGATTTTGCAGACACTGAGGTAAATATAAAAGCTAATTTAGCCAAAACGTTTAAATGTAAATCACAAGCCTGAGATTACAAGCAACACTTAAGAGTACCCCTGTGCCTTGTGTGTGCACATTCACACTTGGCAATAAAGATCTTTCTGAATCTGATTCACATTTTGGATGTTATCAGAAACCTTTAATGTCACGATAGTGTTATCAATCCATTCAAAGCAGCCAAAAAGTACCTGCGCCACCTACAGGCACCTTGTGAATATTCAGAAGCAATTGATGCTTACAAATATAAAAAAAAAGCAAAAACACTAAAAAAATGTTATAACTTGCAATGATTTATTATATGTTTAGTAAAAATAAAATAATAAAAAACTATTGGGGTTGTTAGTGTTGTTATTTACAAATTGGATGATCAAGGTCTATTACATGTACCCAGGTCTGTCAGTGGGTGGATTAAGTACCTGCTGAACTGTATTAAGGGGTTGATAACAGAATATTAAGTAATATAAATAGTTTGATAACAACTGAACCTCTTCTATCATATTGAAGTCAAAACCTGCATAAACTGGAAATCAATCTGATGTTCGGTCCTGCAAAAATTAATTAAAAGTTTAGAAGGGCAAGTTATATCATATATTCTATTACCCAAATCAATTCAGGCCCTCTTGATTATGAGGGAGTGATTAACTCAACATTTTCTCAATAACCATGCCCAGAGTAGGCAACTGGGAGAACCAGGATAATTCCCAGAGGACTGATCTGCCCTGACCATTATTGGGCTACATTTGAGTGACTGCTATGTTTTACAAAGCATGTAAAGTTAATGAAACAGAAATAAAAACCTGCTGTTTCTCTTTGAGCACGCATATACTTTATTTTAGTGTCAAACACAGGGGTGCACACTTGCCTGCTCTTTTGCTGCAATAGGCTATTACTGAAAAAAGTTGGCAATCCTGCAGCACGAAAGGAATGCAAATGGAATCAGATGAAAATAGAAACTGAAAATCAGGAGCAATTTAAAGTACAGACTTATGATCTTTTAGGACAACTTTCAGAAAAGAGGGCAGGTACTGTGTGTTCTGAGCAAGAATTGCCAAGCATATTATCATACGTTTTACTTTCAAGTTGTAACAGTCTTTAAATATTTTCATATGTCAAAACATATCACAAAACAACATCAGTAACAATATGCTAATTTCATGTTTTAAACAAACAGAATGCAAAATGGGTGCAGCACAAGCCAAAGTAGTTCATCCATAAACCTAAGGATTTACCCATAACGCCTTGTATCAATGTCTTTGTGGTACCATTATATCTTTGTAGCATAATTCATTTTTGTGTTTTACAGGTAATAACACTCATAATAAAACTGCAGCTGTTATTGTAGCTTTTTTGCATTGGATGTGGCTGTGAAAGCTACGGGAACCCTTGAGGAACAAAATATGTAGGCCAGAAATGTCAATTATTATGTTGTTTTTTTGAAGGCCTCAGATATGATGTGATGCACAGCATTAGGTTTGAGGAACACCCTGCTGGAGTTTTAAAACTGAAAACATTTTGTGTAATAAAATATTGACTTTAATACGAAAGAGTTGACTGAAATGAGTCCTAGTTGAAAGTGAATATTTTAGCACAGTACAACCTCCTACATCATTCATTCATGCAGAGAAACCAAACTGGAAAAAAGCTCCCAAATTGTCTAGGTAACAACTCTCAGATTACACAGTCGCATGAGGGGAAACATAGTTTTGCGAACCTTAGATCCTGAGATTAGAATGCCGGAAGGGAAAATGTAATAGTTTACCTGAATCTGAGAGAATTTATTCTCTGTGAAGTAAGGAACTGGAACCATATTTTACTCAGGAATCTGAATGAAGACCACATTAACGAAGAGACTCAAGCTTTTCTGGTGAGCTCGACTCAAACCTCCACTCTTAATTAAATCTCAGACAGTTTGATGTTGTTTTTATTGTTGTCTGTTTATTGGGTGTCATTTTTGTTGATACAATTTCTCTAAACTTGGTCAAAACCTGACCAGATAGACAACATTCAGCAACTCCAAAAGCAGAGGTTTATTATAGAAGAGTCACTAAATGAATAATTTGGGAAGCCAGACCAAATCTGGTAAAATGTAATTCATATTATATAAAAAAAAGCTTTTTTCAACCTTGCATGTGTGTTAACCTGCTGTTGGAGATCTACAAAATCAAATATGAAACCTTTCAAAATCACATTAGGGGCACTTTCAACCACAATCACACCATGCTAAAAAAGAAAACTTGCAGCATTTGGATTATATAAACATGACTTTCCTATTTAGCCTAAATCCCAGGGCTAAAATGTGTCCCACTCTGCCCTCTTAATGCAACCATAATGTTTTGTCATTAAACCAGAAACAATTCACTATTATGGTTCTTATGTTTATATTTCAGAAAGTTTTATGACATTCACAAGGACATGAGGAGGTCATTGTTTTTGAACAAAAAGTATAACTACTGTATAGACTAGAGTCTCATTAAGACGTTGTTGTGTTTTATGAAAGCTTCTCTCATGCTTTTGATGGCACCAAAATGAAATCTACACTCACCTCCATCTTATACAGATGGGCTCTCTGCTATGTTAAGCCTCAGGTCTGTAAAACACCATCTGTTTATCAGCTGTAACAAAGTCCCAGTCGATCTAGTCCAATTCCGAGAATTTAAGCACTAGTAAAATTACATTTTAGCATTGAATCTGAATCCAGCTTTCAGATGCATTCTGCTGTTTGACATTGCTCTAACCATATCAGCATATTTATTTTTTATTGTTATCTTCAAACATTAGTAATTGCTCTCTTTTTAGAAACCTGATGAAGCACTGTTTGATAGACATAGATTGAAAGAGTTATTTTTTCACCAGGCAATGCACTGTGGGCAAAATGACTGCAGCACGGCCCTCCTGGGCATGATGTGTAACAGATGGATGAGTTTTATTAAGCATGTGGTACTTAACACAGCACTGAGTGGGATTTCAATAAAGGAAATAAATGTTAGCATTAACAGCATCTCCCTGTGTAATGTGCCATTATGGTATTACTGTTGAGTTGACTTTTTTTAACAAATGCTTGTTGTCAAGGATTTATGAATCTTGGCTCTTTTGGTCTAGAGAAAGGGATTTTAAACGTAAACACATTTTCCTTTCACACAAAAAAAACAGGTGTGTTGATGAAATATATTAAGCTGACACTTTCACATTTTGGTTACCGAAACATAGGTTTGTTTTTACACTGATCTGTTTCTGGGAATACTTATGTATATACATAATGCAGGCAGTTATGAATATCCTGCCTGAGAGCACTTCAACTACCCATAGGTGCTCTGCACCCATAGATTTAGTGAAAGGCAGACGAGTCTCAGAGTTTGAGTAAATCACTTCCTTCATGACTCACTAGAGTTAAAATGGGCAAAAAAAATACAATTAAGTGGTCAGGAAAGACTTGCGCTGGTCTCTCACTCGAAGCAGACCCAACCTTAATTATATACAATTCTATATCTGAAATGTAACTTTAACAAAAGATTAACACAATTATCGACAGGCAATAAATGTTTTTACTTTGAAAGATTTTTAACATGCGTGTCTAATAGAATTTGCTCACTTCTGTGACTAGCCTCAAGTTTGAGGCTTTTAAATTGAGCTTTTCTACAGTTTATTTTCAAATTAAATATATTTAGAAGAAAATTAGCTGTTCCAAAATAACATGCTTTAAGTGAACTAGTCCACTTTAGTACACATTAAAATATAAAATATTATTAGTGTAGCTTCAAGTACACAAAAGTATGTTACGTTTAAGTACACTTTGTACATTTATTCTTCATCCTTTTGTCCCTTTGTTTCACATTTGGTTGGGTTGTCTCAGTTTCTTAACATTACATGAAAACTCAGTTTGTTGAATTGATTAAATTTAGTTGTTATGTCACGATCAGTTCAAGAGTGCATTTATTTACATTATGTGTTTATACTATTTAAGTATTTGGAATACTTATTTAAAAACATAAAGTTTGAAGTTCATTAACACTGCAAGTTCCCCGCTCTATCTACAACCCATTAAAGCAGAACCATCCCTGAAGAAGTTCTCACTGTAAATTAGATGTTAATAAATAGATGGATAAATTAGTCTCTGAGATCGATAATAAGTCATTAGTAATGATGAAGCTTTTGCACTGAACACTTGAGCGTTTGTCAGATGCTTTTGAGGTGAAGCCATGACTTCAATAAAACAATTGGTTGATTATATCCTAATTGCTCAATTTTAGTAGTCAATTTACAATGCGAGTTCTCATTAAACAGTATTCCAGGCTTTCGGTGCTTATTGGGAGTGTCTAAGCCGCACTTTAGCAGCCTTGGAATAATTACTTGTTCTTCAATTAAGCCGCTTAAGCATTTACAGTAGACAAGCTCTACTGACTGAATCTAACAGTCTTCTTTTGTGTCTGCAGACTCTTCCTACCACACAGTATGAGCTGGAGATTGTGGCCAAGGATATGGCAGGAAGTGAGGTGGGCCTTACTGGAACAGCCACGGCCACCATCACCATCACAGATAGGAATGACCACGCCCCCGAATTCACACACTCCCTGGTAACAATGAATTTTTTTTGTATTTTAACTGGAGGATGTTTCTACTGTCTGTACACCACTTGTAGCCAAACAGATGAGCAAACTAAACCAAACACCAATCATCTCTAAATGTCAGCATCCAAACAGAATCCTTGTAGGCCCACCCACTCACTAAGAAGGCCTCTGTGTTCGTCTCTGTCACACTGACCTTGCATCAATCACTCTTATCTCAGATGCGCTACAGTGACAGCCGTGATTCACAAATACTCTCACACAGAGGTGATGCACTCACTTCTTCTCCCTCGCTTATCCTCCACGACCTCCTGCTTGCACTCCTGAATGATTGTGTTATAACACCCAGGGTCTGCCCTTACAATAAGGCACCGCCCCTGAACTGAGGGAACTGTTTATTCTTGAGTTGATTTCATAATCTTGGGTATTGCAGTCTTTTAGTGGGACATGCAATATAGTTGCAGGCTGTAAAATGCACATTAGTTTTCGACTACAAAAGGACAAACTATTCTCCTCAGTTATTCGGCAGAGTAAACCCTCGAGGGCAAGAAAACTTGATCTGTGATATGTGAAAACCAAAGCTGCGTGTCCATTTGAGTCCACCATTTGTCAAGAAATGCTACACTTGCACTTTGCTAGCCAGCAGAAAAAGCCGAACTACACAAGGCTTATGCAGCGACACGTATCTTAAGCTGGGTTTTTTTAGAGGAAGTGCCTTAGGCTGTTGTCAGGCTCCCGTGCACAGATGACGTCCAGTCTCACAGGGCAAACTCCCAAGATGCACCGGCGTGTCAGGGTGAGGGGCTTTTTGACTGCTGGAGAGAGGCAATGTTTAACGGACTGTCAAAACTGGTTATATTTCTTTGCCTCTGGATGTTCACAGTACACTAACAATCCAATATGTACAGGTCGTTTGCATGCATTAATAGTTTTAAATGTAATTAAGGGAATCCAGCTATAGAGGTTGCGTGACTTTTACATTGCCCTACCGTAGCTAAGAATGGAAGGAGAAGCAACAAATAAGAAATATGTACAGTTATTTTTGCAATTTTTTTTAAATATGAGGCAGAAGAAATAAGTATAATCATTATTTAAAATCTGCAAGTTTTCCTCTGCTTTGTTTTAATTTAATGTAATTAACCCCCCCTCCCCCCCAACAAATGCAATGAAATTTTGTTATCTAAGTTAACTAGTTATAATTTGGGTTCATACTTAATTACTTTACAGGGTCTGTCCAATTGTATGGTTCACAGGGTTTAATTTATCTACATCTTGAAATTTAACTCACATTGCATAGTCTGCTGATTAAACAAGTGTCAGTACATCTCATGTTAAACATGTACTAATATACTCAATTTAAAGTGCATGGAGACAATCCTCACAGGTAGCAAAAACAGTTTATGGATCCAGAACTCCATTTACTAAATTATGTGGGTAAATTACATGGCTCTGAATCATGTCTATGTTTAGTTATTAACTTGCTTGTGTGAGTCTAACACATTGTGCTCAAGTCTTGAATTTGTGCTTTGAATTCTTGTTATGGTGAAGTATTAATAGCCATGAGCTCATTGAGCTCAAATATAGAGGGTAGTGCACAGGACTAGAAGTTCAGAAGATTCTCGTTTTGAACAAGGATTCTAATACTTGGATCCGATTTGATCATTTGTAACACTATACATAAATGTTAAATACAAGTTAAATAAATGAATTATGGAAATACCTGTTTTACTAAAGAGTAAAACATTTTTTTAAATCTTCCTATTTTTTTTACTGTGTTATAATTGCTATAACAAAAACAAATTAGGATACCAACAAATATCCTAAAAATTAAATCAATCCTAAAGAGAAATAAGGCTATCAAGCTGACTGATGTGGCTATATTTTTTTCCTTTTCATTTCTTTTGTTTATTGATAAAATTCATTCATTATTAAAAATCCAGCTGTTAATTATTCTTCTCTCACATAAATTCACCATCATTGACACCCTCCATACATAGGACAATGTCTTAAAAGTAATTTCCAAAGAAACTCACAGAGCACAGTATATTAAGAGGGTGTTAAGAGAAAGTGAAAAGTGTGACCAATACATTTCCTTAAATAAACCAATAAAACCAAGCTGTTAAATATTCACCTCTCACATCTAAAGCAAAGCGGGTTGACAAATCTCCTGACCTGAACTGAGCTCTTTCAGTTTCTCTTTGACCTCAATTTCTTTCATGTGTTTAGCATCAAGGCCACCACCCACTAAACATTCACATTTTCAAATAAATATCCAACGTCTATGACAAGGAGCTTATTTTCTATTTCGAGAGATCGTGGGCCATGGTCAATGTGTGGGGTTGTGTAACGATGTGCCACAGCAGGAGCAATATTGGGATAACAGAGGACCTATTAAAGCTCTCTGCGCCCCTTTTACATTTTTGGATTTGGAACCATGGAAGGAGAGTCCAGAGGCTACTCGTAGTTGCCGCAGGTGGTATGTAGATGCCGCCCACCCTCTGGCACATTATGATAACTGGCATCAATTTACGATGAAGCGTTTCCAAGTGCTGCAGCAGCAACTGATCCGGCTTATCAAGGCTGTCAGTCAATAAAAGTCAGTCTCTCTCTCTCTCTCTCTCTCTCTCTCTCTCTCTCTCTCTCTCTCTCTCTCTCTCTCTCTCTCTCTCTCTCTCTCTCTCTATATATATATATATATATATATATATATATATAATACCTTTACCTCACCTACAGCAAAAACAGAATGACAATGTAAAAATGTTGAACATATATTTAAGATTATGTAAAGTAAGTAAAAGTAGTTAACACTTTTAATTCATGTCCTCGAGCATGCGCAAAGAATCACAGCTCCCCTCCCCCACAAATCCAAACCCTGCTGAAGCACATGGCTTGAAGAAGAACTGAGAATGTTCATTATACTTGTCATTAAACATGTATCAAAACTGTCATAAAGACTTTGTTTCTGTTCTGAACACATTTTGAAGTAAAACGTTTTCTGATTGCAAAAGAAATGATAACAAAGGCTTAATTCCACAAGGCTCTTACCTAAACCACCAAAACATATCCTTAAGGGATTCAACAGTTTTGTCAGTTTAGACAACAATTTGGATTTATTTAACCTGGATTTAAGACGTTTTTCAATGTTTTATTTTTATTTTGTGGCAACACCAAGAAATACTGAAACAACCTGTTCTTAAAGTAGGGTTTAGACATGTATTTGGTGTCATTTGCATGTACTCATTAGTTTTCCAAGATAATTAAAAGCCTTCCAATTAGAGCTCAAATCAATTGACTTAAAATGTGATAACATGGGTTGTCAAGAGTGGAAAGCTGCTTCTTACACTGTGTAATCTTTCATCCACTCAGCAAATTCATCCCAGCGCATTTAGCATGCATTAATATAAATTAATGTTTCTCATCAGAGGACTGAGCAGTCTCTCCATTTTTAAAATGAGACCACATTATAGTTGTTTTGCATATCTCATTTATGCAGATCTTCTTACGAATCTGTTCATTTGCATTTCAGATTTTCAGATTCCATGTTTACAAAACAACATGTTTGTATTTCATTGAACCAGATTACTCCATCAACTTGTTGGCTCATTGGCATGTTTATGTTTGCACTCTTTATTTGCTTCAGTTAAAATACACACTATGTTTGAGCTTTATAACAGTCAAAAAATACTTCTAGCTGAACTTAATCCATTCCACTGATGTAAATGCACCTGTGAAAGAAGGGGGCGCCATTTCCAGTTTTGGACCCTCTGAGAAAAAAATGCTGTAGTTTCGTTATTTCCATGTTGGTACTTGAAGCTCATAAATATGTACAGCCTGATTTTTTCCTCAAGTCCAGATTGTACGAATTAATAATCTAAATAACTGAATATTGCCTATCAATGTCAGCGAGAGACTAAATGCACAACAATGGCTTGATGAATGTAAAGATCTCTAACACGGGTGCTCACTCCATTCAGTACACATTTATGTCCAAACAGAATCTAAATGTTAAATTTCTTATCATACATGCTCTTTAAGTAAATGTAAGAATAAAGAATATTGTTTTGATTCAATACTAGATACATTTTGGCTTTTTTATTAATGAATTGCAGATAATTTAGCTTTAAAGTTACAGTCACTCAAATTTAGAATCAGTCAATCAATCAATGTGTTTTTATATAACTCTTTTTTTAACAGTTGCTTCAAAACAGCGTCTCAAAGGCCTTAATTGGATTTGAAGTTAAATATGAAATTTTTATTAGATAATTTCTTAATTTCCTGTATTTTTTATTTTTAAATTTGTTTGTTTAAGATATATAAAATGTAAATGTTCAGCCATGCAGACATCTGTCACCGTATCTCTGGACCCATAGTTGGTTACCACGATGTTATTCACGATGTCTGTCTAAGCCCATTTTTAGCTTGTTTCACTGATCATACTAAACGTCCCGCATCCTACGTCCAAGTACCACTCCCAGATCAGTTGACCGTCACCAGCATTTATATATAAATATATATGAACACTCCCTTATTTGTGAGGTAACCAATTTACAGGAAATTGCGGGGGGGGGGGGGGGGGGGGGGGTATAAACCATATTATACATAGTGTGTGCTAGCAAACAGTATGGCACTTAACTTCACTAATCACACTTTTAACGGTGGTACGAACTCAAGAAAAAAAAAATTTTAGAGTAGCGAGTAGCTTTAGGAACATTCTACTCAAGCTCTAACCCTAACCCTTAATAACCAAAATCTAGACACACTTGTTTAGTTTAAAACAAAGCAAAACATTGTACAAAGTAACATTCATCTTCAACTTTTTGTATTCTGACTAAGAGATGGCAGACAACGAAGCATCTTATTCTGACACTGAGAGGCTGTGAATTGCCTTTTTGAGATAAAGGTGGTCGAAGCCTTAAAGGCACCTGTATTGTTTTCCACGATCACATCAGTAGAAACCCTTCGCTTGCCTCTCACTGTCTGAAGTGCCTCTCTCCTCCAAAGTGTTCCCAGTTTGGCTGTAGGAGGAAAGTGTTCTTTTCTAGAATCTCATTAAACTGAGAAAACAGCACCTAGCTTTTTCACACAGCCTTAGTTTGAGACATGCAATTTACGAGGTGTAAGTCAGAGTTTCTGGAAAGGTCATGAATGTTGATTTGATTCCGTGAACAGATGTCAAGATGAAGCGGGAGTTGTGGAATCAGGTGCAAATATTCCCAGCTATTTTTTACTGAAGCATGAAACAATGTTTATCTCTGCTGATGCCTGCTCATTTTAGAAATTACTGATAATGAACGCCATGTTAAATATTCCCAGTCATCCACTTCCTCCTGTGAACTTCTTTATTTTATATCTCTCATACTCCTGTGTTACTGGAAGCTTTGCAGAAAATCATTCATCTCGCTCTGGCAACAATCTCTGTGTTCCGTTGCTGGGGGCTTTTACCAGACGACATCGACCTCACATACAAAATCCAGGCTTTTTTCCCCAAGTTTGGGGTCTAACCTCAGGCTTGATAAGTTCCCTGTTTGTCACACTGCCGGTTGCTTTGTGAACTCGGAGGGATTGGGGTCTTATCAGTGCTATGGCAGAGCCAGGGTATCAGCAGTCAACAAAGATTGAATGCATCTGTCTGACCGCTTCACTGCCCCAGATGATTAAAAGAAGCGCTACTGGTCAGCGATGTGAGGATGCACAGTGTGAGGCTTTGCAGGTGCGTTTGTGTCCCGAGGTAAATACATGTGACATCTTTCGATTAATTGTTTACTCCACACATAATAAAATCCTGTTTGATAGTCACAGAGTAACTTCAGCAGCTTTGCGTTTGACATTGATACACCAGGAGTACTCAACTTAAGCCCTGTGGTGTAATATGTTATGTAATGAAAATATCACTTAAATGAAAGGAAATAAGGACAGATAGTAAATTGTCTTTTTGGAAACAGGTTTTTTCTTAATAGATTTTAAGGATATGAGCTGAGTCAGAGTTGAAATAAGGACAATGACAATCCCTCTATCTGTCTCTCCCTCTCTTTCTCTCTCTCTCTCTCTCTCCCTCTCTATCTTTCTAACGCTCTCTCTCCCTCTCTTTCTCTCTCTCTCTCTTTCTCTCCCTCCCTATCTTTCTAACGCTCTCTCTCTCCCTCTCTTTCCCTCTCTCTCTCTCCCTATCTTTCTAACGCTCTCTCTTTCCCTCTCTCTCTCTCCCTATCTTTCTAACGCTCTCTCTCTCCCTCTCTTTCCCTCTCTCTCTCTTCCTATCTTTCTACCTCTCTCTCTCTCCTCTGCTCTTCCAGGAGTGCAATGATTAAATAAAAAAAACTCTTCCAAATAAACTATGCAAGTTTTTCTTCTATGCAGTTACATCATGCACATAGACGACAGATTACATTTTTTGTTGTTGTTGTTGTTGTGGAAAACAAAGAAAGACACGATTGGACTGATCATTCAGGAACGCATATATAAGTATATTTAATAGAATATCACTGGTGACATCCTTGTATGTGGACAGGTTTCCTCTACACATAACTGTTCAGCCTATTACCAGTCATGGAACCCTCTTTTTTAACTAGAGTAAAACATACATTTTAAATGTAGAAAAGTACTTTACTTTAAGAAACCTAAAAAGTAAAAGTACGCAAGTACACAACAATGTAAACATACACAAAAAAGCAAATATACCTATTTACTGTCTATTTCTGATAATCTTAGAAAGATTGAAAACTAATTAAAAATGTATAGTGATGTAGGCTTTCTAAAGATATTAGCATGTTTATTGTTATAGTTCACAACTTTCGATCCACTGTCAACAGCAGCGGCGACAGAAATTTGCTCCTCGCAGATCAAATATTTAGCAAAGCTAGCCAGTTCATACAGCACCCTCTCTCGGTTGCTGATGACCTTAACACTGGGAATGAGCTATTCCCACACCACTGGACAGATCACATAAAGAGAGCACATCCCAGAGGCGCAAAGGGGGTGCTCAATTCACAGGCCACTAAACAGAAATGATAGCCGAGCTGATGGGAACCAGAGCTCATCTGGCCTTTCTACAGCACTTCATCTCCCACAACAGGCCTGTGACATTGGGCCGGATTGAGCAAGGACTATGGAGATTTGCAGCATTCTGAATGGAGTGGCTTTCCTTCAGTGACAAAACTGAACAAGAGTTGTTTCATTCGGGATTAGCTTAAGCCTTATCTTTGACAGAGAAACATAACTGCGGGTAGGAGGAAGGTGGATGTAAGACAGAGATTTTGTTAGTAGAAAACAAGGAAGGAAGAATAGAAAAGGAATTGAATTGATGTTGCTGTCGGTAGACCGGTTCTTTCATTACAGAGGGTGATGTGCAAGTTAGCAGATAAAGTAATAGATTTTTGGCCCACTTGCTATATTAGTCTCAATGCTATGTGAGGCAGAACTACTCCAATGTGCTCCTTTAGATGTATTTCTGTAGAAAAATTTGAAAGAGATTTTTTTTTTTTTAGAAAATTCAAAATCGCCCTGCAACTCATGACCGGTGTAGACAACAGCGTTGATCCTTGCTTTCCTTTTTACCCATCCAGGTTCTACAAATGTCCATATTTCCTAGCATCAAGTACAGTGACAACAGTCCAGCAGAAAAGAACCTTGTAAAGAAGCACTGTCTTTTGAATGAGACGATAAAGCAAGATCCTGATATTCTTTGTATATGAGAATATGAAAATTTTAGGTGTAATGGTATGACTTGGCATGCTTCTGTACCTTGCACTTTTTGGTAGCCGCTGAGATGAGGTTCTACGAAGAGGGTTGAGTCAAGCCATTGGAACTTTTCTGCTTTTTACGCCCTAGTCTAGAGAAAATGATGCATTATAAAATATGGACTAGTAAAGTTATTGGGCTGAAAGGATGTTGTGAGCAGGAAATATGAAATCAAATTTGGGGAATTACACACAATTGGATAAATTTGAGTAAATAAAATTGCCTTGACAATTCTTCTAACTGAACTGACTATAAACTAAACTAACTGTCCAAGAAGTACATAGGAAGATAAACAGAAAAGAAACAAATCAACATACTACGAGTATTTACAATCATCAGACAGAACAAGGGTACATTTCAACAGCATAATTGAACGAGGTGAAGTCCAAAACACAGAATAGCAAATAAACAAATTGTAGCAGTATAAACATTGACTGTATATAACATGGATGGAGCATCTGTGACCTCAGCAATAGGTTTCTTAAAGGTTAAAAGAGGCTCAGAGTGGACTTAGCCAGTTATCAAAAACAAATCCAAATTCAGTGCAAACGTAAACACAAAGTCATACCAAACATTACTAAAATATATGTTGACATGATTGGCTTGATTGTTAAATGCAAATGTCATCAAAAACTGTACAAAAATGGCACCAGTTATTATTATTATTATTGTTCCTCGGTGTCTTTTAACAAAACAAATTTGCCACATTGTAAAAACAAATTTATGAGTTAAAATGTAGAAATTATTTTTACAGATCAATGTTTTTTCTAGTTCCAGGCATCAGTGAACGAGGGCTCAACTGGTGTAGTGGTGAACTTAACGGTTGATGACAGAGATGACCCAGCCACAGGAGCCTGGAGAGCCATCTACTCAATCATCAATGGGGATCCTAACCAGAACTTTGAGATCCAGACCAACCTTGACAACAATGAGGGAATGCTATCTGTGGTAAAGGTGTGTGATAGCTATGGCACAGCTACACATTATACTCTATTAATAATAGAATAAAGCTTTACTTTGGGTTGTGAATTTAGGCTCACTCTTTACGTCTTAAAGTCATATAATATAATCATATGTTAATAAGTCATTTTAAAACTTGTTCAGGCATAGAGAATAGAATCCGATTTGACCAGTAGCATTTTCATACCTGTGACAGTTTAGTTGTTTCCATTTACAGCTTGTAATGAAGTAAGCCCACTTATTTAAAAATTGCCATCTTAAAAAAAACTTTTTGCTGAAGGTTGACCAACAATCAAGAGGCAAATCTGGCCTTCTGTCTATTGATGAGAGACATCAATCTGCGGGTGCTTCCAGATTTTGAAGGGATATTTTCAGTTTTGCAGTCTGGAGCAATGGCTGAGCAGGATGTCTTAAACCAAGCATTCAACATCTTTACATTCAAAGCACATGTTATACTTTTAATTTCTATTCATTTTATAGCATGATTTTGTTCCACTCTTAATCTGACAGAATTGACTCTAAATACAAGTCTGATGATAAAATTGGAAGACAATTTGCATTTCAATGCAACAAAAACAACGCTGGAAAAAGTCAAAAACATATACTTAGGAAGCAGGAAAAACATAGAGTTTTCTTGTCTGGAATTGTACACGCACAAACAAAAACAGAAGTGAAATTAGTTTTTTTTTTTTCAAAACAATAGACAAATGTTGTATCTTATATTTAATGATTAAGTGAATGATAATATTGATGGAATCTAAAGGGTTTATTGATCTAAAATAAAAATATAGAACTGAAACTTAATAAATATGCAAGTAAATATACAAGTAGCAAACTAAATATATATATTTACAGGCATGAAAAATATTTGACAAACGTGAAATCTCGGGAAACAGACCAGGAACCTAATGCAATATTTGAGCTGTGTCTTAAGCAAGCAGAGGGTGTGTGCAAATGCCAAAAGAGAACAAAATAAGTTAAAGACAAAACTAAGCAAGTCAGTACAGGACAGCAGTGGAGAGAGAAGGTCATGAGAAGAGTAATCAGCACTTGCTAAGTAGCGTGAGTGACGGAACAAGCAACAGGTGGGCACAATAGACTAGGTGACAAAAACTAAACAATTATCAGATAACCTTAACAAAAATAAATACATTTTAAAAATGATATCCAAATTATCAATGTATTATCCGAACTAGGCAGCCATAATATCAAAGTACTGTTAAGAGTTGAGCAGAACTTGAAGACAGGTCAAAAATATTCAATGCATCCAATTGTAATAAATACAGCTCATTAGGGTAAAATGCTTTATTAACACATAATCCCACTGTAACTCATGATTAATTCAGCTTGTTACAAAACATTTACAAGCTGCCAGTTAACTGTTTTGAGAGCTCTTATGACTTGTAAAGCATTAACACACGAGATTTACAGGCTCAGTTTTATTCTAAACAGACAAAGAAAAACACAGCAAAGAGGGAACCAGACCATTGAATATTGTCTTCTCATGTGTAAATACTTTAAACTTAAACTGGCCTTAAAATGTGTATTAACATATAAACAATCCTTTATAATTATTGCTCAACTATTTGTTAATGCTCAATGAATGATTAGTAGATTGTAGTTATTATAGAGTGCTACCCAAAGTATTTGTCATACTACAAAAAATTTGTTAAATTCTGATTTATGAATTTAACCGGGTAAACTCTTGTGTGTCCTTCAGCCTCTGGACTACGAACGTGCAATGTTTCATACACTTCTGATAAAAGTGGAGAATGAAGATCCTTTGGTTCCAGACGTCGTGTACGGGCCCAGCTCTACAGCAACAGTTTACATCTCAGTTATGGATGTGAATGAAGGGCCTACATTCCTTCCAGATCCTCTGGTTGTCATTAAAAGAGAAAATATTCCAATTGGAAGCTTTGTGGCCATGCTGAACGCTACTGACCCAGACTACCTTCAATCCCAGAGCATAAGGTTGGTGCTGTTTTCATCAATGTGATTTCGACCTTGTCCCAGCAGTGGTCATTAGCCTTTGTTCCTTTTGTCTTGCATTGGGGATGTACTGCTGCCCAATTTGCAGCTGCTTTGTTGCAAAAGACGTTGTTGAGATTGAACCATATAGCATTTTACTATTGGTGTATAATTACAAATAGGACCTAAATCCACTTTTTTTCAGAGGAAGTATTGACGTTGTCTCTATTATAATGCTTCAGCAGAGAAGGAACCACTAAGTTGGTTGAGTAGGTCAAACAAAGTCAGTTTGAAACCAGTTTCTAATGTTTTTTTTTTTCTATTTCTCTCTCATATATTCTGACAGTGTATAGTGGGTTGACAGCATAAAGTAATCAAAGCCTTAGACAAGAGAGATAACTTGACCCCTGCCACTTATTTGTGCCTCGATGATGTTATTCTGGTCCTTCTGTTTGTCGTCCTTATTCCAGCTCAGAGAAATATTTGACATGTGAGGACACAGCTCTGCATGAGAGAATTTCCCCATCGATGCAGACATTCAACTTGCTGTCCAACTAAATGATTAACCAAACTCTTGGAGGAGATGACTCTCAGGGATGACAGGCTTGCTTTCTAGTGTAATTTTGCTTTTCTTTCCCTGCTTTCCCTGGGACTTTTTTTCTTTCAACACATTTTCCTCCCAAAATGTACCTACATTATCTATCTTTGCAGTTTTTCAGTTAGTAGGAGGTTGCAGAGTGCAGCACTCCTAACCCGCTCATCAAAACGATTAGTTTGAATACTATGAATACTACTACTGTGACTGTAAAGAAGATGGAAAAACACTGGTAGATAGTAGCGGGTCATTTTCAAATACTAGCATTAATAACGCTTCGATAGACTTCAGCTGTTCTTTAAAACACAGTGTTTATTGGCATTTAACAGACACAAAACTTAGCAGCGGTTAGAAATTTTGTTAGCCTTGTCCCCAATGGGTTTGGATCTGCCAAATGACTAAGTGAAAATGAATCATTTAAGCCATGAATTTTTTATGCGTGTGTTTTAAAAGATGTACAGATGACCGCCGCGGTACATGCGGTTATGATCGTGGGCCCTGTGTTAAGGTAGTCATTTTGCTTCTTTGCCATTGGGTGGCACCTTCTTCTCATAAAAGAGCAAACAGTCGCCTGAGTTGGTTAAGTTTGAAAAAGCGTATCAAAACGTAACATTACTACTTTATATGTCTCAAATTAACTAATCATCGTTGTTTTTATACGTCCATGTTTTTTATTACCTAAATATCTTAGAAATAAAGTTGATTCATTGATACCATAATCTATAGAATAGAATGATAAGCGAAGATGTCACCTAGAATTGTAATAGAATTGTATCAGTTGATACAATTTCTATTATTAGAAGCTGAGATAGACTTTGACGGTGTAACAAATTTCATATTGTCTCTCCCCTAATGTAAGTCGCTTTGGACAAAAGCGTCTGCCAAATGCATAAATGTAAATGTAGAATGACTTTGAAGCAATATGGAGGTCATGCTTTAAGAACTGCATTTCTAAGAGTGTTGTTGGTGTTTTTGATTGGCGATACACATATAGAGAGATTAAGGAATCATATTATGCTGTTTCCTTTTCATGTTTCTTTTTAAAATCATTATTTTATGTTTGAAATCATTTATTTGTATGTAATCATGACAGTTAAAATGTGTTTTTTTTTTTGGGGGGGGGGGGGCTTTATGACAAGCCATATTTTCCCGACCCTCTGTACAAAATTGAGTGAAGAGAAGCGATCTTGTGTGAGATGTCTCAGGAGCGTCTCAGGTCTAAGAAGCGACCCGAGTCCAGAGACCCCCCACTCCTCCCCCACCACACAAGGGAGATCTGTTTTAGTCGTCAAATGAGATAAGGTTTTTAGTCCGCTTATATACTTGGGCAGTTAATGGTCTGATCTGTTTGGGAATGTAAATTATCTGTCATATTGTGTAGTGATCAGATAATCATATATTACTTTGCTTTGATAAAAAAGTGATACCTTCCAAAATACTTGACATTTTGTCAGTTGTTCTGGGGATATCACATTGTGAACTGATGAACGAAACTGTGGAAGTCACCAAGTGAGTGAAACGCTATACTTTATTATGATCGCTCTTATTGTGGCTGGGGTTCTAGATGGGTCAGTTACCAAGTTTACCTCTACTACACCCACACATCACTTTAAAGAACCTTGGGGTAAAATGTTTTTAGATTAAAAACTGCTGAAGAGAAATAATTGCGAATTTTTTCTCCGCTTTGTCAGATTGCTCAAGTCTCTTCGATATAGATGTGTACACATTTACATTTGTTATGTGATCTCCGTGTAAGATGTGACACGCTTGTTGGGATTGGGAGAATTTAAACAGGCTTCTGTGATGCACCGTGTCTGAGGAGCGTCTGTGAATTTCTCAGCATGAAACTTGGTGCGCCGCTGTGATCATGTGCTCTGCCATTATTACTCCTCTCCCGCTAGTTAGAGCTAGCCCCACTCATCAGAAACCTTACGAGTTCTCTCCCATCTCTTTCTCATTCTGTCCTCTCCTCAGTTCTCATCTCTTCTATATCTGTCCTCTCGCTGCCTGCCTCACCTCTTTTGATCTGCTTTTGCCAGTAAAAGGCTCTTTGAAGTACCAAAGCTTTCACCTGAGGCTATAAGTGGCAGAAGTGAGTCTGGAAAAGGGAAAATGAAGAGGACGGAGAGAGGAAAAGCATGAGGGGACATGACAGAATGAATATGAGACTTGCATAAACAATTTTTCATTCCTGTGAAGATATTTCATGTAAAATAGTTTTTTTAATTGGAAGATATCAGTCTATCATTATTTTCTACATGGCAATTGTCCTCTTGGATACACTTATTTTACATTTATAATTCCGTAAGTAAGTCTCTCATTTTTTCTGTTTTAAGATTGGTTAGGGATATTCAACTAAAGTTATTTTTCTTTAAACCAGAGGTTCAGAGTATTATAATGCCTAACTATATACTGCAGTGTATTATTAAGTAGCCTGTGTGTAATCAATGTCAAATCATTTGAGTATTATTAAAAAAAAATTACAGATTTTTTTCTACTTATTCTGTTGGGGTTTTTTCCCATAAAAAGTGCCTTTGATTTAAGATAACGTGTACTAGTTATACTGCAAAATAAAATTGATTATATTCTCTATTATATCATATTAACAGGTAAAATAATTAATTGGTTGTAATGAAAGACTAGTGTTTTTAATGCTTTTTACAGGAAGCGCCTCCTTTGCTCTCTCTCTTTCTCCAAAATGAGAAATATTTGACAGCTCTGACTGAATTCAGAAAATAAGTTAGCGAACTGGATGCTTCATTTAGATGTTAATATGAAGACTCTAATAAGTAGCCCTTCTTTTTATGTTAGTGTGGGTTTCTTCTTGCGTTTCACCCATGAAGATAAAGTTGAAAAATAAAAGTGAGCAATTGGCCAGATCTGGAGTGACCCATACCCGGAATGTTTGCTCTGCATGTAACCCATCCCAGTGTACACACACACACACACAGCAGTGAACAAACACAGCGAGCAGTGGGAGCCATGGATGCGGCGCCCGGGGAGCAGTCGGGGAACTGGTGCCTTGCTCAAGTTTACCACAGCTGTGGTTGTTGAAGATGGAGAGCAAGTGTTTAATCACTCACTACCTTCAACTCAGTGGATCTGGGTTCAAACCGGCGACTTTCCAATCACAAGTCGATCTCCTCTTCCACCAGACCACAACTGCCTTCAACTACCAGCAAACCCCCATTCAACCCTGACTAGGATTCATAATCAAAAAGCTAATCAAAGTATGAATGTCACACCTTAAGAAGCATTCACTGCAGGGTTGTATTTCCTTCTATTGCTTTATATTCTGAAAAGGTGGAAATTGTTCCACTATTACAGTAAAAGCTTTCATTGTTAGATCCTGTTTGATGTACCTTCATTTTAAGGTATGTTCTTATTTCACTGCATATTCAAATGACAGAACTGGCATTGATTTTTCCAGCAGACATATTGTTTTCTAGATTTGTCATAAAAAGCTTCTACAGGATCCATAATGCACGAGAGTGCTTTTCACATCCTGCCAGTTTTATCTGTCTATTGATGAAAGATAAAAGGAAAATGGACTGGAGGGATTCAGTGGTTTTATTCATCAGAGTTAGTTTGTTTGTTATTCATTGACTGAATGCTTTGATGGATTACTGGACGTTTTCTTGATGTAAGAATGGTCTGATTGAGTTGAGCAGCTTCTGTGAAAATCTCACCCGGATTTTTTTTTTTTTTTGCTTATAATAGGTGAGGGTTGAATCTCTCATTTTAACTTGAGTTATTCAACATCCAGGAGTTCAAAAGGGCATATCCAACAAGCTTGTGTGAATTATAGGTCTCTGATGTATTGTCTAAAAAAAACACGATTTCTAACCTCCTTTTCTACTTCAGGATAAGGAGAGATGTGCATTATCGTGAGCCCAGTGGGAAATCACAAACACAGGCTGTATCAGATTAATGGCTAAACCTATTGGGTGCATGCTGCCACGGGTCATTACAACTGAGGGTAACAAAATTGCATGTGTTTATATTGACAATCACTTTATTTCAACAATAAAATAAGGATTGATGCAAGGCAGGGACATTAGACAACTTTTGGAAGGGCATTTTCATCTATTAAATTTCAGAATATAAAAGTAAACTGACCAAATAAAAACTAAATATGTGGGCAAACACACATATGGGGGTTGAACACCTTAGAGAAACCAAATACAAGTTTACCTGATTAGACACACAGGGAAACAAGAGTCTTAAATGCAAAAAAAGGAGCAGAACAGGTGAAAACAATCAAATTAATCATTAATAAAAGATGACAACAGGAAGTGAATATGGAGGAAGTCCAAAAATGGAGAGGAAACTAAATAAGTTAATCAGGAGAGCTCAGTAGAATACTCTAGACTAAACCAAACTGATAAGAAAAACTGCACATGACCAAATGTAAATACAAACTACAAGTGGGAAACAATATAAATAGACTGACAAGACAACTTTATACATTTCTCCTCTACTGTATCTGATGTCTGAAATGTTTAAGCAATCCTGAACTAGAAATCTAGGTAGCAGCTCAACTGAAAAGTCTACATTTAACTTATTCAGCAGAAGAACACTGGAGGGTGATTTAAAGCTTGTTTCCCTATAGAGTTCCACACACCAAATATAGTGCTTTCAGCATATATTTTAATTCATGACACCAAAAACAAGACAGTGCACACACAGCAGTGAAAACACACACATAGCAGTAAACTAATTAGATTTAATTTATTTTAAAGGAAAAGTAAACTAAGATTAAAAAAAAATAATAGTTGGTGGTTTGTTGGTATGTTAAGCAAATTTATAATTTTTTTTTTGTGGCCTGAATGAGGATAAAATTTTAAAAGTTACCGTATTATAAAAGCCGAGTTCTGTATCAATCTTTTCGACCTTGTCTGTGTTTGTGGTTCACCTTACTTCTGTTTGCTTCACTTTATTACTATCACCTGCCTGGTTTTAGTTTGAAGCACATGGCTTATCTCGTTTATCTCTTAGTTGGTGTTTGTTTGGAGCGCATGGCTTGTCTCGCCCTGTGTTAGACATCTAGTTAGTGTGAAGTTGCTTCACCTGTTTACCCATCATTTTTGTGAGTTTTTGTGAGTTGGCCTGCATTCAGACTGCAGGTCTAAATGCTCAGTTAAAATATTTTTTTAATGAATTTCGAAATGCGACTTATCCACCTTGTGCATGATTGCATGCATATGCAGAAAATGGCTTTGATCAAAACGATAGTAAACTTGGATGAGAATGCGCTATAAGTTGATTGTGTAGCTTTATTTAAGTCAATTCATGATCAGAGCTGCCATTACTTCAACCAAATCATAACCACAAATGAAAGTGACCTGGTTCGGATTTGAAAAAATCATATTGAGCTGTTCAAACTTTAGACCCTTTCATATTAAGCTCGATTTTAACACGCATTTTATTATCAAAACAATATTATTTTTCAAAACAGTAACAACTAAGTGATTCCTTTCACATAAATAACATATTTTTTGCAGAATTGACTTGCGTCATTTATTTTATTCCCTCCGAGATCCGAGATTTTTCATGCACGCTGCGGTGACTCCAACCACTTGACCATCCATCCGTCCATTATCTAATCGGCTTTTTCCCAATGTAACCCATTGCTGGGAAACATTCACACACACACACACACACCCACGCACACGCACGCACGCACACACACACACATACACCCATTCACATTCATACTCTATGGACAATTGTTTTTTTCTCACTTCTCTTATATCTCATGTCTTTGGACTTGAGGGGGAAACCAGAGCACCCGGGGTAAACCCACACAATCACGGGAAGAACATGCAAACTCCACACAGAAATGTCAACTGATTCAGCCGAGGCTCGAACCAGCGACCTTCTTGCTGTGAGACAACCGCGTGATACCCACTGCACCACCATAATGTCCCTGCAACAACTTGTGGCCAATCACAATGCAACTTCATTACATATCACTCAAAGCATTCAACATGGCGGACTGATAGATCCGCTTTGTGACTGTGAATAGCATTCTAGTTGTTTATATTCTTGAACATGTGAGAAAAAAATTTTAGGATGTAGGCAAGCATTTACATGTTAAGAAACAATGAAGAGTAGAGAAAAATGGGAAGAAACAAGGATATGTAGAGAAAAATGGGAAGAACTTTGTTATTAAACTCGCTCCAGAGAACAGGAGCAGGTCTTCTCTCTGGCAGGTCTTCAGACCAGGTATCTGCAGCCCCAGCAGCTCCTCAAACGTATCCACAGACATTCTAAAGTGCGTTAGGTCTAGAGCCATGTGCAAGGATATTTAACATGAAAATATCAGATACAGGTTGCATACAGTATGGGCAAACATATCAGATTTGGATAAAGTTGAGTTACAGTCTGATTGTAGTGTGGCTCACATCTTGCTGCCTTTCCTTTTACTGTCAGGATGCTTTACTATTTTGTAAGCTATCAGTTCTGATGTTTTGAATTGAAGGTTTTGATTTGTCGACAGTTTTACCATTGTGGATAGTTTGATTTCCTGATAATTTCTTTTTTTTTTTTTTTAGCAAAGCTCTTTCGTTAAATGGCTGATCTGTACATGGGTTCAGTTGTTCCTGCTATATTCAGTGTTTTTCATTTTACATATAGAAAATGAGCATGAAAATGCACACCCTTCTTCCAAAAGCAATTGACAATGAGGAGTGCAATGTTATCGGTGGCTCCCTGATGAATGCAGTATATATATATATATATATATATATATATATATATATATATATATATATATATGTATATATATATGTATATATATATATATATATATATATATATATATATATATATATATATATATATATATATATATATATATATATATATATATATATATATATATATATAGGCTTTGTTTTACTGTGCTACAGTACATTATAAATGTTGGTACAAGTTAATGTTTTTTTGTTGTTTTTTGACCCTTAATTAATCACCAGTAATTGTGCATCAGTGTGTTGTGTTTATTCAGAGGTCTCTCTGTCCCTATTCAACAATGCAATACTCTAGTAAGCCTGTCGGTTTTAATTAACAACAATTTCCTGCCATCGCCGCATCTTGGGAAACTCTCAGTGACCCCCTTTTATGTCCTTGAGTTCCTGGGACTTAAAGAATGCTTTAAAAATAAATAGCACAGCGTTCTGAATAATCTCTTGTGAGCCATGCGAGTGAAGAGAAGGGAAGAGATTCAGCTAGCTCGACTCTAGACTGCAGACTTACTGGCAGCTTGAAAAAAAATTAATTAACTATGATAAATGTGAAGTTTCTGGCTTCTCACTTCTCCAATGTTGGTTTCTTCAATGTTTTTGAGAGGGGAAAAAATCTTTTTAGTTTGGAAAAATTTTCTTTTTCAACTTTGATTAAAGATATGTTAATTCATTAGTTCAAGTATGTTGTGGTCTATTCTATTAAATAGATTTTGTTTATTGTTTACAGTTTTGTGAATAGTTCATAGTGTGTGTGTTTGTAGGCATATGTTAAGGTATGAAATACAGGAATTATGTACATATGGTTCACTCCGAGCAGAATAGTTATTATAATGTTCCTGATTCTGCATTCATTCAAGAACAACATTTTGTTCTTTTATAATTTAGTTGAAAAAATACCAATCAGTAAGATTATTTTGACAATAAATATTAATACACTCACTTTAATCTCACATGATTAAAGTATGCTTGAACAATTAAATTAAAGCTTAAGCAAATGTATCTATTATAATATAGACATGTTCAAGCCAACGTCAACATGTCTGATGAAACTTCGCAAAATGAATCAACATTTGAGGACAACGTTACATTACAAATTCATTAGAAATTAGAAATTTTAGAAATGTTGTATTTAAATGTATTTCATTTATTACTGCTCAATTTCTCGTTGTGATTGTTGATAGACTTATCATTAATAAATACAATGATACATTTCCATGATATTAGGATTATGCAAAATAAAGTGTTAACACAATGGAATTCTTTTTCCTTAGTTAAGAGCCTAGAACAAAAAAACATTCTTACTTTGGCAATTGTGGTTTTATCTTTGAGCGATGGAGCAGGAATGTGTACGTTAATATTTAAAAGCATGAAGAGAATTGAAAAATAAAATAATGAAAATTCTCATGCATGTCATTGAGACTGCAGATGCCTTGTGGGGAAATCTCTTTGTTGCGCAATAAAACAATCAGTTGAAAATATCTCATACTTTGCAAACCATTTAACTTTTTACAAATTTTGTAGAAAAGTCTCCATTAAGTTAAAAAGTAGTTGTTTACATTGGTTTAGTCCACCCCTATGTGACCTAATAATATTGGCCATTTAACCGGTTAAGGGTCATTTAAAAATTACGTTCATGTTTGTAACGGATGAAATTAGTTTAGTTTTTGTTATCAGAACTGGCTCAGAGCACTGATCCCAAAAATTGGACCTAACTTAACCCACCCTCTGAATAAAACCACATAGTGCTGATATTCTTTGATTATGGCAGTTAACAGCAATATTGCCTTAATCATTTTACTTTTCATGATCAACTTTCATCAGAAGTCAAATCCAGAATCAAAACTCAATATTTCAATATTTTCTGAAAAAAAATGATTAAACAGCAGTTTGTCAGAAATGGTGTCACATGTCTTTAGGGATTAATTATAGCCAGTAACATATTGAGGACAATTTTAGGAACAGCATAGCAACCTCTAATAATTCCCTAGCAACCGGTTTATCTATAGCTTTTAAAATCTATATCTATCTATCTTTAAAGTCAATCAAGACCACTGTATTTTAGTCATTTCCAGAGATGGGTAATGTATGAAAATAATGGTACCTAAAATGTAACTCAGATGTAACTAAGTTAAAGTACAGATATTTCACAAAACATTCACTGGGTAAAAATAAAACTACACATTTTTAAAAGTACACAAAAAGTATTAGTTACCCTAAAAATGAATTCAAGTACATGTAACTAAGTAAATTCAACTAGTTACTACCTACCTCTGCTGATTTCTGTGTTCAGATTTTAGTACTAATATTACTAATACTACTAGTAATTACTAATAGTATTAGTGAGTACATTCCTGACTAAGTCGATAGAAATATTGTTGAACATCAATTTTTTTTAGGTACAAAAAATAAATAATTATTTGAAATGATGTGAAAGAAAACTTACATGATTCTGTATTTGTGCTGCAGGATACAATTTTCATGCACATTTACAAAATATAGACTTGTCCTTCAGAAATAGGCAGACAAAAAAGAATCCAATCTCATTTTTTCTCTCGAGATAATAATAAGTGACATTATATTAGTCTTGGAAACCCTTCTGAGAGACAGTTATTATGTGTTTAAATAATAAGACACTTTCCAAAATGCACCAGTACTGAGTGACAAGGCATCTCGGAGACATAGATAAATTGCTTTTCTCTGAGTTAATTATAGGGTTTGATTTTCAGTTGATGCAAGGATCTGTTTTTCTGACTTATTATGATAATAAATTAGGTTTTATGTATTCCATTGCTGAGGCATGGTAATTCATGGAAATGAAACCGAGGTAGTGGCTCCTGTTACCTTACTTATGTCGTTTAGATATCAGTGTTGGTGTTTGTGCAAAAGCAAAAGATGTGAAAGGGAGAGAAGAAGTGAGTGTGTGTACGCTGATCTGCTTGTCAGACACAGAGAGATTTGATGACTCTCAGATTCTTTGCTCAAGATTACAGCAGTTAAGTGAGCGTTCATCTGAACACATGCTCTATGATCCTCAGTGGCTGAATAAACCTTGCACAGCTTGGCACCTCTTTGCTCGTGGGAAGCTTGATTTGAAACCACATTGTTCTTGGTCCAACAATCTTAGCACGTTCTGCTAATTTGCCCTCTGGGGAGGTTTTGAGCATTTTCCAGATGGTACATGAACCTATAAAACAAAAAATTGGATTTTGATCATGATGTTCTGTCTTAGATTACAATATTCTCAAAATCAATGGAACTTTACATTATGAATAATTCTGTCTGCTACAGTCTTCAGTTCTGTTAATAACTAGCTTAAATGTAGGGGCATTTATGAGCAAAACAGCTGCAGAGTGAACAGAATATTTTTTCAGGAGCACCTGTGTGACTTTGGACAGCTCCTGTGGTGTGACTGGTTTTAAATCTAAAAAAACATGACCTTTGACTAAAGATGGGAATGGAAGCCGTGTACTAATCTGCCCTTGAGCTGAAATCCGAAAGGATGGAATATTGTTAATCTGCACTGGTTCTGTTAGTGAAGGTCTGTAAATGGAGATCCTGGCACACTCTGGCTCTCTGCATGCTCTAAGCCACAATCAGGTGTTTTTAAGCATGACAATCCATATTTAAGAACACCTAATTGATCCATGCAGTGTGTTAAAGCAGTTTTTGTGTTTCTATCTTGCTGTGGGCCAGCTGTGTAATCAGTTTTGTCATTGATTACAATAATTATGATTGCAGCCACAACAGTGTTAATTCCTCTACTATAATGTTGAATGTTTTGAATAGAAAAAGAGAACGTTTTGTTTTTGTTTTGTAAAGCATGTCCTTTAAATGCATGGCAGAGAATTTTATCTACAATTAAACCTTGGGATGAATGGCTTTATATCCGAACACTGTCACATGACTACATATACACTGTGAGAATGGCATTAGAAATTGTGTTTCCTTTGTGTTTCAATTGGGCATACTCTTGAGAACCCATGAGTCTGGTAAAGGGGTAAAAACCCATATAAATTCATTATTACAATGGTATGCAAGGAAAAAGTGTGATCGCATTGAAATGAACACACTGAAATGATGATAGCTCATGGAGTGCTGTAAATATGTTTTTTTTTTTTTTTGCTGTTCTGGACCCTTTGCATGTGGAATAAGACTGTACTTTAGTATCCCTAGTTTACTGGATTTGATTAGAAACTAAAAGAGCAAGTGTTGAATTTAATTACAAGGGGTGTGTATTAACTTTATTACTATAAAATTTTTGGTATGGTATGAACTTATTATTAAGTGATGTTTATAAACAAGGTTTCGGGAGTCGCAGTCAATTAGCACTGGGCAGTTTACCCATAAAGCTTGGAATTACACCTTTTATAAGGCATCAGTTCATGCAGTTTCATGAACAATCGACAGCAAAAATCGGCTCACTTTTGGTGGGTCTTCGGCTTCAATTTTATCCGAACCAGAAGTCCTCCTGTATACAGCTCACCTGGTATGTGTTTATACAAGCCAATTTCTGCTTGGGCTACCAAGTGCGCCCTCGTGAACTGCTTTTATATGAACGTTACACTTTTGAGTGATTATCTTAAGTGTTTTATCTATTTTAACCTGAACAAGTAATTAGGTGAAAATTTTTTTTTCCCCTTTATGACCTGTAAAAATAGATTTTTTTAAAAAGGAAAACTCATTTCACGAGTTTGCTTTTGTTCATAATTCCCTTGTATTTCAATAGTGAATGGTGAGCAATAGAGAAGCGTACCAGGTGAGCTGTCCGAGTGGTAAGTCTGGGACCGGGAAGCAACCTGGACCAGGGGAATACACCCAGTTTTTTTGAGTGGTGAAGGGATGGAAGCTTGCACGATGTTGATGTTGTCCCTAAAGTAATTTCTTATATACTGCAGAAAAAATGGGTCGATGGGACAATCTGATTAGATCAGCCAAGCTCCTCCCATTATGTTAATTTAATGATTCACTTCATTTAATTCACACGTTCATGGATGAAGCAAAAATAGTATAAAACATGGTCTATGGTGTAGGCATAAAAAAGAAACTTTACTCAGAAAAACCAAGTGAGTTTATTTACAGTGAGCCCAATAACCAGTGACCTCAGGAGTTCAGGTCATTGACAGTTAAAACATACACAATTTACAAACTTCAAACTCTCTAATTAACCCACAAAATATTTATAAATACATTTACAACAACCTCAAATGGGTCAAGGACTCAAATCACATGGAGCGAGCTTTCAGATCAAGTTTTCAGACAAAGGAAAAAATAAAACAAAGCACAAGCAGAGAGAAAATGAGCCTTGAAGTTGCAGAGTTCTTATTGTGGGAAGTTAATGAGTTGACAAGGAGGCAGAAAAACAAGCAGGAACACATGAACCAATGGAAGAGGGACAAGTCTTCTCAAGAAGATGTTATAATGTGACAGGAAGTGATGTCATTGATTGACGAAAACACTACTAACACAAAAAACAACAAAACTGTGTTTTTTATTTAGATGAATGACTATTGTAAATGAATGAAACTGAATATGATATGTCATGTTAAATATTTTTAATTATTCATATTTTTACATTTAAAGACAACTGATTTTTAAGGCATTTTTTAAGACGTAGTGTAGATGCGGGCTCTTTGTCTTTTGTTATACATGCAGTCTTAACGTGTATCTTGTTTAATTCCATATCTTTATTTTTCTATATTTTATCTTTATTTAGTTGTTGGCCTTAACTTAATATAAGCTGTATAGGTTTTTGTATTATTTCTAGGTTACGATTCAGCATCTTTCGAGATTTTCCCTTTCATTGTATTTAAATGTTTATATAATTTTAAAATAATATACAATACGAATACGAACACTTTCAACTCAACAAAATGTTTGCGCTTCTAACACACTTCTCACTCTAAGAAACACATCACTGCTCTTCAGTAACCAAGATGTCTCTTAAACAAATAATTTCTACAAATATTTTCAAATAAAATATGCCATATATACATATGATTGAATAGCAACAATTCTAATAATAATATAAATAATACATAAATTGATTTCTTACATTCATATTTTGCAACATTAGATTATTTTGTTCTGAATTCCTAAATTGCCGTAATCCCATTTATTTTTACATCTTTTTATCTGAATACTTGTAATTCTGCTTCAAGATGTTTAATATTTAACTTCAAAGCTGATTTGATGGCAGATAATGTGTTCAGTTATTATGTAGCAATTCTCAATAATTCCAATCAACATAATTCAAATTCAAATATCATTAGTTTAGTTTCTTATCTTTAGTTCCATGCTTCTAAATCTGTGTCGCTCAAAATGATGGTTGAGTGTTTTATTTTTGAGTGAATTATTTTGATTTGGTTTTGACTAAGAGTATATTTCTTTTTCTTCAGTTTGAACTTTTTCTCTCCTTTAGTTTGAACCGATGACACAAATAAAATAAAATCCTTTAGAGGGTAGACAGCTAATGGTTTTGTTTCTGAATGAGCTATTTGAAGTGCTCCAAAATGTAACAAACTCGTGACTTGGTAAGTCAACTTTTTAAAAGTATAGTTGAAACCCAGAAGAGAGTGTGTGTGTTTGTTTGTTTGTTTGCTGTGTGTAGCGCACCTGTGAAGCTGTCAGAGGGTTCAACAACAGAGTGAGATGAATGGCTGGCCAGCGACAGGCTGAACTTTAACGAGGAGTTAATGGACAGGACGGCAGAACGGACTGCACCCTCTGAAGGGTTCTGACTCACTCTGAGTCCCACCAGGGTTGATTGATGGCCCGTCTCCCTTGTTCTTATTTTCCAGCCTCCCTGTCACATTCATTTCCTTTGTACAGCTCTTTCTGCTACTATGAACCTGGAATATTTGCAGGGGTGACAACTGCAATTTGTTGCAGACAAGAGTGCACTGGAGAGTGTGTGGCACAGCTGTTTTTCATCAACCCTTGCATCGTTGCACACAGACCAAAGATCTGGCGATGCATGTGTGGGCACCCAAACTACCTGATAGATTACCCGCAAACATAGCATGTTTTATTTTTTACTTTAGTTTGGGGAATGTTTTAATAAACACAACTTTACAACAAGTTGATGTTAAGTCAAATATGAGCACTATGCATAAAAAACTGTAAAATTTATATGGAGAAAGTTGTGTTTCGACATCAACCAAGCTAAATTAGAGGGAAGAGTTTTTTCTGTTTCCATCCTCTGCTCAGAGAGATGTGTCTAAATCTGTTTCGCAACCACACCGCCTGTGAAATTTAATGGGACAAAGTAATATCCTAATGGGTGCATCCATCCTATTTTACAGACACAGAAACTCTGAGCATTAGTATAAGTGTGCCATTTCGTCGTCCCTGCAGATGTGGCTCTCTGGATGAAGTGGACTGTTTTTCAGGCTATAGCAAAAACAACACTGAGCTGAACGATATAATTAGAGCACAAATTAGTTCGTGGACAAGCTTTCATATTATTTTATCTAACCCATTTTATTCCAAAATACTTTGTTAAACTGGAGTGTTTTCTCAGTCCACTCCATGAGTAAAAACTTTTAGATAGTATCGAGGAGAAAAGCTAATTCAGCCTTCATGCCGTCGAATGGTGCAGGGGTATTAAACTCAGCGCTGTTAGGATCTCAGGCTTGATGCAACATGACACTAATGCTCGAATAAAGAACTTGTGTTGGAAGTGAGGTGTTTTAAATATTTTATTTTCTGTCCAAGTTTACATACATTTAAGGAAAACATTTTAGTCCTTTGAGATGTATAAACTCGGCCAAACTGTGAATTAAACTGATTTGTTTAAAGAATGAGTAGTTAGCTAGTAATTAACTAGCTAGACTAGTTCTTAATGTGGACACAACTGTAAACTCTGTATAACATATCTATTAATCACTGTCTTTGAGTATGGCTTACATTATAGCCTTTTTATATATGAATATATTTTAACAATTTGCTATTTAGCTACAAACTATTTCCTCATTTAAATTAAAACCAGCAATATACAATTCAATAAATGTTTAGAAATCACATATGTTTCAGATAAAGTAACACTTTATGTTATTGGGCAGTTGAAGTCCGGTGGATAAGGAGACTGACTTGTGATCAGAAGGTCGCAGGTTCGAACCCCAGATCCATCGAGTTGAAGTTGGTGTGAGTGATGAAACACTTGCTCTCCATCTTCAACAATCACAGCTGTGGAGCCCTCGAGCGAGCGCCAGTTCCCCACTGCTCCCCAGGGAAATATATATAAATGATGTGATGTGATTAAAAATAGTATTGTTTGTTGTTGTATCAAAATGTGAGTCAGTGAAAAGTCTTCTGCCAAAAATGTAAGTAAATAAATAAACTAAACTCAAATGAAACAGAAGGTTTGGAATAACATGCAAGTGAACGTTATAGTTGTAGGTTTATAACAAATAATTTACCTGAAGAGGAAAGCATGATAAAATATCCTCATTTATATAGTTAAATAATAACATCACTGACCTGGCTCTAATCATTTCTGTGTGCCATATTCAGTTAAATCTACATAACACTTCCATTGTACCCCAGGACTTTCTATTTGGCCCCATGCTGTACATTGTCTACGTGCTTCTCTTTTGTCACATACTCCGTAAATATCAAATCCACTTTCACTGTTTTATAAATGGCACCCACCCTTATCTCAACCAAACCCAATGCTTATCTCATACTGTTATGATCATCTCCATAAAACATCAAATCTAGACCTGGCTCACTCATAACCTTTTAAAACTTAATAATGACAAAAACATTTTTTTTTCTTTCATTTTGGATAACAACTGCCCAAAAGCCCCTATAATTTCATGTTTCAGTTGAATTTTCAATAATTAAATTTTTTAAGGAACTCATTGTGGTTCTCCTTAAAGCTCCAGGTTAGAAGCTTAAATATTTAACATTTTAACAATAAAATGAGATAATGGTATGAGTAATGGTGTTGAGTAGCTTCGAGAATGGTTTGCACTTTCTTGATTTGTGTAAAATGGTGTATTCTGGATTGTGAGAACTTAATATCCTTGAAATTTTAGAATAAAAGCCTAATTTTAGTGCAATTGAAGATTAAACATAGAAGGACTTTTCAACAACTGTCCAGAGGTTCTATCATAAAAAAAAAAATTTAAAGAAAAACCTGAGAAAATTAAATACATTTTCAGGTGAATTGTTGACATTTTTACTTTTTAAGGGACACATTGTGGGTCTCCTTAGAGAAAAAAGATTTCCGCGCATTTTAAGGCTAGGAATGTGTGGCAAAATTTAATAAGCTTTCGCCACTGAAGAAAATATAGTTTAAAACAAGTCTATATTTTAAGGAATGCATGGTAAACTGATCTAGGGTGCCCCTATATACTATGGAGTCTGTTGCTTACCTTTTCCTAATGAAAATTCTGCACCTGTTGGTATTAAGTCAGTTTTTGGGTAGCACTTTATAATATCTGGACACTACACATCATTATTTAAGCAAATAGTGAACGAATAGCTTATAAATTATTGTTTTCATGTTAATACACATGTGTTAGCAGTTTATGAATATTACTTTAAACGCTTTATTCTTGCTTTAAAACTATCTACATAACATGATTATTGCATTACCATGGAAACAGTGCTTTATACATCTTGAATTAACGATTTTCTTATGGTTAATTATTTATTAGTAGTGTGTAGTTATTACAAAATGCAAACCATTGATAATTGTCATTCTCATCAAATCCTACATCGTGTGTAAATTTGCATAACCTTGCACAAACAACTAAGAGTGAAGACACCAATCAGCAACCTAGGTTTGAATACTACTTAAAAATAACAGATGTTTTTATTTTATTTCTAAAATATCCATTGTTGCTTCGAAATTAAACCAGTTTATTGTTGTTATACACAAAAGCAGGTGTTGTTTTTGCTCTAGTGAGTCATAAGCAGTTGGTGTCGCGGACTACAGCCTTGTTACTGTAGCCAAAAACATCCATGCATAAAACAAGAGCAGCCCAATGCTCTGCAACAGGATAAATGACCTACCTTTTCTCAAGGCTGCACACGCAAACAAAAACTTCCTCCTAATGAGCAAAACTGGGTCCTGATGAAGCTTCTAACTTATTGGTCTTTCATTTCACGTTCCTCGTACACTATTTTTTCCTACCTTCTAAACTACACCTGAAGAGAAGTGGTCACAAGAGAACTGTCTGAAGAAGTTAGCATCAAATTGAAGCAGCAATGTGGCTCTGGCGAGCACTTACACTTTGATAAATAGAAACACTAATACCAGGAAAAAAGTATGGTGCGATTTTCACTTTTTTCAAGGATCATTGAAAAAGTAAATTAATACCTGCTGGAAACAGGGCCCTTGAGGCATGGCGAGAAAGTATTCTAATATACATGGTGAAAAGAACATAAGAGCCACCTTCATCTAAAAGGAAACACATTCTGTTGGGTTTTCCTGCAGTGTGTGCGTTGTAATTTGCAGTCAGACGACAACGAATGGAAATGAAGTCATTAGTATCAGCCAAAGGTTTGATTATAGGTGAAAATTCTCTGACATATTGTTTGTGCTTATTAGCATGAACTGTTATTGGTAACATATGCATAATGTGTTTTTAATTACTAGTCCCAATGAAACAGAGAAGAGGCTAATTGATTGAAGACCTGTGTGTAATGATAACAAACTGATTGTCATTGCAGTTTTCTTCTAATAAACATAATGTGAGATGAGACTTGCCCCTTTGTAGGTTTTAAATATGTGATTAGAAAGGGCATGATTAACGGATTAAATAAATAAATGATATGTGTTGGATTTAGATATATAGATATAGATAATTAGATATATTTGTATTCCAGCATGGATTAAAAGTTAAATCCTGGCCCAACTTGAGCTTAACAGAATTCCACCCAAACTCTTTTTTTTTATCATCTTACCACCCAAAACTTGTGATTATTTCAATGCACATGCATGCCCACAGCTCTTTAACACAGTCACAACACGTTTAAGCATTTTACATTATTGTAAAGAAACATGTTTTTTTTTTTCAGTTCTGCTTGAGCAACATTTTATCCCAAAAATAAATATTATTTTCTCTGCATAACCATGCAGAAAAAATTTAAGTTCTTTCTTCCTGCCACTATGTTAATTGTTTCTCTTGCTCCCCTTGTGATTATTTTTGAAAAACAAAATGTATTAAGAAATGTGTTTAATTGTTTAATTAAATTGAATTAATAACTTTCCAGGACATAGAAATTAAAGTAAGATGAATTAATTGACCAGGTTGTTATATTTATTTTATTAATTTTTTACTTTTTATTAAGTGCTTAATAGACTCTCACTGGCCACTTTATTAGCTATACCTTGCAAATACCGGATTGGACAGCCTTTTGCCCTCAGAACTACCTAAATTATTTTGTAGCATCGATTATGATAGTATCACAAAGTTGCTGCAGATTTGTCAGCGGCTCATCCATGACGCGAATCTCCCATTTCAGCACATACTAGATTGAGATCTGCTGACTGTGGAGGCCATTTGAATACAGTGAACTTAGTACAGAGATTGTCGTGTTAAAAAAATTAGTGTGAGATGATTCACACTTTATGAGATGATGTCTTATACTACTGGAAGTAGCATCAAAAGATGAAAACACTCTGGTCATAAAGAGAAGAGTGTTGTCAGTCATCTACTCAGGTAGGCTGTGGCAATGATAAAATGTCCAATTGGTACTGATGTGCTCAAATACAAAATTCAATCTTCTATTGTCCAATTTTCTATTGTGAGCCTGTGTGAATTTTATTCTCATTTTCCTGTTCTTAGTTGATAGGTGTGGCACCTAGTGGTTTTCTGCTGCTGTAGCCCATCCACCTCAAATTGGAGGTGTTGTGTATTCAGAGATGCTCTGTTATTTGATCTTTTTCAGACCATTCTCTGTAATCCCCAGAAATTGTTGAGAGTGAAAATCCTAGTAAATCAGTAGTTTCTGAAAACCTGCTGACCACAGCAGACCGTCTTGACCAACACTACAGCCTAACTGCATTGTGTTGCTGCCATGTGATTGGCTGATTAGACATTTGCTTAAATTAGCAGTTGGAAAAGTGTACCTAATGAAAATGTCGGGAAATGTATATTATATAATAATATTTGGCTTTAAATTATGCAATGATAGAAATCTGTTCAAGAAAGTGTTAATTTTAGCAGAAGTATGTTTGTATTCATTCTTGCTTTGCTTTGTGTGTGTGTGCATGTGTGTGCGCGTGCTTGCGTGTGTGAGTGTGTGTACAAAAAAAGCTATTGTAAAAATCATCGACTGGTTTTCAAGATTTTGAAATGTCAAGATTGGTCAGAGAAAACTCAAATTGGTTGACCTTTAATTGAAATAAAGTTATAAAAGGGGATAATACTTTTGAAATCAAAGTGAATAGTACCTACAGTACACCCAAGCCTCTCAACCTCAAATTCCTCCATCAAATCTTTCCTGAAAACTCTAGCTTCCATGGTACAGTTGTAGGAGTGCAGGTCTCTACATCAGAGACAAGTCTCCTCTGTGTCCATTTCCATGTCTCTTGCAGCAATCCATTCATGGTGATGCACAAGACCGGGCCAAAGATGAATTATTAAATTATAAAAATTATGCCTTAACCTGACCTGATTCGTTGAAGGGACCAGTTGGGTTTAGGGAAAGATCTTCAGATCTTTTCCAGATTTGTGAATGGTTTTCATTGTGTATTTTGTTTGTTAGTTTTAAGCACTGTTAGTTTCCCCATTTAGCTCCCTAAAGTGTAAACAAGGAACAATTCTCCAGCATCTGACGATGAGCTGGGAATCAATCTCTTTCAGTGTGCACACATAGTTAAATGACATTTTATTTGGCTGTGGCTATATCTACTTCGATTAGTAGAAAAAAAAACATTTTTTACTCTTGATCTAGCGTAATACTTGATCTCTGTGAACATTAAAAGTTGGTGCATGCGCTGCTATATCCATTCATGTGCGATAACAGGCTCCTGTAAAAGATACAATGCAATTAAACCATTGATCGTATATAAACTCGGTATAGTTTGCTTGTCACTCGTTTCTGCAGAGAACATTTTCAGCTCACAGCTGGCACGATCAGCCATTTCTTTCTTGGAAAAGAGTCAAAAGTAGACAAAAAGGCAGGATTTTGCCAAAGTGGAAATGATGAGATGGAAAGCCCAGCTCTGGGTAGATTCCAAAATGCCAAAGCACTGCTAATTAACGCTTGCCCTGTTCCTTTATTTCCATTTTTGTGAATAAACACATGCCTTCATATACTTGTCAGCCAGCTTAAGGCTTTTATTGTCATGTAAAAGAGAATGTCACACTGTACTGTTGTACTGAGTGTGTGCTTGTGTGCATCTTTGAAACCCTTGTCATTGCTCCCTTATCCGAATCTACATAGCTGCTGACTGTGTTTACAGTCTTTGTGACATGCTCCAGGCCAGACATGATTTCTACTGCAAATGCCATTTTTTTACACAAGCGTTTTAAACTATTCCGAGGCAAGATGTGAGGTAGCTGTAACTAGAGCAACATGATGGTAATCTCATGCTACCTTATTTTTTAGTTCTTCTCCTGTGAATCAGAGGATCCTGTTGTATTCACAGCGATATTTTATAAGATAGAATGGCTAAATATAATGTGTTTTTTATTGTAAATAAGGTTTCAATTTAATGCAAAAATAACTGTACTACCTATTGTATATAAAAAGTATTTTATATGTAGTTCATGGTGTATGTATGTTGTAAATATAGTCTATAATATAGCCCTCTATTATAGTTTAAACATCAAGCATCAAACGAGAACAGAATGTATCTTCAGCGTCTAGCTGAACGCTTTCAAACATATTCATTCGCATCACTCGTTTGACGACATCCTCATCGGGGGAAGAATGGATCAAGGAATGACAGGAACGGAGCATACCTCCACCTTTTCCCTGAGCCTGCTGCTGTCCCACTCTTCCTCTTTAATTCCTTTCTGCTCTCCTTCAAAAACGTGTTCCTCAAACTTTCCGTTTCTTTCTGGACCCTTCCTCTCCATTTTCCTCGTCAGTTGTTGTAAATGTTTCCGCTCAATAAAAATAATTGGTGTGAAGGCACCTCTAGAAACTGTTACAATGAATACAGTGGAAAAAAGAGGTAGGCATATCACAGGTGGTAAACAGAGGTGACAGGAGAGTAGCTCCGTCCAAGGAGATCATTGTCCATCAGGCTACTCCTGTGAACCTATGGTTGGGTGTCACTGCTACAGGTAGAATGGAGGTAGAGCAGATGCAGGTGTCCAAACAGGAACTGGAGACTAGGGTTAGTGGTTAGGCCAGATGGGTTAGCAGGATCTGAATGCAGTGTGGGTCCTTGGGGAAAGGGAATCCTTATTGAAGAAAAGGGAAGTTTTTTTTATTATAAATAATTATATAAATCATACGCTCTTCCTAGATAATCCGCCCTTGGTGTTTAGGCATCTTAATATTTTTGAGCTAAGTATATATTTAGCTGATAAATAAGGAGGGAAATTAGTTGGCTTTGTCAGTTACTGTTTTTTTTTTTGTCTTTTGGGAAAGGCTAACTTTGCAGGATAATTCGTAAAAGAAATAGGAAAAAGAGGGGTTTCCAAACATTCTCTGTGGATTTGCTTAAAGCAGGGGTGCACATAAACGTGGTCCCTTTTATTTCTTTAGTAAATAAGTGACTAAATTTCAGATTTAGTAACGTCACTGCCTTCATCTAGAGGTCTGTGGGCACAAGTTTGAGTGTTTTGGGAGGTTCAAGCTTGAGATGTCATCATCGCGACCCAATTACAAAATGCCTCATTACTCTTGAAAGTGTTGCTGCGGGTCATTTATCACTCCTGTTCGTTTCAGGTGCTTGTCTTCTTGCTCCATTTCTTCTTACTTCACTTTCAGCCGACCTTCCTGATAACCCATCACCACTCGCTAGTGCTAATGCTTCAGGTCATGTTGCTTAATGGTTAAAAATCTGGTCTGGGAACCAAAAGGTTGTAGGTTCGATTGCCATAAGCGGTAATGCATGAGCTGTCACTGCAGTGCTCTTGAACAAGGCTGTTGGTTGCTTGAAGGGACTGTTCTGATAAGATTTCAACAAATAACCTATGAAAAGGTTTACTTTTTGGATTTTGGTCAGTTTCAAAATGGATCTTGAGTTGTGTTGAGTATTCGTTACAAAGGTTTTCCAGAGATGTTATATATAAATTTATTTTTTTTATGTTTGTATGAAATTCAAGTCTGCCACGTTATTTGGACATTTTATGTGGAGTTCCTCAGTGGTCAGTAATGGGGCCAGAGTTATTTTATAGTTCAAAGTTATTGAATTATGCGTTATTTGCAGAAGATTTAACAATATGTGCTGCTGAAGAAAATTCACATCAGTTATTTGACATGACCAATTAATCATAGTATAGATCAACTTCAGTTGAATATTGAGGGAGTTAGTATAAGGTGTTATGTGTAATTCCGGTGTTATATTGGATGGCAAATTTTCATATTAAATATATAAAAAATAAAATGTAGTTTGTATACTTCCCAGGGTAATATATATTCTAAACTGGAAAATACTACACATTATTTATTCTTCTATGATAATTCTGTTGAGAGGGTGGTAAATATAATAAAGTTATTTATTTTTTATTCTTGTTGTTCTTTTCTTTTTTTCTTTTCTTCTTTCCCCTTTCCTTTTTATTATTTTCCTTTACTTTCCTTTCCATGCTGTGGATAAATAAGTGTCAAATATTCTGGATCAAGAAAGGTGATTTAAAAAAAAACTATTAAAAATTATTATGGTTTTATGTTATTTATGGTTTTTATGTTTAATTATTATAACCATTATGGTTTTATGGTTGAATACATTTTAGTAGAACTTCTGGTTTAATAATCCTCACTGTCTATCTAAAATTATTTTGTTCATATACATTTTGAACATATCCTTATATAACATTAGCATTAATTTATTGTAAATGCCTAATTTGAGGGCAATGTAGAGTTACCTATTCACTTATTTCCATTTTTTAATGAATTAAAAAATCCTGTACACTTGAGAAGAACAAGAACTCCAACAGTGAGACGTCCCTCAACGAGTGGTATGCAGGAGTGCATTTGACCTGAGTTAGGCTGAGCTGGGCTGGTATTAATCTTCATGCGACCCATCATATACATCGTACAGCATCACATTGCATTCTTGTTGACATCTTGGTTATTTGACATCTAGTGAAAACACTCAAAATTTTAATGGCAAAACATGCATCTTTGCATTTTTGGCCTGCTCTGGTGTTGTATAAACAACTGTCTCTTATTTTGAAATGAAACCTCTACTGGTGAATTGAAAAGTGCATATTTAACTAAAAGTTTGTTTTATGTGACCTACAGATTTGCTGTGTTAAGAGATCCAGCAGACTGGCTGACAGTCAACCCTTTCAAAGGCAACGTCACAACCAGAGCTGTACTGGACCGCGAGTCCCCACATGTCCACCACAACCAGTACACAGCACTCTTCATGGCTACAGATAATGGTATGGCTTTTGTTGCATTGCTTTATGGCTTGTTTTTATTCATGGCTG
Organism: Danionella dracula; assembly: GCA_900490495.1. Classification (NCBI taxonomy): domain Eukaryota; kingdom Metazoa; phylum Chordata; class Actinopteri; order Cypriniformes; family Danionidae; genus Danionella; species Danionella dracula. The sequence goes on from UELW01000056.1 coordinate 5,158,148, forward strand.
TGTCTCACTGTGTATAAGTAGAAGCTAATCTCTAGCAGAGTATAAGAAGGGTTAGAACCGTGTTTATACTGTTGTCAAAGATCAATATGGATAATACTTGTTTTTACATAAAAAAAAACAATTTAGGTTTGAAACTTAGTGTTCCTGTTATTTCACTTCGGGAAAAAACACCAAATTAAGATTTAAGTTATAGTTTCTATATTTTGTAGTGGGTGGTCACCAGGAAAAACTACTGAATCATGAGAACACGCTACAGTGTTGCAATCCTGTTACAGATATTCAGGTCCAGAGAATGTAGTGCTGAGTGGATAGAAGATATTATGAGTTGTGATTTTTAATTTCCTGTTTCACAATTGTCCATAGTGTTAACATGTGAATGAGTGTGTAAATGTTTCCCAGCGATGGGTTGCGGCTGGAAGGGCATCCGCCACGTAAAGCATATACCAGAGAGTTGGCGGTTCATTCCGCTGTGGCGACCCCGAAAGGGAATAAAGCCGACATGAAGATGAATGAATGAATTTCCTGTTTCAACCTCAATTTGCATCTGGTAGTAAGACCTGCAGAAAATAAAACTAGAACTACTCTAAACTGATATTATAAGGTACTATATTGCACTTCGACATAACAACAGTTCAGTCCTTGGGCCCCTTCTCTTCTCCATCTACACCATCTCCCTGGGCCCTAACATCCTCAGACACAGATTCTCCTACCACTGCTTTGTTGATGACACTCAACTCTATCTGTCGTTCCCCCCTGATGACCTGTCAGTAACTACCCACATAACTGACTGACTGAACGACATCTCTACTTGGATGAAGAACCATCACCTACAGCTCAACATGGCCAAGACAGAACTTTTGGTGATCCCGGCCCATCCCTCTGTGCATCATCCAGTTCAGTCAGTTCAGTCGCTTTGTCAGTCAGGAATCTTGAACAGCTGTCCTTCAAAGAACACATCACAAAGACAACTCAAGCGTGTAGGTTTGCACTACACAACATTCGAAAGATCAGGCCCTTCTTAACTGAACATGCAACTCAATTCCTGGTTCAGGCTCTGGTCCTCTCACGTCTGGACTACTGCAACGCTCTCCTAGCAGGACTTCCAGCAAACACGCTCAAACCTCTGCAGATGATCCAGAATTATCTTCAATGTCTTATCTTCAATGAACCAAAGTGAGCTCATGTTACTCCCCTCTTCATCACTCTTTATTGACTCCCCATTGCAGCTCATGTTAAATTCAAATCTGATGCTGGCGTACAAAACTATCTCCAGATCAGCCCCTGTTTACCTCCACGAGCTCATACACTCCTACATGTCCTCCAGAAACCTGCGCTCAGAGAAGGAACAGCGACTTGTGGTTCCGTCCCACAAAGGCAGAAGATCTCTCAGCAGAACCTTCTCTCTCACTGTCCCTGGCTGGTGGAACAAACTCCCTGATCCAGTCAGGAAAGCAGCAACACTAACAGCTTTCAAAAAGCAACTGAAAACTCTTCTCTTCAGGGAATAGCTACTATAAAAAAAATTTAAAACTTTCTTTTTTCCTCCTCTGTCTTTATCTTCTTCCTTTATCTCCTCCCTGCTATGGTTTAATGATCAGTTGATAGAATTTCTATTATGAGAAGCTGAGATTGACGGTGTAACAGATTGTAAATAGTCTCTCCCCTAATGTAAGTCGCTTTGGACAAAAGTATCTGCCAAATGCATAAATGTAAATGTAATTAAAAACTTTGCTAATACAAGAATGCTCCAATGGGCGCTGGGCTATGATGGCCGTTCTTCTGTAAAAAGATACAGTGTTGATATTTTTGTTCAAGTTGCATCATACTGCTATGACCGCTGCATTCTTGTGCTAACTATTGTTACACTAGAGAATATAGTTCTTTACAATATCTGCTCAGAAAAGTTCAATATTTAATTCATTTTCTGAATGAAGACTACTGAACAGGTGAAGTTGAAATATTTGTTAAAAATGTAAGCTTTCTGTTTTGTTTAGTTTTTTGTTTTTTGGGACAATAATGCCACTGGTGCCATCAAGAATCAATAATCTATGATAAACGATTATACAAGGCCCTATGACCATATCTGTAGAACCACTAATTTTTTTCAAAATGGTTATACACTACTTATTAACTTGAGAGGTGTGAAAAAGTGAAATAAGTCAATGTCATAAAAGTATAATTAATTTTGCATTATGGGGAATAAGTTTCACAAACCATATGGTGAACAAGGACAGCCTTTTCAGATGTCTTTGAAATTTATTGAATTTAACAATAAATGAACAATGTAGGTAAAATGTCTTACCTTGAATTTTATTTTATAGTGAACTATCAATCTTATTTCTTCTCTATTGTTTGCATTTCAATCTAAGCATAATTTGCCCTACCACAAGGGTTTCTTAGATGAAGAAGTTGACTGCCTGTAAAGGGCTCAGGGGAATGAAATGTCAGCTCAAGAAGAATGTTATTGTTTCCTCACTATGATATTTTACTGCCTAAAGGTGCTTTTCAAAAGCAGCCATTGGAACAGCTATATTTCTGAGCTTGTAAGTAGCAATTCACCTTTTTTTAAATTGCATAGACACTGCAAATTCAAATCAAATAATCTTTTGTCTTCTGAATTGCTGTTGATACCCTGAAAACACATCACAGTTAGTCCATACTTGAGCAGTCTCTATCCAACTCATCATCCTTGTTTTCAAGGGATCTTTACTGATTTTCTCTCGCTGCAAAAACGCCAGGCTTCCACAGGTCATAGACGTAGCTATGCTGCTCTCTGTCTAGAGTGGTAATTCCTACCACTTGGCATAAACAACATTTAATTAACCTTTAAATGAGTCACTTCACAAAGTCACAAATTCTAAATTGGACTTCCACAGAATGCTACTTTCTACTTATTTTAGAGAGAGCTGCTGGAAATGACAATCCATTCGAGGAAATGAGCCAATCAAAATCCAACTCGAAGGCTCCCACGTTTATAGCTTTCAGTGTGATTTCCTGCTGCAAGATTTGATATTCATACATGCTTTTAATGCGGAATGATTGAAGGATGAATGTGTTTTCTTTCCTTTACATCATCCAGGCAGAATTTGGACATGCATTCGTAGTATGTACACTATGTGCGGTGTAGATATAAAGTGTCTGCTTTCAAATAACCCACATTTGGCAAGCTACAGAGTACACCACTATAGCACAGCTGTACTGAAAGTCTTTCAAAGGGAGTGCACTCAAATGACCGTACCACTTTTTTGGGGCTAGATTTTTTTTAACTGCCAAACCTATTTTAAATAAGTGACATAATTCTGACTGAATAGGGGGTAACAAAAAAGTAGGACATCACTTGTTTTCATCCATTGGGAATTTATTAAAAAAGGAACACTGGTTGTTCAAAACAAAATGAAGTTTCAAGTGACAGATTTTCAACACTTTCATACTTCAGTATTCAAACGTGTTCTTCTATTAATGCTGTCTTTTGTCAGTGTGCAGGGCCTGCCTTTTGGAATGCCCAAATAAATATATCCTGTAAATCTGCTGTTTTATGCTTGAAATTACAGGAATGAATTCATTTCAAATGTATTTTAATGTTTTGATTGGTACATAGAAGTTGCAATCAACACTCAATCACCTAATTAATGAGACCTACTGGTTTGAAAGGCCGGTTTTTAAAAATTGATTTGACTTCAATTAGAAACAAAAGTTTCAAGTTCCGTTCTGTGCTAGAAAAACTAAATTAAGAATTCTCATATTACTAACTGTGGACATCAATGTGCTAGCTTTTGACTCAGAGTCTCTCAGTCTGAACTGTTCTTTCCCTGGGTGTTTGAAAGGTAGCGGACAGATTTGAAAAATGTGACACTGTGGCGAATGACAAATAACTAAATGCTTGACCACTGTGGGATGACGCAGTCGCACAGTTTGACTGGACTGTCACAGGAAAGTGCATCCACAGTCCTTAATGACTAGGATACACCCTCTATTCACAGGAAAAGATTACTCTGGCTCAAAAAAACAGAAATCTTTATTGTCCACATATATTGAAAATCATCTTTAGCCTCCCAAGAGATGAAAATCCAAACATATAAGTAGAAAAAAGACAATAAATACAATAGTCAATAATTGAATAAAGTATTAACCTATGGAGAATTGTACTTTACATCGAAAGAGTATAAAAATTTTTAATCCATGAATAGTCACATAAACACTGATATATCCAGAAGGGTGGCCTGTTATGACAAGAACAGACTTATATACCAATAATAACTTATTAATAATATATTCATATAAACTTTGATCCAGAGTGTAAAGTAAACATGTACTGTAGCAAATATGGCGTTCTCGTCTCAAAAGAGAAAAGCTACCAGGCCGGTTATTAGAACACATTTTAAGTCCCTTCAGATACATACCGGGCCAGCGTGGAGCAGAGCATGAATTTGTAGACTCGTGTGCCACAAAAAGCTTCTAATAGTTTTTGCAACAGACTACAATGCATTTATTAAATGATCAGAAATTAAACAAACACCTATTGTACAAACCCATATGCTGCCATCTAAAATAGTCTTGCTTGTTTTATGACAAATCTTTGTTAGGTTTTTCCGGGTTCTGGCTTCCAGGCATCCATTCTAGCAAGTAATTTACTAAAAACGATTTACGATTAATGAAACATTATCGCTTAAGAAGTAGATTTTAAATCAGCAAGAAATATAAATATATTTTCTCACTATTAACGCCTAATCTATTCAACATTCTGTTAAAACCTCTAAATATTAATCTTGCAAATGGCTGCTAACACATATACATTTTATTCTAAAGCTGGCTTAAGGTGCCAGACTACTAAATCACCTATTTTAGGAGACAGCTTGACAGAAACATGACGATCTTCCAGTAAGTAAAGTTTTATAATGCCTGCACTATTTAGAGAAACAAAATAATTATTCATGTAAAAGATGCCACAAAAAATGTCACAACAATCTACTGTTGAAAATGGCCTAAATAATCCAATATATTTTTTACATTTTGTTTATAGTGACTCAAATCTGTAGAATGACTATATGTTGATGTCTGTTGAAGTAAATAGAACAAAAAGTAACAAGCAGTTAAGTTATGTTAAATAGTAGAACCACAATTGTAATTATAAATATGTTTCTGTGCGTTGTTGTTGTTGTTAATGCCATTGTGTATTGTTCGCTCTAAACCAAGCGTCACTTGAAGAGAGTACATCACAAAATTCTCCTGAAGACTCTGGCCTCACAGAGAGATTGTCCAATCACTGCACACTTTCTCTCTATAAACTACTCCCTTTCATAAAATTCCTTGTCCAGCAACTGATGTCCTTCTGCCATTGCTTCATGGCTTCATGGGCTCGGTCTCTTCACCTTACCTCCTGTATTCAGCTTGATGCAAAACTGACTTAAAACCTTACCTGGTTCCTATTGTCGTCTGTGTTCTTTCATCTACCTCACCTTCCTCCTTGCCATTTCATATCAGCACTAATATCCTTGATTCGCTTGTGGGAAGTTATTTTATGGTTCCTCTGAATTGGCAATTTTTCAGATCTGGAGATTCAATACACAACCTAATGTTTCTTAGTCATACTAAATCGATTTGCCTATTTTCACTTGTGGTATATACCTTGGACATAGCTCATACTGTGATGTTGAAAGTTAAATAAAACATACTCTACATACTCCAAGTTAACCCTAAAACATACGATTTAAGTTAAAAATAAAAATAATGCTGCCTCTTTCTAATTTTATCTGTATCGTTCCTGCTTATATTCTCACAACAGATTTATTAAAACAAGTCCTGTTTTCAGCATATATAGTTGCAGGAGTGTTGATGGAGAGCAGATTTGCCTGTCATCACCATCCTCCCCAGTTCACACTCTTCCTCTCACAGCTTCTCCATACACATGAGGGAACTGAAGAGTGTGAGCGTTGTTGATTTTAGCCTAAATTGCTTTCTGAGGTCGTGAGGAAAACTAGTTTGTGGACCTAAGAAATGCAAGTGGCTTCATTTGCGATAGGGAATATATAAGGGCAGGTAAAACCCACAGCACAGTGCAAATAACGCTTAAGAATAGCACTAACCAGACATTCATCTGGGTCTGAATACAAAACAGATCGATAATGATTTGATACCTCACTCCTAATGAGTAATTAAACATTGTTTGCTGAGGTTTTGTAAAGGTTACGCTGACTTTAGATATGTGCCATATTTCAGAGTTGTTATTTGCGTTGAGCTGTAGACATTTCAGATGTGCACCAAGAGGCTTATTTAAATAAATGTCAAATGTCTTAAATAGCTTTTGCCTTCAGGTCACTTTTTGCATAATATTTTTGTGTTTACTGTTTACTCTGATAGACATGTTTCTTTCCACCTACAGTAAATGTGTCGTTAAACAAAGAACGGATTGAAAAAAGAATAAAGTACACTGTACATATGCTACTTGTGTTTTGGACATTTCACCATGAATCTACAAACTTTTACTTTTAACTGAAATATTATATATATATATATATATATATATATATATATATATATATATATATATATATATATATATATATATATATATATATATATATATATAAATATATTTGTTTGTTTGTTTTTGCTCGTAGAATCACATTCTTGGCCTTGTTCTTATTTGGATCTTTTGTTTGTGTGGTTTGGACTGTTAAATAAAATGGACTTTTAAAATGGATACATTTTATGTTGTTATGCATCCACGATTGGTTTTCAGAATCAGAAAGATCTTTATTGCCAAGTGTGCATGTGCACACACACAAGGAATTTGTTGTGGTACTGGAGTAAATCGCTCAAGTTAAAAGTAAATAGAATATAGTACAATTGTGTAATATTGTGTCTCTCTAATTGACCAAAAGTCAGGAGTAAAAATTAAATTGTTATATACATGAGGGACGTCTATTCTTTCCACCACCAGATTTGAAAAAAAAAAAAAATCTCAGTCAGCCTCTTTAAAAAACCCAGTCTAGGGTTGTGCCTTACGATATAATCTGAAATCAAATAAAAAGTTGCATACTTCCAGATCCCTTACATGTAGCACATACATTAAAATAAGCATTACACCCTCAATTTAGGAGTGAATCCCACATTCAGCCCCATAAGAGGATGTTTCAAGGGACTTTTGGGGCCCTTGAAAAAATTACCAATCAAAATAGTAATACACCACATCTCCCGGAGGGTGTCACACCTTGCTGGACATATTCAGAAGACAAGAGAGAGTGTATAAAATATTTGACGCAAACCTTGCATATAATCTAATTGGCTTGTGGTGAAATTCAAGCATTATTAACTGTAATTCACTGCAGTGTTATAGAAAGAGTAGGGAGAAAAACGTACATATACTTTTAATTGAAATTGCTTAAATGTAACGTATGTGTGTTATTGTTCTTTACTTGCACTGTTCTCATTATATAGAAAGAGTGAGGAAGAAAACATTTACATACTTAAGATTTTTGTACATTCCACCACATTGATTTTCCAAAGAAAAATCTTTTTCCTGATTTGCCTCTTTAAAACCCCAGCCTCAAAGTGTAGCTTACTTTTCTCTATTTAATAAAAAGAAAGTGTTGTTACAAAAGAGCAATACCACTTAAAGTCATTATAACATAAGAGATCAGCTATGTGTCGTATATTGTTATATCAGAAATGCAATTGCTAATTTAGTATACATTTTATGTATTGCAGTTTCAGTAGCAGATAGGTCACTAGTTAAGTTATTTGTTAGATGTTTGGGGTTTTTTTTCTTGGTTATTTGTCGTTTTTATTAACATTAATTTAACTTGCAAAAATTAATAAATCATCATTTGACCATTTGGATCCAATCTTGATCAAATAAAACCTTATCAAAGTTTTAGTTTCCACTATTTCCCTTACATTTAAAACAAGAATAGTTATCAGAAATTAACCAAAAGCTCAATCTTTTTCTCAACTACACATCATTTTGAGCAAGTAGTGTTACAATGCAATAAATGTATTCTGTTTTGTCTTGAAGTAGCATTGTTTAAATTATATCTATATTAAATATATGATCAAATAGGAAATTTTTTTTACAATTTATTTATAATGCTACTAGTGTACAAATCTCTTTTTTTGTTCCATCTGAAAAATGTTTTTTTTAGCTGTTATGAGATCAGTGTTTACAGTGCCACATTATATCTTAATGTTTTCTCCCCTCTTAAATCTTTTATATCTGTGTTGACACTTAAAACAATTCTGTGTGTTCATGGTTTCCAACGCAGGTCTAGTCCATCAGTCACTCTCTATTCTCAGACAATCTGTCTGAAGATTGCATGACATGAAAGTCACACTGGTCACTAACCATCTATTGATCTAGACTGGAGTCCTGTGTCTTTATTTCAAGGGCTCAGATGGGTGTTACCTCTCTATCACTCTCCATGTCTGACCGCTGACCACAGAGAACAAGAGAGTGCTGATGGAACAAGAATGATAGAAGGCTGACAGAAAATGAGAAGATGCTGAACAGATAGTGGAGAGAAGATAAGACCTGGAAGAGGGCAAAGGTGGAGGCTCTGGCTGCTATTTTAGTGTATTTCAGTGTTTTAGCTGGCTGTGGGTTAAGGCATGATATTCTCAACACCAGCTATAATAGCATGAAGATTTCAAATACACTTATTAAATACTCAGTATTTAAAGTAAATTCAGTTAATTTTGTAAGAATTTTTTTTTGTGCGTTTTTGACAAGTTGGCGCAGTTTGAAGGAGAAACAGATATATGTAAAGAAAATTCTGTTGAATCCAGCACATGACTTGATGACAGCATTTTGAGAAAAAATCTATACTGCCAACCTTTAACCTGGGTAGAAATAAATGGCTCTATCATGAAGCTCCAGACGTGATGGAGAGCCAGAGCCGCCGAAGAGCACCACTTTCTTACTTCTGCTGCGCTCAGTCTTGTCTTTCAGCTTGAAGTTAATGATTCAAGTCCTTACAATACCCGCTGGAAGGGCACTGCGCTCAGAAGCGTGGAGTTGGAGATGGAGGCTTGCACTGTTTCAACATTGGCACATCGGTTGGCGTTTAGATGGCCTAATCAGTTGTTTCGCTGTGATTTCTTTTTCCTTGCTTCATTCCGCACAGTGCCGCCAGATGTTCACCTATTCAATCACTCTTTGGGGAGTGTAGATGACAGTATGTGTTCGTGCAACCCACCCACCCTAAACAGGAAGAACAAAAAAGGTTCACACGTTCCTCTTTCTTATTTATCGATGTATTATGGATAATATTCGGACCTTTGCTTTGAAGGCTTTAACCTAACAGAAAGTTAGGCAACATTCGATTGCTATTTATTTTATATCATTTTACATCCCTGTGTCAAAAAAGCATTTAAGGAAAGTAGGTCGGCTGCTGGGCGGATACCAAAACAAACTTGTAGCAATCATCAATTATCTATTGAAGATGTTCTATTGGTGTAAGCGTATGTTTGTTTTGTGGATTTTTTGTGCAAAAGTTTCTCCCAAAGATCATATGCTGTAATTTCTATACTATAAAAAAATTGTCAAACGCAAAATGCTAGTTATAGAAATCTGGTTGAGTGTGGGAAATTATGTGAGATTGAGGTGTGATGTTTAGAGGAGCATCTTAAAGCTTAAATCTCATAAAGATTGTTTGTCTTTCCATAAAGTGAATTGTCATTTTTAAGGAACTGTTTCAAGCTTTTACTTCTTGAAAATGTAGTGTTCATGGCTTGCAGATGATGAAAACCAAATAGTGAAAAGTGTTTTGGGAAAACTGAATATTTTATCTGCTTTCTTGATCCTTTAAGATGCATTTCAATCTGAGATGATGATCATGGTGGAAGTTGGTGACTGATGTCCAGCAATTTAAAATAAGTTGCCTGGAGGGAGACACTGGTGGGAAAGGGTGCCCTTGCGAAATGATTAACCACCACCTTGGAAGGATTGTCAAGGAAAATCCGTAAGAATTTAAGAGTACTTTTTAAATAGTGATCTGAGGCTACAGTCAATGCATCAAGAGCAACTATGAACAGACAAATGGGCTGCAAATGGCTCATCCTTCAAATCAAGCCACTTCTGAAACACAGACATTTTCAGAATTATTAAAAATTGGACTGTATCAGATGAAAGTTAATGTTTATTTAGACTGGAAATCAATGTATGTTGGTAGAGTAGAAAAAAGAACACCTAAAGTGAAAAGCACACATGAGCAGAACACTCTTCAAGTGACACGTTCCTCCCTCTGTGAGGTGGATGCAGGGTGCGTGTGACCTCACAAAAGGAATTCAGGTGATTACCATTATTAATATTTGGAACTATCCATAGCCCTGCTTCTTGTGATCTGATCAGCAAGCTAGAATGTATTGTGACTCCATAAAGCGTACTGCTAAAAGCTTTAGGGAGATGCTAACGTCATTTACCAACAGGACTTGCCACCTTTCTACATCGGCAAATAATACCGGCTAATAATATTGTGCCGTAAATAATACACTTTGACCGGCTATAAAAAAAACTAACATAAATCCATGACAATTTAAGAATTATGTTAAAGAGGAAGATCCAGATTAGCAGAAGAGCGCTATCCAACCCCTCCCATTAAACTGGTTGTATTTTCTGGCACATTTTTAGAGTCAAACTAAATGTTTTTATTTAGTTTGTCATTCCATAGCATTCTTCACTGAAGAGCAAATCCTTTAACCACACTATTATTGTAAATGACCTACAAACAGAAATGCCATAGGTAGCTCAACATGACTCCTTGAATCATCACCAGGTGTCACCTGCTTTGATGCAGAGTACTGGTTGTTTACCTCTTTATTTAAATATTGCATCGCTGATGTACTCTTGTCATTTAGAGCAGACAGTGTATGATCAGGAATGTTGCTCCACAAAAAAAAACCTCTTTATGCATGCATGAGCGCTTTGCTAGGAGCATTAGCATATGCCGTGGAGACCTTTCTTCTTTCGATAGGTACAGTGGGAGGAGTTGTATTCATCGCTGCAGGAATACACTGTTCTTAGTGTTTCTTCTTTACATCTTCCCTAGTTCTGCACTTGTAAAAAAAAAAGTAAAAGTATTGATATTTCATTAGTTACTATATGTGAAATCCATTGGATGACAATATGACTAAATCCTTTGTAAACTTTCCCCTCTGATCAAAATAGTAAGTTAATATTAAATATTATAATCTATTATTAAAAAATTGTGTTTTTTTATGTTTGAGAAGAAAAATTGCAGTTTAACCTCTTCACACCGTTCATCAATTATAATGGACATCACATTGCTGAAATTATTTTATATTTTGGACAGTTTAACATTTTTAATGCAGTAACTAATCATAAAATCAATGCAGGTGATCCTTGTGGATGTGTACATGTACACACACAAACATAAAGGGTTTGTAACAATGTTTAAATCTGGAAAAAGGGCTATTCTATTTTATTTTTTGGTTGTCGTTTTCAGATTTAACTTATCATAAGTTTTCCAGAAGACCTTATATCTAGAAAAACTATTAAAAACACAACAAACTAAAGAGCATTTGTTATAAAGAAAAGAAAAAATTGTAAGTTGATTTGAAAATTGTCTTCCCATGCAAACAATTCCGTTGTGAAGTGGTTAAAGCCTGTATTATATGGCTTGGAATTAACATTTTGGAACACTATGGCTTGGAAGCTTAAAGCTAACAGCATACCTACAAAAATCTTTAGGCCTCATTCTCACAGAAACAGCTTGATTTTTTTTGACAAAAGCTTTGAAAGCAGAAAAATTCTATAAAATAATTCACGTCTGAAGGGGTTAATGTAATTCAGAGGTGTCCAGCACACCCATCGTTCTTTAAATGCTACTAAAATGAGTTTGATGTACTGGAAGTGTGCTGCATGCTGCTGCAAAAAGGTTTAGTTTGAGCTGCTATACTTTTGGCAGTAATCGGTGACATCACTCATCTTTCCCGGAGCCGGAAGTAGACATGAAGAAATGAGAGTGAAACATTTAAAAGCAGGCCTTTTCTTCAACAGTGAAAGGAATCTATAAGTATTTTAAACATTTACTTGATCACAACTCAACACTTTTCTGAAAGAGGAGAGCCCCAAGTGCTGGAAGTGTTCTGTAGAAGTTTATTTCTTGTCTGCAAATCCTTTCATCTCTGAGCTTTGAAGTAAAAGGGGGGTCTTCACAATGTCTCAAGGAGCCACTAGACCTATATAGGTCTCTCCAGTCAAGATATTAGTCCCATATTGAGATCTGGCCAGAAATCTGAGATCATCAAAGTTCTCGTGACCATCAGCTCTGTGTTATCCACTACTTCTCCTACTCGCCCTGCTCTCTCTCAGCAGACAGAGAAAGTCCATCCGTCCACCCCCTCTGGCTCTCAAAGACCATAAGATAAAAGCAGGGCAGACTTCTGTGATGGAGAATGATGTGATAGGATTTGAGAGGAGCTTTTACCCTAGGAAGGAAAGAGTGTGGGAGTTACCTGTTACAGATGACCAAAGGTGTGGGGTGATGTGCTCGACTTGATTGCTTTACCAAGTTAATTAAATGGAGAAAAAAACTGATTCATGCTCTTGAATTATCGTCTCCTGTCCCCTGGATAAATGGACACTGATTGCTTTCTACAGACAGCTTACTTTTTGTGTCAGGACTTTGAAGTCTAAAATGATGTTGAAAGAGCATCTGTTGGTCTAATAATGGAACTACTGAGATATGCACTTTAGGGACTTTCAACAGGGACATATAAGTTGATAACAAACCTCTCTTTTTACTTAGGTAGCCTGTGACGTAATGCGAAAGAACTCAGTGTTTCTTTATAAAATGATGAACTGACAGTCAGGCCTTTGTCAATAAAGACTCAGGGGGTTCCTTCAATCCAAGTTCTCATTAAAGGAACCCATGAGGCTAATCAGAGGCTTTTGTTCTAGAGGGGTCTATAAGGTTTAATCGTCTCCTCATTGTCAGGTTCCAGCTGAAGTGAAAGGGCCTGCCTTTAGCTGCAGATCAATTTTCTCCCTTGTTAAGTTGACTGAGTATGGGCTATTCTTGTATTCATCTTCTCTTCTGAGGAGCTAATTGAGATATCAGAAGTTGCTGGAATGCAGAACTCTGTTTCATTGATTAACTGCATCATTACTTCATATTAATTTAGTGTGTGTAGTGTTCATAATAGCCAGAGATAATTTATATCACTCTATTACTATCTTAACTAGGCTAATTTTAGTGGCAGACATCTTTTAATGGTCCAATACCAACCAGATTGGCAAAGCAGGACACTTGCATGCACACTGATAAGTTTTAAAACTTGCCATTACATTTGTTGCATAGCAAGAATATACTTATATAATTAAGTTGTAAGTGCAAATTGAAATGAATTGGAAAAGGGGTGCATATTATATTTAACCTGTTCTTTATTCACTAATGTATTAACTCCTAAATGTCACAAAAAAGCTTGCACTGTGTAAACCGATTGTGAGAGGATATATTAGTCACAGGACTCAGTTAGTCTAAGAGACTTTAGAAAACGGAAGAAATACTTCACATGAAACTATTTTGCTTTATTTTAAATGGAACATGAAAAGATGAAAAGGGTTTTTTTTTTGTGTTTGAGAGATTACACTCTTGGTGGGTGGATCAATCACTTTGTTTTGAGTGACTCTTTGTTTTTTTTTTCTGTTTTTTTCAGCTCAAGGGCTCATCGTGCTATTCAGCAAGTTTGTTCAATCACATGAACAACAGAATAATGTATTTAGTTAATATAACATAAATGTAGTGTACTTGGCATGACCCATAGGTTTTAGCAAAACTAAATGATCAAATCAACCACTTCCTCCTTGACAATAACTCCCTACAAGAGAGTAAAAAATGGGCAAAAGGATGTTATTTGATGGATCACATATATTAGCATTTAAAAAAAAAGCCAACATTTAATACTTTTGTTAATATTAATTCTATTGCAGGTAGATTTATTTGGTGAAATCTCTGCATTCCGTCTTCTGTATCAGGTCTCACTGCTTGTTTAATTACTGCTTTGCAAGTATTCAAATAAAACTTGGTGTAACTTTCAAAATTCCCTTAATAGCCTGAGAAATTGAAACATTTCATGTTTTTCAACAAATGTATGTACTGATTTAATAACTAATCTGCTTTAAAGGTTTTATCCATCATCACTGAAGCTTTACACACTCAGCATGCTGTGACAGTGAGAAAAGAGCCATCTGCTGAACTCCGATGTGTCTTGTCAGAGTACAGAAAATCTAACTGTGAGGACTGTGAGAGTCAACACACACTGCTCGATACGACCCATCCACTTCCTGTATCTCTGCGACTTCACTGATGGTTATTAGAAAAATAGAGTTTCTGAAATAGGTCCACAACATCATGAATGCTTTCAACATCCTCCTGTGAATTAGTTTGTATTCATATTTTTTTTTTGTTCTGTTTTTACATCAAGAGTGGAAATTTTAAATATGTAGCTCAAAGCTTTTCTATAGTATTATAGGAAAATCATATGAACGTGGAACAACTATTCAAATACAATTTACAGATTAATAATTTTCGAAAATAAAATTATAGATTGGGGGTAACCTTTTCAACACCTTCAATTGGATGCATTAAAGTTAAAACTGAAACTTCTTAAATGGCAGTTAAAACTAACATAGTCTTGCTAAATTAAGTTCACTGACTTTGTTGAAGTACTCCATATTTGGTTCCATCATTCTCTAACAGCATCTCTGATACACACAACGGTGCGAAAGTTTCAATCGTAGCGTATTATTAGCCAACATGGCCCAACAGAGTGAAAAATGCATGTTGGCGTGATCTTAGGCTGAAACAGATCGATTGGAGCCTCTCACAGGGAAGCATCAGGGTTCAACAGATGCCTTGGGTATGCGGATCAGGACATAAATAAAGAAATATACTGAAGCGCGCCTCTGTCTTGAGGATCTGAGAGCATGAGATAGAGTCCTGAACTGTCACAAAATCATTAATGCAGCCAACAGCATCTTTGCTTGACACATCACTCAGACTTAGCCCTAACCAGTCTGATGCATTACAGTGTCTTTTAGATGCATGTGAGTTTCTGTGTTCATTGAGATATGGCCAGTTTTCGGTTAATAAATAAAAATAAAGTAGAAACATGTCAGCTAATACATGTGCAAAATACATTTATTATTAATCGTGTTGGCATGCATCAATTAGCTGACTAATTCAAAAAAAGAAATACAGTTTGTTATTGTGCACCCTGCTATTTTTTACTCATGTACATTTAGGCTGCTTTCCATTTATCCCCATGGTCCTAATCGTTAACCCTAATCCTCCGTTTTGCACGTTGACCTGAGGGGAAGTGCTGTGTCAATTTAAGAAAGGGGAGAGTTTTAGTGAAGGGATGCGTACCGCTTCAATCTGAGCCACATTTACAGGCCTCAATCTTGTGTAGGATTTCCCAGCATACACTTCGCAATCCAGGAGCAACGTTGTTTAACAATGATGGCTGCCAGTGCGACAACAAATAGCCACAAATGTAAATAATTTTATATTATTTACATTTATAAAATTTGCTAAATTAAGAAAACATTTTTTATGTTAGTTATCATATCATAAATACATGTAGGTCAGAAGTAGTAATATATTTGAAAAAATAGTAGCTTCACAAGTATAATGCACCAATGTTAGTCATGCCTTATGAGACATATAATTTTATAAAACTAAATATTATTGGAAGGAAAAAAAAAAACTGTGGTTTTGGGGAATGGCTAATCTGTAAGGATTAGGGCCAAGGGAGAGAAATAGAACTTAATCTGGCAAGTTCCACTCTTTAGGTCTCAGCTATTGATTGGCCCATAGCCTCACATGACATACCCAAGCAATCAGCAGACAGTTAACTTTCACACGGAGTTAAAGATCTCCTACTTTTTAGAGACAATGTTCAAATTACACTTGAGTCGTTTAAACATGTTAATTTTGTTGCTTACAATGTGAAGAAACTAGAAATGTAACTACCTGCTTCTAGAAGATCAGCCAATGCTTTCTAAGCGGAAAATGAGATCTCTTAGAGTTCAACTGTTTTGATTAGTTAAGTTTATACATTTAATCTATCTATCCATCCATTGATTTATGTATTTGTCAGAATGAGTTCCCAGTACTTATGTAAAGTGTCCATGAAAGTGTCCATGCCATTAAAATTCAAATAAAAAAAAGTTTATGAACTAGATAGTGAAATGGCTTAGCAATGACTCCATTATGACAGAATACTGTGAATGCTTTCCTATGTACAAAAAGTCAGATTTTTGACTTTGCAAAATAGTCTATGTAGAGCAATCCTAATTTTAGAGTAAATATGGCACACCCTCACTGTCACGAGTACTGTACACTACAATACACTGAATCTGTGATGCATGCAGTATAGCAGTAAATCTAAATGGAACATGTAAAAAGTTTCTGCCCCATTTCAAGCTTTATGTATGACAGGACAGTAGTGCCATGTAGATTAATCTGTGCATAGTATTGTACAGTATGCACACCTGTTCTGCAGATGAAAAGTTTGAATAATTGAATTTACAGTCACCCTCCCAACATTTGCTTCGATGTGTTTGAGGTCTGTTTTTATTTTTCCCAGACACCCACAGGTGCAGCTTTCGTATGCGTTTGTTTGGTGTTGGGTTGGTGTGTCAGAGATTTTACTACTGCTGAAAAGCTTAAAACATTTTTTTAAAGTTTGAGAAGAAGGGAGCGGACATCAGAGAACCTGAATAAATAAATATATAAGTCACAATAAAAATAAATACATTCAAAAAAACATTATTAAAAAACAAATTACTCACTTTGAAAGGAAAAGTATACTCTGAACATATCCAGGCCCATTACAAACTGAATCTGTAATTGAGAAATACAAACAAGCCTTTCATATCTGTGTCTCATGAATATCTTTTATTTAAGTTCTGCATGTTAAACAAAGCAGTGTGCACTCAGCTATTCATGAAGCCTGCTCTATATTCCCGCTCACGTTTATCGTAATCAATACCAATGTTACAGGGGTCGTCGGTTTCTAAGATGAAAGTTATTATGCTATAAAATGCAACTCAAAGCGCTGCTGCTTATTTCTACAGCACTTTATGGTGCATCTAAACGTGTGTAATGGACCTTCAGTGTGAGATGGAGGACGGGGCTTTTTGCACTGCCAGAGATAATTATGCTCCTGATGATGATGACGATGATGATGAAAATGCTAAAAAAAGAAGTCTTTATACGGAATGTGTCTTTTTTACCATGCAGACGAGACAAACTGCTTCATTGCTTTCTAAGCACGCACAGCCGGCCGAGTGTAAATGGGAAAGATTTGCATTTCCTCGTGCACACAGTGCTTCTCTGAGTCCCAGAGGGTACTTACATATACAACACAAAAACTTAAAGCAGTGAGTGTGTTTTTCTTCTGGCATGTTACGTTGTATCTAGTAATTGATTTGACCTCTTGTTTGATTGTAAAAGCTGCTAAAATTCTAATTACCACTAGAGCATATTGTTAAATTCTTAGCTTCTGTGATATATTTTGCAAATGATGTATTTTGTTTGGTCATATTTTCTAAACAAACACACAATCACTTTTTCCTTGTATTATGTTGCCTCAACTGCCTCAATCATTCATATTTGACATTTCATATATTGGTATTTTATTTCTTTGCCTATATTTTGTTGTATGTTTGATGTATGAATCTCTTCATTTTCTTTGTGTTTATTTTTACTTGTATTATGGATTAATCAGGTTTCCTATAAAATAAACATTGGTGAAGTTCAATGAACTAAACTAATCAATTTAATATTTCATTTTACAGATGATAGTTAGTATTATATTATGGGACATTTCTAGTGACTGTGTTCTCCTGGCTCTGAAGTGCTTCTGTGTTCTACTTCTTTATCAGGGTTTTGTATAAAGGTACCTTATGTCCTTTTAAAGCAGTGATAAATAATTATATGACCCCTCTATATTGTCACTGCACCTTTAATAACCTTCAAAATGCTTATGCATCGGTTTATCTGGGGCCGGGTCGCAGAACAGCAGTTTGAGCAAGCAATCCACAACCTCCCTCACCTTCCTCCAGCGCTCCAAGGCTGACTGAAGACATAATCTCTCCATTAATTATTGGATATTCTAGGACATGCCTTGAACACCTTCCAATGGAGGCTTCCAGTAGGCATTTGAAACAGATGCCTGAACCCCCTCAACTGGCTCCTCTCAATGCTGAGGAGCAATGGCTCTACTCCAAGCTCCTCACCATATCTCTAATGTATGCAGTATAATGAGGTAAATGCGGTATTTGTCATTTAAAAAATGTCTTTCAATCAACTAAAATTTTTGGGCTCAGCTAAACTAAGTTTTTAGCCCTGCTCCTACCACTGCCTTGCATCTGCCGCAACCTTTGCTGAGTGAACCTCAACTGTCTGTCAGAATTGGGCGACAAATTGATGTTGAGCACTTACTTGAAACATTTTTTTATCAGGCATTGCTGTTCGGTGCAGGTCTGCTACTTTTATACATTCAGGTCAGGTTTTTCTGCCAACGTTAATTCTAGTAATGTAGTAGACACTAGGTGGGAGTATTTTACAACTTTAAAGAACATGCAGAAGGGCGTGGGTGGTGGAGAATGCATGATTTTTACCTCTCTCCAAATCTCTCTCTTGATATCTCTCACCGCCCCTTTGTTACCATTTAACACATTTAACTTTGAAATAAATAGCAATTTGAGCTAAAATCAAAGGAACAAGAAACAATGCTGGAACATAAGAGCGTCAAAAATGTAATCGAACCACCTTGCCTGTAGGGTTGATAAGAGGCTGGACACCCCTACACAACGTGGAGCATGTTTTTGATGAGAGAATAACACTAAAACATGCTATAAATAGTCTTCACCTTCTTCGCTGTAACAATACCAGGTTAAATCTCCTCCAAGTTTACAAATAGAGCAGTTAATGTAGTTCATATCTGGACTTCTCTGACAGCATGTAACTGAGGAAATGTAGAGCTACCAAGAAGATACTATCTCAATATGCACAACACTATCTCATCAACAGAGAACTTTCATGAAACAGATATTGTGAAGTCTAGAATCCAGTCAGACATAGCTTGTATCCACTAGGAAAAGTAATAATAATAATGGTGTTATTTTCATATGACTGCCCGCTTTTGAAAGGCTGGAAGTGTTTGCTTTTCATCATCTGATTTGAATACTTTTTATAATTTCAAATGAAATATATGAGATGTGACGCTTTAATGTAAACTTGCAGTATTGCTTTTCTTCATGCAGTAACTTCACTTCAACTTAGTTCATGAAATATGAATATAACCTTAAGATGTTAGTGTCTGTCGCCCTTGCAAACATGATCCTTTTCCAGCAAAGTTATATTATATTGTGCTACCAGAAGCAGCGAAGTTGACAAACTGAGTGGTTTTACCTTTTTTGTATCCTTTTTAATATAAAATTGAACTTTATTTTTGACTTCTTGCACTCAAGGACAAAAATACTACAGCACAGCATTCCCTTCCTATAGGTCTCTGAATATTCTAGCTACCTCCTGAGACCCTCATCTGATCAATATCTAATGTTGTTTTGAGTCATGATTGGTCAATTCAAATGCCTTTTTATGTTTATGTGTATGTGATACACGCCTTGAACTTTGTATTTTAAGTAAAGTATTGAGTGCATAGAGACCAATGAACACAAATCAAAAATGTGTATTTTTTATGAAGTTGTGTTATTGCCCGTGGCTGATTATGTTTATTTTAGTGAATCACATGGAGAAATATCTTCTTTTGTGTTGTTAGGTTAGAGATTGTACTTTTGTCTATAGATTTTTTGCTCGTCTTGTGAAATGTATTTGACAATCGCTTTAAGCTGAAAATCAATAAAACATGGCAAGGAATGTTATTGTTCTGCTTCTAAAAGCTTTGCAGGTGTACTTTAGAGACGCTGCTGGAACAAACCAGATTTTTCTGTCCAAAGCAAGACGCTATGTCCTGCTGTGTTCAGACACAGTGGCTTTTCTTCTTTCCATTGAGGTCTGAGTATTCCTGAGGACAACGATGAGACAAAATGTTTTTGTAATTGCTGATCCTGTCATGGGGAGTTAATTGTGAGTGACCTACAGGGTTGTTTATAATTATGGTGTCCTGCAATAACCGCTAATCTCCTAGAAAGGGAATATTTGAAAAGTGTTTTTCTCTGAGCAGTTCGCATTAAAGTTCAATCTGATGCAAAATGAGGCTCCGATCAAATCAAGATAATTGCTGTTATGCTAAATCAGAAAATTACTCTTTTTTTTTCTTTGCTATTTTGTTTTGATTGCTGATGTCTGTGTGTCGGAAGCTTCTTCTTTGACCTATTGTGAGATGCTTTTCTACAGTTAAACCCAGTTGGTGCTTTCAGTGAAGTGATGTGTGTCGATCACAATCTAGTTTTGATTTGTTTAAAAGTGTAGACAATTTCTATTTTTTACAAGTACCATCAATATTTTTTTATTCAGTTTTTTTATGAACATATGCATGTAATTTTTAAGATTCACATCTAAAAGTTGCAGTCTGCAATTTCTCTGAAAGAGTACTTGTTCAACATGTTTAACATCTCGATTATGTTTTATTTTGTAATTCTGTGCTAACAAAATTTTACTTAACTTGATTCCTGTAGTTAGAGATCATGTGTCACTGTCCATAACTTTCAAATAGTGGACAACATTCTAAATATAGGATGATCCACCTGCATAAATGTATCATTATTTTCTAAAAATATAATTCATATTAACTTGCATGAGTTATTTGTCCATAAAAAAGTAAGATAGATGACTGCTGATAGTAAAATCCTTAACGTTTTTGTATATATTGCATGTGTGCTTTTGTTTCGCTAGGATCTCCGCCAGCCACAGGCACGGGCACTTTGATAATCACTCTGGAGGATGAGAACGACAACGCTCCTTACGTCTTCCCCTCGGTGGCCCGTGTGTGTGAGGACGCCAAAGAGATGAACGTCCTGGTGATCGGAGGACGAGACAAGGACATCTGGCCCAATACTGATCCTTTCAAAATCGAGCTTGGCAAGCAGCCAGGCCTGGAGAAAACATGGAAGATCTCCAGGATCAATGGTAAGTTAATTCTGATGGGACTGAAACAGACTCTAAGCCGGAGCACATGCTGGCTACATGTCAAGAATGATAGAAAGTGCCTTTTGAGGAATAATTCACCTTAACGGGATTTTTTGGGGGGAATAAATGGAACTCAGATGACATTTTGAAATAATTTCATGATAATAGATGAATTCAATGTTCACTTTTTATAAATCCCTTTTTAAATTTCTATTAACAATAGTTTTTACCCAATTAATAATATTCTAGCACACCACAAAAACAAGCAAAAAAAAATACTTTCACAATAACTTGACGTGTAACGAAGCGACCATTTTCCTTGAAATTAGCAGAACATATTTTTACATCAAATTAAAGTTGCTGATGTTACACTCTTATTTTGAAATTTTCTCTGTCTTGTATAGCAGCCAACTGATGAAGAATAAAAGAGAATCATTCTTATTAATTGTCAATTGTCCCTGGCAACTTCAAATTTGTTATCTAAAGATAGAATTTATTTTGTTGTCACAATTGGGAAAACTTTAGTGCCCTAACTAGCTAAAAGATGTATCAAAGCTCAAGTTGGGCAGGTGCTCCAAATAGCACTGAAATGGAGAGGAAGAGGTTCTTGTCATTCAGTGTGTGTATCATCACTCTGTCCAAACAGCTGAGTGAATCTTAGCTTAGCAGAATTTTGATTATCCATTTCTCACAGGACAAAACATTCAAATATAGAAACACACGTGAAGCTATTGTCAGCAGGTTCTGAGAAGAAACATTCTGAGAGTGCAGGTTTATAGTCTTAACTGTCAACACATCAGATTCCGAAACATTATTCTTGTAAAAACAAAAACAAAATATCCATATTATTAGTTAATTCCAAAGCTATTAAAAGGAAATTGTAAGTCTATAGGAGTTATGGTCCTCTCCTAATTCTCTTATTCGATGATGCCTTGTTAACTATTCTTCTATGTTTTCGCCATAGTTTGTAAAATGCTCATGAACACTTCAAAAACATAAAAGTGATGGTTAGGGTTTCAAACCATGTATTTGAAGCATACTTTTTATTATGCAAAAAAAGTTTTACGTGTGTTTTTATGTCCTGATATAAGTCTTAAATTTGATTGTAAACAAACAGTTTTGAAGAAAAAAAACTGATCAAACCTGCAGAAACCCTTGATTTGCTAGTGCTTGCAGTCTTTGCCCTACAACCCAAAATTCTTTGTGACAGTCTAATTACATGATGAGGAGCTAACACAGATATGACTCTTAAACATATAACAAATATGAGAAAGCAATATAATTATTTTACTGTTTGAACTGTTTACTATAGCTATTTAATTTTACTATTTGAACATGTTGACAAAATGTGACAATGCAGAACTAAACAGGTTCTTCTGTTTGCAAAGGAATGTCCACCAAAACCCTTTGAGCATCATTTTGTTTTAAGAGTTGCATGTTAATTCTCTGTGCATTATTGATAAATTAAAAATGAACGAATTAAAAGCAGTTATTGTTATTACTCAAGTTGAGTTGCAACTGTGGTCTAAGCATTAGCAGAGCTTTTCCTGCTTTTGGCGAGGTGCTAGTTTGTCCCAAAATACACCTTCAGTGTACCCTAGTGGACTTAAATTGAGGGTCCCTTATGTCTGGCCTTGATCACATCATCAAAATGAAGTCCAAAATATGGAGTATGCCATTTGAGACAGGGCATAGGTTCATCATATTCTGGATGGTAAATTTCATGTGGAGTTCCTCAAGGCTCAATTCATGTACATCTTCTGTTCGACCTACTGTATACGTGCTACTTTAAGGTCAAAAATGAGAAATATTCTGAATGAGACATCTATTTACCCCTTTCTACAGCCCCATAACTCTCTTTGTATATATGCTGGATGGCAAGAACTTTCTTCAGTTTAAGGAAAAAGTGGCAGAGGTTCTGATACATTAGCTCTAAGAGTGTAACAACTAAAAATAAGGTTAAGACACTCGGGGTGATGCTGGAAGTTTAAGAATTTCATCAGTCACAATAACTAAATCCACTAGTATCTAAGAAACCTTTCAGGGATTACTTCCATTCTTTTTCTCCAGTCAGGATCTAGAAAAACTCAAAAATGCACACAGATCTGCTTACTTTACACAAGCCAAATAGAGTCCTCAGATCAATGGGTTCAAATTAGAGCTTGTTTGTTTTCTTTTATCGTATGAATTTTTCTTTTATTCTATATGATCACTAACTTTTAGTTTTAGTTTTCTAAATGTTTATCTTCAAAATGTATCTTTATAGGTTTTAGAGGCACATGTGTAAATACTGGTAGTACAATATGAAGTTCATCTTAATTTGTTTTGTAAAATGACACAGTACAAGATGTTCAAGTGAGGTGCAACTAAGACCATGTCCACGCATGCCTGGTTCATTTTTAAAACCTGAGTTTTTCTTACATTTACAAAAAATAGCGGTATACAGTGAGTCAATCAAGTAGAGGGCAGCAAACTCCCTAACCCTGAAGTTATATCAACTAATCAGAAAGCTTCTCTCAGCTCCGAAACACAACCATGCTTCCTTTCAATGACTAGGAAATACATCTCACACAAAGATAAGAAAAACATCTATTATAAGCAAAAATTCTCTCAACAACTGCTTCGCTCTCAAAACCTCCTCATTTATTTGAGGCTCAAGGGGTGGGTTCTACTTCGAAACTGGCACTTTTTGTGTCTGTATTATGGGAGCTCATTGGCAATATTACCAGATTATTGTTGTTGTTTGGCGCGTCCACTCTGTGATTAAATATGTTATTAAATATACTGTGTGCTTGTGTAGCCCTATACATTTCAGAATATATGTTTTAACACAGAGAACCCCAGCGCAACACCTCGCTCTGTCCCCATTAAACATATGAAGCTCTGTGAGCAAAAGCTGCTCCTCAAAGCTCCACCTGTAACCAGAGTCTACAAGGAAGCAAATCTGTAGTGTATCCAAAACAAATAACATTGGTCTGAGTTTTCAAAAATACCTAGTTATGGTGAGACGGTGCTCTGGATACGTGTGGGGAAAGTGCGATTACAAAAAAAGCACGAACGTGTGGACAGGGCCTAAGGTGCACTATGATCTGCTTTATCATCAGTTTTCTCTGTTTTTATTGCTATGTGAAGTACTTTGATTTATCAGTGTGTATAAAAATATGCTGAATAAATTGCATGTTACTGTCTTGTCTTGCCTTAAATTGTTCAATTGTAACAATTTTAGTGGGGAAATGTATTTGTATTTTCTGATTTTGAATGATACATTCATAAATGTACTATAAGGTTTATTTCAGAGAGAAGGTTTGTGAAATACAAATATAAGCTGATATAAGTAGCAGTACACATACAGTAGGTGCTAAACATTGAATTTTATCGGGTCTTGATTTGTTTTTGAATCAAAACTACTTTAATCGTACATTGCCAAAGTATACTTTACTGATCTAGAACAACTTGAAGCATGTCCGATTGAAAAAGTTGATTGAAAGATTGTTCTAGAGTGGAAGTTGAACAACTGGGATGTTGTTCATGTTCAATACATTTATATGATCCTTAAGTTGTTAGATTATGAATTTACTATTTGTGTGATCTTTTTCAGATACTCATTCTCAGATCATGTTGCTGCATAGCCTTAAAAAAGCCAACTACAACCTCCCGCTGGTCTTGACCGACTCTGGAGTTCCTCCTATATCCAATAACACAGAGCTTAAAGTACAAGTTTGCACCTGTAAGAAAGCCAGAATGGACTGCAGCCGGGCCGCATCAGTCCACGCAAGCATCCTGGTTCTGCTGCTTGGTCCGCTTCTGATCTCCATCTCCTGTGAGTTCTGCTCTTACACAGTTTTGCACTTTTGAGTGGCAATATATATAATAATATATATAAACATTTTATTATTATTTACATCTGGGTTATGGTAAAAATATCTATTTAATGTATTTGTGCTCAGAAATTCTAAAAGAAGTCGACTCACTACAAAGTGCGTATTTTGCGTACAGTCCAGTTTTGATGTGCCTTATATAATGATTAAACACTCTAGCCTATACATGCTGCAAGAAAGTACATTTTTTAGAGAAAAAAAAAAACAGTTTCAAGAGTTTTAAGAAACAGAAAAAAGTTTGTCATAACTCACCGACCGGTTTTTTTTTTTTTCATTTCACAAAACAATATCAGAAAAAATATAACAATTATTTTTATTCTAAACGAGTCAAAATTACACAAGTTCACAGAATAACAACAGTTTTTTTAAGTTAACATTAATAAAATAAATCAACTGAGCTATATCAGTCCATAAACACTCTGTGGCAGGAGACGAGTGCTTAAACAATGGCGCTTTGCTTCAAAGGTTGATGCTTTTAGCTCCTCGAACTAATCCAGCTTTTGACCATTTAATGTGTTTCTGAACACACTTGAATATAAAAACCAGATAACATAAATTAAATATGAATTGAATAGATACAATCTGAATAGATAAATACAGAAACTCAAGGACGTAACAAGTATTTTTAACACTTGTTTAAGTCTTGCTCAAAACATTTTGAAATTAATTTTAAAAAGTTATAGCTCAAATACATATTTTTGGCAACACATTACTAAAAGATGGCACTAATTATTTATGAATCATTAATGGATAAATGAAAAAATGCATTAATGATGAATTAACATGTGTTATAATCATGAACTCATTAAACCCATACATGAGTCAGAAATTTATATGTAATTTGTTTATGAAAGATAAATAATGAAGCTATTTGAACGATGTCAAAATTAACCAAATTTATAAATGATCTTAATAAATGTATTAACAGTTAAACTAATTGATTGTTAAGCACTGTTATTTCAATATTATTTAATGCATGAATAAAAAATCCGAAACTGATCAATAACAAAGGCAGCAATTTATATGTAATTCATATGACTCGTGTTCTTGATTAAAATATACGTTAACTCATCATTAATGCATCACTAACTCTTAATAAAGCTAAAAATGTATGATTTAACTTATAATTCACGTCACCATCTTGTAAAGTGCAAAACGTTTTTAACTGCCTGAACTCTGTCTAAAACAGTTACCTCACATATATATATATATATATATATATATATATATATATATATATATATATATATATATATATATATATATATATATATATATATATATATTTTTTTTTTTTTTTTTTTTTTTTTTTTTTTTTTTTTTTTTGCATTTTACAATAACCCAACATTGTGGTTATTGTTGAAACAGAGGCTATTTTGTATTATTACTGCTGTAGAGATAGTGTGGAGTGATTAATGTATATTCGTTCACAGTTCAAAGTCAAACAGTAAACATATAGCAAACTATATGTAATGTTCATGTTTCACTGTTGTTTATTGTAAAATCAAGCAGCTATGATACTGTCTTATAAGCCCTGACCTTCATCTTTGGGGGTATTCCAGCATTTGAGTGTTGCTATCTGAGCACAGTGTTAATCTTAATGATGAACACTCCGTAGAAACCTCTGTATGCTCTGACAGGAAATTGGCTTCTCTTCCGGAACGTCTTCAGTGACCCTGTATCTGTTTACTGTAGTAAAGGCTAGAGCTGCATGAACAATTGATCCACATCTGCTAGATTTACAACGTATTCAGGGCCGCTGGAGAGACATCGAAACACTTAAAATATTATTCAGAGATTAAAGTTGCTGTGCGGCAAGCTTTTTCAGTATGTGTGTTTATGTGGGTGCGTGTGCCGGTGTGTATTATGTGTTTGTCCCGTTGTTAATCTCCCATCCAGACCTGTGCACAGGCCTCCTGGCAACTCTTTCTACCAGCAATAACATTAATAATTCACTCCTTTAACGCGACTGGAGGATAATGGAACTCTAAAATGAAAAGTAGAAGAAAAGTAAACCTGAGATTTGCACTCTCTCTCTCTTTGATCAGAAAGAATGTTCGGCTCTGAGGTGTTGTACAGCTGGCTGGCTTTGGAGAGAAGCTGGATCCATCTGTGGTTTGTGGCAAATCCCAGATCTGGCGTAAACAAAGAAGTAGAGATTCTTCTCTGGAGTTTATCTATTCTTGACTCACTCTCCTGTTCCACTCCATTATGTTTTTCATACGCATATGTTTAACTTCTTTTAACTTAGAAGTTCACAAAACCACAATAATAGTATTTACAGTTATTATTTCAACTTCTTATAAAGAAATGGCTTTCTTGACCAACTTATTGGACCCTTAACCCTAAAAAAGACTATTAAAACTATTAAAAAGTGAAAGGAGATCTTTAAGCTTTAGGCTAAATCTAAACCTAACTATAAATCCAAAAAAACAAAACTAAACATAACACTCTGAGAAGACGATCATTTAAATTTTTGCCATTTGATTTGTTAAACCAGTAATGTTAGCCTGAGCTAAGTAAACTATACACACGCGCTCGCACACACGCACACACACACACACACACATATATATAGTTATGCGTCTCCCAGCAATTCATGATTGGTGTTCCACTGAAGTGAAGCAGATCTGAGTCTGGCTAGTATTTGAAAAGGAGCCCTCAAGGGAATATAAGGGAATTGGTGCTAGTGAGGCCAACAGGGTGTGCTCACCTTAACCTGCTAGTGCCCCAGTGCAGTGACAGGGATCAATGCCTTTGGGTGAGGTGTTAAATCAAGCCTCTGACTTTCTGTGGTCATTAAAAATTTCATCAAAAAGAGTAGGGTTGTAATCACATCCTTCCTGACCAAACTGACCACTCCTCTTAGTCCCTTTGTTCTAATTGGGTGAATCCTCTGATTTGCTACCCATGTTGTCTGTCCACCATTAATGCGTTGATTGTCATGATGCAGAATGGCAGCCGTCACATCATCTTGGTCAGTGGTTCTCAAACTGTTGTACCCATTAATCGTGGTCCTTTGGTTGATTTTTTTGAAGGACACTGGGAGTAGCAAGAATGAGTTTGATCGTCTTTGATAACGGAGTAATGCTGCACGCTTTGCCTCAGTCCAATCTCACATCGAGTTTCATTTTAAAAAGGAGAAACTAGAGTAATTGCAGTTAAAATAATACATTCCCAAGTCTGCACTAATTGCACTAATCAGGTAAAGCATGTAAATCCTATATTGTTACTTTGAGGTTGTTTAAAAGTGAAGCTACTCATGTGCATTCTGCCCCATGTGCGTCTGCATTTAGCAGGAAGATGTTCTCTTTAAAGTTAATCAAACGTTTGCATAAACTACATTTATCTTTAATGTCTGCAGCTGGAATGAAGAAAGATTTTATTGTTCAAGATGTGTTGGTCCCAAAATTGTCTGGTTTTAACCCAGAAGTTCACAATGTAAATGAAATTTGCGGATTTATTACAGCACAAATTTATGACATGCTCTGTAAATATACAAAAAAAACACCGGCGCTGATCTGAAGAAACAAAACATCTCAGATGAATATCTGAAGGTAGGTCAGAGTTCATATAAACAGCCTCACATTCATCATCAATTATAAAGTTATAAATTATAAAGTTCTTGTGAATATATTGAGAGCAACTTAATGTTCAAGCTGTATACTGCTGCTAAAACCAATAAATGTTTTTATTTGCAATAATATCGCCTCTTATTTAAACTGTACTTAATTGTAGCTGAAAAGAAGGACCTACACACACTGTGGCTATACTGGAATTGTGAAGTTTAATGTTTCTAATTATGTCGGTAGTTTGAGTGCCACGTTTTTTTCAGAGGTACTTGGTGAAAAAAAGTTTTGAGAACCACTGATCTAGGTGGATGCTGCACACTGGTTGTGGATTTGCAGACGACCACCTAAAGATGTAAAGTGCTTTGACTGTCTAGAAAAGTGCTATAAAAACTTAATTAATTATTATTAACATTAATATTTATATTATAGAAATAACCCCCCAAAACATCAAATGTATAAAACAAACCAAAAACATAGCAAGCCAGAGTTCTTGTAATTAGGGAGAACAATCAAGCAGGTAAGCAAGTAAGCAGAGCAATGGCAGCTCCAAACGCTAACAAGCGTTCAGCCAGCAGTGAAGTCTCTGGTTGGTCGATGAAGCAAGGATAGCACTAATTAAGACTGATATAACTCCCAGAATAAATGTGATCCTGAGGATGGGGTCTAGGAATATTATAGCAAGAGATTGAGGGATATAGAGCAAGTCGGAGGGAAGGAGAGAGATTGCACAGAACACAAAAAGCATCAAAATTCTGCATACATTCTACACTGATTAGATAGAGATAGATAGATGGAAGGATGGAGGGAGGGATGGATGGAGAGACGGATGAATGGATGGAAGGATGGATAGATGGATAGATAGAGAGATAGACTATCAGTTAACCTGCTCAAATGTGTAAGAAAAATTAAAGAGTTACTTCACAAAAAAGAAGAATACTCTAAAATTTTACTCTGCTGCAGAGTAACAAGTGATCAATAAAATAAGAGGAGGATGCTGCAGCGACTCAGACTTAGGACAGGAATGAGATAGCTGTTATGTGGCGTAAACGAATGTGAGCAAGTTAAAGTCTCATATTGGAAACACCAGCAATGTTTTCACGCTGATCTGTTCATCCACAAGTAGATCATGGACTACAGGCTGACTCCCAGTATCCTAAGAATACAACTTGAGATTTTCAAAAATCAAAACATGAGAAAGTAAAGGAAAGTTGCCCGCAGTACACATCTTTGTGAACAAAATTTGATTCCCAGCCTTGGTTTTGGCCGATGGTACAGTGCAATCCATGCTTGTGTTTGAATGGTTCTGAGAACAGGAATTGGATGGAATGGAACATTCTTGTTTGGGTTTGCCCTCAACTGACAAGTATGTGATTCTCTACAATACCTTGTTACATCTCTCTTAACGCCAGGCCAGAAAATGTTTTTGCAAAATTCGATAATCCTTTTAGATATTCTGAGATGATCATCTATCTGATGATACTTTTCCTCTGCGTTCCTTGTATTGGGATGCATCATGATATGCTGATTGGTGTACCAGTCCTTCAGCGTATCAGAACAAGCCCTGTCTGAAGTAATGATTAGGTAGGCGGAACCTTTAATTAAAGCAGAGAGAGTGACAATGAAAGATGGAGAGAAAATCCAAGCATGAACTGACAGATGGAAAGCGTCCCCTGTGAAAACTACGCCCATGGTTTTTACTCTTTCAAAACCTACATTTTCCATGACAGGAGCACTTTAAAGATGCCAAGATATTAGTATGATTGTTGTGTTTTTATTTCAACTGTGCACAAAATATAAACAACAAACTTTAAATCCGATTCTACAATGTGGTATCAAACAAGAGAAACCAAATTAAGTCATGCTCACATGCGAGGAGGTCACTGGAAGAGATGGTGTACTTGCAGTATGCTAGATTTTGAGATTACAGTCATAAAGGGTCCAATCATCTCTGGTTCATGGTAACCTGATATAATTGCAACCCTGGTTCAAGTCGAAGTTTATGTTGGTCCATGGCAGGTTTCTGGAATGAGGCTGTTCTAGTGTGATTTAGGGCCAAAGCAAGCAGATGAGGCAAGACTTTATCTTATCCTACATCTCTGTTTGTTTCCTGTACACTTTTAGCACTCAGGGATATGCCTGTATTATTTATCCATTTACAGTGTGTTTGTTTCCCTCCTCATAATTGGCATTTTCATATTTGATTAATTGGATAACCAGAAAATGCTGTTTTGATTCAAACATAAATTAAACCATCCAGGCAGTGCTGTATTAAGAGAGTGCATGTGTTTGTCTGTCGTGACTTGACCCAGTGCAGCACCAGTACACGCTGCTCTCTCAGCAGGCAGCACATACACAAGCAAACTGATGACTCCTGTGAGGATATGTTTTGCTTCTGTAAGGAAGTGTTTCACTGCTGCACTGGGGTCACTGACGGCAGGGGAGAGAATCCATGACTTAAGTTTTCTTATCACCTTAATGAACCCTGCTGACCCCTGCTGTGTGTCAGAGAGAGAGAGAGAGAGAGAGAGAGAGAGAGAGAGAGAGAGAGAGAGAGAGAGAGAGAGAGAGAGAGAGCTGTGTCAGAGAGAGAGAGAGAGAGAGAGAGAGAGAGAGAGAGAGAAAGAGAGAGTGGAGCGAAAGAGCAGAGAAATGGCAGATAAGCACAAATCAGGAAAAAAGACTATAAGACTGGAAAAATGTCTTCTGTCTCTCGTGCAGGAAACTCTATTGGCCAGATGTGTCCATTAGTTTTGTGCTGATCAGTTTTTGTTGGCAGTTGACATTAAAAAATGTGTTAAACGTATGATGTCCTGAGGGTTCGACATCTTGTCAAGGCCTGATTAAGAAGCGCGTTGTCCCAAGGCTCGTTAGATGCAAAACATAATGTGATGATGCTTTTATAAATATTGTTAAGTCTAATGACACTCTGCTTTTCATTACCATTGATGCCTTGGTGACAGTCAGCTACAGGTACATGGTTAAAATACACATATTTACCATCAGTATTATGCCTATATTTAAAAAGCATGAAATTGAAAAAGATAATTGAAAGCCTTTAGTCATTATGGAAGAAAGTATACACCAAATACTAAACAAATATAACTCCTTCACTCGATTAAACATAACTTTCAGAAGTCTAAGGATGCACCAGAGCATCAAAATCTTTAGTCTGAATTAAGATGTAAAAGTAAAAAGCAACTTTGCTGAACTTTGCATTTTTTTAAGTCAATGACCAGATTTTAACTTTTTAAAAAATATTCAGATTTTATCAATAGTCAGAAATAGAATTGTGTTTGTTGATACAGTTCCAGAAAAACTCTTGTTTTTTTTTGTTTTAGTTTTTTCCTAAAGCGGCATATATCAGTGGTATTATATAAAGCTTACAGCAATGAAAGACATTTGCAACCCTGCATGAGCTAATGTCTACTCTGCTGTTCACAACTCTGCCACCGTAGCCAGAGCTCGATCCGGAGATTCTTTGAAGATTTTTTTTATTAGTCTCTTTTCTTCAAAATAAGATGATCACTAAGGCTAAAATACATATAAATAACACTTCTACCAGTTAGCTCTGGAGATCTGGCTGAGGAGCAGCAAAGAACAGCTGGTAAAACAGCTGGTTTAAGAGAAATGTACTTTTATGTAAATATTTGTGGACTGCCAGGTTGTTTCTTTTCACATACATATATACTGCTTTTCTTATTATCTTACTATCTCAAGTTTCAAATCAATTGCCATATTTAATTGTATTGAAAAATATATTTAAAAACTATCTATTATTATTTATTTTGGTGCAAACCCTGAAATCAGTTTATTCCAAAAACAAAATAAGTATACAGTTACTCTGCTGAGTCTCTACTCAAAGCAATGAGCCAACATGTGTATATAAAATGTTTTTAAAATGTGTATTTAAAAATAAAAGCTTGTTGCAAAAATGCATTTGATGCTGAAAATTTAAATGGCTCCTATTATGCAGAGGTATTTGGACATAAATGTGTACATGAACACTGTAAACACACTGATATTAGTGTGGTTTAAATTAATCTAATTATTTACAAATGAACAAGTGAACATTTAAAATCCTGGTCATCTTCCATCAGAAAATCTGCCCAGAATGTGCTAAAAAATTTGTGGGTGCATGGAGGTACAATTTCAGTCTCTGTCAGTCTTTCCTATACTACAAATACACCGACTCATCAGTGAAACAATATTAGCTTAGCAGAGTTTAAAGAGTTTCATAAAGGAGAGTGTACATATAGCTCAATGTGAGTAGAAAAGCAACACCAAATTCTCCACCTGTTCTCTGGCTCCTCCAAGCAATATCCTTTTGTGTATCTCTAAACAGTTCTATAAAATATATGCATGTAGCACTGTAAAGTACTGCATTTAAACACTTAAGGAAGCTGATTGATTGGGGAACGCAGACTCCACGAAAATGAATTATTTTATTTTTCCAGCACTGCTAGAAAGCATGTATGTATAGCAGTATGTGCCCCCCTTTTCTCTTTTTCCTGCATGATTCCGTCTTACTTAGCTTATAACACATTAAGCATTTCTGATTTTGGTGTAAACATAGAGTTACATTTCTTAACCTCTTGTTTGTGAAGATGTTCTGAAGCAACTGTCAGAAGGCTCTTTTTAAATACACGTTACTTTTTATTTTTGAACCGAGTAGGAAGATACTTCTTTTAAACACGGTGGGTTGGATGTTTTTTTAACCATAGCTTAACGTGGCATTTCCCAGACCAATAAAATGAAACCATGTTAAGTAAACAGCTCATAATAGGTGCCCAAAGGAAGCAAGAGTATTTAAAGTGTATACTTATATCCCAATGGAGGTAAAAGGCTTTTACTTCAGGAGAGAATTTTTACTATAAAGTGACACTCTGTTTGTCCTACAAAGTAAGTTTGTATATGTTTTGATTGATATATATTTTTAGCTTCCATGTTACTAACCTTTAGCTCACTGCATGACAAAAATCCATACTCTTTGTTCTTTCTCAAGGATAAAGGACTCTAGTCGACTTACATTTGTGACCTCTTAAATAATGAATGAAAGCTTCCGGGAGAACACAAACAACACACTTTCGTGTCTATTTATTTGTATTTGTTGAATTTGGGACTTAAGAGTGAGTTTGATGTATTAAATCGTCTTAAATATTCAAGGTTTGATTTGTTTGGTCTTCAAAAGTGGCTGTCTACTTATTTAACAGGAAGATCACGAGTGCATGTCTAGCACACCCTCATTAGTCTTGATGTCTTCAATCCCACAAGAGCCATTGTTTCTGTTTCTAGTGACACTTAGCCAAACAACCTCTTCTGTACCCCTTTCCCCTTTCACTACATTGATCGTGCTTGTCCTAGAAGTATAGCTGTATTGAATCTTTTATCTATGTGGATGTTAACACTTGAATGGAAGAAAAACAACATTTTCAATAAGACAATTTAAAAATATTGAGAGGAAATCAAAGATGCTTTAACACTGATTAAATAGACTTGGAGCCTGCCATTCAGCCATTCAGTCACAGACCTGGTGAAAGCGCAGTCTGTGGTGAGGTGGACATCTTCACAAAGGATGATCTGCATCAAACTGTGTCGAGATGACCATGCTGCCCCCTGAAGGAGCACTGATAAATTAAGATCATGTTTTGGAGTTTGTATGATGGACCAGGTGGGCAAGACTAAACAAGATTATACAGGTTATAGTAATACAAATATGTTTATAAAACATAACAGAGAAAGATACTTTGCTTGAACGTGTGAAAAAATTTAATGTGAATCAGACCAGACACACCATTATGTGTAATGGAGACATCAGGTCCAAATCTCACAGATGCCAATATGATTATTTAGGATAGTTATGGTTATAAGATCTGCTGCAAAGAAAGATGATTATTCTGGGTTAGTGCTTTGATTGAACAGGTGCCATTGGATCCCAGACTTCCACCGGCTATGGTTAACTTTTTTTTCAGTTTAGTGAGTGGAGAATATAAATCTTGTGCTTTTTATTACTAAAATTAAATGACATATTTTTGTCTAAATGGTGTTTGTGTTGAGTTAATAAACTTGATTGTGCAAGTCTGACCTGGTGTAGTCATGCTCAGCAACTCTTCGATTCAGAGTTTGAATCTCAGTTATGATTATTTATCCCTTTCTTGATTCTGTTTTTTATTCTAACATTGGAAAACCCAAATCTTAAATTAACAAGAAAAAATTGCAGCAATTTTTCTGAACTAATTTTTCCTTATAGATATTTTATTTTACAATATAGCCTCTTTGTGACACCATACTTATTCTTGACCAGTCAGAATCTGGCTGATAGCGTAAGTACTTTCAATGTTGTTCTGCAATTGTAGTTATTAGTAATGACTAGCAAAAAGAATGTTAGGTATGTCTCATTGACACACTAAGGAAAATCTTTCTAATGAATCTCATCTATAGGCTGTCTATTAAAATAATAAAGGACATTTGAAAGGTATATTCAAGTAAACAGGCTTAGCTTTTGGCCATTTAGTTCTGACTGCAAGTTCTTTCATCGCCCACTCCGCTTGCTCCTCACTTTGCTGCTGCTGCTAGGCACGATAGCTGCTCCATTGGTCTCTGAGGCTTTCTGACATAATGTTAAATCAATTATCAGTGAAGCTGAGATAGTTCTACTGATCATTTCTTAAAGATTTAGACCACTACTATTTTTGATTTCTCAACTCTTCCAGTATTGAGCTATATCTTTGCTTGCAGCTGTGTTTTACCGAGCAGTGAGCAGAGACTTAGAAAGGTCATTTTACCAATGCTCAGATTACAATCTGTTAAAGAAGATATTTACACATAGGAAGGAATTATTCAAAGCTGTTGTTTTTCAGTGAGCGTGAAATAATTTTTTAGTTAAAAAAAAAGTGATTTAGGGGGTTTGTTCACAGATCAGATACAGTTACCTGCAGCTCAAAATACTATTTGAATTCTACTTGGTTCTTAAACATTTTTGAGATATGCAATGAACATACAGTTAATAAGGTAGTCCAGCAACATATAATACTATTTATAAACATAAATTATATTTAGTTAATGGGTTTTTAAAAACAACTCTATAGTTTAAAGTAAATTATAGCATTAAATTGATGGTCAAGAGAAAACTGTGGTAATCCTGCAGGCCTCTGAAACGACTTTTTTATGAAATAAGTTGAGCACAGGGTAAAAAAAAGAATCCACAAACAGGCAAATAAGCATCAGCCACTGAAGTTGAAATCCGCTTTTCTGCCAAGTTGGGTGCTTTTCATAGTTAATCCACTCGGGTACTGATGTGGACTGTGCAGGGAAGCAGAGATTTCCACAGCATCGACCGGTTCACTTGCTCCTCGACACACATTGATGTGCTATCCTCCATGTTCCTGGCAGATAAGTCTAACCCTCTTGTTAATGAATTTTTAAGTGTGACAGGAATAAATAATGCTTCATGCTAAAGCAAGATTACAAGTTCTGTTGCTTGCATTTATGAGAAGTCCTTTGTTAAAACACTTAACCTGAAGTATACTACCAGTCAGAAGTTTAGAACCACTATGGCACCATTTCAATGTTATTATTTAAAGAAGAAACACAGCTTAAATACCAAGTATATATATATATATATATATATATATATATATATATATATATATATTAAACGAAAGGGAATGTTCTACATTGAATATGTTTAAGTCCCCTTTGTTGCTATAACATTAAGTCAGATCTTTTTTTTTTTTTTGCTCCAGTAGCTTTTCCCCCACAAGGTGGATTGGCATGATGGTCTCTTTCTTCTTACATTGCGCTCAATTGATTCCCCCAACAGCTCATTGAGATTCATATACAGACATTTGCCACATCATATTGTTGGGCATCCTAAAATTTCCAATGATATAATTGATAGTATACTAAACTCAAAGCTTGTTCTCTTTGGACATAGGAAGTAATGCATACCTGATTTAAATAATATATGAAGGTGAAATTACAGTCAATTAAGCTGTTATCGTTGGTCTGCGTTTAGCAGTTAGCATGCACGCAGAATAAAACTCTTTTTGACGCTTTAGCACCAAGCTCTTCAGTAAGTATTCGACATGATTTTGAAAGGGAAATTGAAAGGAATTTTAGAAAGCAAACACAACTGCTTGCTTTGCTAACTCATAGTGTTCACACTGATCAGGTGCAAATGTGTGGCCAAAAACTATTTTTGCTAAGTAGGTTCCCTTTAAAAAAAAAAAAAATGAAGACAAGATTGACATATTGGTAATCAAACTGTAATTATTTATTTGTTTGTTTGGGAATTTATTCTGATTACATGTCACTTTGGATATTTTATTTCATTGCTGACAGAAAATGAGTGAATGATGTATGTTGTGTGGTGGAAACCTTTTTTTGTTCGTTGTTTGTTTTTTCAGTGTTTGAAATGCAGAGATCATGCGTGTTATTGAGGTTGACACGAACGCTGTTGACTGCTGCCGCAACCACTTCCCTCCAATCAATTTGATGCTAATTAGATCAAACACTCTTTCATTGGCTGCCTGCACTCTGCATTCCCTGCACATTTATCTGTGTATTCCTCTCAGGAAGATGGAGTGAAGTGTGTAGATGGCGAGAGATGAGGTTGGGGAGGGCTTTATCCACTTCTCGCCTAGCTTTATTGCATGTGAAAGCCCCGAGGTGAATTGATTCAGTTGTGTATTTTGATGTTTTAGGCTCACACTAGATTTGCCTGAGGGGAAGGAATTACCTCAATGCATTTTGGGGCCTCTG
The DNA here is from genome assembly GCA_900490495.1 of Danionella dracula. Classification (NCBI taxonomy): domain Eukaryota; kingdom Metazoa; phylum Chordata; class Actinopteri; order Cypriniformes; family Danionidae; genus Danionella; species Danionella dracula. Next base: position 5,195,477 of record UELW01000056.1, read on the forward strand.
TGCTTGAATAAATGCTCCTGGAGACTCATTAGAATTTGCAAATGGCATTTGAAAAAGGGAGCAACCTCAGCTGTGCTTTTAAGTCTTCCTCACACAGCACAGATAAATGATGGGAATAGAAAGAAAAAGCACTAAAAGAAAACAAATCAATCACCTCTTAACCATCACGCATTTAATATTCTCTTCCATCAGATGTAGCACACTTCAGCCTCTGTTTTGTTTCTGAGGCCAATTCATTTTAGTAGCTGTTATGCTTGTATGGTTTCATTTAGTATTTTAAAGCTTTGTTGTTGAATGTACATTGTACATGCTATCGATATTTGATTTAAATACCTACATTTGAAATACTTTATTTTAATGGCCATGAAAAGGCATTGGTGAAGTATTTATTGACTGGGAAGATTATGCAACTTTTGTTAAAATCTAGTACAGTGGGAGAGACCAGGGATTTCCCAATTTGAGAAAGCGACTTAATTAAGAGTAAGAAGTTCCAAAAAAAGTATGTAATGAAGATTCATTTCTTGGTTTGTCATTTGAGTAGGTTTGAAGTCAGTAAAACGTTTTGTGTTGAAGCAGATATGTACAAAACAACTTTTTTTAACATTTAATCTTTTCTAAATAAAGTGCTAACAATTTTCATTTTTATTATATTACTTTTTTTCAGGAAGCCTTGATGGGCCAAAAGTGTTGTTCTAAAAATGCAACAAAAAGAAACAGAAAAACAGGACCCAAAAGGTTACGATTATTACAGAATAAGGGAATAGAGTTATTCCTTACGTCTTCACTTTTTGCCCTTAAGTGCTCCAAAATTAAGAATTTTCTCAAGACGCTGTTCACTTTCTATATTTCACACATTTGTACAACAGGTCAAATTTATCACAGTGTTTTAAGAAGCTTGGAACTTAGAATCTCCCCTGCACAAACCACTTTTTGGACTAAATAAAGTACACATTTGCATTGTAATCAAACATAATTGACAGATATTTTTCTTATATGTCTTATATCTGAACCCCCCAAAAGGCTACTTTTTCCTTATAAACAAACAAAAACATTTTGACATTGTGAAGATTATGTATTTTTTTTAATTCGCTTCAATTCATTTATAATATTTAAATTGTAACAGGTCCTAGAGGGAATCGTAACACATTGTTACATTTATCCCTGATGAGAGTGGCTATGTTTTTAGGATTTTTTTTCTGTGCTAGCTTTGGTATTTGTTGTTGTAAAATTAATCAAATCAAGTCTGACAGTTTAACTTCATTTTAAATTGTGAATAGAGAAGGACCAAATAGACTTAAAACATGGTAAATTCAATTCTACTCAATTTTACTGTGTAGGGGTCAATCTGCCTTTTTTTGAGCATTTTATAAATTCTTCATCGGTAAAGTGTGTGTTTGTGTCTGAAAGACACTTAAATGTGTGCAAGTTATTTATGATTTAATGTCACATTGATATTGAACTAAAGACTAACTTTTGACCATTTGAATATGTTAATTTGTTTATAATTATATATACATTTATAATTAATTTTCCTATGTTTTACCCATTAAAATGTGGCAAAATGTAAGCAAAAATTCACATTTCAATTCATACTAAACACATTTAAATGTGCGTTTACTGATTAAACACCGCTGTCTGAACATCAATGTGCCTTAAAGATCTTTTTTCTTTTTTTTGTCTCTTATGGCTTGCTTTTTATCTAAGATCTGTTTTATTGTCTGTTCCTTCTCAGACTTTTTTCCTTTAAAGCACTTTAAATCACCAATGTTTACAAAAATGTGCGTTACAAATCAAATTGGTCTTGCCTTACCTTGCCATTGTTTACTACCTATTTAACTCAAACCGTGCAGTTTCAAAAAGAGAAAAGCTTCTGTTTAAAGATTCCATTGTGAGATAAAAAGTTGTGTTTCTTAACAAACCATGTGTCAAGCGATTTCTAATCTCTTTCTTCCTTTCTCTCTTCTCTTTCTCAGGCTTGTAAATTCTGCTGACTCTTTCTGTAGAACTTTTTGCAACACTGAGAAAGTCTTCTTCTCTTCTCAACAACCCAAAACAGCCGGAAAGGGAAAACTTCTCCTCCAAAAGACACCTTTCACCCTTCATCCTTCTTTTCCAAGTCCCTCACCAGTGCAAACTTCAATCTCTTCATACAGGAGCTCTCCTCTTGTCCTCTTCCTCCTTCCCCTCTGCATCTTCCTCCACATCATCTTCCTCTGGAACACATCCCAACCTGCAACGCCTCAACCAACTCTCCCTCTCCCTCTCACTGGGCAAACACTGGATGGAGAAAAGTGGTTGGACATTTCAATGTTCTTTAGTTCCTCTGGTTAAAGACTACTGTATTTAATCTTGTTTACTAATGTAAGGGAAGGACACAAGGTCTATTTAGTGCAGTGGTTGTGTTTTCATAGGCCAGGGTGGTAGCCAGAAGCCTTTGGAGTCAAAAAAAAGAGTCTCAAATCTTTACTTTTTATTTCAATTGAATTGCATTTGTTGTTATGGAGTGGAACACAATATACAGTACCTTTATAGTACTGTGTGGAAATGGTTGAAGGAAATGTACACTATATATATTTTTATTTTTTACCAATGTACATAAATAATGATTAACTTATGTACCTTGACTGCATTTTCTTTAAGGACCCCACAATTAAAAAAAAAGAAAATAACAGTATGTTTTTTCCAACAAAAAACCCCAAACAGTTTCTAATGCCATTGGTGTATTTTCTCTATGTTGGAGTTCTTGTTTTAGAGTGTTCTTTGAACGTCTGGGGTGTGATTTGCGGAGTGAGTGAATGTATCTTGTGATTCTTCTTTCTGTGAATGGCATCGGTTTTGTTTTCTCTCTCCCCTCGAGACAAAGTCAAAGAGGCCTGGAAGGCTGTTGGTTCAGTGGTAATTTTTCTTTTTGTTGCGCTTGTCAGAAGATAGTAACTACAAAACAGATATGAAGGGAAATATAGCAGACAAAACAATTTAAAAAGTGTGTATGTGTGTGCGTTTGTGTGTGTGGGGGTTTGTTGAAAGGATGTATAGGTCCTGAAAATGCAAAGAAATGGTGACACGGTGAATGAGTTATGTCTGTCTTTTGCACTAATTTAATAAAGCTGTTACTGTACTTCCCAGCCCTTTCACTTTGTTCCCTTCTTCAAAGATCTTTTGATTTTAATAAGACTTTTTATTTTACTACCAAATAAGCAATTAACATGTGTAATAGAGTCATAAATTTACTCCGTTTCATTTGTCCCTTTTTAAAAGTAACTAAAAGGACCTTTGTACAATTCAATACACTTTAATTATATATCACATTTTAGTGTGCCACGAAACAGTTTTTAAAAGAGACAAAATTTGTATCTAATAAAACATTTCTTAATTACCAAATTCCTAAAAGGAAACAAATTGTTGCAAACACAATAAAACACTTAATAAAAATGTCAATAAAATGCAGAAGACAATGCAAATCAGTTGAAAGCCAAACATTTTAAATAGGTTGTAAAACATTATATTGTGGAAGCCATTTTAGGAAGGAGTAGCAATGTATTCCACAGTCTGGAACTCACAGCAGAAAATGCCTACATGTCCCAGCAAGCTCAGCATCAGGTGACTGAAAGCTTTGCTGCTATTGGTGCTCATTGATAGAGCCTTCAAAACATAGAAATTGCTTGCAAATGGTGTGAGTAAAACTATCATAAAATCTTTTTATAATATACTAGTATAAATATATAATTTATATATAATACAAATTCTATAATATAAATATAATTACTTGCACTCCAGTTGTTTTACCACACACTGCCGCTGCCACACGACAACAATCAGAGAAGTTGCTGCCATCTCTGAAGCAGGCTGATGAAAAAGAAAGAAAGTTTACAGAAATAAAGTATAAAATATATAAATGAAAGAAAGAGCACTTAACATCTTGGTTTCTATTGATCTGCTTTAAATAGATGTTATTATAATTTTCTCAATTTGTAGCTTGTTTAAATAATAATGTTAAACTGTAATTTTTATTTTAGAATGACACAAAAACCCAGACACCAACTTTTACTAACTAATAATTTTACTAAACTTTTACTAAATAACCAACTTTTACTAAATAATTAAATGATTTGAATATCATTAAAAGCTCTTTGTAAGACATCTGTCTATTTGTTGCTGTATCTATTTGTTACACATGTTCCTTTTAAACATGGTATACACTTTCTTGTAGCAACAAATGAAATATATCCATGGCATTGTGTTAGCTATACACTGTAAAATAGAAATGTTATACTGTCTCTTTATAATGAGACAATAAGTACAGATCATCTTCCTTACTCTAAAGAAAAAATCTATTGTTTTATAATTGTTCTAAAGTTATTGGAAAACTGAATTTGGAATTTACGCTCAATTTTCAGGTGTGAAATGTATTTTTAATGCATTCTTAAATTCAAAGATTAATTTGGTTATTAATTAGCTGTTAAACCTGAAAAATAAACCATGATTTTATCTTCCGTTGTTGGATGTCTGTGAAAGTTATTCCTCTGTTCAGTTTATCTTTTTATATTTAATGCGCTCTTTTAAGCTACACTCCACACAATGTCAACTTGTAAAGTTTATGATTTGGATGATACAGTAGTGATTGGAATTTTTGTTAATATTGGTGATTAATTCTTTTACATTTTGTTTATCATCCTAAACAATTCCTGATTACTTAAGTCTACTTGCAAATGTTTATGGCAAACACCCTAAACTTTCTAAACTACCAAATCAGCAACTTTTTGTAGTTTGTTACATTGATGTGACATTGAAAAAAATAAATTAAGAACAGACTTAACTTCGGCAAAGGTAGAGGCCTGCTTTAGGTAGTCAGCTTTTTAAGGGGCTGTTACTCCCATTCCTTAAAGAATAGAATTGTATTAAGTTAATAACAATTAAAATGCTTGGTATTTACCCAAAAATATTTGTTCATGTAATCTTTAGTGATGCTGCCACATGTTTAGCACATACAAGGATTCTAAATTACTTCACAATAATGAAACAACATTTTTGCATTTAACATGACAATTCTCAGGAAGCTTTAAGTCCCTTTACTTTTATCACAAAGAATGTATTATTATTATTATTTCAAGTATGCACATTTTACATGAACCAGCAAGAGGACTGAAATTTTTTTGTTCTTGCAATCTGAAAATCTGAAAATTCCCAAAAATGTGGAAGTTCCAAGAAGTTCCAAAATATTTTCTTTATAAATATAAAATATTTAGGTAATCTATTGTTTTCCAGTGTATGCTCTACCTTTTATATATATATATATATATATATATATATATATATATATATATATATATATATATATATATATTAATTAAGTGATTTCATATAAACAATTGGGCCCCAAAATGACAAAATCCACAAATGATTAAAACCCATCACTTTGTGAAAGCTAATAGCAATATGATGAATCAGTTCAGAAGCTAGTCAAACGGCCAGCTCTTCTATGAACACGCAATCGATCATCTTCATATCTGGTCCTGGGTGAATTTGGGAAGCATCAAATGATTTGTGGTTGATTTGCAAGAATGAAAGAACTCTTTTCAACCTCTGTTGAAGCTCCTGCTATGAGCATTGAGAAATACGTAATGTGCATACAATCAGCTCCCCAAAATAGTTCTTACTCCTGAGTCATTCTGAAGATTCTTTTAGATACATTTGTTGATTATTAGTAATTGTTGAGATAAAACATGTATAAAGACGTTAAGAGACACAAATAAGGGCCATACCCTGATTAAAAGCTTGTGATAGTGTACAAACCCATGACTAGTCATTGCCATATTCAGTTATTCAAGAGATACATATTCAGTTATTCAAGACTAATCACCAGCTAAAGCTAGTTGCTGATCATAAAACTTTACCAAACTGTATAAATCCTGTTTAAATTGATAAATCTCTTGTTGTCAAGGTAAAGGTAAAACTAACACATCACATTCTGAAAAGCTCAGGCGTTTTGAATGAACAGATAATCTGCTCATGCCATCATGGCTGCAAGAATAAACGTGATCAGATAATTCACTCCAATGTAATTAACTGAACTAATTAGCTCATAAGCCATTATTAATGCTTCTCAGGAGACACGCAAGTAGTTTAATCTAGTCAAATAAATTATCAAAAAAATACAAACGAGCAGAAATCAAGAAAGCTGATAGTTATTTTCAGTTTTAAACGTTAATTTCATTACCTTTTTCGGCTTTATTTTCTAATGAAAATACACAGGCTAGATCTAAAGTATAGGTCTTAATACTATCCCTTTTGATTGCCCTTTTTGCTTCTTTATTTTATCAGTCTTTCTTAAATAAAAAAGGGTGAACCAGGTCTATAATCAGCCTCCTTCGCACTCAGCAGGATGATTTTGATTTCATAGCCAGTTTCTGGCCAACATCAGTTCTTAATCATGCTAAATAAATACTGGAGCTACCATTCCTGCCAGAGATTTGCTATATTAGTTATATCAGGTTGCTGGCTTTTTGTCATTACAATTATTCTTTATGAAACCATGCTCACACGGCACCTCAATCAATAAGTGATCATAGCTGGTTATTTGGAACAAGGTAATAATATGTAATTGGAACATGTGTTCAGTGCATGTGCTCAGGTGTTCCATGCTTAGGAGAAGTCAATGACAATGTGATTAGCTTCCAGCTTGAATTTGGGGTGGAAAAAACTCAAAAGGCAAAGGTACGAATATTGTGAGGTTCATTTCTTGTTGAGGGTTTTCTGTACACATTTTTACTGTAAAATGTTCTACCTAAATACTGAAATAGAGACAACTGTGTTTTTGCAGATATTCAAAGTAGTATTTGAGCTACATCATACTGTGAATAGCATTTTTCTTGTCCTTAAATGCTTGACATTAAATTATGAATATTCCTAGGGGCACTTGTGTTGGGACCTCTTCCCCTGATGATGACAGGGGGACCCTGGACAGTACTGCTCCTCTGCCGACTCCTCTCAACCAATTAAGGTTTGTGTGATGGGGTTGAACACAGTGGAGAGCTTCTCTTGGGTGTTGAGTAGGCGGTGGGACCACCTTGCTAGAAGGAGACCTGCCACGTAGTCTCTTCCATATTGTCACGAGTTTTGCTTCCTGATTGTAGAGACCCACAACATGACATCATCTACGGCAACACTAAAGAGGCCATCTGGAGCCACAGGAGCTTGAGGAAATGCTTACAGATTTACACAGCATCTCTGGACCTCTAAGGTGGACATTGTGTATCTTGTTGGACTTTTCAGGCGTCCATTGCATGTTCAAAATGACCAAGAGACAGATTGCCAACTGATCTAGTTTTAATGAAGATTTCAGCAGAGGAATCAACAGTGGTTACAACGCGCTGGAGAAGATCCCAAAAATCATCTTCTTCTCAAGTTACATTCAAAGTTCCTTTCCTTTTGTACCCAAATTGTATACTTTTCTCATTGCGTCAGCCAGGAGCTGGTTTCCATGGAAACGAAACCAGATGTCCCTTTCCCAAGGTGAGACGGTGGGAAGCAGGCGTGAGAAGGCCGGCCCGGCTTCCGATAAGGTTTTGCTGGAATTTGTTGCTGGAACACCTCGTCTCTCCCCCTTGCCAGACACACATCCTCCTACAAATCCTCTCTTATTCAACTCATCAGTTTTTAGCAGTTTTATCTGAAAGAATAAGAAAGTTAATTAATAAAATAAGTACTTAATAATATAAAAAGATAGAATAAACTATAAATCCCACAATCTCTTCAGTGCAAGTCTGTGACAGCTCTTGTCTATTAAGTCTATTAAGACTTGGGCAGTAATTCTCCTTGCGCATCTCTTCGGTGCATTGGCCTGAGCACCTCAAGCCATAACATGGTAGGCCCAGCACAGCAAAGGCTTCCGTAGTCAGGTCCAGCGAAAGCCGAGCTGGTGGAATGGAGGTTTCCGCTGATTGCAGCTGCAGGATTTGGTGTTTCAGCTCCAGGTGACAGGATTGCTGGCAATATACATCGCAGCGCCTGCTCTATAGACATCGTTTAAAAAACCCACACTACCGTGCCGTCAAGGGGAGCTAGAGAGGAGGGACTGACTTCAATGTGAGAGGTGCTTTCCAGATTAGAGTCAGTTTCCCCTACACTTCCGGGAATGGGACTGGAGCATCTGAGGGATTCATCTCTGCAGGTTCCTCACAAATTACACGTCCATTCAAGAGAATCAAGCTCAAGTTTAACAGTCACCCCGTATTCTGCAGCCTCCTCGTACTCAATTTCTCTGAGCGCCCGTAACGCAGCTAGCAACCACCTCCACAGCACAAACTGTCATCCCCCATACAGGGAGAGTGCAGTACTATCTCCTTCGGGAGGTGTGCCATCTCTCCCCAATGTTCTTTAAGCTCACGAGAGTCTCCGAGCATCGTCCTTCACCTCACTGGAGTAAACAGAGGACGCACCGGGCGAGCAGAAAACCTGGATCGTGCTTACCAGCCCAACACGAGCAGAAACAGCGGGGGTCCCGTTGGAGGCCTGAATTATGCCAGCCTCGATCGTATTCATTACCGGCTAGAACAGTGAAATAACAAGTTCTCAAATCCAGCCTCAGTCCAGTTATTATATTAGTTATTATTTTAGCAGTGCATTACTAGTTATGCCCCAACGTTTGAGACTGGACAAAAAAAACTTCCCATCAGTACTCAGGGGACAACAGCCACAAGCTCGGCTGTTTTATAATCTTTGTGGGCTTTGTGAAACAACTCTTGATTGTGGAACACCAGCAAGACAAGCTTCGGAATGTTCAAATTCTCTTCTTTTGCAATCTCTACCTTGGCTCTTCATCATTTCTGTTGGGAGATCGAAGAGAGAGTACGTATCGAGCACCATCCAGTGGCTCTTTCAGGTCCCGCTCATATCATCAAACCAGCCATCTTTCATTGGTCTTTCTCCTTGCGAAAAACTAAGCCGATATGACAGAGCCAAACTTTTTTTTTGTTCACACCAATCGTTATATTTGATATTAAGTTGTAAGTGTTAAGTCTTTATTTCTTCCCTAGATCAAGCCTGATCCAAATGTATAAGTAGTACTTTATGATTTGACATGATGTAACCTTTAGCCTCTCTTAAGTAAGATTTTATGGTAAAAGCCCTTCTCTTCCCCACAGCTCTGATCTGTTCACTGTTCAGAGATCACTCGTCTCACCTTCGGATCTTTCTCTCTCTGTGTGCGCTTCTAAACACGCATGAACTGTAACATGTTGCCACAGAGGCCTACCATGCTCTCTTAAATGCAAAGTGGACAGATGAACCTACGCGCATCTTAGAGGCTTGGTATCTTCAAGATCATCACCGAACTCACCAATCTCCAAGGAATCTCATCTCAGACAATATTCCTCGTCTGAGCAGAAAGGCGCGTGCTCAGATGCAAATCAGACTGGACGCCTGGCCTACCTTTGTGTGTGCCCTTTAAATCCTTCAGATTCAAACTTTATCTGGCATCATCTTAAACAGCTCGACATGTGGCAAGACTAGCAAGGAACAGCACAAACAGGCACTCTCAATTTACCTCCATGCAGAATTTAAGTAAGTCTTCGATGTGTTTTAATGTCTGTTAGTAAATAAACTGCCTGTCTCATAAATACAGCTCTTTTCTCACACTGGATATCTTTGCAGACATCAAAATTAGGTCTTGTCACTTAGCTTATATTTTGACATGAAATATTTGACATTTTAATATTGTGAAATTAAATATTTGACATTCAACTGCCTGGGCTATATTTTAACTCTCGCTGGACGAGGATCAGGAAGGGTTCAAGGTAGAGAATCTAAACCAAGCTAAATCATCACAGGTGATTTCCTTTCTGACCACTACTAAAACTCCCTTCCACAATTATATAATAGTGTAGGAACCAACATTCTCAAAAAATAGCACTGGTTTCAACAAGATTGACAAAGATGTTTACCATTTATTGAAGGCAAGTCATACCAGGATCTTTTACTGACATAGTGTTTGTTAAAAGTCAGTTGTGTTCAATAAAAATAAATGATACCTTGAGATATGAATTCTTCACGTTAAGGAAAATTCAAGATATGAAAGGCCAGCGAAGAATATTTTGTTTCATGATATGAAACATTTTAGAGATAGGAAAAACGGGGGGTGGAAGACAACACTGGTCATCACGTGACTGCATTCAACGCACCACTAAATGTTCTGCTTTTCTATTGGTCTGTGTGTTTGTTCGTAGCATCCTGCTCTCCTATTGGTCTCCTGACCCCCACACGGTCTTCCCGGAAAAGCTCTCCTTCTCTTCCACTGACTGTATATATCAGTTCAATTCGTGCACACTTTTAGTTTTGTGTTGACGTCCTAAATTTGTAAATAATTTTGTGTAGCTTTTTGCCATAACGTATTTTTATGGTCATGGCTCTCCTCCGCTACCATCCGTTCTCCTCCCCTACCACCTCCTCCTCCAACACTCTGTCACATCACATCCCTCGAAAGGTAAGGCTTGTTATTTTTCATTTATTTTATTCTGTATTCGTTGTTTTTTATTATTATTTATTTATTATCAATGTAAAACTTGCTTCGACATATGAAAAATTATGCATAAGATGGCAACCCCAGAACAGATTATTTTTGTATGTTGAAGTATCACTGTGTTACTTTTATCACTGTTTACTTTTAGTAAATTGAGATTATATTGAATTATACATTTTCTAATCTGAGTCTACTTTTCTTTTTAAATGTTGTGCATGAATTTCAAGAATTTGAAAAGAGGCTGACCTAACTCATCACTCGATGCTATTGTTTTATCACTGCTTTAAAGTTGTTACATATGATTATTTTGATTGCAAAAATAAATCAAAGCTCACACTCAAAGTGTTGCACTTTCATGTCTCAGGTTTATGTACAGTATGCATTTATGTCTATAGTTTATGTCTGTCAACAATCTCTGCTAAAGTTCATTTGTTGAACAGCAGGGATGCGTGTTTTGCAATAATAAAGCCAACAAGTGAACTTTAAGTGCGATCTTTCAGTCAGTTTCGGGAGTAGATAATGTTGATTTAATTCTTTTTTTTTTGTGACCATAGTGTTCTGTTACAGCATTAATATGGATTCTAAACCCAATGGCAGATGGAAACAGTAGATTGTGTTTAAAGGTGTGCTTTTTTAAGGCTTGACAATCCGTGTGATTGAAGTGTGATCAAAGCCTATCCAGGTTTGGAACGACTAGGACAAAGCATGAATATAGTGTTTTTTTTCTCACACTTTATTTCGTTTCTTATCTCTCAATACACAATTCACCATCCGCCGATGCTTTAATATCTTCTGCTGTCATGCTGTCTCCCCTCTGATATATTTTTCATGACACCTCTTGCAAACAAAATGAAAAACCAGAAAAAGTTTCAGTTGTATATATTTTTCAGAAATTTGCATCACAATGTTGCGGAGCATTAAGTGAGCAATACTTAATCATATGCCATAATGCAGACCCGCTTAATATATTAACGTGTTAACATTTTGATTGTTGGAAAGAACTATGGATTATGTGCTGAGAAAGGAGCACACCCGCAGGTGGATCTGCGTGTGTTTGTGTGCGCTTGTGATGGATGTGGCATGTGAGAGCCCTAGGGGTAGATTCCTCTTCACACCAGAAGAGAAAGCGAGCTGTCTGAGACCTAATTGTACCTCGGAGGCCCTGATTGGGTGAAACCGAAGGCAGGGGGAGAGCCTCAAGTGTGCCTGATGGAAATAAGAGAGCAATATATCAACAGTTTGTAGCACTAGTGTGTGTGTGGGAGACAAGGGCTGTCATTACGCAGCAGTTATTTCTCCAGTTTGCGATGGCAGCATTGAGGGGTAGCTGTCCTGGCTTATATGGTTGTTTTGTTGGCTTTTCCTTCTGTCTGTAAACCATATAGGCTGCATAGAGCTATAGATGTAGAGCACACGATGCCACCATAGTTTTCTAAAGAGCATTTTCAAAGAACAGCTGGGTGCAAACAGCTATTACTATATTGTTATGAGTTACTAGTTGAAATTGTTACATTATTAATATAAAAACATGTTTTCAATTCAATCCTTTCACTATAAAATGTGCGAACATTATTTTGAATTTATGAACATTTGAGTTTTGCTATTTCTGAAGTAAACGATGTGAATATGACACTATTGAGATCCATCTTGCTCCAAATCCAAAGACAATGGTGCATTGTTCTTGTACACAGTAAGTTAACCAATGCAACATAAAAATGCATTCTTGTGAAATCTTCACAAAACAATGGAATGGAAATAAGGTAAGTGATATATAATAACTTCAAAAATGTTTCACTATGGGGGAAAAAAGTATGTAAAATAGTATATTATGTGTAAACACAAAATACATTCATTATTTAAAACAATTTGTACAAAATCATTATCATCAATTGTAGATAATATATATTATTTACATATAATGCTTGTATGTGTTTTCAGAGTTTTGCCTGTGAATACAGAGTAGACTTACCATCATCTGGTGTGGTGTGTGTTTAAATGCTGTCCTTTGGGATAATGCATCGGCTGTCCTGAAGTGAGGAAAGCTAAAAAATATACAGTGTGTGTGTGTGTGTGTGCATGTGTGTGTGCGTGCGTGCGTGTGTGTGTGTGCGTGTGATACTGTTTAGCTGACTCAGCAATAAAGGTTCTCAAACGAAGAGTCTTTGATAGCATCATTGTTACGACAGATTGCTGCAAAGACCTTCATCTCATAACAGTAATCAGGTAATATATACATTCACAAAAATTTTATTATAACAAGAAATAAAATTATATTAGTAAAGGTTTCTCAAAAGTTTAAATAAAATAACTAGTTTGTTAAAATATTAGTCTGTGTTAGTGAAATATATTACCAGTCAATAAAGTTTATTAGGTAAATTAGGCAAGTAAACTATACTTGCCATTTTTGAGTTAAAGCTACAGTTTCTACGGTTTAGTTTTTACCTGGGAACATTTTTTATGTGGCAATTCTTTTTAAGTAAATTGTACCCCACATTTTTTCAACACATATTTATATACATGTTCTAGAAAAAAATAGTAAGCCACGTTGTTTGTTTTTGTACAAAGACGAACAATATTAGAACATTTTAAAATAGTTTTAAAACAACACAATCACATAAACACGATATATTCTCATAATGTCTGGTCAGACTAAAAACATTTATATATGGAATATTTTAGTGACATTGTAATTGTATCCCTAATTAAAGAAAATTAATTACATTTCCAGTTACCTCCGTGCAGCTTAAATTCTCTAGCCATAATATTCTCTCATCACTAAGCCATGAAAAATTCATTTCTGCTTTTTTATTCCTTTGAGTGGGAAAAAGTATTTTTACTTTTTACTTGCCTCACAACATAGAGAAACAGAACTTTTTAGGAACCTTGACTCATGAAATATTGACAACAGCCACACCACCATCTTATTACTAACTGGCAATGGTAAAATAAGTTGCCAATACTCAACAAAAACTACACAGAAACTGCATGACCTTAGAAATAACAAGCATTCTCACATACAACACATACAAGCTTCATATAAAAAATGTTTTTGTATGATATTAGAGTGCATCTTTTCACTCAGAGCAGTGAAGCCCTACACCACAATCAATTTGAGCCTGGAACGAGTGCGTCAGGAGTCTAAACACAGACACGCACTTCATCAGCTAAGCTAATACAACTCACTCATCAATACTCATCAGTACAGGATTACAGCGCTCCACACAGGCAGCACTTCATTAGTGGTGTGTGCAACCTGCCATTTTAACAACAATACGTGGCTCACTCCGAGCCTTTATAAATGAATGAAAACAATGATTTGAAAGGCTGTAATCATTGGTTGGGTTTCAAACTTTCTTAATTCTTTTTACTTTGCTTATTGTTGCTATTTATTGACTCACATCAGTGTTGAATAGCAGAATGTGTGTGTTGAATTTCATGAATTTAGTTTTTTTTTTTCCAAAGGACTTTGCTTATAATTAATGATCATGTCAATAAAAGCTTTACACAGATTCAGTTGCTTTTCCCTTTAGCTTTTAGGTAACTTTGAAATGTTATATGCTTGTTCTTTTTGTAAATATTTATCAATCATGATATTAAAACTGCCTTTTCACTGATTCTTGTCACAAAAAAAAACTCCCTTTATTTCTTTTACTAGCAGTCTAGCAGTAAGCTTATTTCTAAAAACAATACCCGATTCATCTGATTATTATTGTTGTTATCAAATCGTCGACTAAGGCAAACAAATAAAATGATTAAGTAAGACTAATAAAAGTGCTTTGTTAAAACATATATTTATAGGCAGGAATATATCGCACATCATTAAAAGTAGTTTGAATAAAAATTGTCAAATGATATTTCACAACTTATGCATGATAGGAAATGCAGTTTGATTGATACTTGTAATGGAAGGCCGAAAAAAAGTTTCTCAGCTGTGAGTTATTCCTTTGTTGAAGGTTTATCTCGATCCTAAAGCAAATTACCCAAGACTGGTCAACCAAAAAACAGTATAAATGCTCTTCTGGAAATTTCCAGATTTTATGTTTGTTCCCAAAATGATGGTGTGATTTTGATTAGTTTATTTTAAGTGTAAAATAATAGTTGCTACATTTAATTTTTATCCTAAAACTATTTAAACCAATATGCTGAGCAACTTGACAGCAGTAGCAACCGCTAGGAATCATTCTACGAGTAGCGACAGAGGTATTTTTGCTGTGAATCGAGTGTTAATTTGTGTTCATTTGTACAAAAAAACATTTATAAAGCCACGTTCAGAATATAACAAAAACAGCTTAAAATCACAATACTCTCTGGCGGTATTCAATTTAGATATACACATCTGATATGTCTGGAATTCTTTTGTTTTCTCTTTAGATAAGAACAATTAGATTTGTAAATCAACTTTGATAGACCTGTGAAATCAACTGAATTTTCATGAAAACGGTCGTCTTTTCATTGACAAAACATAGTTTTTCTTTTTTTCGAAGCTTAAATCTGACAAGTGACGATATCATGCTTGAATGATAATGGCTGAAAATGATTATTTCAAATGTCTTCTTACAGAGCCAGCTGGTGAATCCTGCTCCTCCTGGAAAGCTAATAAACTGGCCTGCGTCCTGATATGCTCGGTTAGACAAAGGGCACATTTAATGCTGCCTCACGTTTTAATACGCCACCCCAATCAGCCTTTTGTAAACATGATCATCTTGGCAAATAGAAGTGTGCAATTATGGTTTTTAATTTACTAGTTGAATGTGCAGAAGTGTGGCCAAAGTAAACCATGCATGCTTGATGTCTCCAGCAAAACCACAGGAAACATGAATAAGTTTCTGTCATTATCTTTTAGAGTTTTTTTAGCTCAGATTGCAGGCTAAGTATTGCTTTGTAGCCCTTTTGAACAAAGTAGAAATTTACATTTAAATACACACTAGAAAATATATAAAACTGAAGGAAAAGGTCAAACTAAACAGAATAGGTAATGTCTGATTAAGCAATTATCCAATTGAATAAGGTTTATAGATTTTGCTTTTCATGATACCCAACACACACAGAATATTTAGAGTAAGTTGTTTGGTCTCTGAGAGAATCCTGAATCTGTGTACCATTCGTTCATTTGATTTTCAAAAACGAAAAAGAAAAAGAAAACAAAAAAAACCTAAAAGCGAATTTCTTTTTCCATTATTTATTTTCAAAACTACAATGAACAATGGAAAAACAATTCGTTTTTGATTCTGTGTTCAAAACGAAAAATGCAAAAATTAATTATGAGAGCGTATCACATTTTGTGGACGCTCATAATATATTATACCATGTCAACACCAGGAAATGAATTAACTGTGAAGATAAAATGAGCTTTTTCTCTCTTGATCCAAATTGGAAATTTTAATATTTTGCCTGCGATCCTTGCAATCTTTCCTATTTAAAATGAAACTAAATTTGCTATTGGACTTGGGCAGAGACTCTAACAGGCTGCACATTCAGACTGCTCCTTTTAAACTCACTGCAAAAAATTTTTTAAACTTTATACATTTTGCTGCATCCATTTGTTGAATTTTTTTGCCTTCTCCATCGTGGTCTCTTGAAAATTTTGTTATTTGAGCCTTTTTCCAACGAAGGTAAAGCGTAATACATCAAACGGCAGATATATAACCTTGGTCAATGGCTGGAGGAAGTGGCTTGTGGTTTAATTGAATGTAATTTCTCAGATACCCAGTAGTGATGGAAAGTTTAGCTCATTTTGTGACTCTTGACTCTCGTTCACGAAACAGAACTACTCATTGAATGATTCGTTCTTTTTGTTCATTCGTAAATAATTATTTCCAATGAGTGTGTGTGTGAATGTTTCCCAAATAATTATTCCCAAACAAGATTACTTCCAAACAGTTATGAGAAGACTCTATAACTGAGCCAAATACAGAGAAATGAAACTAGCTTACCTTTTTTGATTTACTTTTTTGATTTACTTTTTTGAACTAGCTTAGACTTTTGATTATCAACGCACTAGTAAACATATTCTGATACTTCCAAAACGTCGAGATTTAGGGAAATCCATAATGTGCCGGCCAAGTTCAGTGAAAATTAGCTTTAGTATATATTTCAGCAAAACATGAGAAATGTCACCACAACACGCGTTAAATACCATCACATGTGAATGCAATGATAAACGTTCGGGTTCTGCATCTATTGAAAATCATTGAGGACGATAGGAACGAGTTGAAGAGCGATTCAAATGAACTGTTCTATTCTATATCCGGCTCTGGATCCATTGGGATGCAATCGTGGGATTGAACGAGATGAGAGAAAGAATCGTTTACTAGGGAGAGTAGTTCCTCACAACTTTTTTAACGAGTCGTTCACAAATGACAGATCACTAATACCCTGCCGTCACAGACAAAGACATGTTGTTTACATTTTTAAAATGTTGTCACTCCAGCCCAAAAATGTGCATCTGCTCACTAAGCATGCCTGGTCCCATCTCTGCCAGGGACAGACCAATATGTAAAGCTGAGGAGTCTGTTGCTATTTGGGTCTCTGACGGCTGTGTTTCCACTACATACACTAGATTTCCATACTGCGCATTACACTACACCAGGGAGCCGGAAAGGTTGACGCAAAAGTGCTACTTAATCATTAATGCTGTGGTTAATCATTGCACAGTATTTCTTCCAATGGAAAGTTATATCATGAAATGGTTAACACAAATAATCAATCAATCGATCAAGTTTTTATATAATGCTTCTTTAGCAATTGCTTTCAAAGCAGCTTCACAAAGTCCTTGTGAGGATCAGGTAGAGTAAATAGGAGTTCCTCTGTGAGGGGACTCTCGCTGACTGAGGCACGTGCTAATCACCTCCCCAGCATAAAGAATATACAAACTTAAGAACCGTCAACGAACAGTTCGCCGGACAGCATCTGAAAAAAACTATGTTTATAGCACTCAGACACCAGATCTGTTTATACAAATACCAAGAGCCAATTATTCGAATGCTAGATTAAACAGATATGTTTTTAATTTAGTTTTGAACTCTGTGAGCGTAGCTGAGCTCCGGACAACATCAGAATTTCCGTCTTTTTGGCACACTGTTTAATCTGCCATGTCTTGCATGACCATCTGTTTCTCATTCTGCTCATTACTGATGATTGACCTACCTGCAGTCTTCCTCTCTCTTTACTTAGATTTTACTTAGAGTTTTTGCTCAGTAGCATGCTGCTCAAATTTACCTTTGTATCATCTCATCCCACCCTGTGATTAAGACTTTTCCTTAAAATAATGCCTCTCTAATACCAAAAGTTTGGGAATTCCAGGCATTCAGAGAGGCATCCTGGACTCTGAGAATTCATGTTTCCTTTGTAGGGGTTTCCTGAGTTTGTTGGACTGCTCCTGAAGTTTGTCCTTTTATGTTTGAATGGCTAAATTGAACTAGATCAATTTAACTGACCTAATCTAATTACAATTGTAAACGCATTCGGAGATCAAAACTGTAGTAAACAACTTTTCAATCATTCTTTCAGGAAGCAAGCCCCTACCACTCCAGAAGTAAAATCAATCACCAGAAACTTAAAAATAATTTTGGGGCAATATATTGACTGAGTTTTTTATTAGTCAAAACGTTTTTTAGGATCAGATAAATCAAATATATCACGCAATCAGAGAAACAAATAGATTGTGTACTAGATAGTTTGAAGTTGAAAAGTAAAATGAGAAATGAATGATCTTGACATCCTAACCCTCAACTTCACAGACAGATGAATAAACATTTTATGAAAAGATGGGTTTGGAAATCTTCAATTCTAAAGAACATTTCACAATGGTTTAAATAATTTAAAAACTCTTTCCCTCTTAAAGGCCATTTATATCTTCCACATTTTCTATTCACAGGTAAAGTAAATTACACTCATATAATGTTCAAGAAGTATTGAATCTTTTTTTTCCAGGGCCACCAAATTGTAGGTGCCTTTTCTTACAACCTTTTTGTGCCTTGCATCTGCAGAAAATTCAGAGCAATGGACAGCATGAGGTTATTAAAGAAATTTCCTCACTGCTTTTGTTGTCTTTCAGAACAGTCCACTCACAAGATTTTTCGCCGATTGAATATTTTCAACTAAGGGGTGAAGAGAACATTTTGCTCATTATTTTTAATGGGAATTTCAGATTTTTCCATCTCAGCAGTGCAATTTAATTTGTTTGAGCAGGTGTTCAATGAGATTGAACCCAACAGGTTTGAGTTGCCAAAAGAAACTGGTCTAATTGAACATAATGATGTATTTCTAAAGCTAGTTCGGAGCCTTATACTGTCATCCTGTGATCCTGTGAATGTGTTGATTTGTTTATGTTGATCACTGGCCCTTCATTTGAGATGAAAGCGACAGTGAAAGTGAAAGTTTGTTAGATGCTAATGGTGTTCACGTCTGGGTTTGACCCAAGTGGCCATCCCACACTAATTGTTATCATTTTTCAATTTACATTAGGCAGTTGTTTAGCAGAATCCCTTAAGATTTCCCAGAGTCCCCAGATTACTTGTCTCCCAACTGCTCTGCAGCCCCTAACAAATGACATTTTCCCCTGCATTTTCAATGGTGATGAGCTTTTAATTAGGCCTTCTCTTCTTGCTCTCTTGAGGGGTTTCTAATCAAATCAGGGGAATCCAATCTCTTCTGCTGGTGTTCTCTGAGTTATCACCCATCTGCTTCTGCTTGGCACAGTTTTTAGTAGAGTAAAAAAGAGATGTTTTCTGATCAGATTTAGGTCAGATGTCATTAAGATGGCATAACGGCATTCAATGAGGACACAATGATGCCGGTAAGTCCATTAAGATCTGCTGTTCCATTGAAAACATGACAATTCAATCTGTTTTTGAAAAACTATCAAACAAGTAGATGCATTCACTGCTCTATTTTTTAAAAACATAGAATTTAACTTATTTCCTATAGCTGACGACCACATAGAATATTGGCACATGTGTTGTCAAAAATAATGCGCTAACACAATTTAGTAAGCACATTTTTTATGTTATTGCTAACAATGTATTGTTTGCACATCATGTGGTGTGTTAAGGCCAGTTATAGTCTACTTTCGAGACTGCAGTGCATTCACTGTATTTGCACTGATCCAGTGTATATAAAATATATGGATGCTCCGATACCACATTTTTGGAAAACGAGTACGAGCACTAGCATTTCAGTACTCACCGATAGATACTTAATAAAAACATGATTTAAATTTACAGAACAGCTTTAGTGATATAATTAAAAAACAAACAAACAATGGAGTAATTGATTAAGACCATTTATTTAGAATGAAAAGCATGTTGTATGCAACATATTACAGAATAAATCATTATATAAAAAAATAAGGGCTTAAATCTTAATTGTCATAAATGAAGCCTGGCTGAAGTTCGAGCCCCGGAATTGTTTAGCATGTATTATGGCTCGTTGTGGCGTGAAACTCTGGGAGGTTAGGCTAGTTAGACACACGGGGCTAACACTGCTTGTCCAAATATCCATGTTGAAACTAAACACAAAGAGGTTTGCAGCAGGTTGTGAATAGTTATGTTTTTTCAAGGAGTCGTGTATTTTATGCAGCGCCATGTCAGTCTTGCAGCATGTTTGACCTCTTCATTCCCATTAAAATAGTTCCACAAGGCTGACATGTCTCGCCTCGTCTTCTCCCCGCTCTGAGCTGCAGCCGGGGTGTGTGGGCGGGCACTCGGTGCCTGTGATTAACCCTTTACACACCGCTCAAACATAGACATTTCTCAGAAGATGTTATCAATCCCCGGTAACGAGCGTCTTTTAACGTGTACGAGTACTTTAGAAAATGTGGTATCGAAGCTGATACCGGTATCGGTGTATCCTTCCCTAATAAAATATACATTGACAATATCGCTGGGTCGGTTGGCATTTCTGTGTGGAGTTTGCATGTTCTCCGGGTGCTCCGGTTTCCTCACAAGTACAAAGACATGCGATATAAGTGAATTGAGAAAAATCCATAGAGTATGAATGTGAATGAATGTGTGTATGTGAATGTTTCCCAGCGATGGGTTGCGGCTGGAAGGGCATCCACTGCGTAAAACATGTGCCAGAATAGTTGGCGGTTTATTCCGCTGTGGCAACCCCGAAAGGGAAAAAGCCAACAAGATGAGGGATGGATGGATGTTTTAAGATTTTGAGTTATGAAAACTTTGAGAGGACAGACCAGAAAGAAGTCTTCTGACCAAGTGTTAAGCAGTTAAATCCATACAACTTAACACATATTTGACTTACTTAACTTAATCTGAGTATAATACATAAAAAGGTTGAATGTGTAAAGAATTATGGAACGCCATAAAACAGGACTAAGAATATAAAAATTAGATTGAGGATACACTAGAGTTTTTTAATCAAGAAATTGCATCACACAGTGTAATGACAGGTCACAATTTCAACTTTTTCTTCCATAAACTGCTGTATGTTAAAGTAATTGACCAGAACTGGGTCATAGTGTACTTTTCGGGAATTTTAGCTTCATTTCGATTAAAAGAAAAGACAAGAATTCTTGAAAAAGTAAAAAGGAATGTAAAAGCTAAATAAAGGCTGGTTTGTTAAGACTGGATCCAGCCCAAATTGTCATGGCACTCTATAGGATTACAAGCATCATAAGCAGCGCCATACACTTATGCTAAGCAGGTATCTCTTAGCAAACACTTTGCTTTGTCCAAAACCCCTCCATGACGCCTGGATTACTCTGCTTGTTAGGACACACTAGAGATGGCTTACAAGTCTGCTTCAGATGCAGGATTTTAAGTAACTAATCGTCTTAGCAAATGAAAGAGTCAAACAGTAGCCTTGAAAGAACATCACTGATGGACAAAAACTCCAATGCTCAGAGGAGAGAGATTTTCTTTTGCTGGTCGGATCGCTCTATTCAGCTGAGGGAACTGAGAGAATGGAATCACAAGAAGAAGCGCCTCTGCATTTGGAATTCAGAGGCTGTCATGAGATCCAATCTGTAGATGTTTAATCAGTTGACAACCTTCTAACAGAAAAATATAATGGGCTATTTAGAGGAGATGTAGTAATGATGTACATATGCTTCCAAAGCTACCATGCAGAGTGTATGTATATATATATATATATATATATATATATATATATATATATATATATATATATATATATATATATATATATATATATATATATATATATAGATAATAATGGCTTCAATTTATATAGCACTTTTGCCGACACTCTTTACAATTATCAGAGTATTATTCATTCATTACACATTCACACTCTGGTGGTGATAGGCTATTTTGGTAGCCCTCCGCTGCCCTGGGGCAGTCTGACAGGATGTTACTGCCATTCTGCGCCTACGACCTCCACCCCACCAGTCACACATGGCAATGTGGGTGAAGTGGCTTGTCCAGGGCCACAACAGCAGAATGGTCCTAGCAGCGGGGATCAAACCGCCAACCTTCTGCTTACAGAATGACCAACTTTACCACTGCAACTAAATCAATTAAATAAATAATAAATAACTAAAGCTCCTCTGCTTTTTTGTGAGGTTTTGGAGGTGGGGGGATTTCGGGCCCTGGTCGCTTTCATGGACCAAGGGGCCCCTCTGCGAATAACTCGCCCAGTACACTTCTCTATTCTTCCAAATTATTCTTGCAATTCCAGGTTAATTCTATGTAAGTGAACTTGCGTTTTTATGGTGTTCTAAAGCAGAACACAAAACAACACATTTGCTTATACTGTTTAAAAAAATATGAAAAAGTGTAGTTAAAAGGATGAGAAGCCAAACGAATGGCTGGAAAACATGTAAGGGGTCATCAAATGGAATGAATGCATTAATCCCTTAAATGGAGCTTTGATTTATAGCGTTAAACCCACTATTACATGTGCATACAAAGACCTTGTTTTCTGTGTGTGCTTTTCTGTGTATTTTCAGAAAGTTTTAAAGGTCAGTGGTTTAAAAACAGGACAATGTTTATTTGATTTTCTTTGACCTCAGGGTTTACTTTTCTAGAAGAAACAGCATGCCTCAGAGAGATCCAGGTGTTTTGACCTGGAGGAAACAAATACTCAAGGACAGAAGTATAAATTCTAATCAGAGAAAGTTTGGCAAGATGGGATTAACAGATGAGACTGTTGACAGGAAAAGTGTCTTTCAAAGCCTCCATCAAACCTTTAGGAGATTCTCATGAATACGCTAGAAATGCCTTCTGATGTAAATTCACATCTGTTCTCGGGAAACAGTTGCTGTGGGAAATGTATCAAATAGCATACCAAGCTACTTAAATGTGTTTCAGAAATGCTCTTTGATAGATGTTTCCCAGACCCTTAAGCAAGCTTCTGGTGCTCTCAGGTATTCTGACTTTGATTTTTACCAAGAGTCTGGATAATGTGTTGCAATGTTTTCAATGATTTGCACAGAATGCGTTGCAAGAAATCTGATTCCCATGAAACTATTGAGATGCTGTCCATCATTCAGAGTCTTTTTAGTCTTTTTGGGGGTATTTGTCTGCTTGACAGAAGCAAATGTCTTGATTTGATTCAATATTTTTTTGTTCTTGTATGCTCTCAGAGTAAGCCTCATTAATTTTATTGAGTAGTAGAATAAATCGGATGAGGGTTGTCAGAAATCTGCATTATTTGATTCTTATCCATACTTTTTAACAGTCACATTTCCACCTGTCCATCTCTCCCTGTCCATCTCTTCATCCATCTGGCTGTTCATCTGTTTGTTTGTCCAAACACTCCCATTTCTGACAGCTCATTCTGCAGCACATTTTATCTCTATGTCTAGGCATCAGTCTGTTTGTTAATTTTAGTCTTTTTTTATTGTTATGGTATGAAATTAATTGGCTTAGTTATTTTGCTGAAAGTATCTTCTGAATATTGCTGTCGATCGCATGGTTCTCTATAATCTTTAAAACTTTTTTAGATGGGTTTGCATGATTGCATATTAAGAGTGATTTGGATATTTAAAAACAATCAAAATATTTTTAAACAGAGGCTCATCTGTCAGGATTTTTCTAAATAACTTTTTTTTTAAACTGAGGAAATCCATTTTAGAATAAAAACAGACTAAAAGTAAATCTATCTCTAGTCTCTAACCTTCAGAATAGCTCTGTCTTTCAGTCGATT
Source organism: Danionella dracula (assembly GCA_900490495.1). NCBI lineage: Eukaryota > Metazoa > Chordata > Actinopteri > Cypriniformes > Danionidae > Danionella > Danionella dracula. The sequence goes on from UELW01000056.1 coordinate 5,219,121, forward strand.
CAGCCAGGATGGACTTAAAGACTTAATTGAAGAATGGACTTATTATATTGTGTTTTCCACAAATGTAGTTAACTAAATGAAACAAATGTGTAACTGCATTTATTTCTGCATACTGTAACCCGTCTGCAAGAAAAACTAGCATGATGAACGATCAAGATTATATTTTACATAATCTGGAATATTGTTTCTCTATTCTTTTGGAAGATGTTAACTGAAGAGTGAAAACATAATTTCACAAAGCACTGACTGTGGTAGCAGGGGTTGATGCATTTGCATGCAGCCTGAAGTCATCAAAAATATTTATCCATCCATCCACTTTTTTCTTGGTCCCTTTATCTGGCGTCGACACAGCAGAATGAACCACCAACTTATCCAGCATGTGTTTTACACAGTGGATGTCCTTCAAACTGCAATCCATTACTGGGAAACATCCATATGCGTGTATTCATACTCATACACTAGCAACAATTTAGCTCACCTAACTCACCTGTAACGCCTGTCTTTGAACTTGGGGGGGAAACAGGAGCAGCCGGAGGAAACCTACATGAACTCGGCGAAAACATGCACACTCCAAACAGAAAGGGATTGGCCCTCCATACTCTGTTAACATATTCACTGATTGGATTTTTTGTGTGTGTGGTAGGAATTATAGTGACAGAAACTGAGTAGTTTGTGTTGAAGCTTAGTTTGAAAAAGTATGTTTTTACATAACATTTATGTCTAATAATAATAATAATTTAACTGCGTACAGTACAATTATTTTAGTAAACAATATTTTATAAAAATAAAAATACAAAATCATTCTCAAATCAAATCATTTCTTAAATCTTTCGCCAGATTTACTCTTTTTTTTAACAGGGAAAAATAAAATAACTTTTATGGAGATTTTTTTGTACTTTGCATTGTACTTTTTTCAAAATTGCCATTGATAATCGACCAGAACTTCTGTGTCACTTCAATTTACCCAAATGAGCTTGTAATGGCATGAAGGTTTTCAATGGGATGCTAATGGATTTGACTTGATTTTCCTAATCGTGACAGCTCATTTCTTGCTTCATTTTAGACATTTAAATATATATATATATATATTTTTACATCTGGAGGGAGCAGAATAATCTCAGTTCACACAAGTAACCAAGTTCTTTGTAGAGAAATAAAAAGGGTAATTACCAGGGTAATTCTTTCAGAATTGCTGCCATGTCGTCTATTAATGTCAAGTGATTCCTGTGAAAGTAGTTGATAACTCCAGTGCTGCATCTTACTTCCCAGAACATTACACGCTCCTTCTGTAAAGTAATGGAAATGGGGGATTGAATCAAATCTCTACTGCTCTCTTGCGCATCTAACTTTTTTCTGAAGTTTAAATGTTGGACTCATGAAAAAGTATTGGGTATTGATTGCAGTATAGAAAATATATTTTTCCAATGCAAAGATCACAGCATCTTTGTTAGCCTTTAGTACATCTAGCATAGGAGTTTTGATGATGAGGAACACGAAACATGCACAAAGGCAATCATTTAAAAGGGAGAATGGCTGTGGTCGGTTTGTGTTTATTGTATGTTTAAGAATGTGTTGTGTAGTGTGTTTTCTTTCTAGAAGTCATGTTTCAGCCACACCCACTTGTTTATCATCCACAGCGTCTTGTTACTACCGACAACTGTTGGCAGCATTCTACTGGTTCCTGGCTATATAAGACCCCTCCCACTCATCAAATCAATATAATTCCTCCATAAAAGCTCACATCATTAGTTCATTCAGCGCAGTGGAAATTGTCCTCCATGTTGGTTTGCCACCCGCCATAAAACAAGAAGAAGAACTACTCTTCAGTGTTTACTCGTTCGTGCTGTTAGGCTTCTTACTGGATACTTTCTGTCACCCTGATATTTTGATCCGCTGCCTGTTATTCTGACTACGATTTAGCTTTCAGTTGCTGTGTATATGTTTGTAAATCTTGTTAAGTAATTAAGAAGTGCTTTTGGGTTTTGTGTACTTGGATTTCTGTGTAAAGAAGTTTATTTTCACATCAGATTTGCAACTCTCCAAGTGATCGTTTGTTTGTTTCTTCCTTCACTCCTGAGGTATATCCCAACTTTTTCAAAATAATTAGATTTTTTCACTTACCCCTTGGAGCCTTTTAAATTATTTTATGTTTCCCTGATCCTGATACCGTAACAATGGCAGTAATCAGTAACGCTTTGTGAGTAATGATTTGATATATGTTTGAAAAAAATTGCAATGATAAATGTTACATTTATTTTGTTATTTAGAAATTGATCAAATAAAAATAATTTTTAATAAGTAAAATAAAATCTGATTAATTCTTGAAAAACTAATTCAGAGTCTTCCAAGTCATGTAATGGTCATGGGTAAATCTGAAAAAAAAAATTTAAGCAAATATGTACCATTCAGTCATATTTCATCATTGATTGCCTTTTTGAGCTTCTCTGTCATCATGGGTGGAGAGAGTAAAATATTGATTAGAGGTGGATTGTATCACAGCAGTCATCCGTCATACTAATTTCTCACAAGACCAAGATCCACTAATAGGAAGAAGAAGTATGCAGAGGAAAAAAATGTGAGTGTTTGGGCACCTGATTAGTTTTAAAGGGTGACAACCACAAAGATCCCTGATCTGTAGAGCAACTCTGTCAGACAAGAAGATAAATTACTGTGCCGAAATACCAGCTTTAATGCAAATCCCTTACTTTTGAGTTTCAGGGCCAAAGTAGTCCTCACAGGACACACACACGCTCATGTCACATGTCAAAAAATAGATGGTTTACCCTGAATTGGAACTGAAATGTAAAAACGTTCAAACTGGCCATGTAGGAATCACAATACTGAGGAATTGCGGTGGAAGAGCTTTGTGGAAAGCCTTGCTCGATAGTGTCAAAGAAATGACTTAATGTTCAAATCAGCAAGTGTGACCATTTGAAGAGTCATTGTGGGGGCTGTAATGCAGCATGACGCCTGAGGATGTTGAGACGTTAGATGAAAACATGACATGAAGCCAATGAGTATGATTATGTTTTTTCATTCCCCGCAGCTTGTCCTGCCAAGACAAAAATGCATTATTTCAAATGGTCAAAACATGGTCAAATCTGCTATTAAAGCTAAAATCCAATATGGAGCTCAAAGTCTAGCCACTTTGTTTGAGAGCACCCACTTTTATAAATACCCATCCACAAACTCTTTTGTTACAGAATTTGGAGATGACTGTCAACATTGGTTTTTGTGTGCGTGTCAAGTTCACTAGAATTACAGAATGTGTGTTGCGCTGTCAGTCGGTATGACGAAAAACATGCATTTCAGCAAGGACACTTGCTATCTTTAAAGCCCAGACGTCAAAGAAGACGAACAACATGGAGGCAAACATTCATTCTCATTATCCCTTCTCCTAAATTATTCACAGCATGCATGCTCACTATCTCCCAACCGTGCCATTCTTCTCTAAGCTGCCCTTTAACCATAATCAAGAAGCTCAAGACTTCGCCTCTTCCTCCCATCACACTCTCTCCCATTCTGTCTCTTTTCTTTGCCCTTTGTTTTTCTGACATTGATCCTCACAATAGAGGTGTACCTCTTCTTTCCCTCTTAGTTTATATTCTCAGAAGTTTTCCCATCATCTTTGGTTTGCAGCGTGCGTACATGTAAGTATATCAGGAATAACTCAAATGAGATTGAGAAATGAAATAGTGTGTCATACTGGTAGTGCATGCAGGTTTTTTTTGGAGTCCTGAAACCTCCAGCGCTTTGTTAGTGTAAAGTAAACAGGAAGATATTCTCCTGTGACTCCGTTGAGCATTGTGATTCCAGAAACATAGATGACTGGTTTGATTACAGTGGAGAGCAAACATTTGACCAAAAGTATGATATCTCCCAGTACCTTCAATACATTGCAAATCTCTTTTGATAAATACCTCTGTTGAATGCAAAAATGCAATTGTAATGGGGCATATATGTTTTATAAATGACAAAAAGTATTGCTATTCATTTCATCAAGGTGTACAACAAAAGTAGAATATATTTAAAACAATCTAAAAATTACAGTAGTTATGATTATTCGTCTACAGAGCCAATCTAGAAACATAATCTCTACAGCGTGGTCTGAGAATTCCTAGTTAGACTTGGCCAGAATTTCTCCCTATAAAGGTATTTTGGAAGCACTGGAGGCGATTCCTAAGCCACCTCAACTTAATGCAAAGTCATAGTAGTTCTACTCAAAGATTTAGACTCAGTGGTCATGAACATAGGTGAACAGGTGAATGTATATTGATTGAGGTTCTGTCTTCCCAAACCAGTAAATCATTCACATCACTGCAGCTGATGCACCTTGCACTCTCCGTTCTTCTGTCACTTGTGATTGTGTCTACAACATTGTTAAACTGCTCCACTTCAGGCAGGAGATCTCCCCAACCTCACCTCAACAAGCTATCTGTTTCCATGCGATAAATATAGCCTCATCCTTAGAGGTCACGGTCCTCATTCAACCTTACACTACAGAGCAAACTACTGCAGCACTTGCTCTAGATCCTGACCCAATGAAGTCAACGTGACGGCAACAATTGCAAAGGGCAAAGACTAATTATTATGGTCCCCAAATTGGACCCCCTCCATTACCTAGCTCATCTGGTTTGGTCTGGTCTTCTAGTCTAAAGCAGTAGCTAGTAATCAACGGCATCCCTACAAAAAATTGCTCTTGAAATGAGTTTGATTCTCTACTTGAAATCTGAAATAAACTCCTGCTCTGGTTGTGCAGAGACCTAACAGAGGACCTCAGTTACAAACTCCCAAGCCACTATTCACAAGAAGCCATGAGCGTTCAAGGGCATTCCCCAGATTTACAAAGCGCATTTGGACTGGTTGAGCAAACTCATATGAGACTTAAAACATCATGTAGAGGGTATAGAGCTTGTCTTTTCCATAGAACTTTTCCAGGAAAGTTGAGAAGCTTGATTGCATCATATTGGAGAACATACTGCATGAAATCATTGTTACTCCAGCATCACAGTAACAAACTGAGACCTGTAGCTTTATTCTGCCAAAATTTTTCCAGTGATGGTGAGCCACATGATTGTGTACAAGGTGGTGAATGGGACTTCCAGGCAAAGGCTAGACCTCAAAGAAACACCTATACCCAACCCCAAGCTAAAACTGTTTGTGGATGGCTTGTGAATTGTCATGTATGAAAATAATCCTAACAGAAGGCTTGGCAAGTTGGTACCTAAAGAAAGCCAACCAAGCTTGATTGATCTTTTTATTCATCCTGGAGGCATCCATTACTTCCGGCATACACCATCAAGTTCAGTAACACTATTATTAATTGGTTGTTCGAATTTTTGGTGGGTTGAATTCCTTCCTGCCTCCCCTCCCCTACCGTCCTTCAATTTGTTTAAAAACAAAGCAAACTGGAAACTTGTCCTCCGGCTTATACACAATCTCTGGTTTGTTACAATTATATAATTTTCTGGGGATCTGGATTGTAGATCATTTTAATACTCTCCATGGCGTATTGCTTTGATTCAAGAAACTTGAGAGCACAAATTCAGTTCCGGTTTAGATTACTTTCGTAATAATGTTTTCCCCCATGGGATAACAAAGTAAGAAAAAAGGTTGAATTGGTTAAATTTTCACATTTATGGAAAATTTCTTGTTGCCACAGAGCCTTGGGATTGGTGAAACTCATTGATGGAGGTCGCACTGCTGTTAACTGGATGTCTGTCCATATCAATTTTACAGCCACAAAGGCAAATACCCAAGGGATGTTGCATGCCATGCGTTCTTGTTCAGGTGTGACAGTCTCAATTTATTCCATTATTGTTTGTTTTAATGCTCATTAACACTAATGAGAAATGAATTAGATAAAGAAAAAGCAAATAATATCAAGCCTTGTTAGTAAAGAATAGTTATGCGTCAGACATTATGATTTTTTTTTAAATTAAATTACCTTTAAAATGTTTTAAACTAAAAGCTAAAGTAAAGTTTTTAAATAAATATTTCTAGTCTGTTTGTTGTCTGGCATGGTCTGTGACCTATGTGGACATAGGGGTAGCTGTTAATAGCTTGTTAAATGTTTAGCATTAGTTTGTTCCATTCTCAGTAAATAAGTAAACTAGTAACTGAAAAAAAAAATCAGTGAAACTGGGATATATTGACCTAAAAATTCTATATTCTCTGGATTTTGAGAAGAGAAGGTGTTAACAAACACCTTGAAAAGAGCTAGATCACACTAACTAATAGGGAACTAATATATCCTATTAGTATTTTAGTTACTATCATCCATCTATGTCTATCCATAATATTTATATTAAGGTTTTTGCTTGTTAATAGTCATAACTTGGTGTATAATGTATAATGAATTGGTGTTACAAACACTTTTGTTGAATTACAATGATTAGATTTTTATAAAATCAAAAAAAAAAAATCAGTTAAGCTTTTAAAAGAAAATTCAAATGAGTTGATTTTTAAACCATCATCCTGCAGCCAAATGTCATGGCTTATGTGTCTCTCTAAGCCTGTTGGGAAAGATTCCTTCTGATCTTCTGGCTCTGGACACATGACGTTCATCATCCGATTAACATAAGTTTAGGAGGAGCCTGGCTGATAATTGACTAATCATATGGTCCCACCTACCCATATTACCTCCAGTATGTTAGACACCACCACCAAAGAGCTACATGATATAAGCTATCCCTCCTTTCACCCCTTCCCCACTCACCATGCATGTTTTCACTTCTCACTTTGCGTAAGACTGTCTACTCCTCGTTTAAACTGCGGTAATAGTTGAAAATGTAATTGGGGGGTGGGTGGGGGGTATTCTCCAGGTCCAGGTTGTTGAACAGCCATGGACTAACACTCGAACAGCTCGCCTAGTGCGCTTCTCCATTTCTCGCCAACCATGCTTGCAATACTAGGCAATTAAGAGCAGAGTGAATTCGTGAAATTTTATATACACAGATAAGCAAACACACCACCACTCAGTATCATTCAGGTGTGCTTATGTGGATGATGGTGATCAACAGAAGGGTCGTAAGTACCAAGGGTGAGGGGTTTGATGATCATGAGTTCTTAGCAAAACACTCAAAGTTCCCAGAAGCTTCTTTAAAACATTAATGAAATCACCATATTCAACATGTTATTTTGTCTTTCATTTTGATCTTAAATCAATCGAAAGATATTTGAAATAATTGAAAAGTACAAAACTGTCTTTTTAAATGAAGTTTGGACAGAATTGTCTGAGGTTAATAAACATTATCGTAATACGAAACTGTTGATGATGTTGCAAAGACTGTTTACAAAAGTAATGTAATTTAAAGAAATTGAGGCATTCTATGTTGACAATTAGTTTAAATTATATATTTCATTTGGAAAAAAAACAATGGATGTTCTCTTATTCAAAGTCAGATCTTTATACTAAAGATCATTAAAGAACAGGTTTAGACAGTCAAAGATTCAGGCATTCACACGCCAAGTTTTCATCTCACCTTCTCTTCTCCCAGTGGTCACTCTAGCATCTGTTGCATTACCTTGAGGGGCAATGTAGCTGTTTATAGGAGATGAGATGATACTGCTACATCATGCTGTTCCTCTGCAGAAGGCATCGCAGGACATTGGCTTTCTGATTCCGGGGTGATACCAATCCGCTGTTTGCAGCCGTAGTAAGCGTGAGAAGATTACTCCAGCCCCCGAGGCAGAACGCAGTCCAAAAGTCTCTGCTTTTCTTGGGCAGCTATCGCCTGGCTATCTCTCAGCTGAGTTCTCAGTCAAGGGCAGAGCTGATGGATTCTCTCAGATTGGTGAAAGGTTATCTGAGTGGTTTGCTCAAGTGGGTCTCAGAGGGCAAATGGCTTGGTGACATTAACACACAGCCCTACTGCCACCAGGCTAATGTTCATGACCGTCTTGACAAGGAAGGGTAATTCTCTTCAGGAAAACGTTATCAGAGCATGTAGTTGAAGGTGATGTCATGACTAGCCCTTTATTTAGACCTACTTCTTTTCCTGAAACTATATTGCAGAAAACATTTTTAAAGCAAAGAAAACGAAACTAAATTTTCTACTCTGAGCAAGTAAAAGGTAGTGACTGAAACTATAGTTCTGTCCAGAAGCGAAATTCATCTTAAAATAATCAACTTTGCATTTTAAAAGGCACATTTAAAGCCTGGTACCGACTGTCTTTTTTTACTGCGGAATTTGACCTTCATGACAACCATGAAGGCATTAACAATGATTACTTATTACAAGAAAGTTATGTTTACCCCAAAAAAATCTATACCTCCTTTCCAGCTCTTCCTTAAATGAAAACTATAAGATGAAAAATTAAATTGAGCTAATTGAAGAACTTTCCAGAAAGTGATAACACCAGTGCTACCATTTGTTCTTATGGAAATTTAACATTTTAAGGAGTTTTTTAAATTTTGTTGCATTTAACAGGTAAAAATTGAGGTCTTTTAAGCCTCTGGAGAAATTTAGAATTTTTTCTGTTAAACCCAAAAATGGCTTGCCTTTTAATTTAAACTCAAGTAAAAAATCAGGTGAATACAAGCAGTTTAAATGTTTAATTAATTAATTTAATTTAATTTTTAATTTAATTAATTTTTTTAAGGGATTGGCAAAAAGATGGACAAAGATGAAGCAAGTCATTGTTAGTAGAAGGATTTAATTAAAAGCTAGATAAAATGGATCCATTTGGAAATTGCCATAAAAGAACAAAAGTGTTTATTTCCTAGACACAAGACAAACAAAACCACCTAAAAACAAAAGGTTGTAATCCCTAAATATAATCTATATTTCATGAGTATCTTCATTGTCTCATTGCTTATTGAAAATTAAATAATAAATATTCATACAAAATAAAAAAAAATATTTTCAATATTAATACAAAATAATAAGAATATATAAGAATATTATTCTAAAACAATTAACAATGTCATGTGGTCCTACCTGCTATTTAATTGCAGAAGAATAGACTTGAAAAATGTATAGTTTATATCAAGTTTATACTTTTACATCAGAAGGTAGTCTTAAAGTGCTTATTGGTCATCAAGACTTACCTTTATGTCTGTCCAGCAGATTTTCTGAGGAAAACAACTACATTTCCCAGCAAGCTCGTCATCAGGTGACTGACAAGCTTGTAGGATTACAAATTTAAGTTGTGATTTTTTTAATTGAGATTTCACAATATAACTTTTTTATATTGCAATCACTTTTTAGCACTATTGCGACCTTATCTTGATTGCGCAGGAATTCTTTATTATGATAGATGGGGACCAAACATCTTGATAAGTATCTACTCAGGCTGGGCTAGTGTGATCATTTGTTGACTTCATGAACATTTGTGGCTGGCCTCCTCCTTGGAGATGCTTCCTAATGGTCTTAAAACCCAACGCAACACATTGCTTAGTTAGATTTTTTTGGAAGACGTTCAACATTAAAGCTTGTGATACCCCAAAGATCTCCTGGTCTTCAATTGTGAGTTTCCTACAAGCCTCACAGTTATTGGAACATATGCAGCTTTTTCACTGGGTTTTAGTAACAACTATACTCAGACTTTTGATCGGCTGTGCATTGTGTGCAGCTCCTCATTCAACTTCACTTGAAAAAGACAACACGTTTCTCTAAAAAATCCTTACAGCAGCTGTTTGAAGGCGATTTGTATTTTCGCACAGAGCATCTAGTTGTGTATATAAGTCCGTTGATATCAGTCTGTGGCGCTGTAGTGGCACATGCAGTGGAGGTTCTGGCCAATCGGTGTTTTTTGAGAACTGAGCAACCAGCAATCAACAGGAAGTCAGGTCAAACCTTTCTTTCCAATCAGAAAAAGTGTTACTTTAGCTTAACTCGCTTTTAGAATCTCATCTTAAGGGGTACTGAAAAAAGTACCTGTTGTGCAGATAGAATTTTGTGACTCCCAAAGCATGTAGAGTAGAGCTGTTACTTAAAAGCTAGGTAGAAAAGCAGCATTAGTGACAGAAACTACCAATTGTAAATGTTCACAAAATAGTGAAACCAGGGATATTAAAAATCTCACACATTATAAAAGTTGAATGTAGATTTTCCATTATTATTATACATTATTGTAATCAATGATCTATAATGGCAATTTAAAAATCCAAGGGAAAAACCGCCTGAACCCACTCGCTGCCCTGCACTACACATGCAAATTCCACACCGGCTTCTCTGCAAGGGGCTTTTTACACCTCTCGTGATGCAATGATGCTTCTTGCCCTTTGGATGACGCTCAGGGTGACACAGGGTATTTTCTCTCTTTTGTCAATGTTTTTGTAATGTTCATGAGACTTATCGAACAACTCTGGACATTAACAGATTCATGATAAGCTTTTCACTAGCCAATTTCTTTGTGAGCTGCGAGTGTGGATCGAGTGCTACCCAGTGACTTTTATTTCTGAACAGTACTCTGAGCACATGATCAAAGAGCCAGCTTTCATTGGCTGACCAAGAGATTTTGCATTTTGTATTGATTATATGGATAGGTGTGTGGTGGCCTTACATCACTTATTAAAAGCATTATAATTGAAATCACTTTAATTGAAATACAAATCACCCGTTTTACTTTTCCATTACTGAAATACAAACACTTTTTAATGATATTTTACTTGTATGATCTTATTATTGTAAACAATAGCATTAGAACATAAGTTTATTGTTAATGGCATCATCTTGTGATCAGTCTTAACGTGTGAACAGCTGATACCAGATATCATCCGTTTCTTTCAGCTTTAACAACCAAATTCTCACAAGAACACAGGTTTACTCGCTCAATTTGTGCCAGCCAGAGAGAAAAATGAGAAACACAGAGCTGCAGAGATCTAGAGAGAAGCAACGCGAGCCAGAGAGTTTATAACACAAATGAAAAAGAGGAGCAGAGGGGACTGCTGTCTCTGTTTTAATTGACTGTGTGAGTTTGGTTAATAAGGTATATGTTCTGCAGGCAGCGAGCAGAGCTTCTGAACATAATGGGTCTCTGAAGATCACTTTCTCTACAAGAGAACACACAGACCTCCCATCGCCATCTGTCCTTCCAGTCCGGACGCATGCTGAGCAAATTACGCCTCGTATAATGGACTCGAGTGAAAAATAGGCTGCTTTCGGTGCCTGAGTGCTGGGGTTACAGTCGTGATCTGAAGATACTCGCCATTAAATGGAAGAAATGTTGTAATGTCGCCTTTCATGAATGAGTGCCATCTGTGACTAATTTAATGGCATTTGAATTGACTAAATATTATGAATAATGCTTTGTCCTCTGTTGCAAAGGAGTGGCCTTATTTGAAAGCAGATTTATTTAATCTTATGGCAAATTGATCTTATTCCTGAAGGAAATTAAAGAAAATCACGAGTAAACATCTCTAATTCTATGATAAATTATCTCACCCACTCCCTGCATAAGATGTTGACACTGGCATGAATTGGCTTTGAAAATAGAGCCAGAGAGTAAATTGGGGACAGAGGCAATACACTACTCTTCAGAGAGAATGACCTGTACAATTACCTAAATGCACATTATGGCAGGGTGTTTTAGTTCAGAATCTAAACTCCACTTACATATACAGCCACAGCAGCTCTGAAGAGGGCACGTAATTACATAATTTGAGACGTTTCAGATTATTTGTATAAGCATAACCAATGAAATGCCAAGTAACATTATAACAGCTGTTGGCTTTATATATATATATATATATATACACGACACACATCAGGCTCACGGATTGCTGGGCTTCTGTAAGCAATGAAAACTACTGAGGCATCACGACGCACTTTGTTGAAATTGCATTAATTCGCTCTAACTGTGTGTAAAACTGACAGTACGTGGAGGCATGTGTGGATCATTGTCTCGTGTGCATGCGTGTGTTCACTGTCAAGATACGGTGCATAAAATAAAAACAAGTTCAGAGTAGTGTAAAACAATATTAAAAAGCTGAAGAAATAAATATAGTGTTGAACAATGTAATGTTAATTAAATAAAAAAAATTCCTGCTCAGAGGTATTGCCAACCTTATGCCACTTGCAAACATATGGAGAATGATCAGAGGATGATGTGACCTATAGTTAAATTGGAACGTGATTTTACCTCAGACCTATGTAAAAGGAAGGGCAGCACGGCTAAACCCATCACATGGCTGAAGATCGATTTTTCCAAGTTTTAAAGAAGTTTTTCCTAAGTCATGTTAGAAGTGTCAAAGATCTAAATGATGTTGTTGCCGGAAGTACCAAAGCTCTAAATGGTGTTATATGAAAAGTACCAAAGAACTAGATAACGCAGGACACATGCTGGGAGTGCCAAAAGCTAGAGGACACATGCTGGGAGTGCCAAAGTGCCAGAAGACACATGCTGGGAGTGCAAAAGTGCCAGAAGACACATGCTGGGAGTACCAAAGTCATAGAGGACACATGATAGGAGAGCCACAGTCATAAAGGACACATGATAGGAGAGCCACAGTCATAAAGGACACATGATAGGAGAGACAAAGTCCTAGAGGACACATGCTGGGAGTGCCAAAGTCCTAGAGGACACATAATAGGTGAGACAAAGTCCTAGAGGACACATGATAGGAAAGCAAAAAGTCATAGAAGAGACATGATGGGAGTGCCAAAGTGCCAGAAGACACATGCTGGGAGTGCCAAAGTCATAAAAGACACATAATAGGAGATACATAGTGCTAGAGGACACATGCTGGGAGTGCCAAAGTCCTAGAGGACATATGCTGGGAGTGCCAAAGTGCTAGAGGACACATGCTGAGAGTGCCAAAGTGCCAGAAGACACATGCTGAGAGTGCCAAAGTCCTAAAAGACACATAATAGGAGATACAAAGGTCTAGAGGACACATGCTGGACGTGGCAAAGTGCTAGAAGACACATGCTGGAAGTGCCAAAGTGCTAGAGGACACATGCTGGGAGTGCCAAAGTGCCAGAAGACACATGCTGGGAGTGCCAAAGTCACAGAGGACACATGCTGAGAGTGCCAAAGTCATAGAGGACACATAATAGGAGAGCCAAAGTCATAGAGGACACATGATAGGAGAGCCAAAGTCATAGAGGACACATGCTGGGAGTGCCCAAGTGCTAGAGGACACATGCTGGGAGTGCCCAAGTGCTAGAGGACACATGCTGGGAGTGCCAAAGTCCTAGAGGACACATGCTGAGAGTGCCAAAGTCATAGAGGACACATAATAGGAGAGCCAAAGTCATAGAGGACACATGATAGGAGAGCCAAAGTCATAGAGGACACATGCTGGGAGTGCCCAAGTGCTAGAGGACACATGCTGGGAGTGCCCAAGTGCTAGAGGACACATGCTGGGAGTGCCCAAGTGCTAGAGGACACATGCTGGGAGTGCCCAAGTGCTAGAGGACACCTGCTGGGAGTGCCCAAGTGCTAGTGGACACATGCTGGGAGTGCCCAAGTGCTAGAGAACACATGCTGGGATTGCCAAAGTTGTAGAGGACCAAAGTGCTAAGCTTTGGAAATGCTAAAGTGCTAAATGATATTGTGCTGGAAAGTAGCAAAGTTCTAGATGATGCAGTGTTAGTGGTGCTAAAGCAGTGCTGGAAGTGCCAAAGCGCTAGTGGTGCAGTGCTGAAAATGCCAAAGTGAAAGTTGATAGTGCCAAAGTGATAGAAGACATGTGCTTGGAATTAATGCACTTGCTAGATTATGCAGTTCCCAACATGCCAAATCGCAAGATGGCACAGTACCCGAAGTGCTAGTTTAAGTCAAGTCAGAAGTGCCAAATATTTAAATCATGTTGTTAAATGGTGTTATATTAAAAGTACCAAAGCCTAGATAACGCAGTGCCGAAATGTGCTGGATGATGCAGTGCTGAAAGTGCCAAAGCAGTAGATGGTGTGGTTCAGAAAGTGCTAGATAATGCGGTGCCAGAAGTGCCAAGCCTCTAAATGATGTGGTGCCACAGGTGCTAATGTGCTAGAAGACACGTGCTTGGAGTCCCAAAGTGCTAGATGACACTGTGCCTGAAGAGTCAAAGTCATAGTGACGGTGTTGGAAATACAGAAGCGCTGGATCACGCAGGTGCCGTAGTGGTAAATCACTATGATGCCATGCCAAATGGTAGGTTTCATGTTGCATAATGCTCTAACTACACCTCCTCAACATTATGAATTCCCTCAACGGTAACAACTAAAAATCTCTCATGCTTACCATAGCCACGTTTTATCTCCACTTTAAAAACGTGTTTCCCCTAGCGTCAGACAATTGAATTTAATAATCAGGCTGAAAAATACTTTTGACCTCTGTGGTTAGAGGCATCGTTGAGTGTAAAAAAGAACACGTACCTCATATCAAAGCAAGCATGAAGTAAACACGGAGGACAAACTTACACCCTGGAGAACACCTCATCTCCATTTGCAGTAGGTGTCTGAGTGCCAGCAGATCCTGTGGGACCCCCTTAAACTAGACCATGTGCCTATTGTGCAAAATCTTTCTCTCTCTCTCTCTCTCTCTCTCAGCAACAGTGTGCTCAACTTGACCTTCGCAAGCTTGTTTGTTCACATGTGTAAGCTCAACGTTACAGGCACAACTGTGTGGGAAGTGGATTATACCACAAAACCACCTCTCCTTTCGTTTTTAAGAGTGTGATTTTCTCTTGCTGGTGAGAGTCCTTGTGAAAAGCTTGGGAAGGGAGAGAAGGAGAAGGATGTTCATTGTTTTTGTTGAAGGGAAAGGAAAAGAAAAAAAAAAAAAAGATAAAATGAGGTTAAGAGAGAGGAAAGGGGATGAGCAGTGTTTTAGCACAGATCATGCAAGACTGGTGTGTATTTCGATGATGTCCTCTGAGTGTGCAAGTGAGGATAAAGGCATTCCAGTATGAGCGTTTAGATTGCTGTTGGCTTTATCTTCTCTAGCCTCCATCTTCCAATGTAGCGTCTAGAGTCTAGACTGAAGACAGACGAGGGCTAGTTTAAAGCCGGGCAAACGCTGTGATTTTTCAGTCGAGCGATTATTCTACAGATCGTGCCGAATTCAGCTGAATCGTGTGTTCGGTTTCTGCACAGTGGATTGCACAAATTGCAAAGGCAGCTCGTTTGTCTAAGCTGGGACTGAGACACTCTTGTCTCCTGTCGTGTTTGGCCCATACAGTCAATGGTTTGGTAGATGTACGGTTTTAACAGCCGGGTTGCATCCCCTCGTAGAGTGTGAGAAGATAAATCATGTGCTTTTATTTTGAAATTCAGCTCAGCAGGAACTGATTCTTGCAACTGAAAAATCTTAGTGTCTGCCCAGCTTAAGACTGGATGTCTGGGATGTAAAATGGGGTAAAATCTCCTCTCTGTATCTACAGACTCACCGATCCCTAAATATGTTTTATATGACTAATCTTCATATATCACTGTCGTTAATCATAATTCACAAGTCTGTCCTCTTTTTAACTTACTTTACTTTAGCCTATATTATGATCTGTCTATTAAACTCACATTTTGCCATCCTTTAGACTGAATATGTACAAAGGCATTTCTCCAAATCTGATCTAGAAGCATAAGATAGAAGTCTTAAAGAAAAGACACAAATAGGTTCCGATTGGAGTCAGAAGGAGGCAAATGGGTGCTTCTGGTAAGATTTGTTTGAGGTAATTAGCACTTTTAATGCTCCATCAAGCATGCATTTGAGTTGGAGGTATTACTTAACCTTGATGAGATCAGCCAGTGTGATTTTCAAACATGCAGCTCGATTGGTCTTTATGGATGGATTTCAGCTGCTAATTGAGATCAAATGTTCATCTGTGGGGCATCTTAACAGGAATAGCCACAGAGAGCATTAGAATAATCAAAGTAATTTAGATAAGAGCAGAAATTAAGATGATTCATTAACAGAATTGCTTTATATTTTCTGCTTGTCATGCAGCGCTTTTAACCAAGAGTTCATGACAAAATCGATTGAATTGCTGTGATGTTTAAAATGAAACCAGGTACCCAGCTAACAAATTTATGTTACAAGAACATTCTGGGAATGTTACCTCTATTGTTGCATAAATGTTAGTTTTCCAGTTTGGGAACGTTCTCTCAAGGTTATTAAAAACATTTTGAGAATGTTCTCTCCTCTTCTGTGTAACTGATAAGATAACAAAAAAACCTTCAAGTAATGTTTTGAGAGAATTGTTCCTAAAACGTTTTCTTTCCGCTTATGAGAACTTTCATAACTCACAAAAAAATGTTCTGAGAATGGTATTTAGATATGTTTTAGTTTAACATTATTAAAATAATAACATCATTAGCTAACATTTAGACAACCTTTAAATAATATTAGCTAATGTTATAAGAATGTTCCCTGTTAGCTGGGTAACCTTGCACCAAACATCTAGAGAGCTTTTGTTGTTTTGAGTCTGTAATTCTTTGACAGTCTTTTAAAGTTAAAGTTATTTTCCACCAAAAACATGTTTACTTTGCAAGAGATATCAAGACATTACATGCTTGTATACCAGTAAAGTGAAGGGTTTGGGGTAAAACACTCGATCTAAAATAAGTGGATTTGTTGACAGAGATTTAGCAGCAAATCTTCTTTAGCTGCATTTACATTTTACATTTGTGCAAAATGTTCTCCAATTTCTAGAAATAGCACACAAAACTTTTTATCATTTCAATTCTTCAGCCCGAGCATTTTATGATGTGGTAAGCCGATATACCCCTCCCCCCAATACTGACATGCAAGCATACAATTAGCAGTCTTGCATTCCAATCACTTCCATGCAGACTATTTTTACAACCATTTGTGAAAGAATGTGTTTCTCTCAGAAGCTCAGTGAATTTCACCATTAAACTATGATAAGACACCACCTGTGCTACAAGTCTATAAGATTTCCTTACGCCTTAATATTTTACAGTCAGCTCTATTAGTAAATTGAAATGTTTGTTACGTGATAGGAAAGTCACAAAAAGTTACTTTGCAGGGTTAGCGAATGTTGAAGTGCATGTTGCAACCGTCTACAGGTGTTTGCTACAGACTTTCAAACTTACCAGGTTAGTTCAAAAGCGTTGAGCAGAGAACTTCTTGGAATAATTTTCCACTACCAATTTAAGCCATACATTAACATTGCTGCATTCAAGCCAAACATTAACAACTGCAAAGCGTCAGATGCAGTGGTTTCAAAAGCAAGCTGCTACGGGACTCTATAGCAGTGGAGATACTGAATAGCACTTCTCCCGTCTCCATCTCACAATCTGAGAAAATACTGGTTTTGACAGTTTCCCTCTCTCTCTCTCTCTCTCTCGACTTGTTCTTCACAAGCTTGTTTGAACACATTTGCAAGCTTGACGTTAAATGTATTCTATATGCAGTTGTAGAAAGCACGCCGCCACTGGCCTCTAGAGAACGATACTTGTCTAACTGCATGTTGTGTAATGTTTGATGGAACATTGCAGATATTTACCCATTCTTGGTGTGAACACAGCATTATTTTGCCAGGTTTTTCATTTCTTTAAATTTTAGAATGAGCTCAGATAATGCAAGTGAATATGGCAAGAGAGCGTCACGGTGGCGCAGGTTTGAATGTTCTCCCCGTGATCGCGTGGGTTTTCTCCGGGTGCTCCGGTTTCCCCACAAGTCCAAAGACATGTGGTATAAGTGAATTGAGTAAGAACGATTGCCCATAGTGTTAAAGTGTGAATGTGTGTGTGAATGTTTCCCAGCGATGGGTTGTGGCTGGAAGGGCATCCGCTGCGTAAAACATATGCCAGAGAATTGGCGGTTCATTCCGCTGTGGCAACCCTGAAAGGGAAGAAAGCCAACATGAAGATGAATGAATATGGCAAGAATGGGATATATGTTGTGGTGTAGAATTGACTCAGAGAATTCCACCGTGGAGTTGTGGAGACAGGGGTGGAGGAGCTTATGCAGTTAGTTATCTAGGTGTTAGGGAAATGCTACTGTTTTATGACTAGTGTCACGGCCACACCATGAAAACTCTTGAATGGGATGGCATACGATGATGCGAAAGAGGAAGTTCCAGCCTTTGCGGTGAGATTTCGTATTCCGTGCTGATGATTAAATGATGACTTCACAGCGTGGGATTAGAGAGGATAGAGCATGAGCTTACTGAAATCTTGTTTTAAACCTAGATTTTATTTTTTAGGGTTTTAGTGTTGGCGTGAAGTACATTAGAGGGAAACTTTTTGCTGTTTGGATGAAGTATATTTAGAGATTTCTCTTTGAATGTAAACAGCTTAACAGTATTTCGTGTGTGTTCATGACCATGGCATGTGAGGCACCTGGATATACATAGAAATGTAAAATTAAACAAATTAAAGTGTGATTTATTCAGTATTAACATTCCTTTTCATTTAATGTCACAATGTTTGGAATGGTTTTTCTTTTTTTGAAAACAGCTTAATTTTCACGTTTAACTTTCAAATGCACAGAACAGGTGATCATCACTGAGCCTCACCGTGGATTGCACAATTATTATGCTGCGATAGCCTAGCGTGCTATGCAGAGAGTGTGTATTGCTGTACCTCTGCATTTCACTATAAAAATGTTAAAACATTTAATTTGTTTAGTTCAGCTGGTGTAAATAATGCACTTTGTTTATTTTTATTGTGTTCAACAGTATGTGTGTAGGTATGCTTAATGCTGAGCAGTCATGGCAGAGGGCGGTAGTAATCCTGGGAGTCTTTTTGCACTGTCAAACATTAGAATGAATGATCGCATTAGCAAGTTACCCTACAAACAGTTAGCAAGTCAGATGCAGCCATTCCAGTATTTTCATCCTGTTGCTTGGGCTTATTTAAAAATTGAGGATTTCATATCTAAAATTCTAAAACTGGACTTTCAATCGAACTATGAGATACTAATCGAAAGGATGACCGACACAAGAACTAAAAAAAAGATGATAACTTTTTTTAAGTAGTTTTTTTCTATGTTAAAATTTGCATATTTAAAAAAATGTTGTTATGACATATTAAACAAAACACATAAAATGTCGCCAAGCAAATTTTGAACATGCTACTCTGTATCATTTATATATTTTCAAAACTGACTGATGATGTCAGTGCCTCACCAAACATGAACCTCACTGCAAAGGAGTATATCTGAAAACCAGAACTGGACTTGGGAAGTACAGAAACAAAATAAAAATCAGAAAAGGTAAACAAACTGACACTGACAGTGGGTTACTTGCCAAAAAGACTACTAGCTCTTGTCAATTTTCTCAAAGGTTGTTTATGACATTAATTCCAGATTCGTTAATGCATTTACATGAGACGACAGAAATACTCAGCATAACCTAGTTGCTGATGCACATGTAAACAAATTCATTGGCACAAAACAAATATACAGATTATATGTAAAAGATGACAGAAGAGAATAACAATTTAATGAGAAACACTATGAAGGGTGACGAGCTTAACAGAGTATAAGAGTAAACTGAGTTCAGAGAAACTTCCGGTTGTTAATGGAGTCGTCTGCATGGTGGTTGATGGCAGTGAACTGAAAAAAAGCAGGATAAATCAAATGAAACGTTTTAATGAGAACGCACAAGATGTGAAAAACACAAGAAATGTATAAATATTCAGTTTTTTTTTGTGGAAGTCCTTGGTTGCATGCTGTGAATCGTAGATAGAAGAGGGTACAGTATTGTTCAACAAACAGCCTTCTGCATGCATTAAATGCTCCTTTTATCGTTCTTGTTTAAAGAGGGGTATACGATTTTAGCATCTGTAGTCCAGAGAATTTCCATTCTTCTGATTTTATGTCCTTGACTGAACAAGGTAACAGAAAAAACATTAGGCTGAAATCAACTTGTTTGTTTGCTGCCTTGCTGTGAACGCATTTAGCAGAAAATGAAATTAGTGTACAAGTTTATTACAAAAAAAAATAAGTACAAATTTCAGAAAGCTGTGTGCTGTAGACTAGAAGCTCATGATTTTGTAGACCTATAAATCATGATGTAAGTGTCCAAGTCTCAGCGTAGAAAACAGCATTGCTGTTATGCTGAATGAAAAACAACTTTAAGCGGCTGTCCTCTCTGGAAAATGATGAGAGAAAATGAATTTAATCGGCGTCCAGTGGTGAGATTTCTCTGCGGTTATACTTTCCCCCGTCTCACTCACATTACATCACTGTCCTTTTTTAACCCCTGGAGAAGTCGGAATAGGTGTGGAGGAGACAAGAATGTGTGTTTCTATGGTTACAGATGGCAGAGAGGCTTTAGCTGAAGGGAAGTGGTCAGGATGCAGGACGCAACCTCTTTTCACGCTCCTTTTCCATAGAACTTTCACCTCAATTTTAGCAGCCGGAGACCAGAGGGAGGAACATGGAAAGGTCACTAGATTGAATGCCTCTTGTGCTTCTCTGTGTTTCTGAATCAGCTCGGCACATTGTGTGCTGTTTTAACTTGTTACTCTGCTAGAAAAAGAAATGTTTCACAACTTACTTTCAACAGTATACCATTCTCTCTCTGAGGAGGGAAACATATGCTTTCAGAAAATAAAAAAGCATGAGAATGGGACACCAGGGAGTTGTGTTTTGATCTATTTTTAAATTCAATAAGCTTGAATAAAATGAAAGACATTATAAAAAGACGAAACAACTAATTTGGAAACATTTGTTGTTGTTGTTGTTTTTAAGAGAACTTCATTAAGCTAATCTAAAAACAAACAATGTGTTCATTTTAGTGAGATTTTTTTTTAATCATTGCACAAGTACTCTAAATTGTCTATACTTTCATATGGAAAGAACTTATACGAAGAGATGTGTGCTTATATGAAAACATATATGCAGTATACGATAATATATTCAACATAAAGACCACATATTTCAGGTGCATATATGTAAATAAAAAATGCCATATATGTCTTCTGTATTGTTTATTTATTTCTCCATATACAGTAAACCTTATTTGTATAAACAAGATGTGTCTCATAGCTCAGATCTCACTTTGGCAACCATCATACATGATGCTTATATAGCTCAAATTGTTTCATGATCAAGGCAATAACTATTGTAAATTGGTATTACATGTATTTGGCATGTTATAGAATGAAAGCTATGATAGGAAATGTATAACAAAATGATTTGTCCCTTTCTGTGCATTTCTATTTAAGGCTTTAAGCATTGTTTTACATTTTGCAAATATTTTGCTACATATCACTTTACTACTTTCCTTTGTGTTTTGTCCCAAACACATTATGGAAGAAATTTCACTGACTTGAATGGGATGGCATATGACAGTGTGTAAATGAAAATAACAGCCTATGTACACGATTTCGGCCAAGTGTTTGTGAAGTTGTTTCAAATATATTTATAAACTTTAAAATGTATAATTTTAATAAATATAAAAAAAAATATTGATAGATTGGTTGATTGATTTATTGATTGAGAACCATTTTTATCAAAAAAAAACAGACAACACAAAATGACAATGTACTGCACTAGAAGAAACAAATGAAATATTACATGGTAGTAATATTTATAGACACTGTTGTTGTAGCATGGTATTTGTAGTTCAAAGTCTACGATTGCAAATAAAAGTATCTCAAACACTTCTAAAAAAAAGTGTTAACATTTAGAAACATTTTCAAGTTTGTTTTAGGCATGGTTTGTATAAATGTTATATGTTCATAAAAGGCTGTAAAAGACATAATATTACATATATACGATTTTAAACAATGTCCCAGCCACAGCGGTTGTTGTAGTCATTGTTGTTGATACTTGGTAAGAAAGAAATAAAACATTTTGGCCAAATTCTGACGTCCCAGAATCTGTGCCTACAAATGTGGAACATTTAGATCTAGAGTGATTCAAATTTCAATCTAAATATATTGTTCGTGTTGCTTTGTATCATTCATGTTTGTGTTAATGTCAGTGTACTTCTTTGCACTTTGAATTTTAATGACTATTAAGTAGTTTTTACCTACATTTTATATTTTGTCTGGTCAAAGACTCTGCAAGAAGACTTCTTACCAGTTGGACACTGGTTGGAGACCCAGATATCCTCACTCCAAACACACACGTCATCTCCTGTCTTCAACAACCAAAACTGTGGTACCCTTACGCAAGGCTCCTGCCCCCTTGGCTCCACACACATGGCTGCCCACTTCTCCAGGTGACTGTTCATGTTGTGTTTGCTCTCTGCTATTTGTTTGGGCTGTGGGATGGGTTAAATACGGAAAATAACAGTCTGGCTGTAGTTCACTGTACATCTGGCCATAACCTCACTTTTACTTTTTTTATTTAAATGACACATATATCATATAATTTATTATTTTTCACTATAAGGAATGTATTTTTAGTTTAGTGCAAAGATTTAGAATACAAATTGTGTGGAACAACCTCTCTTTTTTTTTTTTTTTTTTTTTTTTTTTTATACCTGTCCTGTCCTACTTCAAAGCAGCCCCATGAGAAGGGAGGTGCTTCGTATGAGTTGGTCAGTTTTGCTCTTTCCAGAGAATTGAAGATATTATATATTGATTATTCCTCTGGATAGAAGCTTTTAATTTATTTCATTCGCATTCATCACAATAATTACATTAATCAATCATATAAACATACATCAGGACAGGACGGTGTTAATAAAAAAAAGGGGGAAAGAGGAGAGAAGTAATTGAGGGGAAAACAGAGGTAGAGAAGTTTTGGAGGGGGAAAGAGAAGGTGAGAGGTAATTGTGGGGGAAGGAGTCAAGATTGAGTTGAAAATGAGAATAAGTAAAATAAATAATATTAGATACCTACCTAATTACATCCAAGTAGTTCGCATCTTTCTACAGATATGCATACAAATATAAATATACATACATACATACATACATACATGCAGATAAACACGCAGAATAATAATAATAATAATAATAAATATAATTAGTAATCATATACATATATATATATATACATATATACATATATACATATATATATATATATATATATACATATATATATATATACATACACACACACATACATACATACACACATATATATATACACATACACATAAGTAATTGAGTGTTACAGGACAGGTGACCTAAACCTCAAGCATCTAGCAGCGACCAAACATCCCAGGTGTCGTGACTAACCTTCTATGTCCCAAATGAAATGTGGGATCTGCCTCAAGCCAAGTCCCATATATGGTCAGGAACTACCCAGATATCCAGCCCACCCCCCACAGAACGACAAGTTTTGGGGCCTGGGACCCGGAGCCGGACCCGCCCCACCTCCCCTGGTAAAGTCGGCAACCCCAGAGAGCAATGCCCGGGGCCCCAGTGGGCCCGCTGCAGCAGGAGGTCGACCAGCCCAAAGCTAGGTGGGAATGCAGCCCCTGACAGTGTGGGCAGAGACTGGGAGGCCCCACCCACAAGCACCACCATGCCCACATCCCCCCGCGGTAGGCCCCCAGTCCCGGGCACCTCCGTGGACCCGCAAGAAAAAAGGGAGGACGGCCAAGGGACCAGATGGGCGCGGGTAGGGACACCACTCCAGACTCTCTTCCTGTCCCGGGAAGTAGCCAGTCACTCACCTGCAGCCCGCACCCACCCCCGCAGCCAACCACACCCCCGCGATGGTGGGCCCTTACCCCCCAAGAGGGAAGACGGGGGCAGTCGTCCACCCATTCCCCAACATCTGCTCCCAGTTGTCATGTAATGCAGGTATATGTGGGTGTGTTGGAGAGATAAAATGCAATAAAAGAGGGAATGGTGTCCTGGAGTATCACGGTCGTTTGGCGGATGATGTCCAGGCACCACCACCCGCCCTACATATCTAATGTGTATTTAAAATGAGGGTAGCCTTCTCCGTCGTATATTGTGGGAGGTGCCACAGATCTGCAGCCTCCTCCCACCAAGATTTAGACAGAGAGACTAGCCCTCCAGGCCTAAATGTAGTGTGTCCTTGCGAGTGTTGTAAGGGGCCCAGGGGTTGCCCAACCCCGGAAGCGAGGCAGTGGCAGGTGAGATTGGCTTACTGTCCGCTCCGGGAGGAAGGCCCACCTGGTGCCCTGGAGATGTTCTGTGTCCTATGTGATTAAAACTGAGAGTCCCCGTCTAAAGGAGGCAGGGCGGGATCGCCGATAGGTCACCCCGCCTGCCTGATCCCCCATGGGAACAAGGACCCTCATGATTCTATTTGTGTGAGTGAAGAGAGTGTGTGTACTGGGATCTGGTGTGGTGAGTGGGAGCAGCCGACTAGCCACACCGTCCATCCCCCCAGGGACAGCACTGCCCCCCACCGCAGGGGCCACGGGAGACCTGTGAAGGATAATGCGGGCAGCCGGGAGACAGCTGCCCCCCCTCGGGACCAGTCCTACTCATTCACACGCACTTACGCACCCACCCGTCTCTCAAATGCACATACTCGCATACACACCCTCCACCCCATCCACACACACACACACACATATGTTCAATCACCCCCCCCCCCCACACACACACACACACACACATACACACTGGAGCCACTGCTTGAGCATGCACAGGGCCGGCCCCAGCCCGGTAGGAAGCCTCACCCCGCCCAGACCGGAATCGCTCCCGCGCCCAACCGATCCCCGAACCGATACCCCCCCTAACCCGCAAGCCCCGGAAGCACCACGGGTGCTGGCTAGCCTCCTGCCCGGAGACTGTGGCGATAGCAGCAGCCGTGAGTTCCGGCCCCCCCGTGTCCCCCCCTCACCGCCCCTGACAACCACCCCGTCACCCTGAGCTGGCCGGCACCCCGCAGGCCCGGGCCCCCCTAGACCCCCCAAGCCCCACCCCCCATGGCCACCGCCAGCCAACGGAGGAGCAGCCAGCCAACCCATCTTAAGGCACCCTGCCCGACCCCCCACCGCCCCGGGGTGACAGCAGCCTTAACCCAGATGATCCAGTCCAGATACAGGACTCAGCTCAATGCAGACAGTCTCTAACTAGAACTGGAGGTAGCTGGGGCATTAATAATTAGAGAAGTTTACAGTTATTTAATTGAAAGCAGATAACGTTTCCTAGGTGAAGTAGTCTATTAGAATGTTAGTGTACTGAGTGATGCATAGTTTCTTTTTAGTTTTCCAGTTCATCAGAATAATTTTCTTTGCGACAAGCAAAGCATTGAAAATTAAGACTGATGTGTTGACCTCAAGATCAGACTCAATACTATCTAGGTCCCCTAATAGACAAAGTGCTGGTGTTGGTGAGATGAGGTGTCTAACCCATGATGATAGCTGTCCGCAGACTCCTTGCCAGAATTTTTGTACTGGTAAACATGACCAGAGAGCATGTAAATAGTTGTCCACAGCATTCTCATTGCAGTGTTGGCAAATGTTGGAGTCAGAGAGACCCATTTGAAACATTCTTTGACCTGTATAATGTGTTCGGTGAAGAATTTTAAATTGTATTAGCTGTAAGTTTGGGTTTGTGGATACTTTAAATATGTTTGAGCATATACGATTCCAGAATGACTGATTTGTAGTTGTAGATAAATCTTTTTCCCATTTGGTAGTGGGTAGACATACTAAATTGTCTGTTCTCAATAATAAAATACATATTTTAGAGATTAGCTTAGGTGTTGTCAATCCAATAAATTTTTCTAGTACTGAGGTTAACTGTAGATCTGGGTGATTTATTTTGTGTGTTTCAGTGAGTAAAGACTTGAGCTGTTGATATTCCAGGAATCTACTTGTAGCTAAACCGAAAGTAGAAACCAATTCTTCGAATGAAATGATTTTATTGTCTGAGATGATATGTCTGAGATGTGTTATTCCATTATTTTGCCAGCTTGGAAAATTTATTGCCTTTTTGTTTAGTTGAAAGTCTGGATTGTTCCAAATTGGTGTGCGTTGGCAAGGAGCAAGCGGTGAACCAGTCATTTTCAAAAATTCCCACCAGGCTGTTAGTGAAGTACGTATGCTCACATTCTGAAAGCAGTAGTGATGTTTTAGTCTTACACTTATAAATGGTAAATCTGCTATTTTGGTGTCTTTGCAAAATGTCTGCTCAATGTCAAGCCAGGCGAGGTCGGTTGGGCTAGAATTTATCCATTGATGGACATGTTGCAGTCTGTAAGAGAGGAAATAGTTGTAAGGGTTTGGTAGCTCCAGGCCGCCACAGTCCTTAGATTTTCTGAGCTTTTGTAAGCTAATGCGTGGTGGTTTGTTTTTCCATAAAAATCTGGAAAAATAAGAGTCTAATGACTTAAACCAATCCTGTGATGGGTGATTAGGAATCATTGAAAACAGATAATTAATTCTGGGCATAACCATCATTTTAATGCTAGCAATTCTTCCCATAAGTGATATGGGCAAGGGCTGCCATCTTTTGAGGTCGTCTTCTATTTTTTTAAGTAATGGTAAATAATTTAGTTGTACCAGATCTGACAGCCTAGGTGAGAATTCAATGCCCAAGTACCTGATATTCCCTGATTTAAATGTGGTTGAAGAGGAGGTGTCCTGGAAAACCATGTTGATTGGCATAATAGTCGATTTTCCCCAATTTATGGAATATTCAGAAATGGCTGAAAAGGATTTAATAACACCAATAGCTGCTGGAATAGAGAGATGTGGGTGAAGTAGGAACAATAACACATCATCTGCGTAAAGGCTTATTTTGTGATGTATATTTTTTGTACTTATTCCAGTAATTTTAATGTTTTGCCTAATTGCTTCAGCTAGTGGTTCAATAAAGATTGCGAATAGTGAGGGAGAGAGTGGGCAGCCTTGTCTAGTTCCTCTTTGAAGGTTAAATCTAGAGGAAGTTTGGTCATTTGTTCTAACTGATGCATTTGCAGAGCTATAAAGTATTTTGATCCATTCTATAAAAGAATTGCCAAATCCAAATTTATGGAGTGTAGCTAATAGGAATTTCCAGTTAACTCTGTCAAATGCTTTTTCTGCATCTAAAGAGATAATGGTAGACTCTAGCTTTTGGTTGGTTGTAAGATCAATCAAGTTAATTAGTCTATACATGTTATTTGATGAGTGTCTACCCTTGATAAAGCCAGTTTGGTCTGGGTGTATTATATGGGGGGTAATTTTTTTCAGTTTTTTAGCGAGGGCTTTACAAATTATTTTTACGTCTACATTTATAAGAGAGATTGGTCTGTAGCTTGAAGGCATTGTTTTGTCTTTTGCTGGTTTGAGGAGCAGACTTATAAATGCTGAGTTCATGTTTGATGGCATTTTACCTTCAGATTTAATTTCATCCACCATTCTGCAGAAGGTGGGTGCTAGCACATTCCAGAACTCTCTGTAGAGCTCAGTTGGATAACCATCTGGCCCTGGAGCTTTTTTATTTGGCATTTGCTCTAGAGCCTCGTGAAGATCAGCGGAAGATAATGGCGAATCTAAGTTTTCTATTTGTTCATTTGTTAGTTTTGGTAATTCTAGACTGTTTAAAAATAAGTCAATGTCAGGCACAGATGGGTCAATTTGAGATGTGTATAGATTTTTATAATATTCCCTAAAGGTATCATTAATCTCTTGGGGGTCATGAATGAGTTCCCCCTTTTTGTTAATTACTGATGAGATTGTTTGTTTTTCTTTGTTATTTTTAAGTAAATTTGCTAAAAATTTGCCACATTTGTTAGCATGTTTAGGGTTATCCAGAAGTAGCCTTTCTATTTGGAATTGGGTTTTCCTATCGATTATGTTATTAAGCGCTAATTTCTGTTTCCCTAATTCTTTCAGGATATTTTCTTGAGGATTGTCTGCGTAGGCAGTTTCGAGTGCTTTAATTTGGGTTTCTAATTCCAGTTCTTGCCTAATATCCTGTTTTTTCTTGAATGAGGAATATGAGATTATTTTACCTCGCATTACTGCTTTTGCAGTCTCCCATAGAACACACGCTGAGGTTCCTGGGGTGTCGTTGATTTCCATGAAGGTTGCCCATTCTCTTTCGAAATGATTTATAAAGTCCTGATCTTTAAGTAGTGATGTGTTAAGTCTCCAGCTTCTGCTTGATTGTGAAAAGGTTTTGGACAGTGAGAAAGAGACTGGTGCGTGGTCGCTGATTGTGATAGAGTGAATGCTGGTAAGCGAGATGTCTGATAGAACCGAGTTGTTTACTAGGAAGAAATCTAGTCGTGACTGTGAGTGGTGAACCGATGAATGAAAGGTGTATTCCCTTAAGGTAGGAAAAAAAGAGCGCCATGCATCACAGAGACCAAAATCATTCATATATTGTTTGAGAATTCTTGTCGACTGAGAGTTTCTACAATTTGCGGCTGTATTCAGCCTGTCCAATTTTGGGTTAAGTACAAGGTTTAAATCCCCTCCTATTACAAGCTTGGCACTAGAATGAGCAGATAGAGCAGTGAAGAAAGTGTGGAAAAAAGAGGGGTCGTCAATATTAGGTCCATAAATACTAGCAATGCAGTATTCTATGTTAGATATTGTTATGTTAGTTATAATAAATCTTCCTTCAGGATCTGAAGTAGTATTATTATGGGTAAAGGTGACATTCTTACTTATAAATATGGCGACCCCTCTTTGTTTGGAATTGTAACAGGCTGAGTACACATAGGGAAACTGTGGTGAGTAAACTGTGTTATCAAATAAATTGGGGAGATGGGTTTCCTGTAACAATACAATATCTGCCTTCATTTTATTTATATGGTTAAAAATTTTAATTCTCTTCTCTTTCTTGTTAATGCCACGCACATTCCAGGTGACAAACCTCAGTGATGTCATAGTTAGCTGAGTGACAGGTTTGTGTTAGTAAATCTTATGTGTATGTTAGTCTGGGCATTCATGCCAATACATGCAGCTGCTGGTGAATGCGTGATTAGAACCGCGCGTGTGCTTGTAAGTTGTGGTAGGTTAGTTATGAAATAGCTGTCTATCTGCTTCTGAATGTAGTCTAAACTATAAAATAGTGGGGTTAACAGGTAGGAAAAAAGAAAAAAAAGTGCAAGGGTATAAGTGGTTGAGGTAGAAGCCCCAGAAGTGCAAAAGAAAATATAAATAGTGAAGTAAAAAGAGAGAGAATAGAGATGGAAGTGAACAACCTGTGAATACATTTTTAACATTAAAGACATTGACGGATCTTACCTGTGAGACACAGTGCGCCGGTGTGTAAACATAGAGGTGTACGTGCTATAGTAATATTAAATTCTGACCACCTGTAATCAGTAGAGCCATGGGGTGGATTCCCGGTCGCGATATAGTTGACCGTTCACATATAGTTTGTCCACGCTGATGACCGCTCTGCAGCCCTCGTTGAGAAATCGCTTTCTCAGAGGAAAGAGCCGCTTCCTTCGGGCCAGGATCTCCAGAGGAAACTGGTCATTCACGCTGAAATGTGTTCCTTTCAGCTCACGTCTGCGGCTCTTCAAAGTTTCCTTTTGCTTGTAGTCGGCAAACTTCGCTACGATTGGCCGCGGTCGCTGGGCGTCTCTGAAAATAAGGCTTATGTCCATATTCCATCTCTCTGAGTTAATTAGTTGGATCAATAGAGCTATTTCTCAAGCACACTAACCTTGAGCACTCAGGAAACCACTAATTAAATCTTTTGCTGCCCACCTTGTATGTGCGAGTGTGTGTGTGTGTATATATGTCTGAAGATATGCCACTTAAAAGAGCAGCAGATGGTCAGGGTTTTAAGAGTGCCCCATTTTCCTGCGGATAGAGAGCCACCCAGACTTGTGAAACACCTTTAAAAGGCTTTAATTGATCTGTCAGGTCAACGTCGATGAGAACCTGAAACAGCATGTAAAAAAAATGCAATCAGTATATTAGTAAACAAGTACATTACAAGTAAACCAAATTATATTCATATTATTATATATATATTACATTCTAAATTATTCATTATTTTTTCCATAAAACACAAACCAATAATTGTGGGACATTAGTTCTCAGATATTGATATTAATAAATTATGTATAGGAAAAATACAACTTAAATAACTAACATTTTGTTGAATCACACATTAAATCATTAATATCCTAAATTAAAATAGGATTGCTGCTTATTGGACACAAAGTAAAATGGAAAACCTTCACAAAATAACCCTACATTAACTTAATTTTTAGATAAAATCTAAATCTCACTTCCTGCTCCTTCCACATCATATCATCATATCATGACATGTTTCGCTCTCTCATTGGTCCTGGTCCTGCCTAAATGTCAATCCCATTAGCCTTCACCCTAATATATCTTCCAATCTGCCATGCCAATAGCTATTAACAGAGAGAAAATATTTTTGTGTTTTATCAAAATGTTAAACTTCTTATTTTGACATGAAGCACCATGGTCTATTATGTTTTCAGGTGACATTGTGATCTGTGGGGAGAACAGGGAGCAGAAAGAAAAAATCTAGAGAGGCAGAGAAATGCTTTGGAAAGGGGAGAAATGAAAGTTAGTCGCAGAAAGGCCAAATACATGTGTGTGAATTAGATGAACACAGGTGGAATGATGAAGTTACAAGGAGCAGAGGTAAAGAAGGTTCAGGACGTCCAGTACTTAGGATCAACAGTTCAGAGCAATTGAGAGTGTGGAAAAGAGGTGAAGAGGTGTATACACACAGATTGGAACGGGTGGAGAAAAGTGTCAGGGGTGTTGTGTGGCAGAAGATCAGCAAGAATGAAAGGAAAGGTGTTCAAGAAGGTGGTGAGATCAGTGGTGGCTTATGGATTGGAGACAATTGCGCTGAATAAAAGACAGGAGGTAGAGCTGGCTGTAGCAGAGCTTAAGATGTTGAGGTTGTCTTTGGGAGTGACGAGGATGGGGATGCCCCATGTTAGATGTTTTATAGATAAAGTTAGATTCATGTTTGAGATAAAAAGTTAGATTCAGGTGGTTTGGACATGTTCAGAGAAGTGTTATTGAATACATTGGTAGAAAGATGTTGAGGCTGGAGATGCCAGGACGGAGGTCTAGAGGAAGACCAAAGAGGAGATTAATGGAAGCAGTGAGAGAGGATATGAAGTTGGTTAGTTGGAGGGAAGAAGATGCAGTTGATGGTAAGGCTGTAGTCAAGTCCGGCATTGTCAAGCACAAGACAAGTCCAAGACAGTCGAGACCGAGTCAAGTCAAAGTCTGAGTCCAAAACAGATCTAAGTCAAGCTGCAGCATTTTTCACAACTATCCCTCCTGATGCCTAATATTTAATGCCTAAACTGTAATTCTCCACCACAGACTGTTTTTTTAATTGGTCTCCATGACACGAGTAATTCAATAAATTCAATTGAGAAAGTTACATCATACTGGATTATGATTCTGATCTTAATAGCATTAAAAAACTAAAAGGGGGGAAAACTCACTGGATTAAGTGTCTATAATTTTCATATGAAAAAAACACTTTAGTACTTCATAGATTTTTAAAGTGCTTGAAATAATATTTTGTGATGCTTCCCTTCTTCAGGCATAGCTGCTCTGCATAATCTCCTGCCAACTCTTAGAAGTTCATCTTCAAGAAAGGGACTCAGTTTGTAAATGGTGCTGTTCCTTTGGAGGTCAGACTTTCCTGACTTCAGTAATGACATTTCCAAACTGTAACATTCATGTTGGCTTTGTTTAATGATGGCAACCTCTGCTTCAGCAAGGTCCTCTGTTGACAAACACTGGCCTTTGAATGAAGCCTTGATCCGGTTTAAATGTTTTTGCAGCACAATTGACTCCTTGCAGATTGTCGTCAGTTTTTTTCCTTTGGTAACTTATCTCACAAAGTAATTTCTTTATCCTCAGCATCCTTGAAACTGCCGTTTTGAGTCTCTTCCAATCAGAAAAATAGGGAATCAATCTGTAGATAGCTATGTTCTCGATACTCGATACAGCATTTGTTGAGACCTTTTTCTTGAGTTCTGAATAATCTTCAGCAATGTTCGGATCAATCACGTCAATTGGCCATTTAGATGTTGGTGCTTTCAGAAACTCTGGTTCAGAAACAATTAATCTATCTCTTGCTGGTCACAAGCTTCTGTGCAGTCACTCCTCTTGATGAATCATTTGCAGGGTTTTGTGAAGTGGGAATATACCTCCACTGCTTCACCTCTGAAGCCTCTCTAATTTCAGTAATCCTATTGGCCAAAAATGTACGGAATCTTTTGTTACCATTTCCTATATATTTTAGGACAGTTGTACTATCCGTCCAATACCTTGAAGGTTCCAGCTGAAGCTGAAGTTGTTCTTTGAGCATCTTGTCAACACATACAGCTAAGAGTGCAGATGTCAGCTACATGCGTGGAAACGAAACCTCTTTTAGAGGTGCCAATCTGGCCTTTCCAATTAGAAAAGTGACATGGACAGCACTGTTAGCATTTTGTAGTCTCAGGTAAGTTACAGATCCATAGCCATTACCACTGGCATCTTAGAAATGGTGTAACTGGGCACTAACAGGTTTTCCAAACCAATGTGGTTTAACTCATCGATCAATGTTAAAGGTGCTTAGGTGCTCCAGATTACTAATCAATTGAATCCACTTTGACTGGACGAGTCAATGTTGCAAGATATCCTAAAGAATCATAAACTGAGTTGAGAACAGATAAGATACCACGTCTAGTAGGCAATTTTTCTTTGCAAACAGTTCCCAAGTTAAATGTGTCCTCTTGCACACACCATTGAAGTCCCAAAGTTCTCCCCACAGGTAAAAGCTCCTTGTCCAGCTTGAGCTCAGTCAGAATTTTAGATCTTTCTTTTTTGGCAATGGTTTGAAGAACTACTTGATTGTTTTTATCCACTGCGTAAGATGAAAGCCACCTTTACTACAAAGAGCTGTCAATTCTCTGGCCACCTGGATTGCTTCAGAATCTGTCTGCAAAACTTTCAGACAATCATCAATGTAAAAGTTGTTGTACACGGTTTTGACTGTTTTCATCAAAGTTGTTCTGATGGTCTAAAGCTGTTTTTCTTAGAGCAAAACAAGCACAACTTTGAGATGAGACGGCACCAAATACATTCATTGTAATTCTGAAGACTGCCATATCCATTGTGACATCTCCATCTGGCCATCATAAGAACCGAAGAAAGTCCCTGTCTTCCTCTGCCACTTTCACCTGGTAAAACATTGCTTTAATGTCAGCCATGAAAACAACCGGTTCCCCTTCAGGAACTCGAGCTGCATCCAAATGCTACGGGGAACGCTCCCTGCGTTTCCGGCTCTGAAGTATGTGTCAAATCTCTTCCGACGGACAGGTGTGACGTCATCCGAGCGCACTGTCGCACCCGGAAGTGCGCAGTATATAGGAGCCAGCGATGGAGACGGCAACGGTGTACCATTCAAGCAAGAAAAACATCCAGCTTTCTCCTCCAGAAAATGTATCTTCTTCCTGTGCTTCATACTTTCAAACTCAACACAATACTTTAAATGATGTGATTTGGAAATGAATAAACATGTCAGAATTACTCTTGATTTGCCAGGTTTCAAGTGTAGTTCCTCTCTCCTTTTATGGGCTTGTCCACACTGGTGACAAAACTATCTCCCTTTTGCTTTGGGTAGGACTGTGCTTTTCACTTAGAGGTCCTTTGGTTTGCTAGCCATTCTAGCTTCTACATTTTGGATAGAGCCAAATATTGGATCTGAAATTATTTTCACTTGATTTCTAATGAAGGAAACAAGATCACTGAATGTGGCTCTTCATCTTAATCACAGGCCATAGGCATACGAAATAGGATAGTCTTCTCCAAATTGCTGCTTAAGCATGGCTAGAGCCGTAAAGTAACCTTTTTCAGGTGCCATATTCATACAGCTTCGAACAATCTCTTGGACGCACGTCCCTTTGTATATCGTTCAAGAAAGTTTTTATTTTTCTTCTACACAATGTTAGAAAGCATATGAAAACAGACTGAAGGGTCTCCTTCAAAAACAGGGATTTCTCATGGTGGTAAGTGATATGAATTTTGGACTTTAAACAATAATTCTGTTATGTCTTGTTTTTGCAGAAAACTTTGTGTAGCTGAAACCGGCACTTCACTTGTCAAGACGGCATCCTGCTGATAATGCTGAGCATCAGAAGATTATGGTGCAATGTGTTTGATAGTCCTCACAGTGGTCCTAGGCTCCCCTGGACACATAGATGCACTTGATTTGCCAAGCTTGTTAAAATAAGACTTCATCCCATCAGTAACATTGCTATTTGATCCTTCCTCCTCAAAAGTTTTGAGAATAGACATTCTTGCATTAGAAGCAGCGATTTTACCTTTAAGCTCCATTTCCTGCTTCCTTATCTATAACTTTTGCAACTGTTGCTCAATGTTGTGTTTCTCCTTCAAAGCCTCTGATTGAGCAACAAGAGCAGCTCTTTCTGCTTCCATTTGAATCCGTGCAAGTCTTACAGAGGATGTGGATTTGTTTGAATGTGAGCTGTTTCTGCTGCAATTTTCACTTCGATCATGATGACTGGTCCTTGCTTCAATATTAGAATCGCTGTAATTGGGAAAAATGTCACTGACAGCCAGATCACCTTCCCTTTGTAAGGTTTGAATTCAGTTTGGAAGACAGAACTTTTTTGCTATCTTGCTAAATACTTGAATTGAACCAAGTTTCATGTTTTTCCTTCTCATCAGGCAATAAAACAATCAATGACTTCTTTTGCTTCTTTGCAATGAGATTCAAACTTTTCAAACTTAATTTTCACCCCATCTTCACATTCTTTTTCACTCATGAATTGTTGAATTTCTCGTTTTAGTTTCAATGCCTTTTCAAAGTTTGTCTTTCTTTGTTTCTGCAAAAGCTTTAACTTTGAAATCAACCCCTTTGCAGTAAGTTTAACTACTCGTTTTTCAGCTATTTTACCCTCTGGGTTTTGAGCCTGCAAATCATCATTGATTTTAGAACCATTAAACTCACTTTGATCTGCCATTGTTTAGATACTCAACACATGTAACATAAAAACACACACCTTTAAATTTAACACCCTTTTTTTTACCAATGCGCTTTGGATTTTAGTTCAGTTTGTTCAGTGTGCACACTCTTGGAATAAATGGCCATTTAATCTCGAGTGTGATTGAAAAGTGTTTTCATACCTTTAATTCACAAACGCTGCAAACGGAGGAACGCTGCTTCCTGTTTGCGAACGTGAGACAATCCAGCGATGTCCTCAATTAGAGATCCTCTTGTGAATCCACACATGGAGAGAAATGTACTCGTTTTGTGTGCTTGCACTTAAAAAGCCTTTTAACCAAAATAACTCTCCGTTTATTGTCCTTTTACATAACTTATAAAAAAAAAGTACTTTATGGAATGACTCAATAATATAGACATGATGTTGTCCACTACATCAACTGTTCTACACAACACGGTCAAAAAGTTTGTTTGGCCTGATTGTCCAAGCTGACACACAATCATGTGGGTTCCTTTATTGGACTATGCGCCCTCTAGTGACAAAAAAAAAACATTCAATAATGGCTCCAACAATTATTATAATGTTTATTTTAACTTGAATTTATAATCAAATATTTGCAAACAGGTGTGATGATCAATTAACTTTGAACTGAAACAAATCATACCTTTGTTTATTTGTTGTTATAAAGACGTTTCAAATAACAGAATTTCAAAGAGCATGTAAGACATTTGCCAAAACTTTCTTGCACTTATATAACTTATATATTTAAACACTGTATTCTTATACCATTAAAAGAGTGATGAAAGCTATTATGTTCATGATAGCGTTAGCTCTAGGGTTGAACTTAATCCTCAAGTTACTTGAATAACTCGACTACATAAATTGATCGAAGGCAAAATTGTCTGCCTTGAAGCCTCTATTAATTCCTTTTATCCCATGGTCTGTCTAAATATTGGATTTTGATTGGCTGGCATGTTGGTCCAAGTCAGTTTGTTCACCATTTGTATCCTTGCGCAACGTTAATAAACACAGTAACATGCAGCTGTTCACTCAACTCTATGCGAGCACTAGAACACACACCCGGAGCAGTAGGCAGCAATAACTGCAAAACAACTGGGAAATAACTGGGAAACTGGTACCATGCTCAAGGGCACCAAAGCTGTGGTTATTTAAAATGGGAGAGCAACTGTTTCATAACTCACAGAAACCTCAACTCAGTGGATCTCCACAAACTACAACTACCACATCACATATGTTAATAACCAGGGCTGTAGTCAAGTCCGCCATTGTCAAGACCAAGACAAGTCGAAGTCCAAGACAGTCGAGACCGAGCCCAATGCTGTTCATGACGAGTTAAGTCCGAGTCCAAGTCTGAGTCTGAGTCCTGAAGCAGGCCTAAATCAAGCTGCAACACCCTTTCCATCCTGAAGCCTATTAGGAAAATACTAAACTGTTATTCCTCCACCACAGACTACTTTTCTAATTGGTCTCCATGACACGAGTAATTCAGTAAATTATATTGTGAAAGTTACATCATACTGTATTATGTTTTTAATCTCAATAGCATTAAGTGTTTGTAATGTTCACGTGAGTTTGTAATGTTCACGAGTTTGATTTGTGAGGGAAAAACATGCAGTGCATGTGGACTGGCAGTGCATCATACGCTGGTTCTATTTTGGAAAGTTTTCTTTTTATTAAAACACCACCAAAGTTTTAATCCATTGTTCAGTGTATAAGATGGAGAACATGCCATGAAAGAGACTGAAAGCACTTGCTCTCATCTATTCCAAAAAGCGCAAGTTTTGACAGTTTTTAACAGTTGAGAGGCATGCGCAGCCTTCGCAAAGGACGATTCGTAGGCTTTATGTACAAGTATAGATTGGCCTTTGTTGTTTTTTTCTTGGCAAAGTAGCATTTTTGGACTCGGCCGAGACCAATGATCAAGTCTGAGTCCGAACGAAAACAAGTCTGAAACAATTTCAAGTTCAAACACAGTCGAGTCCATAGAAAAATGTACCTGAGTAATAGTCCGGAATTGAATACAACCGCACTAGTCGATAGAGCTTGATGTAGGTACATGACTAACAATGCAGACCCATGAAAAGGAAAAGCAGAAAGGAAAATAAGTTAAATATTTATAAATGTTTATAAAAGTGTTTTTGGAAAGTTGCCTAATTTTGAACACTAGGGGCAGGGTGGGTCATTAGCTATCAATTAAAATATATACAAATATAAGGTCAATGTAAAGTGTCTATATAAACTCACCTTCTCCGTTCACTCTCCAGCCGGTATTGACGTCTGATGGTTGTCGTATTCCAAGCTCCCACATCTTCTCCTCTTCCATGGATGTTCCTTCTGAGTCTTCGTATTCAACGCACTGATAAAGCGAAGTGTCTTTACTCATCTTACAGTCATCATGGATCTGTGTTCACTTTCACAAGCTCTCTGCCTTATCGCCATCCATGGAGGTTTGGGCGCTAACCACTTCCGTCCCTCTCACCGTGTCAACCAGGCTAACGCTTGAGTGGAGTTTTCCCGGAGGCTCTCGATGAACTGTGCTTGATGAGAGCGATCCTCTACTAGTGTGTTTACTTTATTGATTGTGGTAAATAAACCTTGTGAAACGAGATCACCTCAGTCTTCCTTGTCTCCAAAGTAGGCAGCTGTGTGGTAAGTAGGCAGCTGTGTTTTTTTTTATTTTTAATTGTTTAGCTTTTTTAGATTCT
This sequence comes from Danionella dracula, assembly GCA_900490495.1. Lineage (NCBI taxonomy): Eukaryota > Metazoa > Chordata > Actinopteri > Cypriniformes > Danionidae > Danionella > Danionella dracula. Next base: position 5,256,547 of record UELW01000056.1, read on the forward strand.
CCTTTGATAATAAGTACCTTCTTGTTGCATTTGACCTAGACTGGGTATAAAAAGGTTTGTCCGGGATGAAGAGGTCTAAATCACCTATGTGATAGCTAGCTGTTTCTTTCTTGGCAGTGTGTCTTAATGTTGAAAAAAGATAAAAGGTTAGAAATGGGTGAAGATGAGATTAGTAATGACTGTCACTCAAGTGTTCTTGCTCGAAAGGTGCCACTTTATGCAGTTTTTAAAGCATTTAGAATAGATGAAAGATACTATCACCGCACCTTTAATAACCTTCAAAAAGCAGAATATATCTGAGAAAATGTCTTTGAGATTTCTGGTTTTTGGGCTCCTCTCTTTGCTACTCATAATCAGAAAAAAAGTCAAAAAATCATCTATTTTCAGAGCCGGTCCTGTTGTAAGTCCTCCATCGAATTCCACTTTCTTTAAAAACCAGTAGGAAGAGAAATGCCTTTCAAAAATGCAAGTCATGTTTTCAAGGTTTTGCTATTCTGCACCAAATATAATTTTTTCTTCTGCTGGGTTAACACAGAAAGTGCATTTTTTTCTACATTGAGATGAGTTGCATTAGCAGTTCATCTGATTTCTTCAGCGGCAAAGCATTATAAAATTGTGTATGTTGCAAAGCAATATAAACAGGAGGTGAAATGATCAAGTCGTTTTGAGGTCCCAAAATGTAAATAGGGATGTTTTAATGGGGCACCAACTCTAATACATGCTAGAAATGTTGATAAAGTTGTGTTTACATAATTTAACCCCTTTAAACTAATGAGTAATTAGAACATAAACTAAATTGTATGAATTTGTTTAACAGACATTTTCCAGCTGTAAACTTGTATATATGTGTGCTTCAATTTCCATGCTAGATTTATCTGTTGATTTTAAATATGGAGTTATAGCTCCTTTCACTTAGTACTTTTTGCACATCATAGTTTGTGCTGAGCACAGTATCTTTGAATGAAATGCATTCCTTCATTCACATCGAGAGCTGCCGTTATTGTGAGCTCATCCATTGTTGAACTGTTCATGTTTGAAGAGCAAAAAACATCTTCCCTTTGTGAGCTTTCAAATATTTAGTATCTTTACTCATTGATGTGAATTGTGTTTGTGTTTATTTCACAGCAGGCAAACATCTCTGTCAGCACACTCTCCCAAATGGCAAACAGTAGAAAGCATTTGATCAGTCATTTAAAGCAAATGTACTCAGAGCCTATGTTTTAGTCAGTCAGTTTTAAAGATGGCATCTCATCTATTTTTTTCCTTTTCTTGTAACTAGATACGTTTTAAAAATGTGTCTAAGGTAGCATGGAACAAAAAAACTGTGTGTTTTCTATTAAACAGATATTTTTTCTGATAGTTTTTGCTCTCCTTTTGATTGTTAGATATGTATATTGTGTAACATACTTACAAAAACATACAACTACACAACTTCATGGAAAAAAATTAGTTTTAGAGCCAGTTTTGCACAAGGTCACTAATACATTCTCTTAAGTCTTGTTGCAGCTCTTAAGAGCAATCAATCATGTCCGCAATCTTCTGAGGGACAAAACACCTCAACATCTAGTTGAAAAAACTGAATGTGTTTGTTGATTGAAGTAATCAGCAACTAATTGCTCCTCGTGAAATTGCAGCCACAACCCTTAGACCAGCCTTATTCATTGAAGTCTGTTTATTGTAGCACTCACAATGGAGTATTCAACAGAAGATGCCTTTGAGCCCAGGAAACTGCGCTGCATTCAAATGAAAGCAGCCACTCAGCAACAGCCCTTAAGGCAATTTTTTCTTGGCCCCAGCTCTGGCATTCTCAAGTACCTTTTCTTGGCTCAAGGGCCACATGAGTTACATGACCAGGTTCCATGACCAGAGTCATGACTGACCCAAGCGTCATTCAATAATATTCAGCTTAATGTCTGCCGCAGTGAAACTATATTCTCTGCCAGACTTGGACCAGGTTTTGGCCTCACAATATAAGATGTAGCCTGACTTTTTGTTAGGAGGAAGAGAATCCACAAGTTTACCTAGATGAGGTGGGATGGAGAAATTTTGCGGGTTCATCCTTCATCAAGCCGCTAAAAGATCAATTCTTTCAAATATTTTAAGCTCCATAAGAAACCATCACTGGTCTAGATCAAAGATAAGGTTCCTAAACTCACAGATTATTTATATGATCTATATCATAACCTGATTGATAACTCAGGTCCACGGGGTCATGAAAAAGGATGCTCCTGCCATGTATAGTCCAATAGGGTGCACTAGTTAAACACTTTTAAGCTCAGGTTTGTCAAGAATGATTAAAAAGTTGCCTATTAAGTCAATGGTGTCTTGTCAAACATGGCAGTGGGAGCAGTGGCGTATCCAGAGGGGGGGGCCCCATGCCACCCCAAGTGCCACCCCTGAATTCGCTAATTAGAAAAATTTATAATAATAAAAATTACATCCTCGTTTATCAAGCTAATAAACACTACCATAAGCTCTTTCTACATAACCCATTGTCAAAAAGAACTGAAGCTACATCCAACTGAACGACCCGTTTTCTCGCAGGTTCAACATTCAATAAGATCCAAACACAGATCACAATCGATGAGTTTGTGTAAAAAAAAAAACTCCGAACACACAACAAACATGTTTACACATTGCATTTTCAAAGGCAAACTCAAACAAATCATTATATAAAAATACATCCATTATAATCAAGCACTAAATATGCAGAGGTGAAATCACTACGAATCTCTTCCAATAGGAGAGGAGCAGCGATGCAACAGGTTGCAGCAAGCTTCACACTTAATTTCAAGAACTGCTATTTGTCTTCAACAAAAGATTTTAGCCCTACAATAGACTGTCTGATCGACAGAAGGTAAGTTTGACGGTCTTGCTGTTCTAAACAGTTGTCTTGCTGTCAAGCTCCGCAGCACGAGTTCATCGTTGAGAAAAGTAAGGAGATCAACATGATGTGACCTTTCATTCTGAGGCCATTTAAACATTTATAAATACAGTGTTACCTACTGTTTTGCTGTTCTAATTGTCAATTTTTTCTATCACCTGTGAAAAGTGTTATGTATAAAAAGAATGATTCAAATCTATTATACATTTTCCACACCTATTTGCTCAGAACTTGCTTGATAAATGACTAAATTCATGTAGTGTTGATTGAACTACTTTAGAGCATCAAATCAATGTTGCATTTTCTCTATTTGACCTTATTATTTACAGACATCTATACATAGATTTAAGCAGTGTCCCCCATAAGTTCACAGTAAATACAGTGTAATTATTTAGAAGTTACCCCATAGTTACATCGTAATTACCACATAGGTATACTGTATTTACACAGTAAGTAATACTTGCTCTCCCATCATCAACAACCACAGCTGTGGTGCCCTTAAGCAAGGCACCAGTTTCCCGATGTCACTTTAAATCTTCACTTTCACTTTATTACACCATAATTATCCTATAAGTACACAGTAGTTAATGCCCTGTAATTCAAAGTGTTAACGGAGTTCTACTTACTTTTGTGATATACTGCATTGAAGACAATACCATAAAGTATTATTATTTTAGTCAAAATCTGTTTAGCTTTGTAAATTGAATATTCAAGTTTTCCAATATAGTTTTCAAGCCAGTCTGAGTTACCTGAATTGCTGGATGAAGTGACTCTTCTTTAAAAATATGACCTTATAATTATGTCAACATTCTAAATATGTTCTTTGGGTCCTAATAAAAGAGAGCATGGTATAATAGTATATTTTAAAGACGTATATACCTCCTGTTTTTCATCTATTAATGATTTCATCAGAGAACAAAGATCCAAAAATGAAAAGCCAGGAAATAGATTTGAGCCATTTGTTTCCCCTTTGAGGAAAGAATAACCCGGACTCTTGAATGGCCTATTTACTTTGGCTCTCTTGATGAAATTCATCTCTGACACTGACTACTTTGCTTTCTGACACACTGGCCTGTAATTTGTGTAGTTCAGCCCTTTGTGTGACAAAACCTGGCAATCACCGAATCCAATTAGGCAAGCAACGAGGCCAGAGCCCACAGAGCAGCGCTGAGGGCATTGCAGCAGGAAGCAAGACATTCACGGAATGATAACGCCATCGCTTCCTGTTCCCATTCAGCAGTAACCTCACCAAACAGCCTCCATTAATTCATGGATTCATTCATTCATCTTTGATCCAAAGAAATTAGTTGGGATGGTTTAATTGTGATATTTGTCAAATTTTTATAGAAAACAAAAATGTTTTCGTGTCCGAACCATGAATTTGAATGTCTATAACGTGGCGTTATTAAGAAATGTGTTTTGTTTTTAACTACTGCTTAATAAATAAATTAACAAAAAATACAGTAGTAACTTTACATCAATGTCTGTTGTGCAATATAACGAGCATATCAATTCTAACTGTGTTATGTTTTTGGTCACTAACAGCATGGTGTTGGACTCGATGCTCTCTCAGGTCTTGCTGGGTCTTGGTCAAATGATATAGTTTATACAGTTATAAATTAAATCAATAGATTGATTGAGAGGCCATTTTATTGATTAATTGCTACTAGTACAAATAAATAGATACATTTAAAAATAAAGATATCAATTAATAAAAAAAATCAATAAACATAAATAATTATGCAATCAAATTGTTTAATCTATAAAAATGCATGCTCAAAAAATGAAGGTTAAAATATATAAACAAAATTTAAAGTACATTTAAACTAGTTCCTATTTAATTATTTATACATTTACTGCTGGTTTTTCACAAGGAATCTGAAGATACAGAAAGACGTATATAATTTGGCCAAATGTGTTCCTACCTTTAATAGGAACATGGCTTTAGATAACCACTGCGTTGCTAAAATGGTGTAGGGTAAAGATAATGTACTGGCTAACCGTTAAATTACGTTACGCGTCAGTGGGGCATCCTCAAACAGAATATGGGGGCGAGAATGGTCTCCATCATTGTCCACCGCCATGATGTTCCCCTGGACTGAAAGACGATTCTAGTAGCAACCTGTTCTCTTGAACTCGTTCACCAAGAGGACAATGAAGAGCTGGATAATAATGGTGGCCCTAAAATCTCTTCACATTTATGGACAAATTTGGTGGTTTTGACATTAATGACTGAGTTTAGGCTTTCGATGAGACAGCAACTTTATACTGTTTCACAGGCCACATTTTCACTACTTTACTGTACATACAGTAGTATTAGTGGTTTGTTTTGTTTTTTATAGTTTTGATCAAATGATTTGCTAAACTTGTACAAGAATTGTTAGGGGGTGGTACTTGTTTCTGTAAGATACATACCATTGCAAATGGTAAAAAATATGAACAAATGATAAAAATAAATTGAGTATGTCTTGTGAGTCATGATTACATTCGATTGCAGATTAAGTTGTGCTTGAGATGTGTTGAATTGTTTCAGTAAAGTGTTTATTCTGTAAAATCTTGAGTGCTTCTGGCTCTCACCATCTCAAAGGTTGTTCAGAACACTCAGGAGCTAACTCATCTTGCCCTTTTGGAAGTGCTCCTCTGGTCTGTTTTACATACTATGCTAAGCACTTACTGCAATCCATTTTCTTCTGTTTCTTAGAATCTTGTGTGTTTGCATAGGGCGAATAGCGTGGGCGTTGGGAATGGGGTAAGTTAATTGGCCCTAGGCACAGTGCTTAATCCCCGTCTAACTCATTAGAGAGAGAAACAAACAGGGCGGCTCAGAGAGAGCCAGTAATTAAGAGAATCTCTGACACCTAATCCTGTGTGGCAGCAGCCTGATTCAACATATCTGTCAAGCTCCTCACTTCTTTCTTCAACACTTTTTTTACTATTCACAGGAAAAATCACTGCAGCAAATTCACAATCTCAGTTTTAAAGCTGTGACATTTTCCAATGAATGTCTTTAAATTCAAAGGGTTTGCCAGCAAATTATAGCAAATTGACAACTTAGTTTTATTTCTTTTATGTGTTCTGATTTATCGTACTAGTGGATTACTGTAGAAAGTAAAATGAAAAAAAAAATGAAAATGAAAACGAGTTCTGACTTTTTCTTACAATTCTGACTTTAAACTCAAAATTCTGACTTTTTCCACTAACCTTTTGTTCTTCAAGCAACGCGATGGCTTCTTCCGAGAGCCCTCGGACATGCAAAAACACACTTAAATTGGCCATTTATTAGCATTTGGCGCTTCCTTCAGCATTCACACCGTCTATGTAAGTTGCATGTAGTGAATGTAAAACATAACTTAGACAAAAATGTCGTCACGGACAACCATACTTCTGAGGAAAAAGTCAGAACTTAAATTTTATTTTCTACAGCGGCCCTAATCGTCTTCCGTATTTTACAGACATTGTCCACTTCTGTATTATTTTTATTAATTTATTCTTTTTGTTTGTTTTAACATATAACAGTGAGTGGCATGAAAAAACATTTATTTTGAATGTTTTTAAATAAATGTCTGTTTCTCAAACAAACATCCAATAAGTTGCTAAAACTAATACTTAAAACTAAAAATAAGATCCAATAAAATACCTCCATAAAAAATAATTTATTCTTTATTAAATTATTTTTTATTAAAGCAGAAGAGAAATATAGAGTGTTTGGTGGGACTGAAGCTCTATGATTGGCTCTGGACCTAACATACTTTAGAACGTCTGTGGATCAGTTTTAGGAGCCGACTGATCTCAAACTCATCTAGCTGTGTCCCTTAAGTGTTCAGTTGTTTCATTCGCAAACACACCAGAGCAAGTTTAACAACACCCTCATTTTTAATCATGTAAATAATTAAAAGCCTACATTATGTAGAACACGTTCTCACATGCCAAATAGTTAAAGAATATAAATGACTAGAATGTACAGTTTTCTCAGCAACAACGCTGATCTATTGGTCCACTATGTTGACTATTTTGAGTGAGATGGAATAAAGCTGCATTGTGATTGGTCAGATGGGATTCAGTCCTCGAAAGTACATTTTTAATGTGAAAGTGATCTCTGAGATTTAAAATTTTAAAATAATGCTATTGTTTTGCAAACAAATTATGTTAAAATTAACATTAATGTGGAAGGAATTTGATCTAGGTCATGTCTATCTCATGTATATCCTTATTGAGCAAATCCATCCTTACTGAATAATTTTTTGGTAAAAGAAAAAACTGACCAGTGCTTTAGGCTACTGATATCTGAGGAGAAGAAACAAAAATTAAAAACAAGGTGGTGAAACAAGTAAGGGATATTTTGTTTTTGAACCTTTAAACCTCTCTCTACCCTGAAGAGATTTCCAGAGTGGGCGATCTAGAGTGGGCCTGAGAGTGTGGGCAGGAATGTGTAGGTGAGTGAGATCAGAAATCTATGGTTAGGTGAGATTAGAGTGGTTTGAAGATGAGAAGCAGAATTTATTTTTGAACTGGTAACAAATTATGTCAGGATAGATGCAAGATTTTTTATTAAATATGGAATTTGGATGTGCTAGGGATTTTTAAGAGCTATACTCGACGGCAAAAAATGGCAATAAAGCTGATTCTGATGCCATCCTTACTGTACATGTGCAAAAGAACACACATGTTTATTTCTTAGTTCATCTTTCGGCTTAGTCCCACTAATTTCAGATGTCACCACAGCTGAATGAATCGCGAACTCATGTTCTGCACAGCGGATGCCCTTTCAAGCTGCAACCCACCTAGGAAACATCCATACACTCTCATTCACACTCATTCACTATGAACAATTTTGTTTACCCAATTCTCTGCATGTCTTTGACCTTGTGGGGGAAACAGGAGCACCCGGAGGAAACCAACGCGATCGCTGGGAGAACATGCAAACTACACACAGAAATCATACATGTATCTGAACTGGGTGCTGAAGCTGGGAATCAGGTCATTTTGTCTTAATTGATCTTACAGCTGGGAACCCTCCTAGGCTCCAAGGCTCAAATCCACTGCTCGTCTAGAGCACTTCTTATTGCTAACCAAAAATCCTAGCAGCTTGGAAGGCAATTTGATGTATGCAAGACAATTTGATGTAATTGAACTTAAATCAGAAGTTAAAATAATTTGCAGAAACATGTTTAAGTCTTGCTTGCAAATAGAAGAGGGGCACTATGTGTGAAGCCTAAAAAATGCTGTCCGTTCAGCACTCTGGTGCAGTACGTCTCTGTCTCATCCCACAGAGGGGTTCAGTTCAGTGCTGGCAGCAGGGAGAGGCTGTTCATATGCCCATGAACTGCTCCCACTGCTCTGTGAAAAGAGCCTAAATGAGGGCATCAGAAGGCACTTAAAGTCATCAAACAAGGCAGGAGAAGTTGCTAGATGTGTTGGCAGTTGCTAGATTAAAAAAAAAGTCACTAGGAGATCAGAAAAAATGTAATGCAAAATCTAGCAACAAAGCCACTAAACTGGCAACTGGCTCCAAGCATGACCAAGCCCATTTACGTCATGTGGTTGATACCCCTTTCTTTATAGAATGAAAACGAAATACACTCAACAACAAACAAACTTTAAACAGGAGCAGGACAATGGAGAGCCTTACCAAACCAAGTTGGTCAAGTTACCCATCATTCAGTCATTCTTTTCAGTTCAATCTCTGTTCATTCTCTGAATATAGTTTGATGCATATATGTGATGCAGAACAGTGAGCTGACACTCTGTCTAGTTTGGGTCAAGTTCAATCAGATCAGTTGTTATGATTAAGTTTGTTGTTATTGGTTTGTTTGCAATAGTTTCACTTTTCCAGAGGAGAACACCCTCATCGTGGACGTGTCTGCACAGCACCGACTCCTCAGAGGGGTGACATATTGACTAATGAATCCCCAAAGCTCTCAGCTAATGCCATCCCCAATGTGTAATTTAATAACCACACACGCAATCTGTCACTATTTTCCTCCGCCATCATGATCGTCTTTTTCTTTCACTTATTCTCTTTCTTTTGGCTATTTCAATCAAGCATGATAAGCTACAGCATTAATCCTGACTGTCAGAGAGAGCCAGGGGCCTGTGATCTGATGATGTGTAATATTTACACATGACAATCAGCACACGCTTACATACACACTTTTGGTGAAGGCCTGGAGATTGTATCATCACAGCATCGCAGCATCACACATCCATCAGTTCATGAAGCCAAATGACTGGCTGCGCAAACATCAGGCATGGCTTCTGGTCAAATTTGTTCTCTGACAGTTAGAAAGGAATTAAATTTGCTTGCTGATAGCAAACAGACACACTAGACACCTGATCAGAGCTTTCTTTCACAACTTACAGGGAAATACACTGACAACAATTTCATATGAGAAATAAAAGTGTAGCTTTGTGTCAAAGACTGATTGAATTCTTTTGAAAATCTTTCTTCTTTTCCTCTGTCATGACTCAGAACCCAGACATAGAACTTCAGCGTAAACAGTAATATTGAATACAGTATTATTGTTATCACTCAATGACTAGATGAACAGAAGCATTATTATCAGAATGGATTGTATGGGGATGGGATGCGGTACAGGATAATGACAGGACACCACAGAAATGTAGGAACAGACAATGGAGCCAACGATGAAGGTGTTGAAGCAGTTAAAGCAGCAAGTAGATTGTGTTGCCTCTTATTTGATTGATAGTTATGGAATTACTAGTGATGTTACAAGATGTGCCAATATTTCAAAGCATGTGTTGAGTAATGAAGAGGGTGTTTCCTCAAACCACATATAGAAGCTTTTATCATTTAGGGAACGTCAACGTCCGAAGCCATGCTGGCCGGCTGTACCACGTGAGTGCTTTGGGAAGTGGTTCATATATTACTGCTAGGTTTTACAGACCCATCAGACTCCATTCAAAATGTGAGTTTTTAATATTGAGGTGCCGTCAGGAGTTTAGGGAAGAAAGAGATTTAGCAGGGTGAGGAGAGTATGATGTAATAATAATCAAAATGAATAAAATTTCCACTGTTCTGTACATAATTGACGAGCCAAATGGTATGTGCCCTTTTGCTAGTTCCTCAAGCACAAAATACGTTTAATTTGTATTATATTTACATATGAGTAATCTTTTAAGATGATTTTTATTCATAGTTATCCCCAACTGACATAACAGTCACAAAATTCAACACTCATTACGTAGTTCAAATACAGCTGCCTGGCAATATAGACTTGACCAGTAGGTGGTTTCGTGTTTAACCCTTTCTCGAACCAGTTAGCTATGAACTAATAAAGGGAATATTGAAAAACAGTGCATTTTCACCAAATAAAGAGTCAAGGATGTAGAAAGTCAATGATGGTGAAAATCTATGCCCATTAAGATATCCTAAAACAATTAGCATGCATGTTTTGTATTATTCTACCATTCAGATAATTTATTAGTGGTCAGGAAAATTATTAAATAAATTTTTTTATCAACTGCAGTTTATCTTTTCAAAAATCCCCTTGGCCTGATGAGGGTTCTTAGATTAAAGATTCACAACCTGGAATGACTCTTTTTGAGCAGTTTTCATACATTGGGTCATAATGAAAAAAATTATGGCTGTAAGATGTTACATCTTAGGTAAATCAGTGGTTGCACACAGGGTTATGAAACTTGATAACACTGCATGCTTGCTAGCTATTAAGTTACTAACATTAGTCACTGACGCTATCCTCAAGAAGTCACTTTGTTGCTTAGTCCACATTGTCACTGACTCCAAAAAAATCTGTTTATTAAAAAAAATTGTTCCAAAATTGTCAGGTTGTTTTATTGTTATGTGTATCCTAAAAGTCAAATAGTTTCTCGTGACCCCTTTAACTGAGATTCAGGACCCCATGCCATCAAAGTAGAAGCTATTTCACTTTATTCATCTGATGCTTCTGTAGTATAACGAGGGGAGAGTGGCAGTAGCGGTGGCCAATCGCAGGGTGGCGCTGCCGTATTTAAGTGCGATAGCGGGAGTCACACGGATACGTCATTCTCCAGCTGACTTCCCGTCATACGGGCAACCTCACTCACCCTTCGGGAAAGGTAGGCGCTAGCCTTTGGCAAATGTTTTGCTCTGTGCACTGGCAGTCAGTGACCCCATCGGTATTGTTTGTAGTAAAATTGCAATCGGAGCAGCATTTACTGTGCTGGTGGCACCACCGGTTGGGGGATTGGTGCCGACAGACGGCTCGATCGGGTGAGTAAGGCTGTTAACACCCCCGTAGCGAGCGTGCGGCTGGTCGCTGTGCAATGTTGTGTGACGCGCTGTGTTGGCGTGTCTCCGTCTAGAGTCAGTGTGTTGGGCGTATGTTCGCTACGCTTCCGTTGCCATGGAGGGCCGTTAAAAACTGCAGCGAAGATTCCCGGGTGAGTGCGTATAAAGATTGAGTCACCTGGGCTAAACTAATTAAATAACTGTCTCATGGTTGTTTGCAGGATCTGCCCTTTCCTTTTCCTTGCCCTTTCCTTTCCTTTTCTTTCATTTTCATTCCGTCCTGTTTCCTTTTATTTTCTTTACATCACCGTCCCACTTTAGTTTTCTTTTCGGTTTTGTTAAATTGTTTTCCCCTTGGACTGTTGCCTCGGAGGGCTACTTCATTATCTCGCCGCCTCGTACGGTGCACGGACGAGTCACTCGGCAACAAGCAGCTGAAAAGTCTCTCGCAGGATTCGTTCTCGCTCTCCTGCCGAAGCGTTACACCACCCGAAGGACCTGCTGCTTGGAGGGAGGATTTTGAAAGATAAGTGCATATGACGCCTGGTATTTCGCCAGTAATATGAACACTTTTAGCTTTTGGTGTGAATGGTTGGAATATGCCTTTGTGAACGTGGGGCCTGTGAATGAGTAACACTGTGTCATTTTTAGCATATATATACATGTACGGGGGAAATTCTTTTTATCTGATCTGTGTGTGGCGGGAATAATTGTGAAGGTCTGTTCTGGCAGGGGCGTGGTCTTTGCATCTGGGTGCTGGTACCCTCCAGGAGAAGTGGCCCTGCTGGTGGCTGGGGATACCCGGGTGCACCTGGCCCAGGTGTTGACACGAATTATTTGGCTTGCATCCTCTTGCTTGACGTGGGTGGTTGAGTCTCACTGTGTGCGTTTGCTGTGGAAGGTATCTCCCCTCCCCCATGCAGGTGTCCTCAACTCCTGGGCAAGTGCCTTCTGCCCACGGCCCCTGGTGGTAACTTGACCAAAATTATCCTGCTATATTGAATGGTTGTTTATAACGTATGCCTCCGAAATGATCAAATAAAGTGTAACCAAAGAACGAGTCATTGGGTTTTGCCTTTTACACGTACTAAGAGTGTCTTATCTGCGTGCCTAGTGCTTACAAGTTCCCCAGGTGAAATTCCTGTGGTGGCGTAGTCGGTTATCAATCTTTCTATGTAAATATTGGGCCAACCTATCAAGAAATCAGATATAGTGCCTAACGTTTAGACAAAACCCCGTTACCATTTCGCCACATTCTGGCGTAGTCGGCAGGGTGACTCTGTGTAAAAGGCAAACCCTTGATCAGTTCATTTGTATAATATTTTGTAGGGGGTTATATATTTTTCTATATGTATCTTTTTTTTTTTTTCCCTCTCTCTTGGAAAGCACTACGTTTCAGTCTCCATCCAAGTACGGCATTGCTATAGTCCGTGAGGGGGTTAGCGATTCTGTTTTGGGTGTTATTCTCTCCTAGTGAGCAAAAAAAAAAATTTTATAAAAACAAAAAAATGGAGGATGAGATACGAGAATTGCGACAACTAGTCGAGCAGCTGCGGGCAGATAATGATCGGCTGCGCCAGGAGGTCGTCCCAGTGCCTGGCCCTGTAGTACAGCCCGAGTCCGTAAATAGGGAAGGTATGGCTCGCCCGCATGCCAACCTGGTGCCCCCGGCCGCAGAAAGGTTTGTATTTGTCCCTCGGGATCGAACCTGTCGAAAGTTTAGCGGTCGGTCGGGCATCAGTGTTGGTGAGTGGGTAGAGGAGGCGCAAGCCTGTATGCGGCTTCGCCATCTCTCGCCCGGGGATCAGGCGTTCTTTTTATTTGATCACCTGGAGGGGGAGGCTAAGGAGGAAATTCGATACCGTTCAAGTGAGGAAAGGGCAGATCCAAACAAAATTATACAGGCGTTAAAGGAACTTTATGGCTGTACGGAATCTTACGTGGCGCTGCAAGAAGCATTTTTTTCACGCCGGCAGCTCGAAGGAGAAACTCTTTTGGAGTTCTCATTGGCGCTAAGGAGTCTGTTAGAACGTGTACAGAGTCAAAGCCCCCATGGCGTTCCCAATGCGGAGACCCTGCTGCGTGACCAGTTCATTGAACATGTAAGGGACGGGGCGCTTAGAAGGGAACTTAAGCAATTAGCCCGTCGTGAACCAGCCACTACATTGTTGCAGGCGCGTAGTGAAGGAATGCGCTGGGAGCGGGAGGGGATGCCGGGAGGGGTACGGGCCCGTAGTCAGTCGGTTCCATTGACTTATGGCTTACAATATGGCGTTCGTGGACAGCAGTGCGACACGGCCATTGCTAGGTCTGACACAGCAGAGCTAAGTGAGCTACGGGGGATGTTGGTACAACAACAGCGCCAGCTAAACCAACTTGCAGAGGGTATGTCACGGATACAAAATCTCCAGCGCAATACCCGTCCTGTTCAGTCCAGGCAAGTAATTTGTCGGCGGTGCCGCCAGCCAGGTCATTATGCTCAAGATTGTGAGGGAGAACATAGGTTGCAATCGGCATCAGTACCCCCCAATGCCTTGCCACCATCTAGAAATAGGCAGCCTGCAGGCAACCCGCCATCGGGAAACTAGTCCCCACCAAGCCCGAGGGTCAAGGTTTGGTTGGGGAACAGAATGGCCCAACTAATTTCGGAGTTGCACCACAGTTAATGGCATTGTGCCCTCAGCTTACTGCAATAATGGGTGGTGTTGAGGTCCCTAGCTTAATAGATACCGGGGTCTATGGTGTCTACCATTACAGAAAGCTGTTTTCTGGCTAATTTTAACCACTGGGGCCAAGAACGTCTGCGGTCATGTAATTGGTTGCAACTTAGAGCTGCGAATGGGCTCAGCATCCCTTACAGGGGTTATCTGGAGCTGGATGTGGAGTTGTGTGGGCAGATAGTTATGGGGTGTGGGGTATTGGTGGTCAGAGACCCGCCTGGTGGCATGTGTGCTGAGGTCCCAGGGGTTTTGGGCATGAATGTCCTGAGCCGCTGCTACCAGGAACTCTTTGGCCGGCATGGCGCCCACCTCTTTGAGTTGCCAGCTATATCCCAGGCACCCAATTCCGTGTTGAAAGCACTGCAGTTCTGTCACCATACCAAACATCGGTGCAAATTTACTTTAGGAGGGCGAGTGAAAGTTAGACGTGGTCGAACTTGGCGTATTCCTGGTGGAACCCTTAGATGGGTGCCCACCACATGTGCCACCCAGGTCCCTGGCACTACCATGTTGTTTGAGCCCCCGGAGGAAGGTCTGCCTGCGGGTCTACTCGCCTCAACGTCTCTGGTGCTGTTAGACCGGGGTACAGCGCATGTGCCAGTTGTAAATGTGGGTACTCAGGAAGTCCTCCTGTACCCCAACTCGGTTATCGGCACTTTAACCAGTGTCGATGTCATTAGCCTGCCACCTGGTGTCATGGAAGTCCCCTCCACGGTTGTGACGGTGAAATCACATGCAGGACATGCTTCTCCGTCAGTGGAGGATCAGATTGCGGGGACAGATCTGGCAGCGCTGTCCACTGATGAACAGGCGCAGGTTAGGGCATTGCTGGAAAAGTATTCCAGCATATTTTCAAGACATGATGGAGATTTGGGGTGTACCAACCTGATCTCGCACGATATTCCCCTGTTGGATGACACCCCAGTCAGGCAGCGGTACCGGAGGATTCCACCCTCCGAGTACGAGGTGGTGAAAGCCCACATCAATCAACTGCTGGAGGACCAGATAATTAGAGAGAGCTGTAGCCCCTTTGCTTCTCCGATTGTCTTGGTGAAGAAGAAAGATGGTAGCCTGCGCCTATGTGTGGACTATCGCCATCTAAATGCCAGGACAAGGAAGGATGCATTCCCCCTTCCACGAATAGAGGAGACGTTGGACTCACTGGCGGGGGCTCGTTGGTTCTCCACTATGGACCTGGCCAGTGGTTACAATCAAGTTCCGGTGACTGAGGCGGATAAACCAAAAACAGCCTTTTGTACCCCTTTTGGCCTGTTTGAGTGGAATAGGATGGCCTTCGGCCTCTGTAATGCCCCAAGCACTTTCCAACGCCTAATGGAGCGGTTATTTGGGGACCAACAATGTCAGTCTCTTTTATTGTACTTGGATGACATTGTGGTCTTTTCCTCCTCAGTCCATCAACATCTGGAACGCATGGAGTTGGTCTTAGGTCGCCTCCAGAAGGAAGGGTTGAAGGCGAAACTCTCAAAGTGCACCTTCTTCAAGAGGGAAGTGCAGTATCTGGGCCATATCATCTCGGCAGAAGGGGTCTCTACAGACCCGGGCAAGATTCAGGCGGTCGCAGAGTGGCCACGTCCCACCAGCCTAACAGAGCTCCGCTCATTCCTGGGTTTTGCCAGCTACTATCGACGGTTCGTGGGTGGGTTTGCCAAATTGGCGGCTCCTCTACACAAGTTGGTAGCAGGGCTGGCATCCCAGAAACGCCCTAAGCAAACTGGGCAGGAGTTTGCCCAAGCTTGGTCGGGACAGTGTCAGGAGAGTTTTGAGGGTCTTAAGAATAGGCTCACAACGGCTCCCGTGCTGGCATATGCTGACTTTTCGTTGCCATTTATTTTGGAGGTGGATGCCAGCCACGGTGGGCTGGGGGCAGTCCTTTCTCAGGAGCAGGAGGGAAAAATTCGACCAATAGCATATGCTAGCCGTGGCCTACGACCCACTGAGCGCAACACCTCCAATTACAGCTCAATGAAGTTGGAGTTTTTGGCGCTCAAGTGGGCCATGACGGAGAAATTCAGAGAGTATCTCCTGGGCCACCGGTGTGGTCATTTATACAGATAACAACCCTCTTAGCTACCTGGCCACCGCCAAGCTTGGTGCCATGGAACAGCGCTGGGCCGCTCAAGTAGCGTCCTTTGACTTTACCATTAAATATAGGTCGGGAAAGTCTAATATAAATGCGGATGCCCTGTCACGTCGTCCTCTACCTGAGGTGGAGGTGGTCCAGGCTCTGGTTCCTGGGTTAAGTGTCCCAGAGGATCTACAGAAAGCTGGTTCAGGGGTGCAGGGACAGGTTAATCAAATTTCATCATTCCCATGGGCTGGTGCAGTGAATGTTGGCGCCTTGCAAGAGGACGATCCGGTCATTGGGAAGCTGTGGAGGTGGTGGAGGCAGAAGGCACCCCCACTTGGGGGAGCGAGACAAGGTCTCCCCAGACCCCTTATGGCCCTCCTGAAGCAGTGGGACCGCTTAGTAGAGAGGGATGGTGCTCTGCATCGACGGGTGTTTCGCCCAGATGGGGGAGAGGAATCGCTCCAAGTCATCTTGCCTGCTGCGTTGAGGAGTGAGGTATTATCTCAACTCCATCAACAGCATGGACATCAAGGAGTGGAGCGCACCTCCCAGTTGGTTCGCCAACGCTGTTTTTGGCCGGGGATGTCTATAGACATTTCCCGCTGGTGTCAGGAGTGTGAGAGGTGCCAACAAGCCAAGGAGGCTCGCTCTGCCCCCGGTGGTTTTATGGGACACCTGCTGGCAGCACGACCTAACGAGGTGCTGGCTATGGACTTCACCGTCCTAGAACCCTCTAACTCCAGTCTTGAGAATGTCTTGGTAATGACCGACATTTTCAGTAAGTACACGTTGGCCATACCTGCGAGGGACCAACGAGCAGAGACCGTGGCCCAGATATTAGTGGGGGAGTGGTTTTGCAAGTTCGGGGTTCCCTCTCGCATCCATTCTGACCAAGGCCGCAACTTTGAGTCTGTACTGATAGGCCAGTTATGCAGGTTGTATGGGGTGGTGAAAACACGGACTACCCCCTACCATCCGGCCGGAAATGGTCAGTGTGAGAGGTTTAACCGAACCTTGCATAATCTCTTGCGAACCTTGCCTGCAACTAGCAAGGGGGATTGGCCTTCCTGCCTCCCCCAGGTCCTGTTCTCGTATAACACCACTCCGCATCAGTCAACCGGTGAGTCACCTTACTTCTTAATGTTCGGGCAAGAACCAAGGCTGCCTGTTGATTTCCTGTTAGGAAGAGTTCAGGAACCTGAGGTAGGCAGCATCCATAGGTGGGTGCTGGAGCACCAGAACCGGTTGCAGGCTGCTTTTGAGGGTGCTCGGGAGCGGTTGGCTGCAATGGCAGCGCAACGGAAGGAGCGGCATGACAGGCAGGTGCAGGAGGCACCACTGAAGGAGGGTCAACTGGTATACCTCCGTGACCATAGTGTCCGGGGTAGACATAAGATCCAGGACCTGTGGAGCGCAGTGGTATATTCTGTGGTGAAGGCACCAGAACCTGGAGGGGTAGTGTACACCATCGCCCCTGTCACCGATCTCACCCGCCTAAAGCATGTGCACAGGTCTGCTCTGAAGGCAAGGCTCCCTATAGGATCCCCACTTAGAGATTTGGTAAAAGAGGTTGAGAACTCGACTCCAGGTCAGGAAGACTCGACAATGGAGGAGGGGGACTTCCTCGTATTGGTACCTGAAACTCCTCAAGAAAATAGGGGTCCACAGCAGGAGGCGGGGCTATCCGGGCCTCCTACCTTAGGGGCTTGCGGGGTTGACCAGCTAGAAGAAACCCAAGAGATGGGAGAAGCGCCACCAGGTCTCAGAGGTGATGGTGCTAGGGTTGATAACCCAGTTCGGAGAACGAGTCGGGGCAATGCTGGACAACATTCAAATTTGCACCACCTCCCGCGGTCAGCTGGAATGGGTATGGTGTCTTCGGTGGTTGGCACCAATAGGGTGGCCTGGTTTCGACCGTGGGATTAAACTCAGTGATCAGCTGGCTAGTTCACCGTCGGGGCGACGTTGCAGGGCCCTGGGGTGGATTGTAGTATAACGAGGGGAGAGTGGCAGTAGCGGTGGCCAATCGCAGGGTGGCGCTGCCGTATTTAAGTGCGATAGCGGGAGTCACACGGATACGTCATTCTCCAGCTGACTTCCCGTCATACGGGCAACCTCACTCACCCTTCGGGAAAGGTAGGCGCTAGCCTTTGGCAAATGTTTTGCTCTGTGCACTGGCAGTCAGTGACCCCATCGGTATTGTTTGTAGTAAAATTGCAATCGGAGCAGCATTTACTGTGCTGGTGGCACCACCGGTTGGGGGATTGGTGCCGACAGACGGCTCGATCGGGTGAGTAAGGCTGTTAACACCCCCGTAGCGAGCGTGCGGCTGGTCGCTGTGCAATGTTGTGTGACGCGCTGTGTTGGCGTGTCTCCGTCTAGAGTCAGTGTGTTGGGCGTATGTTCGCTACGCTTCCGTTGCCATGGAGGGCCGTTAAAAACTGCAGCGAAGATTCCCGGGTGAGTGCGTATAAAGATTGAGTCACCTGGGCTAAACTAATTAAATAACTGTCTCATGGTTGTTTGCAGGATCTGCCCTTTCCTTTTCCTTGCCCTTTCCTTTCCTTTTCTTTCATTTTCATTCCGTCCTGTTTCCTTTTATTTTCTTTACATCACCGTCCCACTTTAGTTTTCTTTTCGGTTTTGTTAAATTGTTTCCCCTTGGACTGTTGCCTCGGAGGGCTACTTCATTATCTCGCCGCCTCGTACGGTGCACGGACGAGTCACTCGGCAACAAGCAGCTGAAAAGTCTCTCGCAGGATTCGTTCTCGCTCTCCTGCCGAAGCGTTACACCACCCGAAGGACCTGCTGCTTGGAGGGAGGATTTTGAAAGATAAGTGCATATGACGCCTGGTATTTCGCCAGTAATATGAACACTTTTAGCTTTTGGTGTGAATGGTTGGAATATGCCTTTGTGAACGTGGGGCCTGTGAATGAGTAACACTGTGTCATTTTTAGCATATATATACATGTACGGGGGAAATTCTTTTTATCTGATCTGTGTGTGGCGGGAATAATTGTGAAGGTCTGTTCTGGCAGGGGCGTGGTCTTTGCATCTGGGTGCTGGTACCCTCCAGGAGAAGTGGCCCTGCTGGTGGCTGGGGATACCCGGGTGCACCTGGCCCAGGTGTTGACACGAATTATTTGGCTTGCATCCTCTTGCTTGACGTGGGTGGTTGAGTCTCACTGTGTGCGTTTGCTGTGGAAGGTATCTCCCCTCCCCCATGCAGGTGTCCTCAACTCCTGGGCAAGTGCCTTCTGCCCACGGCCCCTGGTGGTAACTTGACCAAAATTATCCTGCTATATTGAATGGTTGTTTATAACGTATGCCTCCGAAATGATCAAATAAAGTGTAACCAAAGAACGAGTCATTGGGTTTTGCCTTTTACACGTACTAAGAGTGTCTTATCTGCGTGCCTAGTGCTTACAAGTTCCCCAGGTGAAATTCCTGGGGTGGCGTAGTCGGTTATCAATCTTTCTATGTAAATATTGGGCCAACCTATCAAGAAATCAGATATAGTGCCTAACGTTTAGACAAAACCCCGTTACCATTTCGCCACACTTCCATAGCTTATTATTTCAGTATTTTACTCTAGTGCCTTGCAGGATAACACTTTAAAATACTGTATCAGAGATGTGTTGTAATTTTTTCATGCATGTTTGTGTACTTGAATTTTCTTTTTCTGAGAGCTCAAAACAGCTCAATGGCTGTAGTCACACCCATTGACCATAGCACTACCCACTAACCAATCAGATGAACTGCTAATGCAGCTCATCTCAATAAAGAAGTGAACTTCGTCAAAATGGGTGGATTTTATCTGTGCCAAAAAGCAAATAGGGGTGCGATGGAAGCCTGGGAGTTAGAGGAACGGGGTACAGAGCAGCGAAAATGTGAAATGATTCAAAACATTGTGACTGTATAATTACAGGAGTGTCATGATTCCCATTAAAAGCAAGAGCTTACAAACTTTGACTACAACTGACTGGCAACCAATCCAGAGTAGCCAGAGAGCAAGACTCCAGTAAAAACTTCTGGAAACATTCACTTTGTGGGCAATATATCAGCTATCGATTGGCAATCCATGAACTGTAGCACTCTCCAAAAATTATTTCAGTTTTTCAAACTATTCTAAATGAATTAAATACTTTAGCATGGGTTGAAGGTTAACATAGAACATAGTTTGCTTCAGCAAGCATAATTAAGAGATTGTGAGCCCTACATTTGTTTACAGTATGTTAATTTTTCGTTCAGGGCCAACAATGGCCCTCAAGACTTGTATCAATGGCATGAATTAATACTGGTTCTTTGTACAGAGTTTGAGCTGCTGCCAGGGGCTGTGGTTCTTTGCTCATCCACACATCCACATGCACAAACACACACAGGTCTGCTTTATCTCACAGAGCATGGTTGCTCGGCACTGGGATCATGGCCAGAGCACAATTACTGATTCAGCTGCACAGTAACCAGTCTGAGAAACCAGCTCAACTCTCACCTGCCTTGCAGTGATCCAAACTCACCATATACTGCTCTCTCACAGGACAACAAGCACTTTCTGCATTTTGTTAGTCTGTTGTGATGATGAAAAAATTCTTAGAAACATTAAAACAGTTTTAAATGCACGTTTTTGGATTCAGGAATATATTTTGTTCTTTTTGTTGTTTTCTTTTTCACACATCTCTTTTTTGTCTTTTACCCTTTTTTAAGAAACCAACCTAAAGGTCTGACGGACAAGGCAGAAGTCAAGGAGAAATCTTAATGATGGTTAAATGTGCAGATGACACCGATAATTTACAGAATTACTTTCTTGACACGGAAAGGGATGAACAGAGCATCGTACACAAAAGTGAAACATCCAATAGATGACAACAGTGCTGGTGAAGGAGATTGTTTGTACATGATCCAAACATACTGCACGATCTCTCAAGTATATGCACAATCGGTCTGTTTCCAGGAGGAGGTAGGGGAGGAGACTGGATGGTAGCGAAGGAGAGCCATGGCCAAAAAACAACATGAAAATAATCACAAAGTTAGGACACTAACACGAAATCGAAAGTGTGCGTCAAGAGAGGGGGAGCTCTTCCAGGAAGGTGTCATGAGTATGATCCATCTGACCAATAAGAGAGCAGTATACTAGGCGGGAACACACAGCATCAGGGCTAGAACTGACCAGCAAGAGAGCAGAACTGTTGGTGGTGAGTTGAATGCAGTCATAGCATGCCCAGCATATTTCAAATATCAAATATGTACGCATATGTTATATCTTGGAATTTTTTCCCTATCATGGAACAAAATATTCTTTGAGTGGACTTTTGTAATCTTGGATTTTTCATAACATGAAACATTTGTATCTTGAGGTACCACTGTATTTTTTTACCCAATTTTTGCATTTTCAACAGTAAATCTGTAAAGGCAAATAGTTGTTTGGGGCCCTTCCTTGAACAGCTTCCCCAGTGTGCTCGATCGTCAAAAATGCTGGTGACAGGGCAATTTGATGTAAGAGACTCATGACTTGAAAAAAAATTTGCTACTTCATTCAAGTTACTAAAGTTCCAACGAAACACAGACTGTATAGTAGTAAAATATTATTAAATATTAATATTATTAAAAATCTTATGTTAGTGTTTTTTACCTTAAACTACTTAAACCTGAAAGCATTGAACTGTGCTTGATGGATCATGCAGGATGTACGATGCATGTACGGGCAGTATAGAGATTAGCTAGCTAGAAGCGAAGAACTGGAATTCAACAGAGAAGCACAGAGCCCATGAAGAGATGATAATGAAGGGAGGATTCAAGAAATTACAGAGGTAAGGTTTGTCATGATCTGTCAGGTATCTGTTTTGTAGATCCTTGTCGCTAGGGGACAGATCATTGACAGTCCTCCCCTCAGTTTAGGTTTTCCTTGTTTTCAGTTATCACTCTATGTTTATTCTGTTTTTCTTTGCCACCTCCAGCCACATGGCTCAGGTCATATGACTGACGGTGGCCATCTTTGATTTGTTTTGTCTGTTTGAAGCACATGGTCTTATAGTTTTTCCCTACCCCTCCCCCCTGCTCGTTTTCTAGTTAGAGCTTTTAGTTAGTACACCAGGGGTCTTCCTCAGTATGTTTGATTGGTTTCCCTAATAATTACTCCTTATCTGTGTGGTGCTCCTGTAATGCTGTTCCTGTTTGTAGTTATTCGTAGTTGCTTTTGTGCTGTTATTTAATCTTTCTGTTTTATGCAGTCTTTAGTTTGTATATTGTTCATTGTTTTCCCCCTTGTGGGTTTTGCTTTGTTTGCCACATCTTCCTTGGGCTTGTTATCTGTTTCTTTAATAAATTATTATTTAAAGACTGTCATGCAATTGGGGTCCGCATTTCTCTCTTGGCCACCACATCCTGACAAGGTTGTTCCTTAAGCAGGACACTGGTGGCGAGGAGAAGATGACAAAGAAGAGTTCAAAATTGAAACGAGACTCCAAAACACCAATCGAAGGAAAGAAGGAAGCACATCAGTAACTATACAGGGTATGATGGAAATGTGAGCCTTTTAAGGGGGAGGGTGACAGAGTTAATTGGATAATAAAATGAAAGTATTACAATTGACAGGTGGAACAGACACCAAGGGGTTGAGTAAACCATAACATGCTGGGAATACAGTGAACTAAATATAACATAATGATAACTAAAAGAAAAACAGAATGAAGGTGGGTCCAATGAAAGCATTTGGGTGAAATGAATGCAAACATCCATCCATCCATCCATCTTGTCTGCTTTGTCCCTTTCAGGGTTGCCATAACGAAATGAACCACTAACTCTTCTGGCATATGTTTTATGCAGCAGATGCCCTTCAAGCCGTGACTGTGCAGCCTATTGCGCCACCGTGATGCCCTTCAAGCAAACATAGACGTCTAAATATGGGTAAAAAAAAAAAAAAAAAAAATATATATATATATATATATATATATATATATATATATATATATATATATATATATATATATATATATATATATATATTCTAGAGCATGCACAGAAATGTGCAAATTAACATCCCTGGCTCTCTTGATTATATCTACCTATAGTAAGTCAATCTGAGCATTTCGAATTGCTAGCTGGTGTATTTGGCTGTATACTGGTTTTTTGTTTTTGTATAGACTCATTTTTCAGATTTACAGGAAACTATTGGCCGGAATGCTGGCCAAACACAGGGGATATTAAGTTCACGTTTATTAATGTACTCAAAAAAAACTAAAGTCCTTTTAGTTTACAGAAGTGGTTAGAAGAGCAGGTGAATATAGAACACAGAACATGTAATAGGTGACTAGATATGATGTTCATAACAGAGAGAATATAACAGAAGACAAAGAGCAACCTACCATGTGTCCCAATAACCGCACCATCCACACTTTTAAGAGCCAAATGAGAATTAGTGTGTCCCAAACCATAGTATACATAAAAAAAGTACACGTGAGCACTTATTTTTGTTAGATTTTGAAGTGCAGATTGATGGACACTAAACCAACTAATGAATGAATGAATGAATGAATGAATGAATAAATGAATGAATGAATGAATGAATGAATGAATGAACGAATGAATGAAGACCTTTATTGGTCACTACACTGTTACATGCAGCAAAATTAAACCCCCCCACGGACAAATCAAACATCCCAGTACAAACAGGGGAAGACCGGTCCTTCGAGAGGTAGCGTTAAAAAAAAGAAAAGAAAATGAGTTACAATAGGAAAAATACCCCAGGGTTCCGCATAATGCATCAGTAGAAACTCTGTGTTCAGAGTTCCAAATAAGTAGATATCTTCAGTCCTCCAGGGACAGAGCAACCAGACACACGATGCGCCACTTCTCCCATCCGCCCATCATGTAGCCAGCTGCAAATGTTCTTGAAGGGCAGGTGGGTTCCCCCGAACCCGAGCTTCTCGTTGAGAAGATTGTGCCAATTGCATGTAGAGACCAGTTGATCAAATCCATAGTTCCTCTGTATTACCCACACCTAATATTACCAAACAACCCAGTGCGCTCGGATGAAAGGAGTTTTCTTTTGGACCCAAATAAGCAAGCCCTTCATGCAATATCACTAATTAAAAAAAGCACATAAATTAATAATAGCAATATAGAGTGTTATTTTTATTATTGAGTTATTTTTTTAAATGAAGGAATTGAAAAGAAGGAGTTGATGCGTTGTTGTGTGCGCAATGTCGTAGTTAAAACTAAGTTTTAGTGTGTCTCAGATCGTACACATACTCATCTTATACACTAAAAAGTGAGAAAATTTTGTTCTGAAAATGCAATACAATTTTGTAAGATGCAATATAAATATTCAGATTGGGACATGAAACAGGTATGTCGGGAGAAAACAACATCTGGCATCCGTTGGAGGATTGTGAGTGCTGGAAGATGTCAGATGTCGGCCACTATTAAAAAGTCATGCAGGATCACTATTTATTTTTCATAAAGTCACCACCAGTCAACAAACATGTAATTAGTAGAAGTTATTGGAATAGGTGCTATTTGTCCAAAGGCGCGTTTGTTTGAGGGATTTCAAAAGCTCAACATTGGCTCTGAAAGATCAGATTTTCTCAAGATCTCCCATCAAGGTTATATTGTAGATGTATTTGTACCAAAAAATTTTGTAAAAGTTTTCATCATTTAAGTCAACATCGTGTCTTTGACCCATTTACAAAAATACATTGTATGTTGAATTATGCATTTTGAATTATGCAGAGCGAAACTTTATCTCACAATGTAAGGATAAATCCAATTGTTGCTGCCATGAACCAGGAACAGTTCACACAGACTACATTCTGAAAGTCCAATGACAGTTTCGACCGAGTAAGCGCTTTGGCACGGCCTAACCTTAATCAGCCTTAGGAATGAATATATTACCCAGCCATTTGGCTCCATTAGCCTATGCAGATGAGCAGGAGAGAAAAATGACACCTGACCTACTCTGGGGAAGCAGCTGCCATTGATGGAGGACAATCCAGCCTCATTTAGCTTCAAATTACCCCGGGAACTAGAACACCCATCATCACCTTCAACATGGCTGAATCCTCTCTTGCATTCAGCCAATCACAAAAGAACTTTAAGCCCACAATTTCCAATTCCTATTCCCTTATTCACTCAGTAAGTGCAATTTTATGGTCAGTTGACTAGTAGTAATGGTGTCCTGATTAAGTTCATTAGTTTCATTACTCTGGACACAGAGTAAGGTGCAGGATATCCCCATCTGACCCCGTCCATCTTTTAATCCTTGCCAACATCTGTGAGCAGTCTTTGTGCTATTGATAAAAATGGAATCGCTTTTTAAAATTGAATCATTTCTTGCGCTTGGCACTGAAGAGCAAAATGAAGCAAGCAATATTATTTACCGCCGCTCTGGGAGAAAATGTCAATAAGGAGTATCAAAGCTTTCAAGAGAATTTCTTAACCATTCACCTGAAGATCGATTTCTGAATAGTAAATTAGAAGTGAACAAGTTGGTCAATATAAGACTGAATCATTTATATTCCGTTCCTGAAGGCTTTTGCAAATGTTCTCTCAAATAACCTGAGTGATATACTCAACCATAATGCATTGGGTTTCAAGCCTGTGCTTTTGAAATGCATTGGCACTTGAAAATTTCACTTGGCACTTTGTATTTCATATATTTTTTTCCTGGAAGTTTAACTGAACAAAAAGCCACTTTTGGCTTCCTTTCATTTTCATTATACGCATGAGCAATTGTGTAGTCTTATCAAAAAAGTAAAGCGACCCCTCTTTCCTCCGTTTTGCACGCGTTTTTTCAACAAGGCTGTAACCTTTCAGTGAAATCCTCTGCTCAATAACTTATTGTGGGAATTCAGCGAGGTATTAAGCTGAATATTTGCTCATTTTGACCCATTCTCATATCCAGAGTTTCACATGCATTTTTATGAGTGTGCTGCAAGCTTCTGTGTCTCAATTAAAAAGTGTTTTGTGAGAAGAACACAGGTAGCACATCAATATGTGAAAATGAGAATTCCCATATTTTCTTCGCCCCAATTTCACAAGAATGGCAATCAAAAAGGTGAAATGACAAATGCTGTGTTGAAAAATTTGCATTGAAGCAATAGGACATTTTTCAACTTGTGCTTTACTTAACCATAATGGCAAGCTCACTCCCATTTAAAAGGGTATAAAGTGCTCCCTAATCCATTATGGCTGCTATTGTATATTAACAAATGAACTGTAAAACTTTAATGGCTAGCAGATTGCATTGTGTTGATTACCTTGATAAGTTAAAACTTTTAGGGAGCTATAGTGTGCTCTTTGACATCTGGGAGGACTCTGGGTTTGGCTGTTGGTTAGAAAAAACACTCACGTTTTTGATGTAATATTACCAATATTAAGTTTCTTTAAAATCATTCAAGTTGAATGGCAAGCTGTTGTGGAAATCTTTCTTCGGACCTCTCATAATCTTTCCAAAAAATGAATTATTATTATCATAATTAATGATTCTTTTCACACTATTGAAGTCCATGAACATGTTCTCACTAAAACTAATTTATGATGAGCTAATGATGCATTAGCTCATTAAACCCATACATAAGTCATATAAATGAATACATCTATTGCTGCCTTAACAATGATTACTTTCTGATTATTACCAGTGACACTTTGAAATAAACTTAAAAAAAATGCTCAGAAATTCCATTCATAGTTTAATCATTATTAGCTAACATGATGTGCCCCTAAAATAAAGCCATCTAATAATAGTAATAATTGACAAATCATGATATATTGATTAATTAACAATGAGTTAAAACTTACAGTAAATCATCAATGAGGAGGTTAGACTTTTTTTAGGGATTTTATTTCACACAATAAAACAATTTGTATTTATGTTTATGTGGGAAGACAGAAAAAAGATACAATTTCCACATTTTTATATTCTCTGGGTCCAATAGACGCAAACATGATGTATGTAACATGAATGTGTAGGAAAAAAGATAAACAGTCTAGACAAAATCTGTCCAAAAGCGCCATATTTCATTTAAAATCATTTTTACTGTGTCGCTCTTCCACACTAATATGTGAAAAAAAAAATTTAAAATCAAGCAACACGATTAGTATTCTATTCTTTTGCTTAAATAAAAATACATGAAGCTATGATGTTTTTAATGCTTTAAAAGACCTCTTTCACTCACCAGCTGCTCGTACATGTCGTATTATCATCTAAAGCTCAGCAATCAGATGCAGATTCTTTTGACATTTTTCTGAAAGTTTTTAGCTTTTCGGAAACAAACTAAAAAGAAGCTTTGTAGTCCTTAGACGCAAACACATAAACACTCCCAAGTTCATCCACTATTTCCAGCCTGAGTAGCTATAGACAAATAGGAAAATCGCCGACCTACCAATTCAACTCCTCACGCTTCATATGTTCTTAACAGAAATTGAGCCAAGACCAGTGTGTCTCAAATTGAATTGAAGTTTCATTCATTTTCTTTTTTCGTTTTTCTCAATTACTTGTTTTAAAACAGGTCACACAGAATCAAACACTCTAGAAAGGTCAAAAAAAGACATGATCTTCAGTGTGCTGAAGCTACTTAGAGTAGACATGTGAGGGAAACCCAGGATTCAGCAACGGTGAATGATAGATTTCTATTGTGAGTAAAGCGAGGAAGTACTTTTCGTTGCATTTAATGAAAAAAATTCAACTGATTTTTATGGTGGATTGAAAGCATGTAAAACTATTTTTTTTCTCAAACAAACCTATGAAACGTATGAAGATGTGAACTCTGTCATGTTTTAACAAGATGGAAACAGTTCCTATGGCAACCTCATGCAGTTTTTTCCACATATAGTACTTGATGTCCATCAAGCCTTGAGCCTGTGACTACAGACGAATCCTCTGAGTAGCTTCTCAAGGGCATCATTGAGGACATTTTCTGCTTTGTTCTCTTTCCACCTCATGCTTGGTTTAAGTGAATATCATAAAAGTATCATCAATTTGTTTTAACTTTATTTCTCACTTCATTGGTTTCTAGGGTACTTCACAGACAAGATGGAGGCCTCCTCTGAGAATAAAAATGCAATTTCACAGTCAACTTACACTGAGATACTTTACACAACAATAGAGGAAAGAGAAAAAAAAATGTGAACACGGCGGTCTGTTATCAGACACTAGAGACAGGAGTCAGGGAGGAATAAAGTGCTTTCCAGAGAGTGTTAAATCTCTTTAAACACCGGCAGTTACAAAGCTATGGAAATAATCTCGCAAAACATAATAGGATCTGGCTCAACAAGATACTGTAGTTCGCAAAAGGGGTTGGCATCCTAATGTACCCGCAATGAATTTATATAGGATAAAGCACATTATTTTTACAATTGAAACAAAAGGAAGTTGCTTCCCAAAATAAGCTTATAAATAATATTAGATGTCATGCACATACTGAGGATAAATATCTTCCCAGCTCGGGTTTATGGTGGTGACTGATTGAGAGAAGAGAGGTGAAAGTTTTCTTTAGACAGTACAGTATTGTACAATAATGTGTTTTGCTGTATAATACACAACAATGATCAATAAAAACCTTTTACATCTCGACAATAATCAAAGCATTAGTTGATCTTTTTATATCACAATTTAACATGTGTATTGCAACATATAGTACTGTGTAAAGTTTTAAGGCATAAGTGAATATGTGATGTAAACAAAGAATGCTTTGAAAATGGAGATGTTATGGCCATATCATGCCCCTTTTAAATCTTTTATAATAATTATGTGAAATCCCTAGACTATCCCTGTACCATTAATAATCCTCAAAAGGCAGTATTTGTTGTAAACCATCGCTTTGAATCACCTCAAATGGATTATGCTTTGCAAAATGACTCACATAATCACTGTTCCTCCCACTTAACTCACCTCTGCAACACTGCCTGCTGGGCTGTGCTTGATGGCACATAGAAAATCGTCCCGTTTCAGAGGAATTCATTCATCTTTTGGTAAGCTCGGGACATCCAAAACTACTACAGTTACACATCTAGGCCAGTCAGCACATGCACTCTTCATTGAGAGGATTGGCGATTCATCTGATTGGTTAGAAAGCAGTGCTTTGGCCAATGGGTATGCTGCGGTCATCAAGCCGTTTTGAGTATTACACAAACATGCATCTGAACATGACATGAGGCATGTTTTTGATGAAGGAACAATAATAAAACATGCAAGATATGTCTGAAAAGTAGAATTTACATGATACAGTACCTTTAATAATTTATTTTCATCGAAAAGTTATTAATGAAAAAAAGACAAATCTGATTAATATTTGTCCCTTTGCCTTCAAAAAGCAGCCATTCTTCTAGGTATGTCTGCACGCGTTTTTGAAGGAACTCTGCTGGTAGGTTCCAAACATCTTAGACAATTAATCACAGATGTTTTGTGGACTAAGGCTTCTCTCATCCTTCTGTCTGCTCCTGTAATCTCAGACACTCTCGATGATTATGAGATCAGGGCTCTTTGGGGACCATGCCATTACTTCCAGTGCTTCTTAAGCTTTTCTCTAAAGATAGCTTTTAATTAATTTGTGCTGTATTTTGGGTCATTGTTCTTCTGCAAAATAGATTCAAAGTCAATAACCGCCCTCCCTGATGATATTGCATGATTGGGTACATATTTTCCTGTATATCTTATCACAGAGAATATCATTAATTCTGACATACCCTCCAAATTCATTTGTAAAAATTCAGCCTCAAACATTTTGCTGCCATTTATTTGCACCACACTTCGTATGGTTGTGTGCAAAAGTGAGCCTTGTTCCCATGTCGAAAATATTTTTTTGGTTGCATCTCTTCCGTGATCACTTCTGGCCAAACTTCTTTTGAACAGTAGATGGGAGTATCTGGATGCCACTGGCTTCTCTCAGTTTTGAGCTCATGGCACTCAAAGACATCTTCAAATTTTTAAGGTTAATAAGCTTGATGTGTCTGCTAATAAGCTTGATGTTGCCAGTTACTTTGTGTTTATTTAGTAGAGCTTGTATAGCACATCTTGAAACCCCAAACTGTTGTGAAATCTGTGTCTAGCAGAGACCTTGTTGATGCAGCATAACTACTTTGTGTCTTGTCACTGTACTCAATCTTGTTATGACAAGAAAATGTCTTTCTCAACTTCAACAGAGTTGCAAAGATGGACTGTTCCTCGTCCAATTTTAACCATGAGCTCTTTCTGTTTAAGTTATTACTGTGTTTCAACCTACATGTGGCATTATTGATCTTTAGCACCTGTTTTATATAATTTATTGAGTAAAGTAAGAAGGGTAAAGTATCCGAAAAATGTACTCAAGTAAAAGTACTAGTGAAAATATTGACTCAAGTATGAATAAAAGTAACTAATTGTTTAATATTATAGTGTAAAAAAATCTACTATATCTATATACCAAATCTACTATATACTAAATCTATTGTATACTTTATACTAAAAAAGTATCTACTGAAAAATGTACTCAAGTAGTTAGATACTAGTTTTGTTCTTAATGATACAAAGGAAATCTCTGTCATATAAGTGTGAATAAGCAAGCTATTTATTTATTTCCATTTTAGTAATGGAGGAAGGCAGCCAAGTTCTCAAATGTGTCAAAGTAAAACTACAGATTTTCACAAAAAAATTTTACTTGCTCACACTTTTAAAAGTACTCAAAAAGTACGAGCCACCCTGAAAATTTAATACATTTTAAATTTTAAGTAAATGTAACAAAGTAAATTTAAATTTAAATGAAACATAGAGCTAGCTGAAGTTTCTTGATTAGACATGTCCCTCAAGAGCTCAACAACTGTCTGAACAGCATTTTGACCTCCCATGTTCATCAAATGGGATTTTTAAAATTCCATTTTCCACCTACAATCTTCCTGCTCTAAGACTAAAACATTGTTTTTTTTATCATTATTACACAAATTAAGCGCCATTGTGCCAGTCATTTGTGTTTTATAATCTACACTGGATGCTTTCAGTTGTTGAAAGTCCAATTCTTGCTTTTTATTGGTTTAGCTACTTGGCTGACATCTTTGGAGACACAAGTTCATGCAGCGGTGGAGAAACTAGTGGATAACCGAAGTTGATGTTGCCTATTATAATGCAGGAATTATTTGTGGTCAGATTTTGGAGGGGCAAATTTGCCCTGGATGTCGAGGTTTTAAATGTAACATCCTGGGATTTGAAATGACAACAGAGAATTAGAACCAAATTTCTCATCCGAATGACTTCGTTCAACTACAGTACACTACAGTACCTTGAACTGACCCAGAGCACTAGGACCTTGGGTTGCAAGGTGACATGGCTGAAGTACTTTGCATGCGTAGGGTTAAACTAACATTTCAGATGTCACCAAAACCAGTTATTGTTGATTTGGTTTCGTGTGAGAGAAAAGCACGCGCACAGACAGCTGTTTCACAGTGAATCAGCTCACACTAATGAAGGAATCAAAACATCATTTATTAAAGCAGCTTCCACTCAGTCGTGCTGACACGCTCTCTTACATTCACACGCAGAGAAGCCAAAGACATGACAGGGGCTGATAGATTCTTCTCGCATCATTACTCCTTGTCTCTCAAAGTGTAGTCCAAAGTGTAGTCCACATCAAAATCAGCAAGTACCTAATTAAACATAGGCAGAAGTTGCTAAGATTCATTAGTTCTTCAAATAAGTTTTTACTTTAGCACACTTAAAAAATTAAGTGAAATCATTCAGAAACACCATCAAGCAGCACAATGTGTAGTTAATGAGATCATAATATATTTGCAAAACCCAAATCACAAATAACTCTAATTATTTAAATGCACTCAGTACTTTTAAAGAAATACTCCAGGAAATAAGCTCATTCTCAAAGAATCTCCAAGAGAAGTTGTAATTTACAGTTTTGGAATCGTTGCAAACATTTACCTGGTGATAGCACTTTTAGCATATCTTAGCACAGGTCTCTGTATCTTATTAAACAAGTAGCAGAAACAAGATGATCAAATAGTTTAATATTTTCCCATCATAATCGTAAGCCTTCTATTTTTACATCTTTTAGGATGGTCAGCGAGAAATTAAAAGTTGACACTTTCTAGCCAGTAATGTCAAAAAATCAAATTATTCTGTAAGAATAAAGGAACTTTGCTTTCTTGATAATGTTACTCAGTGCCAGAAATGAACTTCCAACAACAGATTGGTGGATAGATTAAACCGTTATACACTAAGATAATATTGAAACTCAATCCTCTACTGTTACTGGCAAAAAAATGCAACTGGTCTAATTTGATTCAATGATCTATGCTAAGCTATGTTAAAAATGTCTTTATTGGAATGCCTGATTGGAAGAATGGCTGAATTTATTTAAATACATTTAGTTTCATTTAACTTACTTTTACCAGCAAAAATGTGAATGAGATTTTTTTTCCTCCAAAAAGGTGTAATGTTTCAGAATTTGAATATCAAGTTCAAAGTATTGAGAAAAGACACATAAGGAATTGATTTGTACTAAACTTTGCCTGTAAAACTCAGGAAACTCTAAAAAAGGAAAACTAATTTGCTCAGGTTTGGACTTAGTTAAGGTTGTTGTTTTTTTCCCTTATTTTAATGACTAGGGAAAGAAAAATCTGGGTGGTCATCTTGGACAAATGAAACATCACGATTACGAGCATGTTGCATCAAACTAGTGGCCGTGGAAAAATCGTTCAGACTACCTTAATGATGCATTTTATTTTTGATGACAATTGCATGTTTAAAATACTGAAGGATAGAAATGTTGTCAGAGATTCACTGCAGATAAAAGAAATTCTAAGAATTGTTTTCAAATGAATGTCTCATCAGCAATTCAGCTTAAAAACTCTGAATTACAAGTGCTTTGCATCCCCAGATGATGCTTATTTAACCCTGATTGTGTTGATCCGCCCAATGCAGATCAATAGGTTATCAAAAAACGATAACTCTGAATTGCACATTGTTAGTCCAAAAACACATCACACAGTTCTCAGAGTTTGCTGTTCATCTGGAACTGCGACACCAGTCCCAACACCTGCTCCGAAGCCTTAATGACCCTGTTGTGCAGGTAAGCTGCACTGTTTGTTCCTGTCTCTTGTAAAAAGTAGCGATAATTAACCATTATTCCACATGAGTTGGCAATTCCTCGTGGGCTTGTGTCTGCTTGCCAGTTAAGCCTCCACATAGTGGCTCCATTCTGAAGGTGGAAGTTCGCTACAGGATTTAGAGCATAGCCTCGCCGCTTCTCTCCATACAGGTACCAGGCACAAAGGCGCATTAACACAGGTTCCAGTGTATTGATGAGTTGTTCAGAGTGGATCCAATCACTGGTGCTGAGGAGCCGCCGCAAGGCTTCCAAAGCTGAAGCTCCAGCTGCTGCTCCAGTCACCTCCTCCAACTCCTTCCACTCCTGCTCAGACAGAAAGTCTATAGCTCTGCTCTCCTTCTTCTGCTGTGCCAGAACCCCCTGAAGCCACGAGGAGAAGCCCGGGATAGGGGACAGGCTGGAGAATTGAGACATGTGGGGAAACTCACTCTGTGGAAAAAAAAAAGAAAACCCCACAACATTCAGAAACTAACAGAAAGGGTGAGCTTAGATGCAGAAGCCATCTAGTACCAAAATTATTTAAGACCTCAAGCAGTAAATGTAAAATTTACAAATTTTAGCTTTTGAACGTTAGACAGCATAAAACCGTGATGAATAGAACTGAAGGTATTAAAAGAACATTTGCATTTACAAATTTAGGGTATGACGCTTCCTGTGTGTTGTGGGTTGTCTGAACATATTTCCTCCAATCTCAGAGGCAAAAATGAGGTGTGGTGAAACTCACAACGTAAATGGTCACAATAATGTTTGATGAAACCAAACCTTCAAAAGCTTGTTCTGCTTTAAAGAAAGAAAGAAGCATTGGTGATGCCTTTGAAAGGCGGAGATAACTGTAGCCCTTTACACATAAATCAGATTTTATGTAGGCTATGGTTGACAAATATGATTGATTGAGCTAATGTTTTTATTGCGATAAATCTTCCCTAAATACTGTACACTTAATTGCTCTACATATCTAGTTTTCAAAACTTCACAAACAAAGCAGATGCGTTATGAACAGACAAAAAATTTTCCCCGACACCTTCAAGGTGGCTAGAGTCACCCCGCTTCTCAAGAAACCCACACTCGACACATCACTGGTGGAAAATTACAGACCTGTCTCTTTGCTGCCCTTCACTGCAAAACTCATCGAGCGAGTCGTCTTCAATCAACTCTCTACCTTCCTGACTCAGAACAACAAACTTGATGACAATCAATCAGGCTTCAAGAACGGACACTCAACCGAAACAGCTTTGTTGTCTGTAACGGAAGCGCTACGAGGGGCCAGGGCTAACCACAGATCATCTGCCCTCATCCTACTAGACCTCTCTGCAGCGTTTGACACAGTCAACCATCAGATCCTTTTCTCCACTTTTTCTGCGATGGGCATCACTGGAACTGTACTCGATTGGCTTGAGTCCTATCTCACTGGCAGATCTTTCAGTGTCGGGTGGAGGGGTGAGGTCTCAAACACTCATAACCTACTCACCGGGGTTCCCCAGGGTTCAGTCCTTGGCCCACTTCTCTTCTCCGTCTATACCACCTCCCTGGGCCCTATCATCCTCAGAAACGGATTCTCCTACCACTGCTACGCTGACGACACTCAACTCTATCTGTCGTTCCCCCCTGATGACCTGTCAGTAACTACCCGCATAACTGACTGCCTGAACGACATCTCTACTTGGATGAAGAACCATCACCTACAGCTCAACATGGCCAAGACAGAACTTTTGGTAATCCCAGCTCATCCCTCTGTGCATCACGACCTCACCATCCAGCTGCAATCCTCTACAGTCACCCCTTCTCCTACAGTCAGGAATCTTGGAGTGCTTTTGGATGAACAGCTGTCCTTCAAAGACCACATCACAAAGACAACTCGAGCGTGTAGATTTGCACTGAAAGATCAGGCCCTTCTTAACTGAGCATGCAACTCAACTCCTGGTTCAGGCTCTGGTCCTCTCACGTCTGGACTACTGCAACGCTCTCCTAGCAGGACTTCCATTAAATACGCTCAAACCTCTGCAGATGATCCAGAACTCTGCAGCTCGTCTTATCTTCAAGGAACCGAAACGAGCTCATGTTACTCCCCTCTTCATCACTCTTGATTGGCTCCCCATTGCAGCTCGGGTTAAATTCAAATCGCTAATGCTGGCATACAAAACTATCTCCAGATCAGCCCCTGTCTACCTCCATGAACTCATACGCTCCTACATGCCCTCCAGAAGCCTGCGCTCAGAGAAGGAACAGCGACTTGTGGTTCCTTCCCACAAGGGCAGAAGATCTCTCAGCAGAACCTTCTCTTTCACTGTCCCTGGCTGGTGGAACAAACTCCCTGATCCAGTCAGGAAAGCAGCAACACTAACAGCTTTCAAAAAGCAACTGAAAACTCTTCTCTTCAGAGAACACCTACTATAAAAAAAAACAAAAACAAAACTTACATAGGGCACCTTTAAAGGGTATGGAAATTGCCTATTAATATGCATTAAAGTGAACAGGTTTCCATACAATGTAGAATTTATTTTCTTAGTTAATACATTTTTCTGAGGAATTTCATAAATTTCTGTTTTAAAAGTTTTTTTTTTGTAGTTTTAATATCTTTTTAATATAATAAATAGTATGTGTTAAATAAAACTTATGTAAACTTTAAAACAAACACTTTTTCAATACTTTAGTTCTGCAGGTCTTCAGCAGGTTTTTATCTGGAACGAGAAAGAAAAAGGAGACAGCGGAGAAACTAATCAAATTTCAGCTGTCACCCTCAATACTGTGAAGAGGGAGGGATAGGTGGCATGTCACAGAGCTCTGCCTCTTTACGAGATGAAGGCAGAATTAAATGGAAAAGAAACGAGAGGCACTCAGGTTTATAGATTCAGATGAGTTTTGCTTCAGCCTCCAATGCTTGTGAAACAAAGTACGAGGTGGCTGTTTGTGCGCTAGAGGTTAACGCTTGTAAAGTGCTCTCTGCGCATCTCACAGCTGATTTATCCAGATGAGAGATTGAAAGCTTCGTCGGAGTGGAAACGCACAGTTGATGGACGATATTTCATGCTAATTGTGCTTGTTGATGCCCAGGATAGCAGTTTGAATTGGATTGTTTTGAAGTGTTTGTGTGCTGAGCAGAACCTGAAGCTTCACAGAAAGAGGAGACTTGAGTAGATTTGAGAATATCTGTTTTTCAGAAAATCTCATCATATATAGGTTACACATTTGAAGGATTTATTGGTGCATCCCCAAATCAAATAATCTTAATCAATGTATATGTTGCAGTTTTGAATGTACACTTTGTAATATTTAACCACTAGCTGTCAGTTACAAAACTTGACAGCATGTGTTATCAGCCAATGACCATAACTATGATCCATATACATTATGATGCACAATTACAACGTATCACATGACTACGATGGCTATAAGAAAGTACCATGACACTAGCTTGAATTTGACACAAAAATCTGCTTTAAAATTGAAAAATTTGCACATGAATGCAAATTAAGTTCAGACTTTTAGCAAAATTTCTAATATTTAAGAGTTCTAACCATAGTACAATGCACAAGACAAACTTTAGCTTGAAATGAATGGTTATAGAAATACAATTACAATCTACTGAGTTTAGGGTTTAAAATGTAAAATTTTATTTAAAAAGTATTGTTATTAACAATTAATATAGATATTATTCCAAAGAGCAACTTGTATTATTTAATAAAACATTAAATCAGTTGTTCAACATTGAGGTGGACTTCAGATGAGTCAAATTGAGAAAAAGTTTCAGAGCAGTTTCTTTTTCGTTTTTTGTTTTGGTAAATTTTTTTATTAAAATTCTTTAAATTAGTGCATCAGTTAAAAGTCAAAAATGTTTTGCCACTCGATGTTTGACTGTGTGTGTCATCAGCCAATAACTGGTCATATACAGTAGATGCTACATAATTGCATCACACATCACAAGCCCGCAATGGTAACAAGGAACTTGCATTATTTAGCTTGAAATCAACTTATCTTTAATATATTTCCAAAGTATCATAAACATTTCTGTGAATGTAAGACAAAACACTTAACCCCAGTATGCCTTAAAAAGTGTACTTTTAAAAACCTTGAACATTACAAGGTTTCAGAAGGATTTCAAAAGCTATTAAAAGTTGACAACACATTATGGGAGAATTAAGGTCTTAAAATGTATTTAAACACTAATAAAGAACTCTTAATTGCAAGTTGTTTTTGAGGTATTGATTTTTGAAGGTATCCAAATTTTACAAACAGATAAAAAATATAGCTTCATTCAACAACAACAAAAAAAAAAAAAAAAAAAGAGTTCAATATAGAAAAAAGTCAAAGAAAGTAATTAGCGGGTCAAATCTCGATTTAAAAAGTAATTTTTAGACAAGGAAAGCAATAACAAGTCAAATCTGGAATAGTTTTTAGATAAGGAAAAAAATAATGATTAATATCTTGAATAAAAAAGACAAAAAAGTGCATGAGGTGCAAGAATCTGTAAGCATTTTAGGCATAGGATGTACTTTGTTTTTGTTTTTTTTTGGGGGGGGGGTAAAAAGCTTTAATTACAAAGGCAAACTGATAAATAAACAGTAGCTTCAAGTGGTCCTACAAGTTACATTTTAAGAGTCAAGATATTAATATTAATATTCAATTTAACATTATATTCAATAATTTGAGAGTTTTTTGAAGTGTTGAAGATCTATGCTATCAAACTGACTGTTTAAAAATAAACTTTTAACTGTCAGTACAGTACATCTCTCCGAATCAATCTGAACGAATCCTAAAAACAGGATTTGATGCAGTTTGAAAATAGAATCCAGCACTGGCTTGAGTCAAAGATGATCTCTGCTCCAGGAACAAGCAAAGATGACTGACTGTGCCCCAAGGGGACGATCGGCTTGATAGATGGATGATGGACAGAAAGAAGAGGTGGAGAAAGTTCACTGTGTGATTTAGGAGCTGGGGAGGGCTTGCTAGTTTTTCATCAGAATCCTCATGAGTCCCTCTCACAGTCTTGCATTCATTCTCATCTTGTCCTCGCCCTTCAATCTCTTTCTCAATCTCTCTCTCTCTCTCTGAAGCTTTAAACCTGCTGACCGATGTTTTACAGTAAATTGAGTTGATGAATGAAAAGTGACCCTCGGACGTGGTTAATCTTCCTTAACTCGCTCCTGTCTAAAGGAGCGACGAAGGAGGGATGCATGGGAGAGAATGATGGGGGGAGAGAAAGATGTGTGGGACTTTTCAGGAGTTTCAGCTCCTCTGGGTCCAGTCTGACACGTTTGGATTGTTCTGTGCTTTCCTGTGCTAGATGTGGGTAGAAGAGGGATTGAAAACTAGCGTGTCGGTGTCCTTGTGGGAAAGAGAAAGAGACACAGTGGACTCGTTCAGCATGGGTTATAATTTGGTACAAATGGATTGTGTGGAAAGGGGTTGAAGAGAGGGGGGCACGAGGAGGTGAAACCAAAGCAAAAAAAAGAAATAGAAAGTTACAATATTTGGAAATTTTATTTTGAAAATGTGTATCTGAAATCTATCTGCATTGTGTGACCTCTGTAGTAGGGGTGGCCAATATGGCTCTTAAACAATCTCACAATGTTTTAGTGAAGTATGGTGATGACAACATAAAATGATATTTTGGATAGTAAAATGCTCAATAAAAATATTTCATCAATTTCAAGAACACAACACGTACAAACACATGTCATAACTGTATTGGCCAAAACACACACATTGCACCTTAAATATCAAATCCTCATCTTTCAATCTCCAATGGAAATTATCATTTTTTTCTTATCTGAGTAATTCGAATTTTAGTACAAATAACAAACAATATTGCTATGGTGATATTGTCAATGTTTGACAGTTTTATTTATTTTTCAATTTAGCAGGCCTGTTCTCTGATAACAATGCAGTACAAGTACTACAGTAACCAGCATGCTTAGCGTCGCAGTGGGTGTTCATGTTGTTGCCGCTTTGTCAGAGTTTGCGAATCATAATTAAACATGCATATGATTATGAACAAATAGATGAATATAAGCTCCGGGTGGCAACGTGAAGATGCCAAACGCAAGACACACCGCTAATGCATGCATGCTGACGGATCAATATGACTTACATTAATTAAATGGTAGCACTTTATAATACCTACACACTATGAATCATTCATTAAGCATTAGCTAATAGTTTACTTTAAATGTGCTCTCAAAACAGTTAACTTGCATCTAGTCAATGTTTTATGACTATCAGAATTAATCATGAGTTACAGTAAGATTATGTGTTAATACACTTTATAGTATTTTCTAGACACTTTATAGTATTTTCTTTACTAAATGTTGCACTGATTAGCGAGATGCTCTTAATCTCATTGTACATGCTTATAATGCAAATTGTATATGTGTATAGTGACAATAAAGGCATTCTATTCTATTCTATTAAAGAAATTAATTTATTAAACATTTCATATAAATGCTTGTAAACCAAGAATAAAGCCTTTATACTTTAAACGACTTACAAGTGTGTTTTATTAAAGAAACAATGCATTAAATAACTATTTGCTGATGCTTGAATATTGGTGAGTAATGTGTACTTATTATAAACAGCTACCAATTAAAGTAAACCCTTATTTGTAAAAATTATAGTTGAATTCAGCATTAAATCGGTCTTGTTTAAATATAAAATGTGGGTTTACTCTGAGGAAAGGGAGTTTTGTTCTAATTTTTTTAATTACATTCAAGTACTCAATAGCAGCCATGATGACGATGAACTCCTCCTCCTTGAGTTCCGTACCTGTAATTCTCGAACCACCCTCTTGATGAGATAGTTTCCGAGCTCCACCCCCTGGAGCCCAGCTTGAGTTGAGGAGATAGAGTAAAAAATGGCAGCATTGATCTTGTTCACATCTTCTTCCACATCCACTGTAGCGAACTCTCTCACAATGCCCTGGGAAAGTAAAGGGCATGCGGTAAATAAATAGACTCACATGAGACCGAAAGGCGCAATTGGCTGGGGAGCAGGGGTCATTGATCTCTGGGCTCTGACAACATTGTCTTCATCTCCTCTCTTACTCCACTACTGTCTACTGAAGGGTTTGTGCAAGGTCGAGTTTTCCCGGTCAAGGACTGGACAAAGTTTATATATTGTAAGCAACAGGATTCTCAATGGACAAATTATCCTTAATGCCAGAGACTTCATTTTTCACTGATACTGGAGCAAAAAATGTCAGTAGCTTTTGTTTTTCATTTACAGCTGAAATATCTCCCAAAACTGATTTTCAGTATTAATCTTTATTTTATTTTGAAATCTTTGCATCCCACATACTGTAATACTTTTCTCCTCTGCATTTCTTGCATTTGGTAGCATCGTTCTTCTGAATGCACTTCCCCACATCATTAATCTGCAGCAAAGTACTACCTTTAGGATATCATCATATTTTGGAGACTTAAATTTAAGACTTTTTTTAAGACCACTCCCAATAAAAATGTAAAACCAATTTGCGACACATTGACAGACGAATCTAACAAGATGAATTTCAAAATCGATATAGTTTTACTGTATTACTATTTGTAACTATATAGTAATAACAATTAGATTATCTTTAACAATGGGATAACAATGAAAATGAAAGAAATTATTGTGTAATTGTTTTTATTAACAGCTTAATTCCCAGTTAGCATTTGTTATTGCATCGTAACAATGAACACATTTTCTGGTATTAATGGGGTAACAATACAGTATAAATAAAAGTACTTATTGTGTAATTGTTATTAACAGTGTACTTCCACTGTAATTATGGATACTTATTTGTAATTATATCAAATTGCATCTGGAAAATTCAATAGTTATCCAGTAATTTTCCTGTAACATGATGAGGGCTGTAATCAAAAGCGGAGCTTATTATCTGGGAAAACATGCCTTAAGTCATATTCAGATCAGTTCATGTATGTTTGTGTAATTCTTTTTCTTTTTCTGGGAGCTCAAAATGACTTGATGTCCGGAGCCACCCGCCTTTGGTTCCAATCAGATTAACCGCTAATGCAGCTTATTTCAATACAAAAATGTACACGCTGACTGACCCGGATGTGAAACCGTAGTAGAACCGTGTCAGATAAACAACAAAAAGAAAGTCGGATGTCTCAAGTGTTGCTTACCAAAAGTTAATGTATTCATCATAAAAAGGTGGATTGTTCTGTGTGCAAATACAAAGGGTGTAGTAATAGTCTAGAGGAGTCCTATTTTTACCATAAATGATTAAAAAGGCCAAATATGGCACCTTTCAGCCTTTGAATTTGGTGTGTTCCTTAAAGTCATAGATTTTGACATCAAAACAAAAACGGCCCCAAAATAGAAACTTTGAGAACAAAAAGATGTAAAGGTCAAAAAACATCTTTCCTTTATATGCATGAGAATGTCTGTGCATACATTACTCAATCACTAACGGCAAATATACATTTTAAATGTACTGACCTGTATGTTATTTGCTATCTCCTCAGTTAAGGCCACGTGAAGCACCACCAGTGGTTCTCCAGGCATGGAAGCATGGGTAAAGGCGTAACATCTTCTGTATGACCCCACTCTGCGCTTCAGATCCGTCCAGTTACGCACAGGATGGACTGCTTCGTACCTGGAAGATCACAACAAAGTGGGGGCTTAGCAGAGAGGGAAAGAGAGAGAGCGAGGAAAATGAATGAGAGATGTGAGAACCCTCACTGGCTGATCTTCTGCAGGATCTCACATGGGGACTGCCAAGTAATTCTTTCCAGGCGCAGGAGCCCAACGGAAAACCATTCAGACAAAAGACTCTTGAGAGTACTGTTCAGATCCTAGCAGATGAAGACAAAAAAAGGAAAAAAGCAGTGATAAAAAAACATAGGAAGTGAACTAGACTTTTCTATTCTAATAAAAACATTAAAAAAAATTATAAAAAGGAGTAACCATTATATATAATGAATATAATGAATAAATTTTATATATTAGCAAGTTGTCCTTTATTTATTACTATCCTAAAAGACAAAAGACTAAAACAAAAAACAGCTTGAGTATACTCTACAAGTACAGCAGACAATTGTCTATTTTCTTTTTTTTTCAAGAGCAATAAATCCTATCTACACCAGCCATTATATAATTTAAAAGTAGGACTTTGGGAGTTTAAGGGCAAATAATATTGCTCAAACATGCATCTCAGTGCTGGTTTAATATCGAAAACCCGCTGTAACCTTCTCAAGAATAACCCTCAGTACAGCTGCTCTCGTAATAGCAGCTAATTATAAAAAGAGTACAGCTTCTGTTGAAAGAATGAATAATTCACAGCCCATCATGTGAAGCAACCCACTTTTTTTTCTTCTGTACAGAGTTCAGAGCACTCTAGCAAGCTAGCATGTTAGCATCCATGGGAGGATTTCTTTGGCTCAATTTCATCAATGTGCTCTTCCTCCTTACGTGAGATGGATTGTGAAGGCTCCACCGCGCGTCAGATTTCTGTCATAATGGTGATGAGGATCAGAGCACGCATACAAATGAATAGATATAGAGATGTATACAGCCACTTTAACCTAATAAGCTAATAAGCATCTGTCAATCAAATATAGATGTGTTTGGCATTCTGAAGCATCATGTATACACATGTATACATCATGAGTTAGAGCTGAGCAAATAGTTGGTAAAATTGAAAACAAAATTGTTGCTGGACTTAATAACTTAAAGTTATTATTTTTAACCAGTATTGCAATAATTTCCAATATAATCATTTTTTTCCTATGCTTTTTCTGTTCTATATCTTTCCAACAATTTCAAGTAATGTATCATTGAAGTATAGAACAATCATTGGATCATTGAGGAATCGAACAATATTTAAATAAAATGCACAAAAACAGGATGAAATCCTATGATGCAGCAACAAATATAAATAAGTTAGCATTTATCCACTACAATTACAAGAGGGCTATAATAAGTGATTTGTTGAGCTTCCAGCCTTGAATGCGTACAGTATAAAAGCTGGTGTGAACAATAATAGAAATATCAATAAAAACAAACTAACAAAAAAAAGAGAATGAAATAAATATATTTAAAAATAAAAAAATAGTATATGGTTCTACCATTTTTTGTTTTTCAATGTTGTCATAACAAACCTGTAATCATGTGGATTGAGGTTTCCACGATTTGAAAATTCACTTTATTCATATTGTAATTTAAATACAAATTAGATTAATTGTTCAGATTTTGCTTGTTTTATATTATTCTGCAGTGGCCCCCTCTCCCGCAGTAAATCAAAATTATACTTTTCCATTTTGTTGCACCTGTAAAAACTTATATCAAGAGCCCCTCTTCACTTTTTCACAAATGGTGTGGCATTTTAATAAGTATAATAACACTCTACAATTTAATGAGTTAAAATTGACCTGCCTTGAATAAATAAAAAGGGAAGATTTTAAAGCATTTTCCCAAACTGGCAACCCTAGCTGTCATTTTTATGCTTTTTAGCATTTATGCGGGTTTTCTTGATATCTGGCAACCCTAGCACTCATTTTTAGGATTTTGAGCATGTACGAGTGTTCATGACAGCTTTCTCAAACTCAGGCAACCCTAACCATAATTTCTATGATTGTGTGTTTATGAGCCTTCTCTCAGACTTTGTGTAAATGACACTTTCATGTTTTTGAGAATTTTTAGAAACCCTATTCATAACTTTTACATTTCTGAGCATTTATGCACATTATCTCAATCTATTGTAACCCAACAATATTTTTGACAATAATTTGTAGATTTTAGGCACATTTTCTTAATCTCTGGCAACCGCAAGCATCATATCAGATTTACATGGACATCAGAAAAATAAGACCTGTGAAAAATGATTTAAGACCTTAAGGTATAAAACTTGGTCTTTTAAAATTTTTTATTTTTTTTTTTTATTTTAGACTTTTTAGGACAATTTTTATAGATAATTGTTACAATATTTTTTTGCATATAATATATCTAATTTATGTATAATAAATAAAAGCACATTACACTTGTATGTAAAATCACACAGCTCCAAGTAGCAAATATGAAGTTTGATTGCTCTAAACTATTTGGCTCCATGGAAGTAACAGAAAGCAAATAATGGATTTTCTTTTTATTCAGAGCATGTGCAAGTGCCTTTAAATGGTAAAAAAAACAAGGGCTGTCAAGGTAAAGATGTCCCAACAGCCCAATCGCAGCAAAAATAACAAAGTTGGCTGATAACAGGAGTTTTGTTCAAAGAAAGCAGGCCGATGGGAACTGAACTGGTGATGTACTACTG
Source organism: Danionella dracula (assembly GCA_900490495.1). NCBI lineage: Eukaryota > Metazoa > Chordata > Actinopteri > Cypriniformes > Danionidae > Danionella > Danionella dracula. The sequence continues at coordinate 5,300,821 of UELW01000056.1, forward strand.
TATAGTCGACTGCTTTTTCTGTCTATCTCAGCTTCCCTCCAATCCACAGCCCACAGCCAACTCGCCGTTCCACTTAACTTTAAACTCATCAAATCCTCTTTGGGCTTGGAAATGACTTCTAAGCATTTCTTTGGCGTTCTACCTTAAAATTCCAGGCACTCGAAAGCTTTTCAAACTCTACGGCGCACACAGGAGTTTTGTATTTGCTTACAGGGCTGAATTTACTCTGAAGCCAAGCACATAGAAAAGTGCAATCTAGCTTTGATTTGTGACATTGCACTGGAGGCCATAGCTTTCAAAAGGATCCCACTGTTCGGTTTAGATTTTTTACCTTTTTAACCGACTTTTAAAAAGAGCTAGAGCGTCCCGGTGGTGCAGTGGGTAGCATGATTGTCTCACAGCAAGGTCCCCGGTTCGAGCCTCGGCTGGGTTAGTTGGCATTTCTGTGTGGAGTTTGCACGTTCTTCCCGTTTGCTCCAGGTTTCCCGTATAAGTTGAAAGACATGTAGTACAAGTGAAGTCGTAACCATAGTGTATGGGTGTGAATGTGTGTATGCGTATGCGTGTGTGTGTGTGTGTGTGTGTGTACGCGTGCGCACGTGTGTGTTTTCCGATGGTGGGTTGCCACTAGAAGTGCATCAACTGTGTAAAACATATGCTAGATAAGTTGGCAGTTCATTCTGCTGTGGCGACCCCTGAAATTCAAGGAAATAAGTTGACAAGAAAAAGTATAAATAAGTATAAAAGTACAAAATGTATAAAAAAGAGCTTTTATATTCTAACATTTGACTGACATGAGAAGGGGAGCATGAAGGTGCAAACACAAAAAAGGAAGACATTTTAAAGAGCCGCCATTATGGATTTTTGACAATGACGTTTCGTGTGGTGTGAAATATAGATTTAAGTTTGAGGAACACCCAGTTAATCTGAAAGTGCTTTGTGTGTCAAGTTATTGTCTTTATTAAGGAAGAATTGATTCAGAGTTGCTGAATCTAATTCTTATTAAAAGTGAATCAAGCTTTTCTGTTGAGCTTGACTAAAACGCTTTATTCCATTGTGGACAGTTTGGTTTGGACTTAAAAAGGTATTTGTTGCTTTATGTTGTGTTGATTGTACTCTGTTTATTGGTTATAATTTTTCTCATAACAAAACTCAATTAAAGACCTCATTCAGTTCCACGTGCTCAGGTTTTTCATGCAGAGGAGGAGCCGAACGAGTCAATACATTACGAACGAGTCAATAAATAAATGAATCATTTGAGAATTGTGGCCAAATTGGGTAAAATTAAATGCATAATATAAGAAAATGAAAGTTTTTTTTTGTTTGCATACGCAACCGTTTCACAAAATCACAATAGGGTCCCATTAAAGCTGTTTTAACTGTAATCATTTCTAAACATTGATCTTAATAAATAGATGTATTCATAGACTTCAAATTTTAAACTAAAGATATATAGTATAACCATTTGTTAATTCGAAATCTGAAATTCATAAGTGTGATTTGACATATCATTGACATATCAGTTTTAGCATGTTATATTGTTTGATGGAAAGAAATAATTAATAGAACGTAATTATTTAAGGAATAGTCCATACAATTAGAATTGAACTCATGGAATTAACAGCCACGTAGAAATGAGGAAGTATAAGTTTGAATTAGTGCTGTCAAAATGTACACAAACAAATCATTTTTGTAAATTAACTCGTAAAAATGGTTCTTGTTACAAATAAAGATTTTTTTGTTTGTACTTCCTATGTTGTCACAAGGCAATTTTACTGTTCAATGTAGAGGATGCGCATTTACATAACACCATAACATGCTGATCTCTTTGCGGGTTCCATGTAGGTCTGAGCAAATAATCAAAATAAATGTAATCGACATTAAACATTCGCTCCATCACATTGCATCATTCCGCCAAAGGGTCGAGCATGGAGAGCTTAAACACAAACAACTGAAGAGCAGCGTGTACCAAAGAAAAACACTGTCCCTGTCATTTGGACAGTCCTTGGCTGATGACAGATGGAAAATTGTGTTCTTGGTCAAACAATTAAGTTTAACAAATGGGTTATTGTGCTGTTGTGATTTAAATTATCCATTTAGTCTGTATTTTAAAAGTTCACTAACGCAGTGGCATTAAAACTTGTGCAGAAGTTACCTAAATCAATGCTTTATGACTGGCAAAGTTGGATGATTTGAAAGGAATTTTAAACTCTACTACAACAGCACAGGAAGTCGGCACAGTCAAGTTAACTGCTCTGTAGAAACCCTTCCAAGCAGCTGATGGCTGTCCAATACAATGTAGAATTGGAGGAAGTTGTGCTGGGCACCTGTTTGAGTCCAAATCCACTATGTGTCTGTTTATTGATTTCACATCAAGAGTTTCAGCTGGCCAAAGATTTGAACCGATGGTTCTTAGGGATCCTGCTAATTCTGCTCCAGGGAGTTTGAGATGTGTGATTACATTTTACTGCAAAGCTCAGCATCCAAGCTGTTCTCTGCCTTGACCGATTATTGTCATTTTAACACACTTTGCTGTATAGCACCCTGGCTGCTGCAGAGAGTGAAATCAATTTGAGACATCATTCACTGTTTTTAGGATTTTCAATCTAACTAGAATTCTCTCCTTCAGTTGTGCAGTGGTCATTCGAAAAGAATGGGAAATGAGCAGATAGATGATCAACCGGTTATATTATGAAGAGGTGGAAATCAATCATAATTACAAGTTTTGTGTGTCTTTCTATTAATTCTTATAGTTTTACTGAGAATAAAATCATTCAGCTGTACTGACTCAAAACTTAAACGACTCACACAGTGGCAAATTATAAATTTTCTTCTATTAATACTTGCTTTTTTTTTACTTACAAAATGTTTAACATGGGGCTCAAGCCAAGATAGAAAGTAGAAGCACTTGCGTTGCACCAGTTCGAACAATCACAAAGCTTAGAGTCTGTGAGTAAAGCTTGGTTACACATTTCCAGAGTCACTCGTCAAGTTTGCAAGGGGGTCAGCGCTGGGCTATGTATATGTGCAGTCTTTGCAGAGGGAAATAGACTCTATGCACAATTAATTCTTCCATGACAGTGGTTCATCAACTACCAGCCTAAAGGTGTTTTTTTCATTCGCTTCAATGGATGTGATCGCCATGGAATTTTTACTTGTATCCTTATTTAGTATAGCTCTAACCACTAAATTAAACCACGACAAAATATTTAAGATATAGATCAAAGATAAAATATGACAATAAAATGGTAAATCTACAAATCTACCTAAAATGAAACCGCAATGAACACAACACTTCTATCCAAAGCTCAAACCGGAAGGGCATTTACAAGCGATTTTAGTGGAAGTACACAGCAGTGGTTCATGTATAGAGTCTATTCCTAGGCTTGATCCTCAAACAGTTTTGTCTGAACAGTTGCCCATACCAGTTAGGAGACTTCAACACTCAATAAAAGCCTGTGAAGTCAATCAGAAACCAATACAGGCAAGGTGGTTCAATCCTAGATTTCTGACCACATTAGAAATGTTTACCGCCTTTGTCTGTCTTTCACTCAGAAATCTACTGCTGTTCCAGTTCACACTCTTGTTACCTCCCATTTAGACTTCTGTCTGTAGGACCACAGGGCTGTTTGACCTTCCTGCTAAATCTCTATATACTACAACTCGTTGTCGTCGTCTGATTGATCACACAAACAATGTACTCTGAGCACATCACTCCAGTCTTGTAACACCTACATTGGTTAGCAATAAAATATCAAATTCTCTTACTAACATACAGTCCATCCAGTCTTTTAGATTCTGCAGCTTTACAGTCTCTCGTCGTACACAAACCATCTAGATCAGGGGTGCTCATTACGTCGATCGCGATCGACCGGTCAATCGCGGAGGTGCTACTGGTCGATCGCGCCCTGAAATTGAAACAATATCAGCCGATCATCCATCCCGTCACTTGATCGATGTACAGGGCAACCAGTCAGATGACAACTAAATTTTGACCTTTACGTCACCGCTCATGCGTAAACAACGCCGCTAAGTGCTAAGCTAATCAGCGTATTACGTCCGATTTTTAGCCCATACTTAAGTTTATGGTCACCAAAATGAGTGAAGGAGCTGGACCAAGTAAGTAAAGTCAAAAACGTATCATTTTCATGCGGACTGTTCATGGAAAATACAACACCAACTTCCCGCCAAAAAGCGGGCTGAGAAAGAGAAAGGTTAATGAACTAAAAGCCCAGTTGTCCGGACAGCAGTAATTTTTCACCCAACATACTTCGAAAGCAAAAGCAGCCACCGAACCATCGTTCCGGGTGAGTTAAGCCATCGTCAAAAACAACAAGTCCTTCCAAGATGGAGATATGTTAAATTAAACTCAGGTTATTACAAAAAATGTAAATAGTTTATTATTATGTGTGTTTTGTCAATTCTCTATAAAGTTGAAAATAATTGTTTGTTGATTGATGTTTTACATTTTTGTAGTGGGTAGATCACTTTGACTTGGTCATTTTAAAATTAGCTCGCAAGCTGAAAAAGTGTGAGCACCCCTGATCTAGATCATCACTGAGATCTTGTTCATTTAGTTCCACTGCCACCTTCCTTTGGAATAAACTGCCTCCGAGTGTACAACATAGTCCTGGTCTTGATCATTTTAATGTTAGTCTCAAAACCTTTCCTTAATTGGCTGGCCTACAGTGTGTAATTTTTATGTTCTTTGATAATTTACCTACTTGGTTTATTAATGTTGCTTTATTTTATTTTTTTCAATCATTTAGCTAAAAAGCATCCTAGGAGCATCCTAATAAAGTAATAGAACAGTCTAAAATGTCTGGTAGTAACTAAAAGCTAAAAGTTAGCAGCATTCTGTAAATTTGAGGTGTATTTATATTGAACACAAGTAACCATCTTTGAGAGCTATAACAAAAGGCTTACAGGCTTAAAAATAAAGCGCAGAATGCACAAACACTTGGACAAATTATTACTCTGCTTAATGTCAGCTTGACATCCATGGTGCCTTCAGGAGAAGCTTTTACTAACTGCATTAGCCTTTTGTACTGTTAATTATGCCATTCTTTTTAATCAATTTCTTTTAAAAAGTTATTTTAAAAGTTATTTGACAATATCAACAAAAATGTATGCATGTAAAATAATGAAGTCTTTAAAAGTCATTACAAGAATGAGCCAAATTTGGACAAGTTATATCAGGAGCAATATGTGGAGCACTAAAGATTTTACCAGATGTTTACAAACTTGTGAACGTGTGACTCCGTGTGGCTTAAATTAAACAAGCATTGCAGAGATGAATGTATTTTTGGCAGCAAACATTACAAACTATGTCAGAGCTGAGACCTTTGACGTTCATCGATGTCGGGCAAAGGTTGACAGGCTGCAAGTTCTACCATACTTGTGAAATCAGAGACCACCAGGATATAAAGTAGGGGAAAGGGCAGCTCGTAAGCTTGCATACCAGTTCAGTCAATGTTAGGAATGTCCTGACTCCTGTTCACAGACACCATCGGAAAACCAAAAGGTCTTTCCATGACATGGGTGAACAAGGTCTGAATGAAGTAATCTATAAATATAAACGTCAACATGTAAGGTGCTAGCCAAATTGGATTTTAAAGGACAGTAAAATAGGACACTCTGAAAACATTATATAATAATATTTATTCACTAGTAAGGAAGTAAACTGTAAGGTTGTAATAATTTTTCAATGTTATCTGATTTGCAAAACAAGTACGTGCAGCGACAGTATTATCAACGAATAATGCAACATGGAAAGCCCTATCTCATAAGTGGAATTTTACTCACTTTGAAAATGCCAAATGTGTGTTTTAATTGTAATGAGCCTGTGTATAAAGGTAACCACACACTGAAATCTATATGTAAAAATAGTTTTAATCCTTGCACATAACACATTTTTGACTGTAGAAATGTTGAAAGTTGCCTTTTGAATGATTGAGTTCATGTCCCCACATGGCGGGTTATGTTCTAACACATAGTTTTTCTTACCGAGTTTACAAAAAAATTGCATGAGCACGAGTAGAAAAAAAAATCTTTCCACATGAATACACTAAAACTGTCCTAATAAGCTGTAAAGAGCAAGTCATTCCATTAGAGGGCAGCCAACTCCTCAACACTGAAGTTAAAATGGCCAATTGGTATCTTGTTTTAGCTCAGAAGCACACCAGTCTGGGAAATGCAGCGCACACAAAGAATACTTTTTTTCAAATGGAAAATCTCTCTGTCTTTATCAAGAAGTACTTCACTTTCAAAACTTCCTCATATATTTGAGGCTCAATCAGGTCTAGTTCAAAACTGCCACTTTTTGCATCAGCAACATTAACAGTTCTGTGATTAAATACGTTATTAAATATACCGTGTGCTTGTGTAGTCCTGTACATTTCAGAAGATATGCTTAGCAAAGAGAACCGCAGCGCAAACTCTCTGTCTGTAAGTTTTGTGAGTAAAATCTCCTAACAAGGTCCTATAACTCCTCCAAATCCGCTTGTAACCAAAATAAGTGGCAACAAATGAGAAGTGTTTTCAAAAAAGAAATAACATTGGCTGGTGTTTTCAAAAATACCCGGTTAAGAAGAAACACTGCTTCAGAAATGCGTGGACTAAGATCAAACACTTCTTAAAACAAAACACTGTTACAAATCAACCAGGTACTTGTGGACAGGGCCTGCAAACAAAATACTACACAAACAAACCATAAAAGGGAGCCAGAAGCTGTGAAAAATGCAAAAAAACATAACACACATTTTTTTAAGGGCACTATAAACACAACATTAGCTCCATTGTTGTTGTTGTTTTTAATATGCACTGGTGTTATATGGGCTGTTCAATCTGTCCCAAAAAAAGACACCACGAAACCAAAAGCGTCTTATAATATTTTGTATAATATCTCTCCTGCTGATTGGCTAAACAGACCTTAAAGTGCTCACACCTCTCTAGCTGGCCACACCCACGCCTCTCTAGCTGGCCACACCCACACCTCTCTATCTTGTGAAATTATTTTAGTTACCTGCGGTTTTTTGGACCCTTTATACTGTAAAGAATGCATACATTATGAGTAAAACTTTTGGACTCTCTATACATTCATTTTAATACTCTATTTCACTCATATCCACAACTCTATCTGGATCTAAACACTTTAAACTGTTGTGGGAATGGCTTGAGCGAAGAGAATAGAGGAAAAGCTAATCCATCTTGTGGGAGAAGCTTCAGGAAAATGGGCTCACAATGAGTGCCTAAGAAAATTACTGCAAAGCCAGGTTTTGTTTTTGCAAACAATGTTTAACTCCCAAAATCAGAGGTACTGATTTTTTTTTTTTCAATTTAAACTTCTTTGGTTGGACAACAACTTGACACAAGTACACAGAGGTATGTAGTGTGCAAAAGTATTGTTCTACACAATGTCCTGTGACGTATGCAAGCATGTTTGTTCACACGTGCAGCTTGTGCTTATGCGAGGTATGACATTTCTTCAGAGCCCATACGTAACCACATGACTTTATTGCTCACATATCAGATGGCCATCTGTTAGTATGGATGCAAACCTCTATATGCATCTTAAATACGCAGCTTTTTATGTTTAGAAAGCCTTTTCAGAGGTCTTCTCAAACTCTGACAACCCTAACCATCACTTTTACAAAGTTGAGTGTTTAGGAGTACTGTATTTTCTCAAACTATGGCAACCCTGACCATCCTTTTTACATTTTTTTTAACATTTAGGATCATTTCCTCAATTACTGGAAACCCCAAAATCCTTTTAATTCTTTTGAGCATTTATGCACTTTTCACACAACACACAATATCTGGCAACCCTAGCCATCCCTTTTATGATTTTGAGTGTATATGAGCCTCTTCTTAAACTATGGCAGAGTTAAACATCACTTTTATGCTTTTGTGGATTTGCTAAAGTTTTCTCAAACTCTGGCAACCCTAAGTATGGCTTTTATGTTTTTGAGGATTATTGTACATATTCTCAGACTATGGCAACCCTAACCATTATTTTTACATTTAGGATAATTTTTTTCTATCTTTTGGCAACACTAAAAACACATATCAAATGAGCTTTACATGGAAATCAGAAAAATAAGACCTGTGAAAAATAATTTAAGACCTAGAACAATGAATTTAATAGTTTTTAAGGTCAAGTGGAAAACTGATAGTGAGTGCAACAGGACAGTTTTGTGAACTCAAAACTACAAGTGGAGAAATAGGATCTCAGACATGGATAACTCTTCAGTTAAGAAAGAACAAGTAACATGTCGATGTGTGTTCCCTGGATTAGAAAGGGTTTGCATTTAAAAAGTTGAACAAATAAAATGCTGCAAGTGGAAGTTGCAGTATCAGAAATGTATTTCAACATTTTGAGCTCTAAGGTGAAGATTGCTTAAAAAAAATTCTGTTTGCACAACTTGACTTTTTGATTGGGCCTGTAAAGTTTTGATTCGTTTTTTTATTACAATGCAAGGTAAATTACAGTTTTGATTACAATGCCGTTCACAAACTCTTCAATGAAACTGCAGATTTTAAAAATTTTTATGTAAATTATTTTGTTTAAAATGTGTGATAAATGTAATATTTTTAAACTTGTTAACTAATGCAATGCCATCTTTGATCACATACAGTCCTTAAACCCTTTTAATTTTAAAACAAAAAATGTAAATCAGTCAAACTTTCTGATTTTTGTGTGTGAACTTTTCAATACATTTTTTTTCTAAAAAAAAGTTCAGCCTACTTAGCAACATAATTAATGTTATATGTTCCAATTTCTTAAGTTCTCAGTAGGTCATGGCTCTATCTCCACCAAGGATGTGGTGTAAATACAGTTACAGAATACATGTGAAATATATTTAACGATAATCATATGAAGCCTAAATAACAAGTAATTCTGTTAATTTGCCAAATCAACATAAAACACAGTGAAACATAAAAAGTGTAGCGTTTACCCTCATGTGTGGGCTGTCACTACTTTTTGAGGAGGTAAACTCGAGGAGATCTGCCCTGAGGTCGACCAGAAACTTCACGCCGCCCTGCACCCTGCTGATGTGGCTCAGGAGATGTCTATAGCGGGGTGTCAAACTGTACCGCAGCCTGTCCTCCACCTGCAGAATGGTGGCAACATCTCGCACCTGAGAGTCCAGCAGCTTCGCAGCCAGGTCTGAAGCCCACCTGTGGTCCACCCCAAAACCATGAGACAACTTCTCTAGAAACTCCAGTCGCTGATCTTTCTCTAATCCCTTGTAAAAGTGCATGAAGTCCAGGCTGTTGGATTCAGGAGGCGGTGGAGATTTCTCTCTGGTCTCATAGGAGGGTAAAGGTGCTACAGTCTTCTCCAGGATCTCCTCCATGCGCTTTAAATCCGCGATGGATGTAACGTTACATGTATGCATGCTTTGGAAACCTAAAACTCTGAATCCCTGGAGCGTTGGCAGCACAGCTCTGTGTCGATAAGAGTTTTGCAAAGAGCGCGCGACTTTACATAAGTGGAAAAGTGTCATTGCGCGGCTGACAGTTCAGCACCAAAATAAACCGTGTATTGTGTTGCGCTGTAAAACTACTTCCGGGTTCTCTTAAAGAGGCCGCGTTACGTTGACGTCAAGGAAGAGAGTGTGAACCAAAATATTTCTTACCCTAATTCTTAGATTGGGAGTATACTTTATTTGGGTTTTATAGTCAGTCTAAAGAGTGGTAACATTCTTTATATGATTAATTTAGTTATTTTAATCTCTACTATCTACAACAGTGACAATAAGAAATCAATTAAGCTTTGTAGCCTATATGTATAGCTTTTGTTATTTGTATTAAACATCTATTTGTTTGTCCTCCGCTTTTCAAATCTTCTGTTTTCTTTTGTTTTTTTTTGCTTCCTTTATGTTCAAACCTATATGACCAATATTGCGTACACAGACAATGTTACCAGTCCAAATGAATTGAAACACCTCCACTTCCATTTCCAAATTGAATGCAACTATTTGATCACGTGTCTTGTAAAAGAGTGTATAAATAATAAAGAAATAAAAGTGCTTAAGAAAAAAAATATATAAATAAATTAATGTATATGTTCATTTGTTTAATGTATTATTGTCTAACATGTTAAATTATTTATTGAAACAATATTTTGTTCTGTAACGATCCCAGCTATTACAACTCTGCCGTTGTGGCCCTGGGCAAGCCACTTCACCCACATTGCCCTGTATGGATGTGTCTGACAGGTGGGGGGTGTTTGGTGGATGTGTGTGACAGGTGGGGGGTGTTTGGTGGATGTGTGTGACTGGTGAGGTGTGTTTGGTGGATGTGTGTGACTGGTGGTGTGTGTTTGGTGGTGGGCAGGAGGACGTAAGCGCAGAATGGCAGCCACGTCCTGTCAGACTGCTCCAGGGCTGCTGAGGCCTACCCAGGTAGCTTATCACCACCAGAGAGTGAATGTGGAGTGAATGAATAATGCTCTGATAATTGTAGAGCATCTTTGAGCGTCTAGAAAAGCACTACATAAATTGAAGGCATTTTTATTATTATGATTCTTATTATTATTATTTTAAGGCCCTATGTGAACGTGCATTGTATATTTCGTTCTGAATTTTCAACTGTTTTTAAACATAAATGTTCATCCAATAATTTTCTTTCAGGATTGTATCATTTAGAAATCTCCATAACTTTTGGAATAAAATAAAATTTTATATAAAAATATTGGTGGAGACTTTTATTTATTTATTTAGATTTTTCTATTTGCACAGGTATTTACACACTTTTTCGGCTTATTTTATTTGATCTTGATCTGTATTTGATCTATATTGAATTTAAATTCTTTCACCACAAACTTTTTACATGTAACACGCTTTTAAATAAAATAAAATTCAAAGTAAATAGAATTTTAACAGGTTTTTAAAACATGAAAGTACAACAACTAAAATGGTAGAATAACCAACAGCAGATATATTATTTGCCAAGTAGTTTGTTTAGATTATAGATTGCATCGATTTTAATGAATCGTTTCTTCATTCTATATCACTAAACACCTTTTTTATTATACATAACCATGTAACAAAATGCAGAGACTTTACACAGAGTACAAGAAAATAACGTTATTCACAAATGTTTCTTCCAATAATACTCAACTTGTATTAAAAGACACAAACCTGTTACATACAGTCAAACACAAGCCTAAGTTGTTTTAGCCAATCAAAACTGTCGATTCTCTCTACCGATATAGCCAATGGAATGAGACTTTACAGTCGGAAAGGTGGAAACTTTTATCCAACCGACTGGCGAAGCTTATTAGCGAAATTTCCGCTTGTGTTTTCATTTTAAGTCCCATCTTAAGTACTATGTGTTAAACGACCAAGAAGTTTGTGCGTTTTAGATATAAATAAGTTAAACCACGTTACGCTAAAACATTGTAGACCGACTGTCAACGAAACCACGCGGAATTTTACAACTCTCCCGGTAAAACATATTGTTCAATTTAAACATTTAATGTACATGTTCATTGAAGTGTTCCCGTTTTTGGACGTTATATGTGTTAAGTAGTTAAATTTTAAATACACCTTCGTGTCACAAACTTTTTTCATGATGGTTTTTAATCAGCTTTTAGTGTTTGAAGCAATTCCCGCCAAGCGAGCAACATGGAAAAAGAAAGGCGAGGTGACAGAAGTTCAAGTGATGACGAATTCGCGTGAGTACATCGCATTGCAATCACAACCCACTCTTAGGCCATTAATGCATAACTAACAAATGCTACACTCTGTCCAAACACATCCCAAAATAACTACTGTTTCAAAAGCACTTGATCTTCCTGACTTATTACCATCCAGTAATTGTGCTCTTAATGGCAGACACTCCAATCACACTCAGCACTTCTAATTCATCCATGAATTATGAAAATGAGTGGACAAGTAGGGAAACATTTGGTGTTCAACTGAAACGAGGCAGTCTGCTGTATGTAATGGCAACACAAACAGCTGCAAATTATTATACACAGCAATGCTCTGTAGCAGGATAAACTATAGTGTTACTATAAAAAAATGATGACAAATTGAGCTTCCCAAACAAATGATGTGCACCAGAAATCATAGATCTTAACCATGTGTGACGAATGCCAGAGAGCTGGTGTTAATTATTTAGAGCGTTGTACTCCATCTTCTTTATGAATAAATTATATAACTTTGATATCTAATGCATTATATGAACACGGTAATCTTGGGGATGTCCATCCATCTGCATTTGTAATTAATCCGATGAAGGCGTTAGACACCTGTAAGTGTTGCTAACAGCCTGTTGTGAGGAGGCCTGCGGGCAGTCTGTCACACACTTCAGTGAAGGGAGAAGTTTATTTGTAAAACCATAATGCGCATTCAGAACTCTTAGATGCTAATGTTTTTTTTCAGTGGATGCCTTGCCTCATTTATCTTTAAAGCTGTTGCATTGGTGCAAAAGCACACTCAGGAAAGATGTACTATTAGGTATATGAAATGCCATATGAAACAATACAAACAAAAAAACAGGAATAATCAGTTATGTTTGTTGGTTATTGGTTAATAGTTACAGGAAGAGCCCAAAGATGCATTTGAAGCTTAATGAAGTTGCAATTGTTATCTGAGCACTTTTAACTCCGTTTCCGGGAGTATATCAAGTATACCGTAATGGGTTCTTTTCCACATCAATCTTGTTCTGAATATTGTTTAAAACTAGCATCGTTGGCTCTTATTAGATATTTACTCCCACAAAGCCTCAAACATACCCAAGAAAAGGCACTTCAGTGTTTATTTCTTTTAGTGGTGCATTCTGGGGTACGTAGTTTCCTCTTCTGTGCATGCGTGTGACATTGGAGGCTGAGTTCATTTAAACAAAAGATAGATAGTAGACGCATGTTGTTTGTACTGTGAACGACCTCACCAAAAAAATCTAAATTGAGAATTAAGACCTGCAGTCTGAATGTAGCATAAAGATCTTCTGGCCAACATGCAGCTGAGAAATTAAAAAGTGTATTAATGTTGATGTAATTAGCAGTCAGGGATGGACACTTTAAGAAATGATTCACTCATCTCCACTGACATCTTACAAATTGGCTGGACTTGGTTTGCTTCTGTGCGTTTTCTGTACCTGGTACAAGTACTTTTTTTCACTATTATTGGGATAATATACTATGTACCGAGTTGAGCTAAAAGCATTTTTTTTGTTAGTTTTTTTGTTATTGGGGAAAAATATTTTGTGGCCTAATTAATGCTGATTGGTCAATTGCTGTGATCACCGATTGGTCAAAAAGAACATGGGAATCCTTTTTTTACACGTGAGTGTCCACTTTAGCTTTTGATGATTCTTTGACTTTATGCCATCATCTGTCTTTTAAACAAAACGTTTTATTTTATGCATTATAAGTCACTCCATATATAGTAGGGATGCAATGGTACACAAAGCTCAGGGTTCAGTACCCACCTCTGTTTTTGTTTTGAGTCCAATGGCTTAGCAATTTAGTGATTCGAATCATCCTTTTTATAGATTATATGAACAGATGAAAGAAATTTATGTTTTAAAGATTTCACTTTTATTTTCCTAGATCAAACTTCAATACACACCTTCAAAAATGGAAACTTCTAATAAACAATAACATAAATGACAAAACTATATTAAAAACACTTGGCAAATTTTACAGTATGGTATCAACCCCCAAAACTGCTGAGCATGAACACAATTTTTTTTTTTTGTTTCTTTATTTTTGTGCCAATATTCTTGTTTATTCTTGCTTTCACCCACAGAGCAAAGCCAAAGAGAAAGGAAGCAAAGGCCAAAAGCAAGACGAAGGCTCAGCATGAAACGAAGGCAAAAACGTCTAACAAGGTAGTTTTTCAATGTCACCATTAATTTCCTTTCGTCATGCCCCTGGGATTCTCTTCTCAAGTCCAGCTTAATTAAGATGCCCCAAAAGCTTTGCTATAAAGAGCTATTTATGCAGACATATCATTCAGGGCTTGTTATAGTTACCCAAATATAACAAGAACCGACTGCTACATGGAGCATTACCTAAAACATTTAGTCAGCAAGCAATCAAGTCAGATTTCTCGATGGCAGAATTGATATAATAGTAGAAGGATACAGTTTCAGAGTGGAAGAAACAATGAATTATTCACTTTCTCTTTGGGCTGTTTTTACGCAGCCATTCATTATCATTCAACAATAGTAATAGCATTGCCATTATGCAAGGCTGTCCTCTAATGCAACCTACTTCCAACCATGCAGATATTTTTGTCATGGAATATGACTTTCCTTGACAGCTCTGGGCTCTGTTTTGGCCTCAAATGATCAAGATGGCTTTCCTGATAGCAGTTCTAAGCCATTGATTAGACAGAGCCTCCCTGTGGAGCGGCAAATCCTAGTCCTAGTTTCCACGTTGCGTCTTTGAATTAACATAATGTAGCTTCCTGAGCTTCATCTCTTTGATATTTGCATGCGTTGTCTCTTCATTGTGTGACATGCTTTGAATTGGTACTTGCATAATGGTAGAATGGCAACGGAATGTATTTCGGAAAGAAAAAAAATCTAACAAAATGTGTAAATATACTTCAATCAACCAATTGTAGTTTTTTTTTGTATACATACAATAATGGTGAAATCTTTAGAATTTTGTAAGAATGCAGTCCACTTGCATGATATGATGCTAGTCACAATATTTCTGTCATTTAAAACCCCTCATAACTTCTTACTTTGTAAGAAAAAAATGGCAGCCTGAGTTGGACCAATGGAGCAATAATGTCTTTCAATCAACAATCAATGGGAGTAAGTTATTTGTACAAGATACAGAATTGGACACACCAGGCTTTCATAGCAGATTTTGATAACTGGAGAAAGGTCAGCTGAATGCCTTTAATTTAGAGTATCTTTATCTATGAAACATATTGTACTTGGATGACCCTTTTAACCCCCCATCAGGAAATGTTTTGTTCCGCTACTCTAGAACATATTTTTAATCAAGTAAAACCAAATATGTAAAACATTACATATTTGGTTTTACTTGATTAAAAATATGTTTTTAGGAACAGCTTGTTTTGAACATCCAATTTTATGAATAAGATGGAAATAGCCATAGAAGGTGGAAGAGAGTGTAAAAAGCAATGAATGAATGTATAGAGAGTGACCCATGACAGTGTTGTGGTTTTAAACACAATATGTTTTATTTGGTGTTTATTTAAATATGAGGTTGTTGGTTGTACAATTAAAACATTTATGCTGTGTAATTTGTATATATGTATGTTTGTATGTCGGTATACAGAACAGAAAATTAAATCTATATTTTCATTCTTTTAAGATACATTTTTGTATAAGTTTGACAATTTTTAGATGACTTTTTCACTCTTCTGAAACATCAAATACCGTATTTTCTGAACTGTAAGCTACTGCTTTTTCCTCTGGCTTTGAACCATTCAGGTTATAATTATGAAGGCTCTTTCAATGTATAGGAGACAAAAATTTGAAATAATTAAAGGTTTAAAAATAGAACAGTGTATTAACACTCAAATTCTTCTGATTTATTTCCTAAGCCACAATAATGGCATGTTCTTATCCTTAGATTCTACAGTCTGCAGAATTCTGCTCAGGTTTCTGTGGAAATCTTTGGCTGCAGATTCTTCCTGGTGCTAGTTATGATCAAGTTTTTAGTGCTCATGTATTTGAGCCTGGAAATCTTTCAATCAGCTGTAAACATTACTGAGAGAGAAACTGATTCAAATGTTCCTTCTTTGGTTGGAAAGCAGATCTCTTGCTCAAAAGTGTCATATTTCTGTCCTTTACACACGAATGGTGATAAAAGATGCTTTAAAGGTTTAGCTGACTTAACAAGCATTCAGAAGTATTGGGGTTTGACTACAGTCTCACCTCTTAGTCAGTCCAGGCTTAGCCTGAAGCTAGAACTTCTCAACTTTTCTCAGTATGACCTCTCTAGTAGTGGTTGAGTCGATAGATGATAGACATCGATGCCGATGGCAGAGAGATATTGCAATGCTGAGTTGGCATCGGGGATCCTCCGGTCATTATTTTTGCTTTCGATCAGGCCGCTAGGGGCTAAGTGGAGATTCTCTCACTTAGCAGGGCCGGGTGACATGCTTGCCATTATAGCAACCAGTTTAACATGAGTTTTTGTAGCACTTAGCTCAAGTGGTTTCATGTGATCTCGTCTGTATCTTGGGTCAAGCAAGGTTGCTTTGTGTACTCATGGTGGCGTTATTGGTGATTAAAACAAAAAGTGCAAAAGCAAATTATACGCTGCATTGCATTTAGTTTTCTATTTTTCTTTTTAGAAAAGTGTAGCGTGACGTGACCTGGAAATTTAATGGTGTCAACAGGACCATGCAATAGGTTACCTTTTTGTTATTTTGTTATGAAAATGGGCATGTGGTGGTGCTGCTGAACGATCACACGAGAAATAAAATGGTTCTTCTGTTCCTCTAAAGCCTCATGGATGTAGATTTGTAAAGCTATCACCCTCAGAGCAAGGTAAAACTTGACCACAATACTTTCAGTGTAAGATATTTGTATGAATGAAAACAAATGTGAAGTTCCTTTTTTCCTTTTAATGTTATTAAAAGGAAATATCATTATACAAGATAAGTATACAGTAATAGCATAACACCTGGCAGCCCAATCAGGATTGAGTATTGAGACAGACGTGGTATAATTGTCAATATATGCACTAGTAGGCTTGGTCAGTTAAATCACTATATGTATCCCTCTGCTACTTTAGTAGCTATTGTAATAAAACATTAGCCGATCAGTCAATTCAAGCATGCTAGATCACAGATGTACCCAGCTTGCATTGTTTTAGCGACTGTATTAAGTTGTACGGTCAATTTTTCTGCACCAACCGCCATTTGAGGAGCTCTGCTGAACTAAAACCAACCACTTCGCAGAGACAAACATCCTCCTCTTCACGTGGTTGGTAATTCTCCTCCACATTATGCATTTAAAACTAAATGGTTAATTGTTGCATATCACTTACATAAACTTTGAAATGGTATGCTCTGTTCTGTAAAAACTGCATGTGACTGATTAAATAGTTCTGATATTTGCTGACCACCGGAAGAAAAATATATCTAGATCCACATATGTGAAACATGTTAAACGCGTTTCCATATATTTTTAGTATAAATGCATTTTGAAAACATATGGGAAATATTTAAGATAGGGGGCCAAATCAGAACTGAACAATTCGTTTGTCTAGCATGGAATATATTTTTAATTATACTCTTCTTTTCCTCATGCTTCCATCGCTTCTACCTTTATTCTCCTGCTCCAAACCAAAGGCAGTTGTTGATGTTTAAACTTCCGGGTCACGCAACGCATTCCCAAAAGGAAAAATTTCAAACCAAAAAGCAACGCAGCTCGTAATTCATTTTTGCATTTTACGTTTTGAGCACACAATAAAAAAATACCCTAAAATGATAAATAAAAACTAAATTATGTTTTTTTAATGTTAAAAGTCAAATGAACGAATGATAAACAGATCAATCTGATATCAATTTGATGTTTCTTCAGACCTCAGTCTGACCTCAAACAGCCTTAAGGGGCCACTCTCTCCTGTTGAATAGAAGAAACGAGCCTATTTAAATCAGCGGTATGCTTTTTTTTTTCTGAGAGTGAGATGACATTTTAACTCAGCAAAACAAAGATACCATTTAGGTAGTGATCTTTAATTGGCAGCCAGCTGGCAAGACCTGGTCCTGTCAAGTGTCCGTCCTAGTATGTTTCACTAGGTCACTTAATGCAGAAGATGAAGAGGTTGCCGTTCAATGAAATGGAACTCAACTTGAACTACAAAGAACAGTAGTCGGGCCATTTTTCTGCTTTGACATTAACAACTTTGGCTCAAAGGTAAAGATTATTGTATACCCCTACCCTAGACTAATTGTACATCCTTTGTTAGATAGCTCCATACTGATTTAGCTTGTTTGGTAATGAAAAATAAAAAACAGTTACATCCGTCACTTATTACGTTTCAGGCAATGGCATTTGGGAAATATGCAGTCGCTTTCTTGGTCGCTTTTTTGGTCGATCATTTTTTTATTTGGCACCTCCACTGTTGGAATATTATTATCCATTTTAACTTCGCCTTAATAATAGGGGTTTGTAAAATAACAGTCATCCAGTTAAGAGAGTTTAGCTTAAATCATGTTCTCAAAAGTTAAGGGAACTTAAAACACCAATTTTATTTTGGTGTGCACAGAACTTTCTAACATCAAGGATGCTTTAAAAACAGTTGTTTTGTGTGAAATTCTAAAAAGCCATTTATTTACTTGTTCCTCTACAGACGAAAACCCCTAAAGAAGAGATTGTGGAAACCAAAGTCAGTAGTGATGCAAGGTACAGTAATACTTTGTGTGATTGTATTTATAGCACACTGTATTTGTCGTGCAGCATTTCAGACCCAGAGGTTTGATTTAGAAAAATGCTTCTGCAGCTGCATTTGGAAATGAGTTTTAATCCATTTGCGATTTAAATATGCATCCACACTTTCCTTTCCTTTGAAGATGATGGAAAGTAATTCTGAGAATGTGAATGGAGGAAATTAATTAATTTATTGAAAATGGCTGTGGCAGAAAAGTAACATGGGAAAAGCATTCAGATCAGATTGGATAGGAGGGGGATGGTTGAGTTGGTTATATGAGGGATGGGAAACCCAATGTGTTGGTAGGTTGCATCTTATAAAATGTAATTAACACATAAAAGGTAAAATATTAATTTTGGCTGCCACACTTTGATTAAATAAGCAATTTAAATACTATTAACATCATTAATATCAGGAAATCTATTTTCAATATATAACATGAAGATCGCACCTCTTTCATATGGTAGACTTGTATTTTTGTTTTAGAGAAATATTTATCTTCAAGGTTCTGTTTTCAGAAGATGCTAACATTATCAGCTAGCATTAGCCTGTCCTCTTTCACTGTTTTTAAGTGACACAAACTTGTATTATCTGAAGAGAAAGTGAATCTGAGCCTCGTCTAAACATCCTCAACTAAACATTGTGTTAACTAATACTGAATGTTCTATTTTAGAACGAGCTTTACCATGCATCAGATCCATTTGTTTATTTTATGAAGTGATCATTTCCATTATGTATTACAAATTATTGTATTAGCTAACTAAATCACTAAATCACAACTGGAATTTAAGGTCTGTGCATCACTAGAGAAGAGTTAGAGAGATGCTGGGAAACAATAAAGACTTTGCACACAATAGAGAATTGACACACTGGACCTTTAACAGAAGTTGTCGGATCTGGTGTGGATGTGATTTGTAATATATTCATAAAACCAAAACAATCTAAACACTTGCTGATGGTTTCTATCCCACGATAAAAGCAGTGCATCTCTTAATCAGGGACGTGGACAATCAGACCCTTTGTAAATCAGCTCCTGCTGGTGATTACAGGTGGGAGGTTGATTTACAGACAAAGGTCAGACTTTGAAAGAATCTGAAGCTGTCCAAGTGTTCTCTTGCATTCAATTCCTCCTGGAAAGTTCTCTGAATTGAACCATTTGTTATGATTGCAATTAATTGATTTTTGTCTGCTCACCTCCCATCATGTCTAAATCATACTTCATGGAAACTGAAGCTTGCATAACTCCACAATTTCCCAGGGTGCAATTGCTGTAATTATACAATTATCATCAGTGGGCATGAGAAGTCTTTTTTTTTTTTTTTTTTTTTTCTTTCTTCACAGAAATTTAGTCATTGTCATTCAACCTTATCTGTTTACTAGAAGTAAAAAATTTTGAACATTGAATTCAGATTGGCTGGCAGGTGGTGATTATTTTGAATAACTGCAAAGGTAGTCCAGGTCGACTTTTTCACTACGTTTCATTGCTCGACA
Source organism: Danionella dracula (assembly GCA_900490495.1). Lineage (NCBI taxonomy): Eukaryota > Metazoa > Chordata > Actinopteri > Cypriniformes > Danionidae > Danionella > Danionella dracula. The sequence continues at coordinate 5,320,694 of UELW01000056.1, forward strand.
TCAGAAACTATAGTAACTGAGGGTAACATTTGATAACTGATACTGAGGGCTATGATCCGAGGAATGAACACACAGAACTTGACTACCTGTGTGGTTCTTTCAGCACCTAAAAGCCAATAAGAATTGAGTATTCATACAGACCATTGGACGACTATTGATTATCACTTACCTAATGTCTTACTGTTTACTGTTATTGTTTAAAATATGTTTAGGCTGTCTGTCTTTCTTAGGGGTCAGGAGAATTTAAAGGAAGACTTCAAGGAAGATCCAGATTTTGCAAAACAGAAAGGAAAAAAGAGAAAAAGAAATTTGGAGAACAAAGATGGTCTCTCTGCCACATCTGAAACGCCTTTGTGAGTGGCTGTTTCTGTTTGTAAATTGAGTTATCAAGCCAGAGATTATATATTATATTATATTATAGTGTGTATGTATGTATAGATATATATATATAAATATAGAGTCTATTGCATTAAAATCTGACTGGGCATTCACACCGTGAATGGAATTTGCTTGGTTAGTAAGTGCTTCAAGTCAATGGGGCGTCCATGACAGTACATGGTGTGGTATTTAATAAAATGTGAATGCAGCACTGCCATACATGCCAAGGAAGTTGACTTTTTTTTATACCCAATAGTGACTGATAGTCATCTCGGGATTTGTACCAATCAATCAGAAGCTTCTTTTGTTAATGATTAAAAATAAACATGGAGGACAAGGTAAAATACTTACTTACCAGGGATATTAATGTCACTGGTCCCGCATCGTTCACAAGTTTTTTTTCATTTTCAATGCGTGTTTAGAAGTCACATTTTCTAGCATTGATATCGCAATGCTTCATGTGTTTACCAATCCTTGATGTGAATGCAGCATGATTGGGTCAGGAGATGACTGAATGAAATGATAATTTAACAACAAACTTTAATTGGTAAAAATTATGTTAATCTTTATAAAAGGACATCATTGAACAGTGCAAAGTAAAATTAAATTATCAATTTTGTGACTCCTTTAAGTGCATGGTTGCTTTTTCTGGTAGGCCAAAAAAAAAGAAAAAAGCTATGGCAGAAAAAGGACAGGGAGACTCTTCTACAGCGAAGAAGAAAGTGAAGGCAAAAAAAGAAAAGGTGAGTTTTTTTCAAAGTGGCAAAAAAACTACATAAAAAGTTAACCAAATTCGAATTACTTAGTTTTTATTATATTAATAATAATTCATGACATTTACAGATGTTGTGAATATGATGAAAAAGTTTATTTCAGTAATTCTATTAAAAAGTGCAACTTGTATCGTGTTGTAACATGCATTCATACACAGAAATGGATATATTTCAAATTTTTATGTTATTTAATTTAGAAGAGCACTAAATTCATTACCATTGAGTCACAGAATGCATTCTGTTCAAACTTTACAAATTAAAAGCTAATGACAATTTGTAATTTGAATCCTGTTTTTGCTATTGAACTACAAATCGACATCAGTTTAAAAGATTGGTTCATGAAAGCTTTTGCCTGTGTCAAAAAGCTGTTATTTTGTTCAACAGCTGTTGCTCTCCTGTATTTATAGCAATTGTAGAGTTACAGAGAGCTGATCTTGAGAACATTTCTTCCTTGCAGAGCACCAAATTGTATTCTCAGCAGAAACCATTCACTAAGTTGTTTTGGATTTGTTTGAAAAGATGTTCTCCGTGGCCTCACTGCCCCTCAGAAGTTTTTTTCTTAGTCGATTTTTGGACCTCTCTGTACATCAATTTCATGTATTTGAAAAAGAAAACTTAATATTTAGCTACAATTTAAACTGTAGTGATGTAACTATCAAACTGCTATCATCTTCTATTGTACTTATTTATATTAATTTGTAAACTGCGCCTTAAAGAAATATTTCTAATTAAAGAAAAAATATGAAAATATTTAAAAGTTTCATCATGTTATTTTTCCATAGTTTTTCATGCATTTTGTGTCTCAGCTTGAATAAGGTCTGAGGTTGGGCTGCAACAACTAATCAATAATTATCGATGATGAAATTCGTTGTCAATGATTGCCATTATCGATTAGTTGGCCTGATCACGTGACGTCACAGAGGTGTGCGACACCAAGATGAACAGATCAAACATATATACACAGCCGCCAACGCAATAGAGGAAGCCCGTCTCCTATAGCAGCAAATTTAACCTTAAATGGTGCATGTATTTTTGATAATCACAATATTAATATTTGCGCGAGCAGAAAAAGATCCGTGCACACACAAAAAAAAACTAAACGCAAGATTTTTCTCAACCCGCCGCCTGCACACGTCACAGCACCTCGTACCTGCTCGTACCTCACAGCACCTCAGCTAATTTAGAGTTACATTTAGTAATTGTTGCGGTTTTCAATAAATGCAAGTAACAGTTCATTTGGATCAATGAAAATGATTATTCCCTTGCTTTTTATTAAAGTTAAAAGTAAAACATCAAATAAAAAATTGCAAGTAGTTTTATCCGATTAATCGAGAAAAAAAAATTAAAATCAGCCAACTAATCAATTATCAAAATAATCATGAGTTGCAGCTCTAGTCTGAGGTCCATTTCAAATAGAGAAATATTTGAATGACTACATTAAATTATATTATTTTAACAAAGGAATTAATTTCAGGTGAAAATGGAGAAGAAAGAGCATCCGGTCTCTATTAAGACGAAAAAAACCAAGGTGGAGGTTGAAGCAGCCAGAACTCTTAAGAAACAGAAGAAAGAGGAAGAAGAGAAACAAAGATGGAGATGGTAAATATAAGGGTTTCTGCCGGGTCTTAAAAGCCTCAAATTTATAAGTCAAAATTTCAGTGCCTAAAAGTTCACTGTTCTTGGTCTTGAATTTTTCTGGTATCAATGTAAAGCTAATTTTATATGCTTTTTGTTGCCAGAGATTGAGAAATTGTTCCCCCTAAATACGAAGTATAAAAAATAATAATGTAAAAGTGATGGTTAGGGTTGCCAGAGTTTGAGAAAATACCCGTTAACTCAATCGTAAAAGTAATTATTAAGGTTGCTGGATATTGACATAAGACTCATAAATGTAAAAAGAAAACTTTAGTAAATGCTCAAAAACATAAAAGTGATGGTTAGGGTTTCAAACAATGTGTTTGAAGCAAACTGTCAAAAGCACATAAAAAACATTTTTTGAAGTTATGATATACATTAGGTCTTATTTTGATTCTTAATGGTCTTTAAAATGGGTTTAAAAAGTCTTACGTTTGAACTTATGAAACCTGGAGAACCCACAGTACCTTATTGCCTGAAATACATACTTGTATGAGCCAGTAATTAGTTTAAGAGTGGTTTTCTTTTTGTTTTTCAACTCTTCCACAGGTGGGAAGAGGAGAAGTATGAGGATGGAATCAAATGGAAGTTCCTGGAACACAAAGGACCATACTTCCCACCTGAATATCAAGCTCTCCCAGATGATGTCAAGTTTTACTATAACGGTACTTATATAAGCAATACAGTTTTCTTATCAGTGAAGAGATGACATTTAGATATTGCATTTATCAAGACATTAGATTGTTTTCATAGTTCAGGTTCCTCTTTTATCACCAACTGATTTCTGTGTTTCGCTGATGCCATGCTGGTACCTATTCACTTGGTCAAATCCATACCCTTTAATTTTCCCAGTCTGGGCATGCAGCCCAGCTCAAGTTTGACCTCCTCCTCTTTTTGTCTCAGACTTACACCAGAGAGCATAGGAAGTGTCTCTAATCTCTTTACTAACTTTAAGGTCAGCTTCCTCTATTAATATCCACTTTGCCATTTACTGGACTGCGGCCTTTCTTAAACTATAACTGTGCTTTGTAAGACCCTGGTCATTAATCTCAGAAGTACAGCCCAGAGGGGTATGTATTCGCAGATTCTGAAACCAAGACTCTTGGTACCTATAAATGCAGCTTTGATTAAATTTGTCTTGGACCATGAGTCCCTGTGATACATTTAAAGCTGTTTATGGTTCTGTGGGAGTGTTGTAAAACTGATTTTTATCAAATGCTGCAACTCTCGGTTATGTAGCTGTTAAATTTAGATTTAGGGAGAAATAGTGTTTTTTTTTATTAATGTCTTTTTGCTGAATGTTTAGAATTTGATGTAAGAATCATCCTTTTTTATAAAGTGTTAATCAGTTTGAATAGGGATGCACCGAATATTCAGCCACCAAATATGTTAATGATGCAAGTTTGGTTATTTTCTATGCATTGACGATCTAGTGCCTTATTCAAAATGTCAGCAGTGTGGAGGTATTTTAAAGTGACAGAGTGTAACAAAAGAACCATGATGTGCAAAATTGGAACTAAATTACCAAGAGGTGGTTACGTATGCTAAACCCTAAAGAACTACTGTATTAAAATACCAATTAAAAGCTAAACATAAGTAACATCACAGGGAATACGAGAGAGACAGCTGCAGCAGCTAAAAGGAAAGCTAGCAGCACTATAGACTATGTCCAGATTTCTCAAACATTTTAACAACTGTGCCTTTGTCAAGCCGCAATTTAGTGTTTTATTTTAAAAGTTCAGTTATTGATAAATTTGTCCTAGCCCTGCTTAAGTGTTTTCTGTTTGTTTTATTAGCATTTCTACTGTTCAAATTGATATTTTGATACACATTTACTTTGTTTGGCAATTGGCCAGATATGAAGTGACACATACTTTGACACAATTAGCCCATCACAGTGTACACACACAGCAGTGAACAAACACACCGTGAACACTCACCCGGAGCAGTGGGCAGCCATGGCTGCGGTGCCCAGGGAGCAGTCTTCTTTCTCACCACCTTCAACTCGGTGGATCTGGAGATCGAACTGGCAACCTTCTGATCATAAGCCGATCTCCTTTTTCTCCTAGTTGGTCAAGCATTTTAATTTTTAATCGGCTTCAGCAACTAATTTTCATTTTGGTACGTCCCTTACTTTAACTTTACTTCTTTATGCAAGAACCACTAATGGTCAAGAACAGATTTTTTCATGTTTAACCCTTTTGCATGCAATAAATTCCAACTGCTGTTGAATTTAGTAGATAAAAATTTTATTATGGGATCCTAACATCCGTCATAAATCATTTAAAGTGTTCACTCACATTTAAAAGCTGTCAAGGTTTAAGCTGAGTGCATGCATTATTAAATATAGATTGTGATTTTCTTTAGTTTTGTCAATTTAAAAACTGCAGAGTAAAAACAAAATTGGGGTTACTGCCTTTTGGTTTCAAAACAGCATTGATTCTTGGGTAGGTAAACTTGCTCAGAGTCTGAGATTTTGTAGAATTATATTCAGGTGTACAATCAAACGATGAAACTCAACCGGTGCTAATAATCATCATTACATGTTGATTAGAAGAAATGTTCCCTCTACATTTTCATGTGTCTGAGCAAAAACTCCAACTCTGAAGGGGGCGACCACTGTGAGCAATATCAGCCATACACACTAAGGATCACTGCGGCATCTAATCTGTCTAAATAACACGGTTTGTTAACAAATTGTGATTTTATCAATACTTTTCAGTAGATAGCATTTTCAAATATATTGACAGTGGCAAATAAACTGATGACAAATTAATTCTGTATTTACTTATTTTTTACAATTTCTATTAAAAATTGGATGCGCACATTTTTTTAGAGTTTATTTAGATTGCTACTCCCCAGTTAAATTAAATACCTACCATTATCTCTCTTACTTTTATTTTACATACAAGTTATTCTTCCTGTTTATTTATTCGTCTCTTATGTAGATAGCAGGAAATATTATGTACATTCAATTTTATGCACTGCCAGTTGCCTGGAAGTATCTACATTTTTTGTACAGACTTAGTCATAAAAAGCTGATGTTTCTTCACTTATTTTATAAATCGTCCATGGAAAGAGAACCATTCCATCTTAAAGGAACCAATTTTTTTCCGTTTGACTTACCTTTTAGTTAGTCAATGTGACACCAACTAATTTAGCCACTGTTATGATTATCACTAACTACTTTAGTTCACATTTTTAAAATTCCACCCAAGGGCAGTTTAGGTATGGGCTAAGGGGCCGGTTACCCCAGGCGACATCATTGAGGGGGCTTCATCTGGCATTGGCATTTTTTATTGCCCATCCATGCTACCCTGACATGTCTTAAAGGCTCAAGAGGGCACCGGAGTAAAGGCAAAAAAAATCCTGCAAAAGGAGGCTGCAAATTTACCTAAGTATTACCTAAATATACCTCCACAAGTTTAATCATGGCACGCCGTTGACATCCAAGCAGTCCTGAGCACTGGATGTCTGAGGGCTGTGCCACAGTTGATACTCACATCTAGTTTTTCTTTAAACAAGTGCTAAAGCGGTGATTGCTGGCTAAAGATGTTATCCCAGGGCTCCAAGTAGGCTCGGACCACCTTTGAGTTCACCTAAACACTGGTGGTGACTCATAAAGAGCTGATGGTGTTGAATAGCTGCATAAACAACGTGTTTGAACAATCACATGTCGTTCACATTCACATGACAAACTGGAACAGAATACATTGTTAGAAATACTGTCTGTAGTCATGGCAAGATTGAGCACAGCAACAAAACACAAGGTAGTTCTACCAGATGAACAAGTTCTCACTGGTCCGACACAGATTTTAAAGCAGACTAGCTTTCTAGATGTGATGTTCAATGGCCCAAAACATCTGTATAGTACCGTATAAGCACATTTTATTGATTGTGGCATCATTGTGCTGCAGTGTGTGACATATTGTTTGTCTTTTACCTTTGAAATATTAAACCGTAATGATTCATTAATTCAAATGTAATGTCTTTGCATCGCAATCATTTCCAGTTCCAACGAACAATGAATGATGTCAATTCTTACGTTAAAATGTCATATTCTATGTTAAAAATCTTAAAATGAAAGCAATTACAACAAATTAAGTCATCCAGCTTTCCTGTTTGACACAGTTTACAGTACTGTTGGGGGAAGATGTTTTAAAATTGTTATTTAATATCTCAAAAATATAAATGTTCAAATAACTGCCACTACACATTCCATCAAAATAATAGAAGTTTATTAAAATTAATTTATATTACATTTTCAGGGTGAAACGCTGTGAAGTTAGTGTGTACTTAATACTTCACTAACCTGTTGCATTTGTGTTTGTAGTGTGTAAAATGTAAGCTACTCATTTGTAGTCAACCCTTTATGCCCCGACAGTAAACATATCCTCATTTTTCTTTAGGAACGCCAATGAAACTCAGCCTGCCAGCTGAGGAAGTGGCCCTTTTCTTTGCTCAGATGCTGGATCATGAATACACCACTAAAGACATCTTCCGAAACAACTTCTTTACAGACTGGAGGAAGGTAAACCACTCAATGCATTTTTAAACTTCCTGTCTTTAAAAACTTTCAGGTTTTCAGTAACTTTTTGAGAGATGGAGTCATATTCTTAGTATAAGTACTTAACCATTATCCCTTTAAAGTAAGGCCTTTAGGAATAGCATGCTGAAGTAATTCGGCATTGAATTCTCCTAAAAGAAGATTTATTTAAAGATGTTGATATGCTAATCGAAGCAACTCTATTTCCACGTCTGATTAAATCCAATTGAACTGTTTTATTGTAACATGGGAGCCTTGCTCGCCTCACTGAGTAGTTTCTTCCCCGAACCACCTGTCAGTCAGCTGAATGAATGACTGATTCATGTTTGATTCGTGTGAAACTATCATGTTTCCAGAAAGTCTTATAGCATCAAACTATTGCACAAAATTGTCACCGTGTAGACACAAAGCTATGAGTTGAAGGTTGGTTCATTGTTTCAAAGTCTGCATTCATTGACCTCCAAAATGAAGTAGATGGAGAGTTGTGAGGGATGTTTTTGTGGGGTTGATAACATTAGAGACCCCCAGAACTGTCCACCAGCCTACATGTACGAAGATCTGCTCTTTGGTTTTGCTTTTCAAACACATTATGAAAGAGACAGCGTTTCCAGTTAACATTTCCAGATGATTACGTAATTTAATGGTCTCCCCAGACACACAAAGAGGTCAGATGGACAAAATATAGATTTATTTGCGGAGAACTCAGATAAAAAAAAAAACAATTAATTGTGGTGGTTTTAGAATCTGATCTTTAGAAAATCACAGACTCGCATCCGATTAATCAGGAACAACCCTAGTTAATAGTTAATCTTCATTCATGCATTGTGCACAGTTGCCAATTTTAATTTGAAAGATTCATATGTGGGTATTAACAGATCTAAAAACCATCTTTACTTTAGATTTACTCCGAGGCAGTCATAAGATCCTGCAGGAGAGATTACAAAAGCCAGTTAAAGAATGCCCTCATCACTAAAATATCACAACAACAAATTGTCTATATGATTTCATTGTTTCATCCCTACATTTCTACCTCGTGACTTTGTGATCCCTATTCATCTGATCTGATTTATTCAGCAGCTTTGAGTCATGGATCATTGAGCACTCTTTCAATTGTAATTGATTTGTGGGCCTTTGAGGTGCTGTCCATGTTAAACTTTGGTTCTCCTCTCACTTGTCTCTCTGATTTTACTTTCTTCCTCCCCTCTGTGCTGGTCTGTGCTCCCCGGCTAATGGCCCAAGGGTGCCATTCATGGTCGAGTGTGTGACAGAATGGGAAAATGAAGGGGGCCAGGTCAGGTGAAATTGCTTGTGTGAGGTCCCGTGGCGCAGGTTCTCTTCACCGGCCCCAGGAGGAGAGATTACAGTGAATCAGTGTTAGTGTGACATTTAGCGCAGCAAAAGTGCAAGAATAAATCATAAACCGACAAAAGAGAAATGGGAATGGCAGTCCTTTGTGACCTCTCCATGCTCTATCTGATACTTGCATTCCTCTTCTCTATTACTCTTTTTGTGCTTCTGCTATCTACTCTCTTGTGCCTCATGGGAAGTTGTGATTATCTCGGGTAAGGGGATCATGGTCCACTGGAGTTGTTTGTCATGAAATGTGGAATATTTTTTTTTGTTAATGTGGGCTGTGAAACAAGCAAGATTTCAAAGCAATAGAAGTTGAATTAGAAAATAGGTGTTCGGTTTTATTTGTTCATTACAAATCTATTAACTTTATGTTAGCCTATTAAACTAATTTTGTAAAAGACATGGTTAGGGTTGCCTGAGTTAAACAAAACCAATTATTAGGGTTTCAAACCATGTATTTGAAGCATACTGTTTATTTTGTTAAAAAGGTTGGTATATTTTTGATGTTATGATATAGGACTTCAATTTGATGCTTAACGATTATGTTTTTAAAAGTCTTAAATTTGACCTTATTGGACTTGCAAAAACCCTAAAATTACTCAAGCTTTATGTAGCAAATGGGAAACATTGAATACATATGTGCCAAATGATTAAATCTTCTCATTAATGGCTTCTCATTAATGAATGGTTTGAAACATTCTTTAAATTTTAAGGTGTGTTATGCATGTTTTTTTGGCAAAACATGCACTGCAATAACATGAAATTATTTAAAAATATAAAACATTAAAACTATAAAAGGTTGCTTAAATTCGTTTTTTTTATCATTGTCTTGGGAGTGTGAATGATTGCATAAAACTAAAAATGGATGAAAGCAAAAATTCTTCTCAGTGGTAATCAGTTGGCACCATGAATACTTTAGATAGGCCAGTGCAAAAAAAAAGCATAGACTACATGCAGACTGCAGACCTAATGCCCAGTTTTAGTGAAATTTGATTGGATTTTTGGTGAGTTTGTTCACATTACAAATAGTATGCGCCTGCGATCTGTTTTCTGTGTGAACAAAGTCTGCGCACGTCTGTGACACGTCTGCGCAGAAGTGGAAACTACATCTCCCAGAATGTACCGCTAACAGACATAAACACTGAATTGCCTGCTATCAGGTATGCTTTTTTTGAGTGTATTGTGTTAATGTGAATAGGTGATGACCCTGGAGGAGAGACAGTTGATCACAGATCTGAACAGATGTGATTTTGGGGAGCTCCATGCCATGCATAAGCAGAAGGTGGAAGAAAGGAAAAATCTTAGCAAAGAGCAGAAGTTGGTGTGTTGTCTATTTAATTTAAAATCTTGCGTCAGAATTTACTCAGATTTTATTCTTTGAATGGGCTGCCTTATTTGTGGAAAACTCCTCAGGTTAATAAAGAGGCCAATCAAAAGATAGTTGATGAGTATGGATTCTGTATGTTGGACCACCATCGTGAGCGCATTGGAAACTTCAAGATTGAACCTCCAGGGCTCTTTCGAGGCAGAGGAGACCATCCTAAACAGGGAATGCTAAAGAAGAGAATTCAACCAGAGGATGTCATCATCAACTGCAGCACGTTAGGATTTGCATTTCTCTGTTGTGGCTATTTAATGTTCAGGTTCAGAAGAGCGCAGGACAAATATAATTATTTTCTATTATTTTTTTGTGTTAAATTAGTGTGTGTTTAGGTATAACCTGAATTTAAGAATGCGCCCACAGGAATTCTCACATCCCAGAGCCACCAGCTGGACACCACTGGAAGGAAGTTCGTCATGACAACTCTGTAACCTGGCTAGCCAGCTGGACTGAAAATGTGCAAGGATCTTTTAAATATGTAATGCTTAACGCTAACTCCAAACTTAAGGTATGTTTTTTGGTTCAAAGAGAGACTGTGGAGCAGGTTAGGGCTGGAAAATCTTGCAAAAAATTAAAACCTTATTATAACCATTGCTCTTTTCACATATTTTATCAGTATTATATTGGTGGTATGGCCAACACACCATTGATCGACAAGAGTTAAATTAAGCAAATGTTAAATGTATTCATATTAAAGGTATTTTTTTGTAGATAAGTGTTAATGTTAATAATTAAATAATAACAATAAAAAAAACTTGATAAAAAATCTGCATTGGTCCAGAAATGTACCAAGATTTCTGTCTATCTATGCAGCTATAAATATATGTCCATACACAGGTCGTGGTTGTTTTAAATTGATGAGTATGCCAGAAGATATCTTTCAATCAGATCCTTGGGGATAAAAAAAAACTACTTTTGGTGAGTTCTGTTAATCTTTCCTCTCATTCCTCTGTAGGGTGAGAAGGATTGGGAGAAGTACGAGGTGGCTCGCAAACTCAAAACTTGTGTGGCTGCCATCCGGGCTCAGTATCAGCAAGATCTCAAGTCCAAACAGATGAGCACACGTCAGAGAGCTGTGGCGCTCTACTTCATTGACAAGGTCATTCTCCACACTGTGGGATCTTAACTTCCTAAATTCATTTAGAAACATTTCAAGTCCTGAAAAGAGGACTTGAGACCACTTTGCAGCAGGCCAGTGCTCGTTCTCCTTAGCCCAGCACAGATGCTGCTGATGTTGTTTTTGGTCTTGACGCATGGCATTCGACATCTGTAGGCCATGGCTGGATTTGGTTGTTTTTAAAAGACTGACACCAGCCTCAGTCCACTCTTTGAAGTTACTCAAATTGTATGATTCGCTCTTGCATGACTAGCCTCTCATTCCTAATCATTTAAGCACCAATTCTGGCCAAATTTTTCATCAATACGGGGTATATACTGCACTCTGAGCTTTATGGAAGGTGTCAATGATGGTAACTTTCAGTCTACCAAGTCAGTCAGATTCCAAGAAGCAGTCAGTTCAATGAGCAGACATGATTTTTCTGTTTGATCGCTCATTTGTAGCCTGTGTCTGTCTGTGTGTTTGTTCCACTTTTCAGCTAGCTCTGAGAGCAGGTAATGAAAAGGAAGAGGGTGAAACGGCCGACACTGTGGGTTGTTGTTCACTCCGAGTGGAGCACATTACTTTACATGACAATCTGGACGGTCAGAGCTGTGTGGTAGAATTCGACTTTCTGGGTAAAGATTGTATCCGCTATTACAACAAGGTTCCAGTGACCAAAAAGGTAAGACATGTTTAAACGAGGAGTTTCATTGACTGTTGGGTTGTGATTTATTTTAAGTAAATACATGTATTTATTCAAGTTTGTGTTAGAATTATAAGGAAAAATAATTCTACAAGGCTACAAAAATGTATAGATATAATTGATTATTGTTTGTTAATCGAATTTGTCAGTAATAGTTGTCATTATTCATATGCAGTTTATACAGGTTTGGAGTTTCATTGATATGTCTACATTTCTGAGTATTGGGCTCATGTAAAGCAATATTAATGGAAAGAAAAGCTTCTTCTCTGATTTATTTTATCCAGCAAGAGCTGTTTATCAACATACCAACTTGTATGTTGCATCTGATTGATCAATTAAAGTTCCTTCTACTAAAAACTATAAAAAAGTAGCTCCAGGATTGACTGATTCCTGTCTGAAACCAAATATTAATCAAAGCATTTGTTTGAAGAGTTTGTGAATTATAGGGAAGCTAGGTAGTTATGTTTCAAAGTTGTTGTTTTTTTTGGCCTTTTTTGGTTTGCTTTGTATTCCATTGTGTTTGTGGGTCCGTAAAAGTATTAAATTTACTGTTCCCGACTGTTCCTCGGCGCCGCAGCCATGGCTGCCCACTGCTCTGGGTGTGTGTTCATGGTGTGTTTGTTCACTGCTCTGTGTGTACACAGTGATGGGTTAAATGCAGAGGAGAAATTTCGGGTGTGGGTCAAACGGATGTTTTAGTTTTTCATTTAATTCAAGCTGACCCATAGAAAATTAGATTTTTTGAGGACATGAAGTGTATACGATTTAAAGGTGTTCCTAAGCTTGATTTGTTTATATTATTTTTATAAGCAACCACAATAGTTTATACTGTATTTAGTTTATTCTTGTATAAACGTAAACCAATAAATAATTATATAAACAATTACATTCATTTTGACAGTTTTAGCTAGACATTTTTTTAACTATAATAACAACAAATAATGGTTTTTTTTTTTGTTTCTATGATCAAATAGTTTCTCACCAGATCAAATTCCATAGAGAAAAAATGTAACAAAATAAAGATGAAACAAGTTTGGAACGATTTCATTGTCATCTAGACCTTGATTATAATTATGGTGAAAATTCGATTTCAATTTAAAATCAGATTTTTGGTGAAAAATATAGCCCGGTCCTACTTTTATAGTTACCAAGTAATCACCAAATGGCAGCCAGTTAAGGGCTAATGTCTGCCCATTAGTTGGTGTTACAGTTGCAGCTGCAGAATCCATCTTTACCAAGTAACTTTTACAGATTTTTTTAAATCAAGAAAAATATTGTCTCCTGAAATGCAGATAAATACACTCGGAGAGATTCTCATCTCAGTCTTTTCACCACATTTTTGAAGGCCATGCTGTGACATCTGGTCGGATTTGATTTCATCTTGTCTGTCTGAAATCACCTCTTTGATTTAAAGGACAAAGATGTATGTAAAATGTTCTCTTAATGATGTGTGCTTTTGTCAACATTCAGGCTTCTGCATAGAAATTTTTACGATGTACATCCTTTATAGTTAACTTTAAATGTTTGCCAACATTTTTGTTGGAGCTTGGAAATGTTTTTGTATGAGATCATGTGTCCTCACATTCTAGATTTTGTTACCTCGCATACATTTCCAAATGTAAATGAGAACATTTGATCCAAGTTAATCAAGTGGAAATTAATTAGTTTCTGAATACCTTGCAAACTCATTTGGTAAGAGGCAGACTTTGTGGAAATGTCAGATTTAATTGCAGGTATAGTGCAAATTCACCCCCTACTATCTTATCCCCCTGTTACAGAAATAATGAATAACAATTGAAACCGTTGGAGCTTTGTATCACATGATTTGCAACTCATCTGTGAGTGTTATCTTCATTACTGTCAATAAACTGAGATTAACAGTGTTTATCATGATTGAGAATTGGTCATACAGAGTCAAGTAGAAGTTTACAGTCTGCCAAAAATATGTTAATAAGAGTGCACCATTTCTTTATTTTTAAATATGGAACAAATGCAATCACTATACACCTAACCATCAATTTAAATGTGTAATCTTTAGGAATATCCAATCAGAACAGATCAAAGTAAGTACATTTTCTTGCTTTATGTCATCTACCAATAAAATTAAAAGTACAGCATTCAGCTTAGTTGGAAATAACATATTTCCTACTTAAAATTGAGATTATAGTATGTATCGTTATCACAAATGCTCCTCTTATTCCTTTATTAGTATTTTAATGAACATGTTTGTATCATCAAACCACAGATTTCCTGATTTAATCTCTGGTATATATATTTTTTTTTATCTCAAACAATCTTTTCAACTTGCTGACAGCTTAGGTGCAGTTTTGGCATCAATTTTACTGTTTGGTGCAGTCTCCTCTGAGCAATAGAGCTTTGTGTGACTTTCGCCTGAGCTGTAATCTGAGGTTATACATTTTGATATTTTACAGTGGGATGAAGATTGCCAGGTATCTTAGATTAGATTATAAACAATTACAATTATAAATGTGACAGCATTTCCAGTGGGTCTTAAAAAGTACAAATGTAAAGCCCACATTTTAGGCCTTAAAAAGTCTTACATTTACTGTTCTAGGTCTTAAATATTTTTTCACAGCTATTTTTTTTATTGTTGCTTAGGGTTGCAAAATGCAAAAAGTAACAGTTATTTTTAGACTTAGCATAGTCAAAGAAAATGTGCATAAATACTCAGACATAAAATGCATGGTTAGGGTTGCCAAAGTTTGAGAAAACCTCAAAAACATAAAAGTGAAATATAGCGCTGCCATAGATCGAGGAAAAGGCTCATATGCACGCAAAAATCGTAAAAAGGATTGTTAGGGTTGCCAGAATTGGAGAGACATCTATATGCTCAAAATCGTATAAGGGTTGCCAGATATTTACATAAGACTTATAAATGTTAAGAAAATGTAAATGACATTGTAATGGTTGGCATAGATTGAGAAAATGGTTCTAATTGCTAAAAACTACTCTCACTTAAATGATTATTAGGAACACCATACTAATATGGTGTTTGACCCCCTTTCACCTTCTGAACTGCCTTAATTCTATGTGGCATTGATTCAACAAGGTGCTGAAAGCATTTTTTAGAAATGTTGCCACATATTGATGGGAGAGCATCTTGCATGGAGATTTGTGGGATGCACATCCAGGGCACGAAGCTCGTGTTCCACCACATCCCAAAGATGCTCTATTGGGTTGAGATCTGGTGACTGTGGGAGCCATTTTAGTACAGTGAACTCATTGTCATGTTCAAGAAACCAATTTGAAATTATTTGAGCTTTGTGACATGGTGCATTATCCTGGGGTCTTCTGATGTTGTAGCCCATCCACCTCAAGGTTGGATGTGTTGTGGCTTCACAAATGCTTTCTTGCATACCTTGGTTGTAACGAGTGGTAATTTCGGTCAAAGTTGCTCTTCTCTCAGCTTGAATTAGTTGGCCCATTCTCCTCTGACCTCTAGCATCAACAATGCATTTTCCCCCACAGGACTGCCGCATACTGGAAGTTTTTCTCTTTTCACACCATTCTTTGTAAACCCTTGAATTGGTTGTGCGTGAAAATCCCAGTAATCTAGCTAAACATTGCTTAAATCACCTTTCTTTCACATTCTGACATTCAGTTTGGCGTTCAGGATATTGTCTTAACCAGGACCACACCCCTAAATGCATTGAAGCAACTGCCATGTGATTGGTTGATTAGATAATTGCATTAATGAGAAATTGGACAGCTGTTCCTAATAATCCTTTTGGTGAATGTATATGGCCAGGGTTGCTAAAGTTAGACAAAATGGTCATAAACTCTTAATGTTGTGAAATGTATGGTTAGGGTTGCCAGATAACCTTTGTAAATGCTCAAAAACATAAAAGTGATGGTCAATGTTTCAAAGAATGTATTTAAAGCAGGCTGTTGATTAGTCTGTGTTTTTGTTTTTGATGTCATGGTATATGCCTTAAATATGTTTCTTATTTGTATTAAAAGTCTTAAATTTGACCTTATGAAACCTGCAGAAACCCTGGATTGACTTAACAATGCATCTCTGAGCATAATTATACAGGTTTTAATAACAGTGGCTCTTGCTTTTAATTACAAAAAAGATGAATGTGTTTCGTAATAAGTACTACTACCTACTAGTAACATTGAAAAAGTCATGATGCTCATTCAGCAACTACAACAAATATACATGGTGCACATTATCACTGGTTTTAATTAAAACAACATATTTATTTACCTTAATTAAACCCATTTATCAAAATAGAACTTTTTTTGGCTGATTGCACTTTTAATGGAAACTGCTGAATTGCTATATTTTTGGTGTTGTGTTTCCACTAGATCTTATTTTGGTGTGGCACAACTTACACGGAGTGTCGTTCTTGTCTAGTGCGGTTGAACACTCAACTTTTTAAAAGCTAAAATTAAACCAAACCATTGATTCCAAGGAGTGAGGAACTAGTCGAGTTAATTGTGCTTCTGGTAAAAGACAACAAATTATAAGTTCATTATACCATTTTCCTTCCATAAAGTGATCCAAAGGACAAAAGTGTTCACTCAAATCTTATTCTCATCAACACTTAAGATTAGAGGAAATGTTCCAGATTTATATCTGCCATTGATTGGCGAATGCTTTGTTTACCTTCTTCTTCATGCATTTGGCTCAAGGATAAATTGTTATTCAAATGAGACTGATTTAAAAGCACCACATCTGCTACCATTAATTAGTTCTCTGCATATTTTAGCTGGTTTATTCAGTAGTAGAGGAACACAAGACTTCCAGAAAAATGTCAAAAATAATTGAGTCTTTCACTTGCCTTTGACTTCTGAGCAGATAATGAACAAGCTAAACGTGTGTTTTCTGTTTTAGGTTTTCAAAAACCTTAAGATTTTCATGAAAAACAAGGAAGGAGGAGACGACCTCTTTGATCGACTCAGTGTGAGTATGGTGTTCTGATACAGAAGACGCTAGTTATATATATATTTTTAGTCTGAACGCATCCAGTTCTCCAGAGTTTAACTTCATAAAACGTTGAAGGATACTAGTTTTTCTTGTCAACATTTCTTTCTTTCACAGTTCAGTTAAATAATTTTTGCAGAAAGATTTTAGTGAGTTTAGTGTGAGCGAGAAAGACAGGGGTGCTTTAGAAGAGCGAAAACTGACTTCTTGCTAAGGTCAGGGTTGTAATGGCAGTCCGTCATGGATGGGGAATGTTAATCTCTTCTAGGGGCTCTTTTTATTGCTATGGTGAAAGGCTGTGTGAGGGGTGAACTGAGGAGGATTCGCCAGAGACTAATACTGGCCCTCTACCACAAAGTGACACAAATCTAGTTATATGCTACTGGGCTTTCATCTCTTATGTGTACAGTTAAGAAAAAAAGTCTTACACTTGTCTGAACTCTCACCTGATAAAGTGCTGTCCTGAAGTTCAGTTGTGTGTTATTTTGCAATGAAGGGCCCTTGCTATTTTTGGTGTATAGGAACTGATAAAAAAGAAAATAAAACGTTTCACTTGATGTTTACTGATGAAGTGAAAATGTTTTTTTTTTTTTTTTTTTTTTTTTTTTAAATAATTTTATATCACTCTTGATGTCTAAACTGTGAATACATGCTGATGATCCCTTATTACTCGCTTTCAAAGCTTCTGGTCAATGTAAAGCGTCTGAAAAAGATAGATTGTAAAAAAATTGCCATGCCACAAATGCGGAAATAGACTAGTGCAACTAGAATTGTTGTTCAGGACTCATGCTTGTTTTTGTGTGTCAGATGCAAATTGTAACACAAAGGGTTGGCTATTGAAGGGGTTTCATTTGATACTGGTACCAACTATTGCTCGTAGAAGTCAGGGATAAAGCAAAACAAATCTAACAGATTTATTGAAGAAGTGGGATTTATTTACAGTGCGAAAAATATTTACAAGAAAAATGAAAACAAATTTCCAAGGGTACGAAAAAAAGATAAGATGGAAAAACAGATAAACTACCTCTTCTTCAAAACTGCTATCTATCTAAAGGATTGACTCTAAATAAACTTAACTAATGACACTACAAAACCTCTAAAAAAATATCACTGGCATTTCATTAAATGCCACCAAACACCAGGTCAAAAGAAGAGAGAGGGGGCACATCTTGCACCGCATCTTTTAAACACTGGTTCTCTGGAAAAATACACCTTCTTTCCTCACTGATTGTGTTTCCAGTGCAAGAGATGGCTCTCTGTAGGAGTTGATGATGCTTTCACTTGACTATTATAGCCTACAGTTCAACTCTTCTAGTATTACTGATTTGAAAGCTTTTTAATGGGTTAAACAGGATAATTTACTTCTAACAATAGGTATATAAACAGAAATTATTTATTACAACACATTTAATTAGTGGTGGGCTATTAATGCGCAATTTTATTATTGCGCAAGAAAAACTTACACTGGATTTTAGTGAAGTCAGTCACGAACGAGACGTTTCATTTGAGCCAGCTCTTTGTATTTTATGAACGAGCTGTCTCTCTCTCTCTCTCTCTCTCTCTCTCTCTCTCTCTCTCTCTCTCCTCTCTTTTCGTGACTTGTTTGACTCAGAATCATTTGTTTAGCGATTCTTTGATTAATTCTGAGGAAAGCGAAATATTGCGGGATAGCTAGGAATGAGGCTAAAAATAGCTTTACGAAGCATCTAACGATCTTTAAAAAATTATGTTTAAAATTCTAACAAAATTAAAAGTTTATACATGCAATGAAAACTAAACATCCTTATCACATTGGAACAGGGAACTTTTAATGCTGAAATAAATTAACTTTCCTGTTCATGTGATAACGATGTTTAGGTTTCTTTACATGTGATACTTTTTGTGTTTTAATCAATTACAGCTGAAAGATACAAACTTAATGTTTGCTATTAACTGGATTTAAATTCCTGCTTTAGTTTGAATATCAAGCAGAGGGGTTTGAAGCATGTTATTGCTTTATTTATGTTTAGAAAGCGTTTGTGTGTTTACAGTGTTTAGTATTGATTAGCAATTTCAATTGATTTCAATTTTCTGTATGTTTTCAGTTGATAAAAAAACTCATAAAAGGTAGTGAAATGAGCAGCAATCGAAAAAGAAGTGAGAAGTGAAATTTGGCTTAATTCTAATAAAATAAATAACACATTACTTGAGTGCATGCAATGAAAAACATCAAGCGAGCAGGCTGCACAAATAATTTAATAAATTTCTTGATTAAACACAAGTAAGTATGTTAACGCTTTAAACAAACCATTAACTTAGAAGTTAATGCTTTGTTAAAGAATTCTTAGAAGTTATAAACACCTCCTTGTGCTCCAGCTCTTTCCCAAAATCCCTTAAAACCGCAGTGGTAAAGCCACTACTGAAAAAGACAAACATAAATAAAACAGTACTGAGCAAATACAGGCCCATTTTAAAATTATAGAAAACATTGTGGCAAAACAACTGATTGAATTCCTGACCCTAAATGAATACATGGATTGTTATCAGTTGGGTTTCAGAGCTCATCATAGCACAGAGACAGCTCTACTGAAGATAGTCAATGACATGCGGTTAAACACCGATTCAGGAAAAGTGACTCCTGGTTCTACTCGATCTGAGCGCTGCCTTCGACACAGTTGACCACAAAATCCTTCTCGATAGACTGTGATAAAATGGTTCAGATCATACTTAGAAGGAAGAGGCTTCTATGTTAACATAGGTGATCACACGACACTGCAGTCCACTTCGACATGTAGAGTCCCTCAAGGTTCAATCCTTGCTCCTTTACTATTTAACCTGTACATGCTTCCACTGGTCCAAATTATGAGAAGAAACCAGATATCATACCATAGTTATGCTGATGATACACAAATTTATCTAGCTCCCCGATTGACTACAACCCCATAAACTCTCTGCCATTGTTTTGATGAGATTAAAAACTGGATGCAAAACTACTTTCTTCAATTAAATAAGGACAAAACTGAAGTCATTGCATTCGTAAGCAAAAGCGAGGTTGTTAAGGTTAACACGTATCTCAATGCCAAGGGCCTAACAACTACAAATCATGTCAGGAATCTTGAGGAGATTCTGGACCTTGATCCCAAAAAGACCATTAAACAGCTCCAGCTCGTTCAGAATGCAGCGGCTCAAATTCTAACCAAAACTACAAAGTCAGAACACATTTCTCCAGTTCTTAAGTCTCTACACTGGCTGCCGGTCTCCTTCAGAATAGATTTTAAAGTGCTGCTGCTTGTATATAAATCCAAACATAATCAGTCATGTCCATTATCCAAACATCATCAGTGAATACACCAAACAGATCAAATAAATTAGATCTACTCGGGTAAATTCCAACACAGGGAAAATACTCCTTTAGTTACCATGTGGCCTACAGATGGGACCAGCTTCCAGAGGAGATCAAAGGTGCCAACACTTTAGTCACGTTTAAATCCAGACTAAGGACTCACCTTTTTAGTTGTTCTTTTTTTTTTTGACTGAACACCGACATCCAAACAACTATTGTACCTCACATCTTAATCTATGTTTTAATCAATGTTTTTAAATGGAAGGGAAAGTAAACTTCAAAACTAAACTGTTCAACAGACAGTTTGCTTCAATAATAGCACAACAATATAGCAACCAATGTTGGAGCAGCCATCGCACGTCGAAGGGACAAGCAGAGAGTCTGAACGTCACGCCAGTCAGTAGCTACATCTCAGCACCTTTTCCTCACGGATTTCAGTGAGTTCAGTTTTTAATCACTATGATTTTATATGACTTTTTTTATGCTTGATTTTATTAATTGTACTTTCTTTTTATTCTTTGTTTCCAATGTAAAGCACTTTGAATTACCCTGTGTACGAAATGTGCTATACAATTAAATTTGCCTTGCCTTGCTTAACTTGTTGTTAGTTTTTATGATTAAATAAACTCCTCATTTTCCATTCATTACTTATTATAATATATCAGGGCATTGTTGTAAAGTCTTATGGGACACTTGAAACAAAATATTTTTGTTTGCCCATAAAAAATTAAAATGCAATTTCTAACGTTATATTGTTAAAACAAATAAAACCCCAATAAATCTGTCTCTAGGAGAAGTTCTCTAAGATCCCTCGTTAAAAATATAACAATGTAGAACCTTTTACATTTCAAATGCAATTTTCCCAACAGAGTATGGATATAATTTAAAAACCTTAAATGAACAGTAAACTAATCAATATCTACATATTTAAAAAGCAATATCTGTTCTTACTTTATTTAAAGTTAAGTTGGAGTTTCCTTGAGCTCTCATTAACAGATACAAATAGGAATAGCTCCCTTCAGCAGCGACAGCCTCAATGATTCGATCCCAAGCTCTGTCCTCGGATAACAAGTCTTAATAGAAAGTGTTTTGGGATCAAAATTACTTCCTTTTTCTGAATTTTGAGGCATCTTTGTCCCTAAATTAACTAAAAGTACTTATTTTTATCAACTTATAAATTACTTATACACTCTTGCTTAACTGTTATTTGTTATTCTGGATACATATTCTGAATGCCTTTGATTGAATTCAAATGAGGCATTTTAATCCAGATGAATCTAGATTCATTTAAAAATGTATCTAGATTAAAAAAAATTAATCTATGCCCACCTCTACATTTAACAGCATGTTTAGATTAAAGCATGTTCCAGACAACTCATCCTGTTTAACACATTTTCACATAAACTGTACTACTCAAAAATAATTAACATACATTGGGAATGATTATGACCTGGATCTCACTCTAACGTTAGCTGAGAAGTTGTATGCATCAGTGACTTACTTTGCCCTCATTATTAAAATGACTCACCTTAAGAGCAAATGCTGCTGCATCCTGGATGGAGTCCACCATCTCTCTCTAATTTGCTGGGCTTGGAGCTCCATTGCTCGTGCTTGGCATATTCATGATTGACAACTGAGGGTCATGGTGGCTGTAAAATCAAAGCATGTTTTAGCCTTTATATGACGGTAGATTCCACACATTGACAAATGGTTCAATATGTGCTTTTTTTGTAAAATAAAGCCACATTTTAGAACATTTAGGGTTCATGATTTTGTGTTTCTTGCTGTGTATGTATGCAGCTGTTGGTCTGGTTAATTCCGTTGATCTGGTTACCAATAGTTTATTAGTATATGCTAGTGTTTTTAACCTCACCTTCTCATTGGGTCTCGTTATTTTCTTCTTGCTTACTAGTGGAGAGAAGACATACTGAAATAGCCTATTAAAATGCAAGGATTATTAGGAGGTTAGAGACCAGTGGCAGAGTTACATGCCAGGGTTACGCCCCTATATTTTTTTTTTACCTAACATCCTGAACGTCTCAGTCAACAAACTGATCTTCTTTACTGTAGGAGTGTACTCATCACTGATGTTAAGGAATATGACACAGTGGTGCATCACTTATTCAGGTAGTGGGTAGTTTCAGCTCTGCTTAGCTTCAATGGAAATTCAGTCTTTAATTCTAGATTTTATACCTGCAAAAAATCATTTATTTGTCCACTGTTGCTCTGAAATGGTCAATGTTTTTCTTTCATCTTAAGTATCTCTGTGATCGCTATATAAGAAGTATCCAATTAGCATTTTTTTCTAATGTTATGGCCAATTTTCATCTTCTGCAACCCATTAAATTGTAAATCAATTCATCCATTCAGAGCAATGCGTAATTTGTTAAGATTGTCTTTGACATTTTTAACTGACTATTTTTTTAAAACAGCCATAAAAAGTCTAAATTTTTAGTAGACATTCTTTTTCTACTGTTAGTGGACCTCTGTGATTTAAGTAAAGAAAAAAAAAGAAATTCAGTTTGACCCCTTTAAATAAAAAATGTATAATGTTCATGAAAAAAACTCATGTTCATATTTACGTCCAAGCCTGTGTAGGGGGATTGTAGACCAGGATTGTAACAAACAAAAATTTGAGGTAGAATTTAGCCAATCGAAAAACTAACAAATAACGTATGACTGAGCCACTCTTCTGTCCCAACTGATGACAATTTCGTTATAAAATATTTACATTTTATTCATTCGATCAGTCCAGGTCATACAGAACAAATTAAAATTTCCTACCAAAATGAAAATCCCATAAATAAAAGACAATAGTCTTACCTGACTCCTTAACTAACCAAATCCAGGAGAAAACTCATCAAAGAGAAAAGGAAATGAAGAATCTAGAATATATATATATATATATATATATATATATATATATATATATATATATATATATATATATATATACACACACACACGCACACAAAACATACTTCGTTAAGAACGGAAAGTAAACTTCAAAACTAAACTGTTCAACAGACAGTATGCTTCAATAATAGCACAACAATATAGCAACCAATGTTGGAGCAGCCATCGCACGTCGAAGGGACAAGCAGAGAGTCTGAACGTCACGCCAGTCAGTAGCTCCATCTCAGCACCTTTTCCTCACGCATTTATAGTCCACGAAATTGGGAACAGCTGATCCTCAATCACTTGAGGAGACTGCACAGTGAAGCTCCGCAGAAACACACACGCACAGACACAGGGTGTCGACCTTCACAAATTGGGAAAAACACAATAGTAGACACAAAGAAAAAAAATCAAGAATAAATACGTCTGATGACGTAACAACTGGGTAAATATAGATTCAGGCTGACTGAACAGTTAATCCTTGAGATATCTCTTAATAATAGGAAAAAGTGAAATTTGACTGCTAAACAAATGATTTGGGACCATCATTGTATAGCTCCATGTTAGACTAATGAAGGTGAGTAATATTAAAATAACAATGTTATAAAAGTGTCTCTGTTAGAGGAATAAAATGGTTCAATCTTAGCAGTGCACACATACCCAGAGAGCCTTGGGTAATTATTTGGAGTCACTGGATGTCCTAACAAAATGTTATGCTGTTCCCTTGTGAACAGTGCAGAGAGATCTTTGTGTTAGACAGGACTTGGGGGAAAAATATTACTGGTTAAGATTTAAGCATTTTATGGTAAATTTATAGGTATATTTAGGTATAGTGCTTAAGTGTTTTGGGTCATCTAGCTCTGCTTTTACACCTTTGAGTGCTTGAGACTGAGGATGGATGAGGTGATGGAGTGCATGCTTCAAGCCATACAAGCTCATACCAACAATTCAAGGCTAACTTTTCTTTAGTGATGTCATAAACACATTGTTAAACCCACCTCGCTGCTGGGTCAACATTCTAGATGAATAAAGAAGTATTAGATTCATTTATATTTTCATTGCACAATAAACCCCTTTTTTCAGAGAGAGGAAAAAAATCACTTTTTTACATTCTCAGAAGAACACTTTTACGTTCAAATTCTCTGCAGGCCCAGACAGAAAATGACAAGCTGCTTGTAACTAGTTGTCACTAAATGTGTGTGGTTGTTTTAGCTCTTTGCTCTTTAGAAACACTATCATCTGGTGTGCCTTGTTTCACCCGGCTATTAAAGCATTCAGTGCATGCTTGTCATTTGAAAAAATCACCAACTTTGCCATGCCAGTATGTTTAATTTGAGTAACAATATTAAATTGCGTTGTGTGCTCTAAATGGAGATTGATGCATTAGACCGGTGTTGTCACATATGCACTATCTGGAAAGTACTCATGAAAGTGGCAGCATATTTAATGTATGTGTTTTCTTATATCTGGAACATGCAAGCCATACTCTTATACTTTCAAGTTCATTAAAGTTGCAGTGAATGGCTTGAGCCCCGGGAGAAAACAATCCTGCCTTAATAACATTTTTTTTAGCTTTTTTTTCTTCATCAATAAAGACAACATTGCCATCTAGTGGATCAACTGTGGATTATAAAATAAGCCGTTTTCATGATCCTGTGTGATTGCTTTTAAATATGTGTTCTGTTTGTGTTCGCAGACTGCTACGCTTAATAAACACCTGACTTCACTCATGCCAGGGTTGACTGCAAAAGTTTTTAGGACATACAATGCCTCAATCACCCTCCAGGAGCAGCTGAAAGAACTAAGCAACAGTGAGCATCCTCATTTACTCTTTTATCAACTTTCCAAAAAATTGTCAAATATATAAAAAATTGTGAAATATTAACATCAGGACAATTTCCACAACTCCCAGATGTTCACTTATCCCATCAATGTGTACAGAAGTTTGAACATTTGCAAACATGTTTAAAAATTCTTCAGTATGACATTTGCTGTCTATGTTCAAAAAGAAGTTTACTTTTTGACATGTTTGTCACTGCACATATGGATGTTGGCAAAAAATGTTCTAATCTAAGAACATCTTATTTTAGTCATAACATGTTCCACTGTGTTAACTGACAATGTTTTGGTTTTTAGAAAACAGTGTGTTAAGCTCTATTTAGACAGAATGTGTTTTACTGAGCGAGCGATAAGAGACCTTGTCATAGAGACAGATTCTGTCTCATTCTTACACCGTTAAATAATCTCTGGTTGGCAGGAGGAGCTTTATTAAACTTTATGACCTTTACAACTGTTGCCAGTGTGTCACTGAGGTCTCTGAACAGTGTTTTACTGATGAGTTCTTGGCGATTGATCGTACAGTTAAACATTACACAGTGTGGGCTATGCGCGAGTATGAGGTCGTTCTTGCGAGAACAAACAAGATTGTCTGTGCATACACAGAGATGACCCTCAAAATAGATTTTTTCTCGCTCAAATACATTTTTATACACAAGAAGAACATTTCATTCATAAAACGTAGCTTATACATGTACAAATGATCTTTTACCGCTCTCAAAATTTGACTTTTTGCAGAAAAAATAAAAATTATGGTTATTGTTGCCAAAGAAATGCTCAAAATGCTCAAAGTCAGTCATGGTTAGGGTTGTCAGAGTTTCAGATAACTTGTAAATTCTCAAAAACGTAAACGTGACGTTTAGTGCTGATGTAGTTTGAGAAAAGGTTCAAATGCACTTAAAATTGTAAAAGTGGTTGTTAGGGTTGCCAGATATTGAAATGAGACTCATTAATGTAAAAATAAAATGTCAACGTGATTGTAAGGGTTCCCTAATATGGTTAGGGTTGCTAAAGTTTGAGAACTTTCGTAATTGTTCAAAAACATAAAAATGATGGTTAGGGTTTCAAACAATGCATTTGAAGCATACTGTGTTTTATGTAAAATGTCTTTAATTTTGTTCTGACCGTCTTACATTTAACCTCTTGAAACTTGCAGAAACCCTGTCTGACAAATATACAAAATCATATCAAAGTCAGATGGTACATTAAGGCTAGCAATTCTGAACCAGACTTGTCCATTGCTCCCGACGCTGCTCTCTTGACACAAATTTGTAAAAATACCTATATCATGAGTAAAATTGAAAACTTACAACTTATACATTATAAAGTATTTGATTTAATGGAGTTTAGTATGCTTTGTTTCTAGAAGCAATCCCCACAATAGTTTCATGTTTGTTTGTCTTTCATGAGTAAAAACGATATTATTAAACAGAAAAATCAGTGGCATCTGAATTGATTAACGAAAAGAGGTGTTTTAGAAAACTAGTTTTGTCTGGGCAATAGAATATGAATGATGTTGGGCTTTACAAGTAAATCATTTCACTTTAATTACAGTTGTTTGATTTAATTGGAACAAGCAGCACCCCCTTATATTGTGCTAAAACTTCGACAGTCCCTCAAGGGTTTAACTAGCATTTAATAAGCAGGTTTTAAGAAAAAATAATGTTCTAAACAACCAATGGCATTGCTACCATTTCCCCTAATGACTTGCATATGAAATAATCTCCTCGACATAACTGAAGGTTTTTCTTTGAGGTTTATTAAAATGAACATGCGTTTTCTTTATTGCATATTTAATTTGGCAAGTAGAGCTAAGAATATAGTTAAAATGTCATGGATAGGATAAATGTAGAACCTTAAACAGGCTAGTCTTTGTAATTGTGCAAATTGCTAGACCACCACTTGCGCACGCACAGACACAAACTCACTTGAGCGCACGCAGCACTTGGCACCTGATGGGTGAGACCCTGCCACACACTGAGCTGATTTAATTAGAGCTTGTAGCGGATGAAGAAAACAGATTTCCTCTCAGTGGCGATCAGACACACACACAACACAAGAAACACTGGAGTTACACTACTCTCATTAGAGAATAAACACAGTGGCGTAAATAATGATGTGGATTCTACTTTCACTGCTGAATGTGTATAAAGCTTAAGCAGGCGTGTCAAAACAAGTTCCACTCAGGTCTGATGTTAGAAAGCTGATCATGTTTGTGTTATAAAGGAGAGGGGGTTTAAAAACTTAGAAATTTGTTTCTAATACAATAATAAGCAAGGAAAGGGGGTTTAAAAACTTAGAAATGTGTTTCTAATATAATAATCAGTGACCAATACAATAACCAAAACCATTGAAAAAGTGTAAATTAAAAGTCAAAATACATTGCATTTTCGTATCATACATCACTGTACATGTATTTTTAAAATTAATTGTTGAGCTTTAATACTGTTATTAGATTATTAAAATACCTTTAATGCCTACATTATTTAGGATGGGTCCGAGCGGAGACTGCATGAATATTTGGGTGTAGACTTTGGCGGTAATACTTGGGCTGTGTGTTGGTATGGGCCTCGTGATATGATGCATATCGCAATATATGGTTCACGATACAATAAATTACGATACATTTCGATACAATAAATATTGTGAAATATTCCAATAGTTTCTATTAATATATGTGCCACATTATATAGACATCTTGATAAAGTCGGCTGCACAGTGTTATTGATCAGAGAACTCACTGAAATGTATTTAGTGCGTATTGTTATTAAACACTTAACTAAAATGAATTTTAGTTCTGATACCGTACTGCTTAGCGTTTTGTTGTTGGCGAGTTAGCGACATCTACTGGAGCAGAGGAGGAGCAGAAAGTCATTTGGCACAACTTGTATCAATACTTGAGGTTGGACTATCGATACATATAAAAGAAATGATTGCGGTCTTTAGATGTATCTATTTTTGCACAGCCCAAGGTAATACAGTATACTGTGGACTCTAAAAATAGGAATGATATCAGTTTCAATACTTTTATACCATCGTAAAAAATGCTCTTGTATAGGAAACCAGAATTACATACTAAGTATAATTTATTTAATACTTAAAAATGTATAGTTGGCATCTGTGAGAGGAGGGGAAAATGGCAAGTTATGTACCAAGTGACCTGGTCTCGAAAAGAACACGTATTATTTTGGTTTTCGATGAAATGAGAAGGGCGACTGTAATTACGGATGAGACAATTAGCAAATCGTGCAACAAAAAGGTGACCATAGGGATCCAAATGCCTCCAAACTATATATTTTCCTGAGTCATACAGCGGACAATCTTGCTGCTGCGCTCAGTAATGGCAACTTAACCAGGAAAAACTTTCAGCCATAACCACTGACAACGCTGCTAAAGTTTGTGCCTCATTCAGGTTCTTGGATTTGCCATGGCAACTGCTTCGGTCATATAATTTTTGGGGCCTTAGTTGGTAACGTAAGCATGAACTCCACAAGAAGGACTTGGGATTCCCAAAACAGTCTCATAATGGTAAGCATAAAACGTGAAGAGTTCCTCAGGGACAGGGGCTCAATTGGAAAAAAAAGGGGGGGGGGCATATAATATTATTATTATTATTATAATTATTATATTGGCCTTTTTATTCATCCATTCATTCATTCATTCACATCTTTATTTATTTAAGTAGGATCGCAAATGACTAGGGCCGTATTCGAATCTCTGTCACAGGGTGTGCTTTTTCATCATATGTCAGTGTGCTTTCAGTCATTGCTGCTGACTACTGTACATATTACACTTACATTATTGAATAATTTCAACTCAATTTTGGCTGCATTCCTTACTATACCTTACTTTCTTTACTATAGTAACATTTCTTGCTATAGTGCTGTTATCAGAAATTTATTTCTACATGTATTGCTGTCTGAAACCACCATCAGAGAAAGAGCTTAATCTTTTTTGTTTAAAAAAATTAAACCTATGATAACACATTGGCTCTGATTTCTGTGTTTTTTTATCTGCCTAATAATGTGTTTTTTTTATTCTTCAGTGAAGGATAATGCTGCTGAGAAGTTGCTGTCTTACAACCGAGCAAACCGTGCAGTTGCAATTCTGTGTAACCATCAGCGGGCGCCGCCAAAGACCTTCGAACAGTCCATGGCCAACCTGCAAGCCAAGGTAGGTTCTTAAAATTAGAATGGTAAAACAATAAAGTATATCAGATTGTTCAAGGGATTTGGGATTTAAATCCAGCAAACCTGTATTGAATCCAATAGCACCTTTTGGATAATTTATTAAAATATTTATAATACTGCTGATTTATGGGGAAAACTATCTCGATTTAAACGATTTTCTTTGTCTTTGGAGGCAAAATGCATTACATTTATTTTTTATTCTATTCTATTTAACTAATCCAACTTGACGTAATACCCTTTTTATGAATGTTTCTTTTGTAACAAAACATGAAGGAAAAAAAGATGGTCTTTTAAATGAAAATACATTTAAGTCTTTTAATAAGTGTTCCATCTAATTCAAGTTCATTTCAACACATTAATTAAAAATAGACTTTTCATGATCAAAATCTTGCTTTTATTATTAAACATGGAGCATAAATTACAGTTCCTAGGTTTCAGGTGTATTAAACACAATTGGTAAATGCTGATTTATAAAGTTTTGATTGTTAAGGCCCGAAGTTGGTACTCATGCTGCTTTTGGAACCTTGCAGGTTGATCTAATCAAGCTGTATTGAGGCATTTTTGAAAAATCGTACCAGAACTAGTGAAAACAAGTCCTTTACTATTTTCCTTTTCAAACAATCCCCGATGTTAAATATGTTCACATTTCTATTGACCATGACATTGCACAAATTAAATATACGATAATAAATGTGCCTATTAGAAATTAAAATTTCGGAAAAAAAACTAACAAACTTGCATTTATTGTATCGAAATTGACATTTAGCAAAACTGCACTGGAAACACTTTTTTCCGAATTAAACGTGTCACATGACCTGCTGCGCCTTGTCCTCATTGGGCAAAGTGATCTACTTCCTCACTGACACCACAACAGGTCCCTCAGCGTCACACAGCTCATCAAAATTCAAGCGCGATATGGGGAATTGCTGCTATTTCCCAAAATCACTTCATTCGTAGCCACTCCCAAGTATATGGAGCTTGCCGCTTCATGTCTCCTTTGGCATGATGATGATCGTTAATGCCGTGGCTGAAATCTGAATATATCTGCTGTAAAACAGAGTATTGTTCATATCCGTCACCAATGCTTTTTTTAATGACTTATCGCGTGTTTAATGGCATAGTTATAATTTAATGGAAAACGTGCAAATGGGAATTGTTTTTTTTTTTTGTCAACATTTCTAGAAATTCAATAACATTTTGTGCTAAAGTATAATGGAAATGCAGCTACTGGTCACAATGTTTTTTAGTGCTGGAAGTTAGGGTGAATACGGGTATTGTGTTGTGTCATGAAATTAATTTTGCAATACTGTTCCACATTCATAAAGTTCATGAATTCAGCTTGATGTTTTGCTGGCACACGCTCAATTTATTTGATAGTCAGACGAGGTGATGCAGGAGCTGATGCGATATGAAGCGAGCTCTTGTTCTGAGAGCAGAGGGGGAAGCTAGTCAGGTACAGAGATTGCATCAGCATTGCTCCTTCTGAAATCCAGTCAGCCAGAACTAACTAAGTTGATAAAAGTCACCATGAGCAGCAGAAAATGTTACTAGATTCGTCACTATTCCCTGGATTATTAAAAAAAGTCACTAGGTTGTCTGAAGAGTTGCTAAATCCAGCGACAAAGTCAATAAGTTGGCAACTGTTGACGGGCAGTGAGGATTGCTGCCCAGGGCATCTCCTCAGCACACGCTTATGCTCTCTTTTTCTCAGCGCTCTCCCTCTCTGTTGAATAAAGACTTTATGTTTATTGGGTAAAAAATGTGTAAATAAAGACGTACAGTCTGTATTGCAAGTGTGTGGGTCCAGTTCCAGCAAACTGGGAGAGCAAGAAATGAAGTAGATAGCAGCCTTGAGTGCTGAGTAAAAAACCTCATGAGGGAAACTTGTTTATAACAAGGCAGAGAAGGTGTTAAGCAGTCACATTTGAAGTTAAGTATCAACTCTTACTGAGGCTTCATTATGAAAATATTCTAGCAGGCTCTAAGTAGCAGACTTCACAACTAATCTACATGAGAACACCTCCGAATTAAGTACAGAGTGCAGTTTGAGGTGAAACGTCAGCAAGTAAACCTAAAAGAAATTAACAAAACTATTCGTCATGTGTAACAGTGGCAAAAACAGTTTTCAGTTCTCTGTCTAATCTCGCACGTTAAATAAGGTTAAAATTCTCATTATACCTCTAATGTTATTAAGATCTACTAAAAAGTGATGTTCAGTTTTTCCCATCATATCACAATATAATACTGATAACGCCTGGACAGTGGAAAATATCATGGTATAAATTAACACATATTGTCCACCCCAATCTGGAAGTGATGAGGTGAACAGGTGGGGAGGACGTTAGTAATGGCAATTGGGTGAAGGAAATGCTGTGAATCAGATAAGACCTGAGCTTGTTAAAGTTGTTGATGTTTTCATAATTTTTTTTTTTTTTGCAGTTTACAAATACACATTATTTTACCAAAATGTTTGTTGTTCATTCTCCATCTAATAGTGATAGGTTCTTGTAATGTGAATGTCAAAACATGGTGTGGTTGTTTTCCCAGAATATAAAATACACTTTTGAAAATAAATTCAATAAAGACAGACTACGACTTTCAGTCCGATTTCTCTTTACTTTTCAGCACAAGATCAGGAAACAGCAATGTGATGGGTTACAGAACCTGGCTCGAAAACTGCACCTCCTTTGGTGTGTCATAGGCGCGGTATATATGCAGAAAGCTATCCTTGCAGATAAGTTTCACGTGGCAGATATTTTGTCTCTAGCTGCGTATCCCTATCAGAAAAGCGTCACTCCTTTTAAGTTAGACTGTTTTCATGGAGTCAGGTCCAATTTATGAATTAAATAAATGTTAAATCAGGTCACCTAATTGCCAAAAACACCCACATTCCCTCCTTGGGAACTTTCCAAGTTTCCATTCGTTAAGGCAATTAAGTGAGTTAATTATGTAAAATCGTTTTTCTCCATTACTTCAATTGGCTAAGTTAAGGAGTAGCACTTTCCCTGTCTTTTGCCAATTTTCTACAAAAAACAGTAAACAAACAAAATAATAATTAATCAAAAGTAGAATAAGATCCGCAGATGATGATCTTCTTCGTAAGGAAACGCGATTTCGATGAGATAGTCATCGGAGGGCCGTTCGATACCGGTCTGTCCGATCATGCTTTCAAGACATCATTCACACATTAGCATTACTTCTTCACTTCTCATTAAAACTTTCTGTTCAGTGGTTACAGATGCTCCAAATATAATGATGTTCAAAATGTCCTTCAAATGTCATTCACTCAGTCATCATTCTCTCAAAGAAATTTAAGAGATGCCTCATGGAAAAGTTTTTTTTTTTTTTTTTTTTTTTTTGGCATCTATGTTGGTGATTAGGATGATTATTATAACTTGTACACTTGATAATGAGCGTAATATTTTTGGAATAATCTCCATATTTACAATAATTTTGCATAAAATCCAATGTTTAGCAAAACTCTGTTCTCTAACTCTCCAACAACCAGAAAAATCAGCATTAAACAGCTTTTCACCCAAAACTAAAAAATTTATTCAGCAAAAATCAAAAAGTAAAACTAGATTAACTCAAAAATCTCCGTATATACTCTAAGTAGAAATAAAGTAATAAAAAGAAAGACACTCGCTTCGGATCCTCTTCATTCGTAATCCTCTCATTTGTAATCCTCTCATCCCACGCACACACAGAAACAGGTGTACTGGGGTATCTGACAGTTCTTTTAGGTGGATCACTTTTTCTACTCAGCATTGTCCATGTTGATCACCCTTTTTAGGAAATAGGGTACCTTTGAGCATTTGGGTAGGCTTGTAGGCAGGATAGGCAAGGTCAAAAGGTCGTGGCGGTGTAGAGTTGTTTGGCACCATGCTTTCAGCATCACTCCGGGTTGGACTTTCAGGAACCATCGCCATGGGTGACCTTTAGCAGGTGACATGGGACTACGGGAGTCAGGAAATCTTTTCGGGAAACCCCTCAGGAACCTCAGGTGTCTCATCAGACGACTCTCTTGTGACTGCTACCGCGGACTGCATCCATGTTTCTCAGGAAAGCCTTTCAGCCTTTTGCTCAAGTCCCTCAGGATCAAGCTAATAGAATGAATGCTAGGTTTCTTTGCACTCATTTTCAGAATAGCACAGATAGTGGTTCTGCGCTCCTAAGAGTCTTTAGAGTTCATAACACATTTGTTCCATTGTCTCCACTAAAAAAAAGTGTCCATTCAAAGTGGGAGACTTCTCTGGTTTTCAGCCAAAATTCTCTCGTGAGTGTCATTAAAAAACGCAAAGTATTAGATATCTACAAAAATCAAAAAAGTAGTAAGAAATATCAATCAAAATAAAAACAATCGACTTATTAAAAAAGTAATAAAACTAAGGGCTAGAAAACAGCAAACGATATCGCAAAAAACTATTGAAATAAAGATTGAAAACACAAATTTGGGTTACCATGCTGCCTTCATACCAATCTTAAAAGTTGGCAGTGAACCGGAAAAAAGAGTTTTCATGATTTTTTAGATTCTATCTTTGATCTACATAAACAACTTTATTTTTGATTTACACTCTCAGAAATACTTTATTTAAAAACCTTAATTGTACTCCATCATTATTTATTACTTTTTTTCTTTGTTATAATGCTCACATACTCATTTTTTAATTCAATAACAGTTCAAAATATCATCTTGTTTTTATTCTTTAGCACTTAAAAATACGCTCATTAGTAGTGAAAAATAAATCTTAGATACTAGGGAGAAGAAGCTCTCATCACACAAGTTCTCCTTATGATTGGCAAAGACACAAGGTTTCAAAAAAATACACTTTTACTTCTTATCTAAATAAGGAATCAGACAGTGCTAAATATGTGGAATCAAACAAAAGTGAACTTTCTCTTTAATGTTTCTACTGATCTCAAAGGGATATCATTCTGGTCAGCTGAAGGTCGGTTGAAAGGAATCCTTCATTCACAGGACCTAGAGGGGATGCTCTTCTCTCTCCGAGCATTCACGTTGTCATGGAGTTCACTCAGTTTTGTTCAACAATCATTCTTTCTATAATCAAGGACAAATAAAATTAATATCCAACAGTGGAGTGAGAATCACTCATTCCTCCATTCTCCTTTCACTCGCTTTCATGCACATATAAGACCAGACATCCTAGCTGAGGAATATGTTACATGCATGTGTCCACTTCGTCGCAAAGTAGTGAACCAAGCTCTTCCTCCAGTCGCAGCAAGATCCTTTCCTAAGTTTAGGGTAATATCAATCAATCTGTCGCTTGTATTTTGGTACATTATCCTAGTACTACTATTTTCGATAGCTTTTTTGAATGAGTCCTCGAACGCAGGGTATCACGCAGCATCCCATGATTGCGATAATGGCAAGTGCAACAACTATAGTAATTGCTATTGAGGAAATAATCCTTTCCCCCATTTTCCAAACCATCTTTCGATCATTTTTACCAAATGGATCTTCTCTGTCAGTGTTTCTCTTCAGTTCCAGGGATAACCTTTTCAGTCCGTTTTAGTGCGTTAGTAACTGACCCATCGATTTCAGTATTTGAGGGTATGGCAGTACAGCATTCGGTTCCAAACAGAATACAAACTCCTCCTTCTTTTGCAAGTAGCATATCTAGAGCTATTCGATTTTGTCTTGTCATGATAGAATTTTTGTCGAAATTGTCTT
Source organism: Danionella dracula (assembly GCA_900490495.1). Lineage (NCBI taxonomy): Eukaryota > Metazoa > Chordata > Actinopteri > Cypriniformes > Danionidae > Danionella > Danionella dracula. The sequence continues at coordinate 5,355,451 of UELW01000056.1, forward strand.
TTATTCCTCCAATAGCTTGGATGGAGAGGTTAACAAATCTCTGCTGGTTGTAGTACAAATAGTTAATCCATGCTACATTTTTGTTAATTATCTTTATATGCTCTAACGTTAGGTGGAACCATTGGTTGAGTTATCGGGTACTTTTGTGCTATTTCTTGGTAAATACAATGGTAAAGGATCTTGTGCTCTAAAAAGCAGTGCTAGACATCTTAATTCTTGAAAGTCTGTTACTCTGACAGGTGTAGTTGTTAATAGGGGTTTTGCCGTTGCACAAATAATACAGTCACTTATGTTTAAGGATTTAGCCGTATAGGAGATCCATTCTAGCCATTCATTTCTACCTGTAAATCCTGTTTTCAATAGCAAATAATTCTTCAATTGAACTGGCTTGGATAACATCTGCTCTAATTTCTTCAGTTTCAGCGTACGGGAAAGTTGGTCCAATTGTCTTAGTGGTTGTGCCGTTTTTTGCTCTTTAAACTTTAACGTAAAATGATCCCACAGGGTCCCATCCATCAATTGACGCACCCACTACATAGTAGTTTTCATCACTTTCAAGGGCATCTTTTTAAAGTTATCATTAATCCATTACACTTAAACTGTTCGCATTTGGCTTCCTTGGTGGGCATGTTTAATGATTACTCAGTCGCTGAAATAGAGTTTTTCCCTTGCTCACAGTTTCCGGATTGGTTGTCTTTGGTGGAGGTTCAATAGCCCAGCTTGGATCAGTAGACCATCCTACTAGACTCCAAGATGAACAGGTCGTGTCTCTAGCTCCACTATCTCCTTTGATTGGGGCTGTACAAATATACATCTTAGCACGTTGGTACATATTATGGTGTCCTACAACATTTGGCTAATCTACAAAAATCAATTCTCCAGGTTGTGGTAGCTCCTTTTGGTGCAATAAACAGTTTGGAAGTTTGAGCTTCTCCTTTCCAAGCATTCATAATTAAAATGAGAAGCACACAGACCCATCTTAACACAGACATCTTTCTGTTTTAATTCCGATTTGTACCTTAGAACGGTTTTAATCAGCTCTGGAGTGGTAGAGGGCTGGAGCAGTCTCGATCCGCCTCAAGTCTAAGTGGAACACAGGAATACTCTTATCCCAGGTTCTCAGAATCTCCAGTCGAAAGTAATCTGTAACGCAAAAATTCAACACAAAAATGGTAGTTTTATGGTTATTTGTCTATCGGGATGTCTGGATTTATTTCAAATAATCTACTCCTTCACAGGGTCATCTGCAATTTGATCACTTGTTGGAAAGGTCTCATTAAGATTTCTTACTTTCAAGCAGTGAGATATATGATACCACAGGTTGGATCCCTTCACCCTTACAGCAGTAGGTGTGGCTTGGGTGACCTCATACGGACCCTCTCTTCTCGGTTGATCCCACTTTCTCTTAAAAATGTTTATAAAACGTGATCTCCAACTGATATAGGACCTGGTCGTCCAGACTCCTCAGGAGAACACCTTGGTCGACTCTCAGCCTGTAAAACATGCTGATGATTCTTTACCAACAAACAGATATATTTGTCAATATCATTTCTCAGATCATTCAAATTGTCACAGCTAATAAATTCTCTATCAGGTCGAGGCATCACTCTTCCTGTCTACCATTTCATGGGGGGTTAATTTGGTTTCACGATTTGTGCTGTTCCTGGTGCTGAATAATGCAATGGGTAAAGCTTTTGTCCAATTGAGCCCGGTTTTTGCACAAATTTTAGAAAGCTTTCCCTTTAAAGTCTGATTCATTCTTTCACACTTTCCTTGTCTGGCAGGGTGGTACAACAGAACCATACTTCAAATCAATTTGCAACCTCTTACCACATCAATTTCATAACAACCGCTATGAAACCCGGTCCATTATCACACTGTATCTGCGACGGGATACCAAATCTCGGAAATACCTCTCTCGTCAAGGCATTCACTACAGAGTCTCCACTCTGACACTTTACCGCGAAAGCTTCTACCCAGCCGCTAAATCGACAAACAATTGTAAAATGTATCTCTTTCCACTAATAACCTTAATCATATCTATAAAGTCAATGACTATGCTTACAAAGCGTCCCCTTGGTGTCGGAAAAGTTCTGATTATATTGTGGAGCACTTTTGATGTTTCTGACCATACACGTTTCACATTTCTCTAGAAAGTTGTTTACCTTAGTTTGAAGATGCGGAAACCAAAGATTTAGTTGTCTGATGATAACATCTATCATTTCTCTTCGATTGTGGTGCGCTGTACCATGAGCATGTAATAGTACCATTTGTTCTGCACTCTCTGGTATTATCAATGACCTTGAAGTGTTGTCCAAATTCCTTCTTTGATTTAATCCCTCCTTTGAGGTTCCAGTCTAATGTTTCTTGTACACTAGCACTTGATTGCATTTCACAAAGTTTTTCAAAATCCCATTCACCTTTTAGTTCAACTGCATCGTTTTTCTTTTGCTGTCGAGTTACAACTGGCATTTCAGTAATAATCTCTTGCATCGCTGCTTGTTTGGCTGCTGAGTCTGCAAAATTGTTTCCAATTGTTTCTACACTTTGATCTCTTTTGTGTGCATCACATTTCACTATACTTAGCTTTTTTTGGTGTTTGACAGGCTTCAATCAATGCTTTAATTTCTGTTTCATGAATAATAGGTTTCCCATTTGTTTTCTTATACCCATTATTGTGCCAAATTTTTCCATAGTAATGAGCTACCGAATAACCATAGGCAGAGTCTGTAAAGATCGTTCCTTCTTGGTTATCTAAGATGTTACAAGCTTCTGTTAAATTCCATAATTTCTGCTCTTTGTGCTGACATTATACCTTGAGTGACTTTTATTTCTCTGATGGTGTTAAATTTTAATGGATCTTTGTTCTCAAGTTCTACCACAGAAAAACCCATTTGGCTCTTGCCTGCATCGTTCTTAAAACACGAACCATCTACAAAAAGAATTCTTCCTTCCTCTAAGGGTTCAGCTGATAAGTCTGGTCTTATCTTCATGTCCACAGTCCCTGAAATTTCACAGCAGTGTGGCTCTCCCTGGTGGCAAAATAACAGTTTTTCTGCTTCATTTTTTTGTTTTGAGTACCTTTACAGTCAAGTTTACTTTAAGTAGTTCCAAATATTTCATTCTTCTTCCTACTGACAGATTAAACCTCTTTTGTTCCAAAATTCCTACAACTTCATAGGTTGATCTTATTTCTACTGGGGCACTTAAAACTATTTTTGAACATTTTGAATAAGCCCAAAATACTGCTTCATGATTTTTCTCACAGTCTGTGAAATTGTCCATTCCACTAAGGAAAGTTGAATACCATCCTAGCGGTCTTTGTTTTGTACCTTCTTTTTGATGTAAAATAGCTGTTGCTAATCCTCCCTTTCCTAATGCAACATCTAATAAAAAAGGTTTGTTGTCACTTCTTTTTTAAGTCAGTCAAATTCTTTTGAAGCTTCTTCAGTCCATTTTAAAGTTGCATTTAGTTAATTCCTGCATCTCTCATTAGTTGTCTCATTAGTTTGCATTTGTCTGCATACTCTGATGTATTCACTACAGTAATCTGTTTTTCCTAAAAATCTTAATGTTTGTCCATTTAATTTTATCATTTAGAAATGTGTTAATTATTTTACAGTCCACATTTATTTTATCTATAATTAATCTCGCTATTTTTAACAGTTCTGATCATTTTTACTTTATGTTTTTACCATCTGCTGAGTTAACACATCTAAAAATTTCTACCAATTTAACAAAACTCATTCTAGAGTTTCCAGAACCACACACTACAATTATTTATTCAGTTACAATTTGGATTGTAATTTCAGGTTTAACTTTTAAGTAATTGAACTTTAATTTTCATCATTAAAATTTATTTTTCAGATTCTACATTTTGAAAAAGTATCTCAATAATCTATTTCACTTTGCAGTGCTTCATTTCTCATCTAAGTTGTATAGTTTTACTGTGCTTTACTTTATGTGTTTGAGTTTCTCTTCCAAGAGAGCATGTAAAGGCGGGGTGAACTTATCAGTCTCTGCGTTATTTTGTCTAGGCTTTCTCACACATTCAAACATTCTAGTTACTCATCTCACATCACAAGTTCCTTGCTTACACACACATACAATTTGCCATCTTCATCATTTTTTCTCAAACATTCTAGTTGCTTTTCCTCATTCTATCAATTCAGCCTCTGTTTCTTATATCTGCACAAACACAGCACACATGTCCATCAACATTGTACATCTCCATCCATTATCCAACACAACAACTTTCTCTTGCTTTCTTTTTGAGATTTGCTCTATCAATTTATGTCTTGTCTCAATTATTCTGGAATTTTTGCCTGTATTTCTCCTAATTATTAGCCATTTTTTCAAATTTTTGATTTTCTCTGTGTCCCAACTACCTTCTTTTGGCCACAAAAGATCTACAGTTTTGTCTTTTCTCAATTTGTTTTGGATTTTTTCAGACCAGCGTCTAAGTTTTACTCCTGCAGTTGAGTCTTTCATTTTTATCCACTGTATTGGGGTTAGTGAAACATTAACCTCAAACCTGTTTACAGCCGCAGTTGTCAAAGTCTTCGTTCTCGTTAATGGGAATTATTTAATTCAAGGTTTTTTCTTTTGTCTTCAAAGCTAGTTACTTTTAAATGGTCTTTATTTCTTTTCCGGTCGTTAACAGTTTTCCCAAGATTAGATGCTTTTAGTTTTAAAGTAATAATATTATTGTCTAACCACTATTTTTGTATCCCTTTCTAATAAAGTTTTCAACTAAACACTATCACCTCCGTCATTCAAGGACCTCCATGAGTATATCACATCACGCTACCCTTGAGCGCGCTTCAGATCAAAATATCTGGCAACCTTACGCTACTTGAACGTGCTCCAGATCAAAATATCTGGCAACCCTTGAGCGTACTTCAGACCAAATGTCTGGCATCAAAAACAAGCGCAAGTTTTCTGGAATAACTTCGCCTCCTCGGTAAGCTAACTATCCCGAAGGTGTACTAAACAAATCCTAGTTTATTATATTATCACCCGATTCAGCAGCGCTGCGCAGTCACCGTGATCTGAGTCTCTTCTAATCTTATCTATTAACACACTCCATTATTATAAGTTTCAATTTGTTTAGTAGCTAATCGACACCCCCGACGACTAGACTTTCTCAAGTTCAATACTCATCCACTCTCAACATTTGTGTTAGCAGGTTATAAGTTCAATTTGGTTCAATGATTATTTTTAAAGTGCTCACTTTTTCATCAGTACCATCCTCTCAGCCTTTCCTCCTTCTGAATCAGACTTATTCTACTCAGATAATAAACAATACTAACCGAATTGTATTTTTAGTTTTAACTTATTTTTAATTCTTTTAAGGGGTTTAAAAACAACCTGTTCTTTTTAATTCAGAGTCTTATTTTTACACACTTCTTTCAGAGTTAAGAGCTTTTTCCCAGAGCCAAAAACCTCATTTAATTCTAATCAAAAAACTGGAGAGACACATCACTTTTCTTAACATTAACTAACACAGTAAGCATAAATAACAAAGAGTTATGCTTACCAATCCCAATGATGTGCGTTAGCTCCCAGTTACAGGGTGAGGTTTTCTCTCTCGCTCTCGAAGCTCTGACAGCGGCTCCTGGCACCTCTTCAGGGTCAACGGCTGTGATCTCAGACTCTTGAATCCTGCCGACAACGCCATTTAATGTGGTTGTTTTCCCAGAATATAAAATACACTTTTGAAAATAAATTCAATAAAGACAGACTACGACTTTCAGTCCGATTTCTCTTTACTTTTCAGCACAAGATCAGGAAACAGCAATGTGATGGGTTACAGAACCTGGCTCGAAAACTGCACCTCCTTTGGTGTGTCATAGGCGCGGTATATATGCAGAAAGCTATCCTTGCAGATAAGTTTCACGTGGCAGATATTTTGTCTCTAGCTGCGTATCCCTATCAGAAAAGCGTCACTCCTTTTAAGTTAGACTGTCTTTTTCATGGACTCAGGTCCAATTTATGAATTAAATAAATGTTAAATCAGGTCACCTAATTGCCAAAAACACCCACAATGGATGTATAATATTTTTGAAGGAATTATAGGATGCTGCTTTCATAAGGATAGTGTTCCTCTTCTCTTGCTCTGCTCAGATCGACAGCAGGAAGGAGCAGCTGGACCTGGCCAAGAAAGAACTGAAGCAGGCCAAGAAAGAAGCCAAAGAGAGCTCAGACAACAAATTGATTTTGTTAGTACCCCACTCCACACTTATAAAAAGAGCCACCTATTCAATCCTAGAAGCATTAGACACATGGATTTGTTTTATGAAATAAGATTTCAACTGTAAGATTGAGCTCATTTGGTGAAATACACAAAAATAATAAGTATTGCAATTAGCAATGGAAGGTATATTTAATATGCAAAGACCACTAGCAGAGGCTTCTAATCTCCTAATATTTGCTCATATTTCTGAAATGGATATTTGCCTTTTCGTTCTGCTGGGCTGTATTGATTCAAGTACTACCAGCCAAAAGTTTGAAGTCATTTCCAATTTAAATTAAATGAGTGTTAGTAGTACTTATAGCAAATGGACAAAAAATTCTGACGTGTGTGTGTGTGTGTGTGTGTGTGTGTGTGTGTGTGTGAAATAAAAGGGTTTGAGTTTTTATGTTACATGAAAAAAGAAAAGTTTCTCTTCACTCTAGAAGGTGTGCAGGTAGACAGAAATTGCATACTGTAGACTTTCTCAATCAACCTTGTTTCTGAATCGTAAGCTCAGGCTATTCTCAAAGCAGGTCTGCTGTATCTTTGTCTATTGAGCTCCTTATAGCATATTCAGTCAAATATTAAAGTTGTTTTAGGAACGAATTCTACAAAAACAAATTTTTGAAGGAAAACCGTTTTCTGGCTTTGCATTTGCATAGAATAGTGTTCTATTACTATTTGATATCTAAACTAGTATAATCAAGTACCTGTTTTGTAATATCTCAATTTTTTTTTCCACAATTGTAAAACATTGGCATTTACTGAAACAGAAAAGATCCGTACAGTTGTAATCAGCTCTTGAATAAAAACATTTTATTGTGAATATTAGTTACAGAAATGTCCACATAAAAACACTTTCCAAATTGTCATTCAATATTGCATGACATTTCCTCAAAATATATAACATTAATTAATTTGCATCAGATAAACCAGAGTTGGTTCTAAAGGGAAAGTGACAAAGATTGTAAGAACACAAGTACGGTGATCACTGTTAATCAATTAGTATGTACATAATTTTTATAATTGTTTAACCTTTAATTGTTGTTTGTAAAGCTGCCATTTTGCTGTGCTTTGCTGTACAGTCACTGGGTACCAAAATGCCATGTAGTATGCGATGCAGCATTGTTTCTTTGTGTTCAGGGTGGTGGAGAAGAAGAAGAAAGCCGTGCAGAGGTGTGAGGAGCAGCTGATGAAGATGGAGGTTCAAGCCACAGACCGAGAGGAGAACAAGCAGATCGCCCTGAGCACCTCCAAACTAAACTACCTGGATCCACGCATCAGTGTGGCCTGGTGAGGATCCGCTCTTACACATACATAGCCTCACACGGTCTGTATTTTTCCCCCAATTCGGCTGAACTTTGTGTTCTGCCTCTAGGTGTAAAAAGATGGAGGTGCCACTGGACAAAATCTATAACAAAACCCAGAGGGATAAGTTTGCTTGGGCCATGGACATGACCGAACTTGACTTTTTGTTCTGATGTGGTTTAGAATCCTGATTCAATCTTTTGTGTTTTTGATTGATTGTTTTATTGAAAATTAGGTTCTTTTATTGGCACTTTAAGATGCTGTGGTTTTATGTGGTTTATCAAGTACACCTGTTCACAATTATTTTAAAAGTTTAATAAACGTTTTTTTATAACTGTTTTCTTTTCTTTTATTGTTTTAAAACATGTTAACACGGTAAGGGAAAATAGCATTTGACATAAATGTTTGCCCAAAGACCAAAACAGTTCATAAATGACAAGTTAGTTTTTTTTTTTAACAAAAGGAAGATGCTGAAGGGTGTTTGTTCCCTTGCTATAGCTGGTTAAAGTTTGTTTGGCAAATTATATATATATATATATATTTTTTTTTGACATACAAAAAATTATTGAAAGTGTATTGTTTGGTAATACAGTTAAAATATAAAATACCCTTAACTTTATGTAAAAATTTTAGTTCAAGTTGTTTTACAAGTTAAAAATGTGTGATTTTTAAGACCATTAGGAAACAAAATAAAGACCTATATAATAACAAAAACATATTCAAAAGTTTTTAAAATATTATTATGCTTAAAATATATTGTTTGTGACCCTAAACGTCATATTTGATTTCGAGCATTTTTATTCTCAAACTCTGGCAATCTTATCGAGGTCTTTTATAAAGCTGAAGGTTATAATTTTTTTTACTTATTTTATTCTTATGTAAAAATTTGGCAAGCCTAATTATGATTTGTTTGATTTTGAGCATTTGTGCACATTTTCTCAAACTATGGGAACCATAATCATCGTTTTTTTTACATTTAGAAGCATCTTTTCAAAATCTGGCAACACCGATGTGGAAACTTGAATAAGAAATGTTGAACCCAGGAGAAATACTGTAGTATAAGCCAAGTGATTTATATTATAAGAAACATAGAATTAGGATCAGCTGATACTCCTTTAGTAGAATTCTCATTTTTAGTCCAGAGTTTAAAAAAAAAACTCATTGTGTAAAAAGATGGAATAGACAAGTTATAAGAAACATCTTTATTTCAACAATAACTTGAAGTGGTGTTACATCCACACTTAATGCAGCCTTTGCATTATGGTAAAATGTCATGGTTAAAAAGGTATTTGAGAAAAAGCATGAAGTCACAGCATAAAGACTCTTCTATTACAAATAAAAAAAAACTATTGAAACCAAAACATGTTAGTCAATGTTTAGAGAATTTTGCTGCCCCTGAAGAAATTGTACAGCTTCTACTTTGCACCCTACGAAAGAAAAGTCAAATTACTGCCGTTATTAAGAGAAAATGCCTTCATAGTGATACACTTCACATACCTCTACTAAGAAGCCTCTCCCTCTTTAGGCTTGCTGTCCCCCTCGTTCTCTTCAACTCCTGCCTGAGTCATCAGGTCTGCTATGTTCTTCTCCAGATCATCGATGCGAGTGCTCATCTCATCAAGTGAAGCTTATTAAGGATGATATGGACAAGAATGAGTGAAAACTCATGCAGGACAAGCATACGCGAAGACCTTAAGCTTGAAATAAATAGCAATATTTTTAAATAAAACATTTTCCCCAAATGTATTTTAACCTTTAAGACAAAATAACATTGCTTTGAATTACCTTACTGAGATGAATTCCACCTAAAACAAAATAAACACAATTCCCAATGCTTGCAATGTATAAAATAAATGTCAATCTATTAAACCCTATATGCATATCTAATGTTTTCATAAGTAATATATACATTAAAACTAGCTAATAGGAACATTTTGGATATTAAAAATAATATGTCAATAATTAATAAACTCATCTATAGCCCAACAAATACAAGTGAATTATTGGAATAAATCCATTGGAGTGCAATAACCAGCAACACAAATGTGTCAGTATGATAATGACCAAATTATACATACATAAATAAGAATAGGATTAAAAGTAGTATTTTGTATATTTAATGTTTAAATACCATTAAAAGCTTTAAAGTATGGTTATGCTATCATGTATTTATCCCAACAGAAATTACTCTGTTATTTAGGTTAGCATTTTGCTTTTCAATTTTGTTTTATTTACTGTTCGTGTAATAAAATATTGAAACGGCCACCCTAGTTTACTGTAAATGTTGCATTGTACATATTTTGAAGATTTTATGCTTGTTCTGTAATCTGGATATATTAAAACAAGTTGGTGTAATTCAAAAATAGTTCTAAATATCAAACCTTAACCACTACCATATCTCAGTCACAAACATTAAGTGACTAAAACGTGTAACTTTAAAACAAATAATATGACCTATCAAATTCTCAATCATTCTTAGGTTTCTCAACTAACGTAACGTTACATTCTCAAACCATCCGCAGCACAGTTCAGCAGCGCTCATAACCTGCATTAACTGACATGAATGTGTTTTACACGCATCTGTTAATGCCTTTGTGTTTTAAGAGTAGTCAAACCAAAAAAGGATATTTCTTCCGATGATCTGGTCTGACATTGTTTGAAACTTATCCTGCATCTGCTGCAGTAATGTCTGCACCTGATGGGGAGAAGAACAAAACAGCGTTATTGTTATTAGACATGAAAAGTACACTCCTCCAATATATTAAAACGATAGTGTCTACAGTCGTTAAACGTTCATTTAAATGTCCGCCGAATAACATAAAAGAAGTAAGTGGGGAAATGCTTTAACTGAAACTAGCATTAGCCTGGCTTAGCAGTCCGCTAAAGTACATCCTTCCATTTCGAACGTACCACAGCCGTTAGCTCCTGTGCCGACTTTGGATCTGTATCTGCCATATTTTAAAATAAATTACAAGCGTTTACTGACAGTCAATTTTACTGACAATTCTTTTTAAACCGCGAAATCTACCCAGCCCTCCGCTGTCCCCAGATCAGCTGTTGACCAAATCGCGAAAGCGCGAGACTTTTATTATCGCGAGATTTCAGAAGCTTCTCGGCCACTAATTCCATAGCTGCAGTCATCAAGTAATCTACCTGGAGCCTGATTACCTGCAGCTGCTAGCTCCATCTCGCACTTTTTATTCAACAACTCCTGTAATTGCTTGTTTAGTAATAAACTCATTAAAACACATGTTCCACATAGCGTTACCATTTAAGACATTTTGGTAATGATAAATGCGAAGTTGTCTTGTGACACAGATGTATTTATCTGCTAAACACGAAGGTTAACGTTAAAACCTACGCTTAAGTGCGGGTGTAGACGGTTGTGATTTTTTTTCCAGTATAACAGACCTTGTTGCGTTACATCGACAAAATGAAAAGTAAACAGTCCTACTCTTACTTATCTTAGTCTTTGACACATAACCGTCCTGAGGCGATTCGTGGCTTGGCGTGGTAATTAAACGTTTCCAACTGCCTGAGCTTGATTTAGAACGGTGATGTTGAGATGACAGCAACCGCTGAAGACTCGGGAGAGAGAGCGTGCTGCAGATTGCCTGACGTCAGGAGGTGGCAAACAAGTCTTCGCTCGAACTAAGGTATGCTTCACCCTCAAACTTTTCTCTTTCTTACATGCTTATTGTCAGCCTATTGAACGAAAAGCAAAACTTGCCGAGAGTTCAGAAAGAGTTGCTCTTTATGTTTCTTCACTGTGCGCCTGAACACTGTCGTCCAGATTGACGTTAGCTTTGACTGTGTTCGCTGGATAATAGCAAGACATTTTTATAGCCTGCTACTGTTGTTATAATGAGGAGTGCTGTGCTGTATATCTGTAAATACTGTAAACGACCGGTTCTTTTTAGAGAAGCATGTCGCCCATTTAAACACACACATTAAAACTACGAATTATAATACAACTTAAACAGCTATTTTTGTGTATATTTCTTTATTTGCCAGCTTTTAAATTTCTAAATGCTTTTATATTCAGCTAATATGACGACAAGGAAAGAACGATGGCAATAATTTTAATTTTTTATTTTTCTCAAAATAGTTTTGCGTTTTTCAGTAAAGCTTTATGTTCCTTCACTATAATATTCCGTTCTCTCGCAAACAGTTTTTGTAGTCTCGCTATTGCGCTAAAACGCAATATTTGTGTTGTGACGCTGTTACGAGGAACCCAAACAACATTTGTGTAGTCTTGCTATCGCGAGAGAACGGAAGCAATATGTGTGGAGTGTCGCTATTGCGAGGGAACGCAAACAATATTTGCTTAGTTTCGCTATTGCGAGGGAACGCAAACAATATTTGCTTAGTCTCGCTATTGCGAGGGAACGCAAACAATTTTATGTAGTGTTGCTATTGCAAGAGAACATAAGCAATATATGTGGAGTCTCGCTATTGCGAGGGAACGCAAACAATATTTGTGTTGTGTCGCTATTGCAAGAGAACGTGTAGAATATTAGTGTAGTCTCGCTATTGCGAGAGAAGGTAATTTTTTTTGTTGTGTCGCTGTTCCGAGGGAACACAAACAATATTTTTGATGTGTTGCTGTTGGGAGGGAACACAAACAATATTTGTGTAGTCTCGACATTACGAGAGAACGCAAACAATATTTGTGTATTCTCGCTGTTGCAAGGGAACGTAAACAATAATTGTGTTGTGTCGCTGTTACGTGGGAGCGTAAATAATATTTGTGTTGTGTCGCTGTTTTGAGGTAGCGTAAACAATATTTGTGTTGTGTCGCCATTGCGAGGGAACACAAACAATATTTTTGTTGTGGCCCTGTTGCGAGGGAACGTAAACAATATTTGTGTTGTGTCGCCGTTGCGAGGGAACGCAAACAATATTCGTGTTGTAGGTATTGCGAGGGAACACAAACAATATTTTTTGTAGTCTCCCTATTGCAATAGAACGTAAACAATATTTGTGTTGCCGTTGCGAGGGAATGCAAACAATATTTGTGTAGTCTCACTATTACGAGAGAACGCAAACAATATTTGTGTTGTGTCGCTGTTGCGAGGGAACGCAAACAATAATTGTGTTGTCGGTATTACGAGGGAACACAATCTATATTTGTTTAGTCTCGCTATTGTAATGGAACGTAAACAATATTTTTGTTGTGTCGGTGTTGCGAGGGAAAGCAAAGATATTTGTGTAGTCTCACTATTGCGAGAACGCAAGCAATATTTGTGTTGTCTCGTTATTGCGAAGGAGCGCAAAACTTTTGTGATGGAAGGTAACAGTTTTATTAGAAAAGGCAAAAATATTAAGCTCTGTGAGATAAACACAAAACAATATATCATTGCAATCCACCTGAAATTAAATAGTTTTGTTTTTTGTGATTATTACAGTTACAAATGAAATGACTGCATCACTGTCAGCAAGCATAAATGCATTATTTCTAAGTATATTTTATTTTAAACGATTTGGTAACAATGAAATAAAGGAAAGGAAAGAAACAAATAAATAAATCTACATGTTGATTATGAAGTGCTGCATGAATAGGGATTAGGCTGGCTTGAAGAAATACAGAAAGGTCAACCTACGGTTTGAGATCTGGACAGAAATCTAGATTCCAATAGACATAGTCTTTCCAATAGAATTATCTGCAATAAGCTTAAGAAATTTCCAGTTCAACAGAATGTTCTCTCTGACAAGAACCACTTAAACAACGACAGCTTTTAGGGACTTGGAAAAACATTTTCGGATATTCACACGATTACTACAGTAGGAACCAGTTTTTCCACTCTTTGAAAAACTTTGAGAGAATATCCAAGATTGTAGCTTGAAGATTAAACAATTTAGGACAGAAGGACCAAAATATAAGAGTTTTCAACAATATTAGGAGGTTAAATGTCTTTGAACGTTTCTCATTGCTCGTAGTTTTTCATTGAAAAAGGATTTTGGTAAGAGGACCCCAGTAAACCGCATCTCCAATACATGAAAATTTTTGAGACTTGAAATCACTTAATAGAGAATAGAGAACCACAAAATACTCATTTTGAAAAGATAACTTGTGTAAAGGAGTTCAGGTTTAAAAACAGAACATATCTAAGTCAATGAGCTGCTTTTGTCAATGCATTTCTAAGTGACCCAGTAAAGAACCAATTCTATGTGGACAGGCTCTCACACGAGGGGTTTTCCATTTGCCTCCAGTAAATGTGCTGGTGGATCCGGTTTCCAAAGATCTTAACACAGGCATGTGTTGTGCCTCAAGCATACCAAACATGTTTTTCACAAAGTTTGCAGTTCAGCAAATGTACTGACTGATTTCCAGATACAGGCTCCTATTTATTCAGGAAGCCCCTGTCTGTTTACAATAGGTGTGAATGTAAACGTGTGTTCTTGAAAGTTGTGTGAGAAGGATACCCCGCCCCAGGAATGCAGGAGTTATGCAATGCCTCAATCTGTACAGTAGCAGTTCTCAGCACACTAGATCTTTTCTTGAGAGATTATGATAATGGCTTATATACTTGTTTCAAGAAAACATAGGAAGATTATGATTTCTTGGAACTCTTTGTGAACATGCAGTTCTGCATTGTTTCTGAGTGTGTTTTTGTTTAGTCTCTGTTTGCTCGTGTGGGCTTTGTGGCAGCGTGTTTATTTCACAGAGGTTTTCCTATGTTTTTTTAGACTGACCACACCCTCAGGAAGCATGTCTGTCCAATACTTGAGCAGAATTAGGGAAATGACATGTGCAAATTTAGCACATGGCCTTTTCAGATTCTCTCTGCAGGGAAAGAGGAGGCTTATCTTTGACCTGTTTAGCTGAGATATAGAGTCTGTTACATTGAGGGGTAGCATTTTAGACTGTGGTTTCCTATTTCTATTGAAAAGGTCCTTATTGTCCAGAAAGGACAGCTTTCACTGTTTTTTGTGTTTATATTTTCTATGCTTATGTTACTGAGGGTGGCAGTGTTGCCTTTGGAGTCAATGCAGGAGACAATAGAAGTGTATGTAGTTACTTACATTTTTGTTGGTTAGTTGATTCCTTGATCGTTTGTATTTTTTTTTTATCAAGCTTTGCTGATGATGAGGAATTCTTTTTGCAGGGGATGGAGGTCTAAAGCCTAAGTGATGGAACAAGGGCCAGAGGACAACCTGGAGACCTCCTGGACTCTGCTGTCCTGGGTGGCTTCTGGGGTGATGGTGTTTGGCGGTGCTATACCTTATATCCCACAGTATCAAGAGATCCAGAGGAGCAGTAACGCTGAGGGGTTCTCAACCCGAGTCTGTCTGGTGCTGCTAATTGCCAACATACTGCGCATTTTCTTTTGGTCAGTGTTTTGTTCATCTTTACATGTCTATGATCTCTCTCTCTCTCTCTCTCTCTCTTGCCCTCTCTCTCGTTTGCTTTTTCCTCATGTCAATATAGATGTGTTCTTCTATTCTGTCTTTCTTGCTCTCTCTTTTCCCTGGCTCTCGGTCACTCTCTTCAGTACTCTCATTTACTTCATTCTTTTTTTGGTTAGCATGGTTTGTTTTTCTCTTGTTATCTCTCTCTCTTTATCTCTTTCTCTCTTTGTTCATCTGTTGTTTCATTTGTCTTCTCTTACTATATTTCTTTCCCCTGTCTTATTTCAATTAATTATTTCATTCATTCATACATTCATTCATCTCCCCTATTTTCTCCTTCTCTCTCTTTCGCTCTGTCTTGGACAGTGTAAGTGTGTGTTTTGGGAACAAATTATTTATGTATACTCTCCAAATTCTGAACAAAAATGTACTGACTATATGAAGAAAGGAAAACAACGTAGGACAGTTGGTGGTTGTCGCTGAACATTAAAACTTAAAAAATGAAAAAACAATTCTATCATTTACATTTGATAGTCTGTTTGCCCCTGCATTAAATGTATTCTGATCTGAGCTGCAGTGTTTGTTTGTTGCTTTCAGGATAGGCAAACAGTTTGAGCTGCCTTTACTTCTTCAGAGTGTAGTGATGATTCTAACCATGCTGGCCATGCTGCAGCTGTGCTGTTCAGTCCATAGCAGCAACCGAGTCAGTACCAAACATCACCACATCACAGGTATTATTTCTCTTTGAGAAGATTTTTTTCAGTCTGAACTGCTGCTAAGAACCTAGCACATGTATTGTGTTGCTCTGCCAGACCACTTCTGTGTGTTCACCAACTTTCTATTAAAGAAAGTGAAATTTTTGTCCTGCTTCTCAGCAGTAAAATGCACACAGCAATTTTACATGCTAGCTTGAGTAATCTGGCGAGAGTGTAAAAGCATAAATGAATGTATAGAAGAGACAAAGTTTTCCTGTGGCATGATAAAGTGCCACAACACACCAGGATTCTTTTTTGAGATATTAACATGTATACATACAATGGTTCTTTGCGGAAGCCTGTAATCTTAATCATTACATTCCTGTGGCATGTTAAGAAAAATTTTTGGTTGAAAGTCGTTGTCATTCCTTGCTGTGACAAGTCGCACAACTTCAACAAAAGCATTGATACTTTACTCTTGACGTCTTCATAAGGTCCACAATACAACGGCTTGTTGTGTTGGTAACTTTTCTTGAATGTCTTAAAAATTGTTTGGTTTTCTCCAGTTGGAACAATGGTGACTGAAGCTGAGCGTGTTAAAGTTGGAGCTTATTAACATTGCAAAACACAATTATTAGTCAATCACTCTGTGATGTAGATTTTGTTGTGATGACTGAAATACAGGCTCCACACCACATTGACTTGTGCCTTTTTACTGCAAGTGTATACAATTGCGACCATGGAATTAGAGGCGGGACGTTCTGAAGAGGAACGTTCCCGTGTCATTCCACCTTCTGAAACATGGACCAATATTGAAATCTTTACTTAAATGGAGCAATATTGAAATCTTTACTTAAACTTTTACTTTTGCTTTTGACTTTGTAATACTGTCAAAACCTTTCAAATGTAAACTGTTAGCAATCTGTATATGATGTAGTATGATTGCCTTTTTCTTGTTGCTTTTTTATTTTATTTTGTACATTTCTTTGTTATATATAGATTTGTTATATATATTGTAATCTTGAATGTCAGAACTACTTGGGATGTTGTGTAACATTTCAACTATTTGTATTGTTGTTTTCTGAGAATTTGTCACACAAATTCTCCATGGGTAAAAAATGCAATACAAGATAATACATGAATTACTATAGAGTTTTGTTTTATTTGATTATTAACAGTTGAGGTCATTTGAGGTTATTTATTTATTCGTTTTTTTTATTTTTATCTAAAACCACGGCTGTTGTTCGACCACTTTGACACAAATGAGTGGTAACAAGCCAAACTGCACATATGATGTTCATAAATGCGATGTGAGGATTCCTGCATATTTTACTAAATTAACCTGTTACATTAGGTTTAGTGCATTATGTTGATTACTGATTTCCACCAGCAAAACCAGCTGTCAACATTTTTCGTATTATTTTGTCAGATATAAATTGCATATAAATGTATAGAAAATGGTTAAATAATTATCTAAGAAATTAATTGCTGCAACCTGTGATTATAAATTGAAGTTTATTATTGTTGTTTTTATTATTATTATTATTATTATTATTATTATTATTATTATTATTATTATATTAAGGGCATTTCAAGCTAGGCTTCTCAAAGTGCTGAACAGAGAAGCACATAAAACAATAGGGACAAAATGAAGAAAACAAGATACATTTACTCAGCCAATTAATTTATAGTTAAGGCTTCAAGTTAAAAGCAAAAAAGTCAGTCTGTTATAAAAATGAAATGTGTCAATAAAAAAAAAGTAGTCAGAACTATTTAAGGCCCTGTCCACACATACACGGGTTATTTTTTTCTTACCTCGTTTACAAAAACAAAGCAAATACTGCATCTACACGAGCATTGGTAAAAAAAAACTGCATCCACAGGAAACTGGGTAAAACGTTGCAATAAATGAATCAACTCAGTAGAGGGCAGCAGACTCTTCACCCATTGAAGTTAAATCAACTAATCAGAAGCTTCTTTGAGCTCCGAGCTGAGGCTCTTCAGAATTCAGTGCTTCCTTTTAATGGCTGGGAAACACAGCTCAAACAAAGATGACATAATCTTTAATAAACGAAAATTCTCTCAGCAGTCTTTACTAAGAACTGGTTCACTTGTACAACTTCCTCATTTATCTGAGGCTCAATCGGCTCTTGTTCAAAACGGGTACTTGTACAAGGTGAGCATGTCTGTAGCCATAACACACACATTGCTGTGGTTTGACTAGTCTGTTCTGTGATGAAATATGTTATTGAATATGTTGTGTGCTTGTTTAGTCCTGTACATCTCAGAAGATCTGCCATATCTCAGGAGCCAGAGTGCAAGCCCTCGCTCTGTCTCCATCAACCACATAAAGCTCTATGAACAAATGCTGCTGCATCAGTAAAAAAAGCTCATAAAAATCCTCCATACTCCACCTGAATCAGAATTTGCGTGGTTCTCTTGTCCACATGAAAACGAATCAGTAGCATTGAGGAAAAAAAAAAAAAAAGCACTGGCCGTGCTTTCAAATGTTACAGTGAAAACTCTGCTCTGGTTACGTGTGGATGCTCCACGTAACCACGCTAGAAAAAAAGTGTGATTACAAAATAACTATGTACATATGGACAGGGCCTAAAAAAAGGAAAGAATGTAACCAAAAAATGAGCAACAACATTTAGATTAAAGATCAAACATAACTAAAACAACATACTAAATTAAACTGACAGTTATTTATTCTCTGTTTATGGAAATAACATTGTGTTAAACCCAGACACAATAAACCAAGGCATCATTACTCAAAAGGTTTGTTCCAATTTGCTGTCACTGTGAACTGGAAAAGTAACTTGTTCTTTTTTTAATCCTTTTTGATACCTGCCTTGACCGAATACACATAACAGATGTATTTGCCCTGCTCCCTTAAATCTTCAATTATGTTAATTGTGTAATTATATTTTGGCATTGTGTGGCCTATCACAAAACACAACCCAAATCCGTAAAACATAACTTTTCAACAATACAATTTACACAGATATGCTGCAATTCAAATTGTATTTGAACATTTTATATTTTTTGTTATACTATTTTTCTTGAGGAAATGCCCTTATACTCTTCTCCAGCAGATAAACCAAAACCGTAGCACTGTTGGTCTTTCCTATTGATTCAATGTTATTCAATCATTTTTAGTGTTAACTATTGTTATGTTCTTTTCACTCTTAAATAATTTAAAAGTGGTGTGTTATTGAACGGTTTTGTTGGCAACACAGCTCAAGTGAACAGTGTACAGTTTTCAGCATGTGAAAACTTAGCTAAACAAGTGTTCCTGTACTCTCAGGATCATGTAGATTGGATTAAAAGAGCAGGATTATTACTCTTTACCTCTGGGCACTGATCCAGACTCACATTATTTATAATGAAGATGTTAAGTGTCAGAGACTGTGGATCAGGGTGCAAGCTGGGTGTAATTTCCTTTTTTGCTCCTCTTCAGAATTGATTTATGAGAAAGTTGATTGGCTTTTTCTGTCATTGAGTTTATGAGTTCCCTGTCTAGCAGAGAGCCTGGTTGTAATATTTCGAAAATTGAATGTGAAATTAGACATAGTCCTATATTTGTCATGTTGATGGATATAGATGAAGGCTGCCGCACTCTCATCTCATTCAGAGTTTCCGCATGGTCTTAAAAAGTCTAACCTTTAAAAGCCCAAAATGTTGGCGTTAAATTCATCATTGTAGGAATGAAATAATTTTTTCACAGGTCTAATCTTCTGATATGCACCTAAAGCTTATTTGATATGTGTTAATTATTGTTGCTTGGGGTTGCTTCTAAATAATAAAAAAGTAAACATGATGAAAACTTTAAATATAAAAACTGTCATAAATCTTCAAAAACATTGAAGTGACATTTAGCATATTTTGAGAAAAGGCTCATATAAAAATGGTTAAATGTGATTGTAAGGGTTGCCAGTATTTTTGAAAAAAATCTCCCTAAACATAAAAATGAGGATTGTCAGAGTTTGAGAAAAATACTCACAATTGCTCAACTTTGTAAAAAGCATGGTTAGGGTTGCCAGAGTTTGGGAAAACCTTCATAAATGCTCAAAAACATAAAAGTGTTTGTTAGGAATTCAAACAATGTATGTTAAGCATACTGTTTAATATACAAAAAGCTTGTATGTGTTTTTGATATAAAATGCTCATGATATAAATTTGAGTCTTAACAACCTTAAAAGGGCCTTAAAAAGTTGACACAAAACCAGCAGAAACCCTGTCATTGTTCCAAAGTTGTATATCATTAATATACGTGGTTCTTCAGGCTGTGTGCTGGCCAGCAGATCGAGAACGAGAGACACTTCCTGCTTCAGTCTCCTAAATATCTTCAGGAGAAAGATATTCTTCCCCAGATTCCAAACTCTAGCGCCACTCAGCAATAGCAACTCTGAACTGATGCTTCTAAAGGCTGAATATCAATAATACTGGTTATTTCCATCATTTATTAAGATAATTAATACTGTTATACATCTACATCTATGGTTTTGCAGCGTTGTGTTACACAGTCACGCTCATAAAGCTTTGTTGACCTTGAACTTGTGTTAAGTTACAGTTTACTATTTAACAAGGAATGTGCTTTTAATAAACACCGTGTCCAGCATGGACCGTTGCTGTACACGGTCCTCTATAGCAACCTGTTGTCCTTTACATGTCTGCTAACAGTAACTGAACAGCCACTTTCACTGCAGAAGGTTGTGTCAGCGAGTTCGCAGTGAAGGTGTCTGTTTCCTGTTGGCACAGAAGAGAACGGTGTCTGTCCTACACCCAGAATAGTAGGGGCGCAGGGTCTTCTCATCGTACTAGACCCTTTTAGTCACTAACTCCACTACAGGCGAGTTTTGACCTACAGCTCAACTGTTTCGACTTCATGCATGAATACTCAAGCCGTCAAATGTAAAACACACATTAAATCTCCTTATATGGCATGCCCAGAGTACCGTGTTTAACCTTTAGGTTTCTCCATTGATGCGTCCTTCCACATGCTACTTGTCAACTAGGGAAACATGTCTGGTCATGTTCCAGATGACGCTTTGCTTTTGCATTGACTTTGCACTGATTGCCTTCAGGCTGTTCATTAGACTCCCACTGCTGTTGTCTTGACGTCAATTTGGAGATGTTGAGCGAGGTGTTACTGCTTGACCTTTTTGGAGAGCGAACTAAGAAAGTCAATGTCTCGTATCAGTTTCATGTCCCTTTTTTTTTCTCAACACGTTTTAAATGGCAAATGTGATTTGCCCTGGAGTTTGTGTCCGTTCTATTTCAGTTTTTCTTGAAGTGGCCTTTTCACACTTATTTTTTTAGGCAGAGGTTGTGATTACTTTATTATAGTTAGTTGCTTTGTACCGGGAAGACATTAGGAGTAAGTATTGTGGTTCTGAAATGTTGATTATTTGTGTCAAACAAAAGGATGACACCAATGTAAGGTCAAAAAACACTTTAGTTTTATTATAAAATGCATTTATTTCTACCTGATTTTTCAATTACTTCAAAATGATTACTTCTGCAACTCGTTCATAGAAAACTCCACTTTTATGTGATGCACTCTGCACCGATTGGTAGTTACTCAAGTCTGCTGTTACTACTTATTGATTAAAGAGCAAACATACTGTAACTAAAACAAGATACTAAATTAAACTGACAGTTATTTTTAATCTCTGTTTATGGAAATAACATTGTATTAAACCCAAAAAAGCAATAAACAAAAGCATTATATTACTCAAATTTGCTCTCCAAATAAATCAGTAGGTTACTGCTTCATATAAATGTTAGCCATTAACTGTTATAACTGTTAGCATCACACTTACCGGCCTTGAGTGAGAGGAAGATGCTGGCTTAAATAAAGTGGGAACTGATCCAGTCTTTATCAAAAGCCTTTTTGTGAAACCCGAGTTGAACGATGTAGATTGGCAAAGCAGTCTAAAGTGGTGTGAATACAATACAAGATCGGTGTTATACTTCTGAGGTGAAAAGATGAAGCTTCACCATCGCTCCCTTACAGCCTCTTCTCTTAGCAGAGAATATAAAGATGTGAATCCCTCACAATGGAAATAAACGGTTCCTCAGCACGATGCGACCGAATCTCAACCGCTAGCAGCTATGTTTGGGGAACACCTCTCTAGGTAACCTTACAAGAGCGGTGGGAGGAGCTTCGTACGGCTTGTACGGTCCTACGTCACTTTTCAAAATAACTCGTTTAGCAAATGTTAACTGTTTCTTTGTAAGATTCTATTGTAAGATTATAACTTTAACACACAATAATTTGAATGAATATAGCTCTAACTGGATACGTGCAGTTATGTTACCCATGGCATGAAAGATTATTTTCGCGAAATCATATTACTGGCTCTTTAAGATATATATAAATATTTTTTTTCATTGACATGCATTTGCATTGTCAACAGAAATTGTACATATCGTTTGGCTTGAGAATTGTGGAGGATGAAAAGTGGCACAATTAATAAAAAAGAAACGCCATTCAACAATTAATCAAATATTACATTTATTAATTTTAAGTGGAATCAAAAAAGTAAATCTGTCTTCAATTGATGAGAGAAATATTGGATTCTACACAGGTACCACGTATTATTTAATTTTATAGCAAAATAGTTTTAATAAAAGAAAATGTGTATAATTAGTTAATTATACATCTTATAATACATTTGTATTTAAATATTTGTTTTTAATAAGATAATGTCCTATTTAATTCTACTTTCATTTAATTATTGACACATTTCATTCACAATTGTAATTATCTACGTACACATTTATTTATTTGATTGCACTTTAATTGGCACATTTAATGGAACATTTAATTAATAAATGAATAGCATATTTATTTAATTCATTAAGGCTCTTTCGTCCTCCACAGAGGATGGCTGGTTTGTGTGATTTTCTCAAAGGCTATGGAGAGCTTTATGTGGTTAGCTCTTGCTTTTAGTTTTGTTGGGGTTTCAAATCAACATTTGATAAGAGATCATGTAAAGCACTTTAAAGTTCCTAGCTTGTTTTAATTTTAATGTTTTGAGCTTTTGTTTATTTTGAATTTATGCAATTTTGTCTGTCAGCCAGAAAAGCACTTTTAAGGCACTCAAACCCTAAATAATACATTTATTAAAGCTAAAGCTAAATAAAATTGTTAAAAAAAGTTGGTTTAAAAATTCTGAATTGAAATTTTCACAAATTTAGAGGAGGGGAGCCCTCTTGTGGAAACATTTGTACATGATGGAGTTCATAGATTTTAAATCCTCAAGCATTTTTATATTTGTAGCAGCAACAACAACACATGTGCCTTGTGCTTGTTTTGTGAAATAATTAAGTCAAATTTTCAGTAAAAAATGCCTGTAAAGTTTGGACATGAAAATATAAAAAATTGTAACAAGTCATTAAATGTATTGAAGTGTTAGCAGGAAGTGTGTGCTGCTGTTTTATAAGGATTGTAGGTGCTGTTATATGTGCTCTGCAGAGCTGAACTGGGGTCCGTCAAGTGTGGTCTCACTGCAGTGTCAGTTCTTGTACTCTTTTCATCACCACCCCGCTGTGTGTCCAATTAAAACGTGCAGTTTTACAAGTCCATGCATCCATGTGACACCCTTTTGCTACAAGGCACCAGGCAAAAAAAGAAAAGATGGTTTTAACCCAGTGCAGTCTCCCTCAAGGCCGATGCTGTTTTACGATTAACTGAGATTATCAGAGGAGTCGACATCTCACATCTCATGATCTCATGATCTCAATAGTTTCTGTTTTGCATGTAGTTTGCTTATTTTGAACAACACACTGCAGTATATTCATTGTGATTATACTAAATGTTATAGTACTCTACAAGCCTTCTTGAAAACTCACAAAACAATTAAATAGATTATTTTAGCTTGCTTGTTAGTTAAAAATTATTGTTGAAACCGTGAATCATAATGAGACTACTTGCCCTTATGTCTTTAAATGAAAACCAAGATCAGACCATTTTGATGAAGACCATTTTGAGAGAGAATTCTTCAGCAAAATGTATCAATAGAAGCAGTGCTTTAAGTGGACAAGAAGTAGTAGCGCTCTCCTTGATGGAGGCTTTAACATTAATTCCTAGATTGCTGAGCTCAGTAAAAAGAGGTCCACCTCTTTATGCATCATAGCATGAGGGAACTCGGGTCAAATATCTTCTATAAATAAATTCAGTGACATTTTCAATCACAAAGCTATTGTTTCAAGCAGCAAATTTATTTTATGCATTTGTGAATTATTTCTTGTGTCTTTGTTGAGCTGATTCTGCAGATGCGCCTCTTCCATCACACACGCATCATTTTGCACTGTTCTCCTGTCAACATTTAATAAAGAAATCATCTTTTCAAAAAAAAAAAAAAAAGATTTGTCAAATATAAAGTGGACACACACACACGCACACACACAAAATTATTATTATGACTATAATTTCTGACCCCTACTCCTCTTAGCTGCTTCAAGCTACTGGCTTAAAATTTTTTCACTCTTTCAACTGGTCTGACCGCTATATCTGATCATACTGCTAACACTAAAAGATACTGGAAAATCACTGGGAATGCTAGATAATTTTCCAATTGATTTAATATTGATTTAATCTGACACCATCAGCCTGAGTAAAGTCATTCTGAGCATGGTGCAAAATTGACTATTAAATTAATATGGGCATTAAAATGAAGGAGTATTGGGTACCGCTTTATTTAAGACTATTTTTAAAATCACTGTAGTCAAGTTCATTGTTGTCGAGTCCAAGACAAATCTAAGACCAGGATGGTCAAGACCGACTATGTTATTTGAGTCTGAGTCCAAAACAGCTCTAAATCAAGCTGCAACACCCTACTTTCCCTCTTGCCTGAACTTATCAGATCTGGACCATTTTTAACTTAACAGGGGTTGGGTTATGTTGCTCATAGTGGCAAGGTCACTGGCCCCTCCATAATAAACATAGTGGGTATTTTTTATCAACCATTTTCAAATATCTGTATCTAGGCTTAGGAAAGCGTTACGACATTAGGGTTTGTTTAAATGACTCATACTGACAAGGGGAACATTATAGGACATTATAGGTCACTGATTACCTCCATAGCAACCAGACTTTTTACATTAGAAACTTTCCTCACTGAACAATATCTTTTTGTTAAAAGTTTGAATCGCGGTTAAAAGTTATTGTTTTTTTGTGTGTGTTTTTTTTATTATTTGTTTGTTTTGTGTTTAAATGGCTTCAAACTTTGAACTTCTCCAGACTGATATCCCAAAATGTTTACATCTAGTTTAGCTTTTTGTTGTATAAGTTTTTTGGTTTGTGTTAAATGCTTTCCCCATTTCAGGTATTTTGTTCTAAATAAGTCAAAAGAATAATAAATTCCTCTAAATAAAGTAATCTGTTGATCACTGATTGCTCATGTTTGCCTTTGGATAAAGTTAGGAGGAATTTTTGCCATGAAGGAAATTTCTTCCATGGAAGGTAACTCCAGATATTTTAATCCAAATACGAGAGCTTTTGACCAGAGTCACAGAATTCATAAAATCTATTTTTTTATGTTTTTCTCTTCTGTTTTAGTCAGCTTTGCTTT
Source organism: Danionella dracula (assembly GCA_900490495.1). Taxonomy (NCBI): domain Eukaryota; kingdom Metazoa; phylum Chordata; class Actinopteri; order Cypriniformes; family Danionidae; genus Danionella; species Danionella dracula. The sequence continues at coordinate 5,380,626 of UELW01000056.1, forward strand.
CTTTCAATTATTTGATCCAGACATGTTTTGGATTGATGATTGTTGTGTCTTTCTTTCTCATTCTCTCCTGACCCTAATTATTAAATGTTTAAATTGCTTGATTTGTCTGCCTCTGCTTGAGGTCATTTTAGCACCCTTTTTACATCCTGTGTCAATTCACCGCAGCGTTTTGGCAGTAGATTGGCACCTATAAGGGCTGAAAGCAATTCAAAGTGCAGCAAGAAAGCGTTTGATGTATAATAAACGCTCAGTGGCTTCTAAACTTTCTCTCTTTTTCACTCTGTGGATGTGACAGCTGTGGTGACAAGAGTTCAGATGGATGATGGATGAAAGTGCTGCCTAGCCACCACTGGCCCCCAGGGGCCTCCATTCCACATGTTACCCGCCTCATTTCTATTATTAATGGGGGTTCACTTTGACCTCACTCTATAAAAAAATGTCCTGTTGGACTGAAGGTTAAAAAATAAACAGAAAAACACCGGCATGATGCCATGAAGTCAATGAAAAACTAAATAAACAAAATGATAGCAAAATTATAACTTAAGTGTTTTTGGCATTGAGGATACATATAAATGTGTTTTCTACACTCACCAAATATAGAAAATCTTTATACTTACATTTTTACAAAAGAAGGTATGACCCTTTATCGCTTTCTGCCAGAATAATTAGATGAACAAAAGAAAACTTTTGCCAACTTATAACGTTTATGGCTTGAGTTTTGATCTGGCCTTGGTTCCGCCTTAAGCATGTTTCTCCTGCTGTGCTTTTTGGACTGCAGCTCCCTGGCTGCCTCATTAAAAATGACCAGCATCAGTTCAGCTCCGGTTGAGTTCTGCCTCACGATTAGCGCCACTGCAGATTTCTGTAATGCATTCTTCAATTCCTTCTTTTGTTTTCTCTAGTGACCTCTGATTCATTCTTTTGATGACACTATCTTGTTCTGCCTCACACTTTTGTTCTTTCTCTGTTCTTGTCTGTTTATTTCACTTTGTCTCTCATTTTCTTGATTCTCCCTCTCTTAAGACCCATTAAAACCGGATCTGTATCATCCATCAAATGCACGAAGTGAGTTTCAATCTATGTAGTTTGCTGCTATACACACACACACCAAAAATAAACAAACTTTTGTTTATTATATTGCATTGATAGCTTGTTGGTCTTCTGGAGAGTGAAAACTGTTTTTGGTTCTTCAGTCAAACTATCAGAATGTCTTGTATAGCGCTTTTGTTTTAGCAGTTGCTTCAGAGGAACTTCACAAAGACCACAAAGTGTGGATTAATAATTCCTACTGGGTAATGGATAGGATAGTGTTTCTTCCGTTGTCATAGCAGTGGTTCTTCTATTGTCATACTCTAAGCAACCTATTTGGTACCCATTTCCTAAAAGTACTGAAAATAGAAGAATTCACAGCTGATAATAACTTGTAAATTAAAATCCAATGAACTGTAATCTGTTGTTTAATGCATTAGAAAATATTGCATAAAAATGATTTGCTTTTACATTTTTGTGTTTCTTTAAAATGGTGTTTGGCGTGTTTGTAAAATAAAGGGTTCTAAGATTTGAAAGAGTATCTCACAATATAGCCACCCACACGTTGAACTTTTATTCTCAAATTTTGTCCTGTTTTTCAGTCTCTCTCAAATACATAAAGTAGAAACCTCATATGCCATCATGCTTATAAACCCTACTATAGGGAGTCAATTTGATTTTCAAATGAGCGAGAATTTGCAAGAAAAACTAATTTGAACAATTACCCATTGGTCACTGCCACACTTGACACTAGCCATCATAGCTTATACCACTTTTTTTAGCTAAAGAGACTCATTTCTCTCAAGCTCATATGATTCTTTACAGTATTCATAAGTCTGTGACATACCTACGTTATATATCAAGTTACAAAAAGGTAAAGGCACATTTTAGAATTTTTGTTTCTCAATTCTATCCAGAGTGTGGTTATCCCTATTGCTTATTTCTACCATATCTTCCATTCTTTCCTCCACCTTTCTGTGAACCTAAATGTCTACTAGGAGAGATCATTAAAAGTCATTTTGAGTTAATTAGCTGATTATAGTGTGGCATCGGGTATATTCAGTGTTGATATTTTTTTTTCACCATAACATACCGTCCAATAGTAGCCCCAGCATTTATTATAAAAAAAATAGTTGGATGTTCTGGTGTTTAAAAGAGAACGGCTATTATTTGACCTCACGGATTGAATGGTGATTGTTAAATGGAGTTCATTTCCTGAGGAAATTTGGTAAATTAAATATTTCAACATGACTCAAGAAATTTCCTTTCTTATAGGCCATTGCAGTCTGTTCACATCCAGAAAATATGGTGTACTTGGGTAGAATAACATTAAATACATGGATCACATGAATTTACACCCATCATATGTTGTAGAACAATGATAACAGCAGTATATATAGCTTTTTATTGGGAAAGAATTGAGCAGAAATGGTCCGGTGCTGCTGAAATTTTATTGCCACAGGCATTGAACGTTTCACATGAAGTCCCCACATGAGCATTCAGGAAAAGCAAGAAGCTCAGATCTCATGCAAATACATTGTTTTGAATTTGATTAGATACAATTAAATATATTACTTACCATCTACTCATCATCTGTATCTGAAATTGAAAACATTCATTGGAGATTGGCATTTACTACAGAGCGCATCTTAATGGAGCCTGCCAGCTTTTGGAGACTGGCATATATTTGTCATGAACGCTCTTCAAACATGGGGTTTATTGGAAATGGGCGTAAATAAGCAGTATTCAAATAATCTGAGATACTGAATTTGAGGTTTCCATCAATTGTCAGATCTAATTAACAAAATGAAAATAAATAAACACTTAAAATGTATCTGGCTGTGTGTAATGAATGAATTTAGTGTATAACAAACTTTTTTAATTAAAATACAGTTTTTCATGATATTCTAATTATATGACCAGTATGATTATATACCAACATCACATTCATGTTGTAATACATTACAATTATAGTATATAGTGCATTACAAGCCAAATTTGGTTTGAAAATGGTGTGTGCCGATTATGGTTTGTCATGGTCTTTTGTGATAATGCAAACATTTTTATGACCATTAACTTCCTTGACCTTGCGGTGAGAAAAAAAAAATACTTTAAACATCAACATTAAAAATGAATGAGTGATAGAAAACAGGGAGAGGTGTACTAGAGTGCATTTGCACCTCCTGTAATGGCGATTGAGTGCAAATGTCTGTTTTGTACCGTCCGTTTCTTTCCTTATGTCTAACAGTGAAGAGATCTGAGCTTGGACAGGGTGTTCTGCACCACAGATTCATTCAAAGAGAGAGAGGCTGAAGAGATGGTCAGACTAAATAATTCATTCAAGTCCTGTGGCTATACATCCTGCGTCTTTTTTATCGCATGCCTTTTATGGATATTGTGAGTGGTCAGATATTTTGCTGAGATGTGAGATTTTTTGCTTAAGGTTATGATTATTCTACTTTTCTTGCTTTCATCACTGTACATACATTACTGTAGCATACATTACTGTAACTAATTAACATAATTTTTTTTCTTTGAGGATGGATTAATGTCTGACATTGATGATGTAAGACATGAGTTAATGCTCTCATGTTGTTTGTTTATCTTCTGGGGCTACCCTACTCAAAAGTTGCCATGTGAAAATGACCACATAACAAAAAAAATCTGTGTTATTGTTAAGCTCTAATTCAGCACAGTGATATCCATTTTCATATTCTGTGGAGCATAAATAACGAGTGTAGAACTGTGGCATTTATTGAATTCAATCAAAATTGGATTTCTTAGACAAGAGCATTTTTTTAGTATACCACAGTTTCATACACATTGGCAATTTGAAGTGCTTTACAGAGAATGAAAAGCTTTAAAATTCATAGAATACCTGGAGCGGAAAGGTGGCGCTGTGGTTGAGTTGGCTGTCAATTTTATCAACACCAGAGTGTGATGAGGGTCTTTGAGTTTCATTAAATTGTATTTTACTGCATTTATGTGACTAAAGTCACTCTAGTCTTCTCTAGAGGCTTGTTCTAGTTGCGGGCAGCATAGTAACTGAGAGCAAAATTTCCCTGTGTGGATCGAACCTGGGGTGGCTTTAACTAATTTTGACCTAATTATCTAAGAGCTCTGTTTGGTTTCGATGCAGCAAGCATATCTGTAATTTACTTGGCGCTGAGCTGTTTTGTGACTTTTAAAGACAAGCAGCAGCACTTTCAAATTTCTTCTGAGAGTCACTGGCAGCCAGTGTAGAGACCTGAAGACTGGCTCTGAATTTGCAGTACTACCTGGAACTGTGACAAATAGAAAATAAAAAATGTCATAGTTGATGATCAGTTGACTATGCTTGACTACTTCCATGTTCATTAACTACCTGTTCAGCGCTGGAAGTAGTTTTTTTTCTTCCGCTTCAATGAATGCGATTGCCATGGATTTTTACACTTGTATACTTATCTGTAGGAAAATTATGCATCTAACCTCTGAATTAAACTGGAAAAAATTATAACACAATGGGACACAGTAGTATAGCAACTTCTGAACTTCATGACAGAAGACCTTTCAGAACTTTTTAAAAAATTATTTAAAAATGATTTTGATATATATATATATATATATATATATATATATATATATATATATATATATAATCAAAGATAAAATATAACAAAAAATTTAAAAGATAACTCGTCTTTAAAAACATACTCACGCTATCAACACAACAATCCTGTCTGAAAGCTCAAACCAAAAGTACATTCACAACTGATATTTAGGTGGTAGTATGTAGTCAGTGAGTCATGCCTAGAGCCTTTTATTCTAAAAAAAAAATGGCCTATTTTGAACCCAAGAGAATAACCAATCTCAAACAAACTCACTAAGCAACAGTAATCAAACACCTGCCTCATTGTTTTCGATTGCCAACTAGCTTACTTGGCTGTGTTCAAGCCTGATTTTGACTGCTTTTAGAGAAATTGTGTCGACTGTGATGACGAGAAGCTCAAGGCTCGTTGTGAGTGTTCATCATTCAGGGTCCTGGGTCAAGTTATGGTTCCAGTTCCTTACACCACAGAGAATAAAATCATTTACCAGCAATAGGACACAGGGAAACTATAACATTTTCACTTCTTACATTCTAATCTCTGTGAAATGCTTGCATAACCTTGCTTTCGCTTATGCAACTGTGTAATCCGAAAGCCGTTATCTCCTGTTAATGTTTTTGGGGCTGAAGTTAGTTTGGTGAATGAATGACGTGGGAGGTTGTGCTGCGTGATGAGTGAGGACGCAGGCTAAAAGATTCGCTTCAACTGAGATTAGTCAACTCTGTGTCGACTTTTTCTTATTAAAGGCAATATTTTGATACACAAAACACTTTCAGTTTCAAAACTCCAGGAGAGTGTCCTTCAAACTCTAAAAAAGGCCGCTACACATCAATCCGATCAGAGATTCGCACGAATCCTAGAATGGCTTCTCTGCGGGGTGAATTTCGCAAGATAGTGTTTAAGGTGGATGCAGAGACACTCCCTGCCATTGGTTGACACTCATGTGTAACAATGTGTCGTCCGTGAAAAGAACGAATCTGACTCTTTAGTAATAAATCTTTTCACAGAGTGAATCATTTCACATCAATCAATTCAATTAGATAAGACCCCCCCCCCCCCCAAATAAATCGTTCAAATGAATTGTTCTTTTAAATGAATAAAAAAATGAGTCAAAAAAACAACAAGAAGTTGAACAAAACGAAGCACCAAGTTGAACGAAACTTCCCATCACTGCTCAGGGTTACAACAGCCACACGTCGGCTGTTTTATCCCACTCTTGTTGGTCGGACAACAGCAATACAAGGTTTTGGATGTTTATATTCAGATAATACTCGGACAGATGTGTAATAAGTTATCAGCATCCGTGCTTTCCTATCGATTTCCACACAGATAACTGAAACGGCCTTAAAGCTATGTTTTACACCATATGAGAGGTTATTTTTCAAATCCCATAATAGCAGTTCTTTAAAATAATACAAATTTAGTGAGAGGCGTCCTCTTTTTCTATCATTTAGTCATTTGAATCACCACCATATTTTTCAACTGAATTAATATAAAACTCTTCAAGTGTTAATGAGACCTTCGATTAGTACACAGAGAGAAGGGTAGATTTAAATTCAAAACACTACTTTCTGAGAGACCAAAAGTTATAGTTCAGCATGGAATGAACAGACAGATTCACTTTGAGGTTTTATAGCATCTGCTTTAGTGGTTGATGAATTGCCGTGCTCTGACTTTGAAATTAGTTTCTAATCTCTCTTCTCACTCATTGTGTAACCTCTGACTCGACATTGGTGTGCACACCCTAATACTTTCATACCCAAAATTTCATACTCTTTCATTTGACATTGACTGATTCATGCAGCAGGAACTCTGCAGAGTTTATGGTGTCATGGTGTGGCACAAACAACTGCAGTGTCATAGCAGGTGAATGAAGTGCTGACTCAGCCTTGTTGTTTGGGGAATCCTTTCTGTGAGTGTTCTCTGTCCCCTTGACAAAGACCTGTGCATAGTCCTACATTCAAGTGCTCTCTTTTGCTTACTTCTTACCTTTCTCTCTCACCCCTGAATGGCTAATAATATCTGGTAACTGGTAATGGAGTGCTGACAAGCTGTCGATTGTGTTTTTGTTTGAGTAATTGTTGCCTGTCCTGCATGATGAAATCTCACGCTCATTCCTATCCTTGCAGTATGAGTCTGTTTCCTAATATTGATGTTAAAGAGCTGTTATTATGGATTTTTGGAAATGTTCATGAGGTGTGTAACAGCTGTAGATTTGAGGGGAACCCAGTTTGTACACAGTCCCTGTAAGAGAGGTACGGTAATGTTTACTTGCTTAGCTTTAGCTCCAAAGTTTATCTTAACAGTGGGTTCCATCGTTAACATCGCTTTCATCGCTCTTCTAATGGCGTAAGAATACTGTGTTTAAAGTTGGTGCAAGAAAGTCTTACATGTCCCCTCAGATTCTGTTCCTTTTCATTTTCTTTCAGCAATTATAAGTTTAGTAAATAATGAACTTTAGGTATTATTAATTTAGTTAATTGTTTAATTAACAATCATCAGTATTATTAAAATTCGTATTTCAGTGTATTTTGTGGACGTAAAAACAGGAAGATTACCCTCAAACTATGAAATTAAACTGGAAAGCATTGAAAGGTGCATGCACTTTAGGGATTGTGCACAATTTACAGATCGTGAACTGGCAGTGCCCCTTTAGTCCCTGGAGTGTAAATGTTTGCAGTATTGTTTTTGATATTGAAAGTGAATTCATTTCCTGCTGCTTCTAGTTTCATTTTTGTTTTCCACTTCTTTATTTCTCATTGACTTTTGCAGGCAACTCCTTTTGAGACGGAATAAGAACAATAAGCAAAGTTAAGTGTAAAATATTGGCTAAATCGTCAAAAAAAAAAAAAATAAATATAAATGAATTTTAAACGAGCATTGATACACTAAAACAAGAACTTGATATCGCTCTAATCGAAATGAAGAAAAAAACATTTCTATTTTAATTGACCCAGTTTGTTTCATTCATGTGTCGTGTTTGTTATCTGTTCATATTCCAGGGTTCCAAAGTTAAAATCTGTTCTGATGATTGGTTAATCACAGTTTGAAATTGTTTTCTTGTTGCTAGCACAGGGGTGTTGAGCACATATGGGTCAAATGATTCCACTGCATGAGAGATGGTTCCTCTTTCAGAGTGAGCTCAATGTCATCGCCTGAGGTTGTAGGACACTCAGTATGTGAATAACTGGTGAACTCAAATGCAACAGAGGCTTAGGTCAACGTCTCACACAACACTATAATTATCAACCCTAATCTCTCCCCCATCCCTCATTTTATGGCCATTATATTTTATTACCGAGCACAATTAAGATTTTGTAGGATTATCCAGACACATCCACACAAAGCTTGTGAAGGTGATCTAGATGTCCATCAGCAACAAAGCTGTCGGCTACAGCAGACGTGTGATAAGCGGAAGGAAAAGAAGGCCTCTCTTCAATAAAGGCTTTACATATCGACTAGTACACACAATCAACAAGAGGCTGAGAAAAAGATAAGCTGCTTTAAATGACTGATAGTCCAGAGTGGACGGGCTCTCTGATGGGATCAGGAAGCCACCCTCCGTATGTTAAGATTATGATGAAGAGGGACTCTGCGAAGTGTGAAAAACCTTTTTTATTTTGCCTAAAGAAGTAAAATGTCGGTGTGGATTTGAATATTGTATTTTTTTTGCATTGCACACAACTAATCTTGTGTATGTCTAATATTTTTCATGAAGTGGCTCAAATGTTTTGAACAAGTGGGAGGTTGTGCAATTCTAGCCACTTTAAAGCATATAGCATGAAGGGGTTCTGCTATTTTTATCTCTCACTTTAGTTTTACCCATGCCCATGAGGGGCTTGGGTTTTTAGAGACTTGGAAAAAGGCTTAACTCATCTCCGCTTGCATTGCTGTATGTGGCAAAAAATCAAAGTCGCAATTTTTACCACAATTTTTACATTAGTTGTTTCAGGCAAGTCCTGCAGTTTCAAAGATGTTTGAACGTTTAGTTTTTTAATGAGTTTTTAAATAAACTGTTTTGATAGCTCAGAGTAAAGTTCCTTGCACCCAAAACCTCCATTGTAGACAACATTTTAAGCAGATGTATTTTGTAAGATTTTCAAGTGATCAATCCTTCATGGTGTTGAATGCATTACATAAAATGTGCAAAAACACATAATAGTCTGAATAGAAAAGACACTTTGGTCATACAGGTGATGTTTGATCAGAAAATCATGCAACTTCCTCTCATCCATGATTGGCCACTGGAGTTTAAAAGGAACATTTAGTGTTCAGTTGACTACAATCTTTTGATGGAAGCCACATCCTATGTATGCGTGAAGTGAAAAGCGACATGGCAGTAGTTTTGGAAACATGGTGGTGTGAACAGTTTTTAGTACCGCACACATGCTAACTAATACTGACTGATTTATATATTTAGTTCCAATTCAATGGAATTTGTTTCTATTCATCTTCCTAATTTACAACATTTATGAAGAAATCTTTTTGTTGAACAAAGGACATTATCAAAGTTGAGTTGGTGTGCGTGCGTGCGTGTGCGTGCGTGTGTGTGTGTGTGTGTGTGTGTGTGTGCAAACAGCCACCATTGTTTCAAACATTATTCAACGCCTATGGGCGATACCAACACACCATCACTAACTGTGAAAACTTCTTGTAACCTGGATTCCATGTCTTTTCTCTGGGAAATGTAAAATGTACTTTCATCAGAGAAAACTACTTTTGACCTCTCAGCAGAAGTCCAGTTCTTTTTTTCTTAAAGCCAGCCAAGACACTTCTGTTTCTCGGAGATGAGATGAGTCATGTCACATGATTCTTGCTGGAGTTTACTCTTTGTGTATCTCCCCCGCATGTGTTCTCTTTTGGAAAACAGTCTCAGTTATCAAAAAAAAAAAAAATAATAATAAAGACTTCAGATATCAGTCTGTGAGTAATGCAAGATTAAAAAAACAAGGTTCACTTTTTGAATGGGATTACTGAAATAAATTAACTTTTTTTTCTAAATATATAATCACCACCGTCTTTTGATCTCCTTTGTGGTCCCCTTCACAAGTTTTAGGGATCCACATTTTGAGTGGGATTTCAGAGAGCTTGGTTCATTCTCCTTTTGAAAAAGCTGCAAGACATTTTGAGAGATTTAAGGTTTTCTTCGGGTTGGCAGAGCATCTGATGTGCTTTATTGGTCTAGAGTATAAATATATGTGGTTTGGGAACCAACTGTTCCTGTAGAGACTATTTGTTTGGGACACGCACAGATGGAAGATTGCTCACATTAACAAAAATGCCCTTGATGCACTAAAATGTGCAATTTAATCAACATAGCTACATCTGTGATTCACAGCATACACTAAAATTCTTATTTCTTAAGACATTTAAATATAACAACTTTTTGTTTAATCTTTACTTTCCATGTATATATATATTACTATATAAGTTTTATATGCAACACCAATTAAACAGAAAGACAGACAATCCCATTATTCTTTACCTACGTTAATACGCTTAAGTTAATTTGTATGAATAATACATTTTACAGAATTTTGTTTATTTTTCTGCCACAGTCCACTTGTAGGCCAGGCTTTAGTATGGTGTTTCTTCCGCCTGCAGTAACATGTATCTTTTTCCACCTGGGACACTTTCTGCAAGTGGATTCTGATTGGCTCCCAGTGCTTGAGTGTCGTGTTCAAACAGGTTTTTAAAATGGAGGGTCTTTTTTGATCTCTCAACAAAGAGGCACTGTGGTGTCCTGTTGGAGAAACAATTCAATAATCACAATCCTTAATTTACAGTTTTATTACCAATTTAAAATATCAAACGTATTATAGAGCATAACTATGATGTAATTTCCACAGTTGCTTAGATTACATTTTGATTCTGATGAGCTAAAGCCTGAAACGCTGTGAATTTTCATTGTTCCAGGGTAACACATAAATAAGAGACAATATTGATTAGTATATTTTCCTGGATATCAATGCACAACATTTTATTATGTTGTAATCAATTATGTTTGCTTTTTTGTGACCATTCATGATTTTTCACCTTTTAGGGAGTTACATTTGTCAAGGTTTTGATTTGAGCAGTTTGCACATTGTTTTCAGATACCTGTCCTGATTAATATTCATGAATGCTTCCATTTGAAAATATTCCCAGCTGCTGTTTAAGCAGAACAATAATTATCTGCAGTGATTGGATTCTGTTTTCTTTTCAGCTTTGGTATTTTCTTTGCTGCACAAAAGGTTTTTATAATGCAAGTCATCACCTTCTGATTGAAATAGTGCTTTGTTTTAGAATTCCAATGACCTTCATGAATAACCATAAGTCATTCTGGATTTTAATCAATTGCAGAGGTTACATTTATCAATTTCTTTGTTGTCAGGTGGTCAATCCTTTTGGTGACCTACGTCATGCTTTCACACACTTGTTTGACCTCTATGCTGAAATAGTATTTTTTCATGCTGATCTTGAGATGAAATGCTTATTAAACCATCCCAATGCTCCACCTAATTATCTGTTTTCTTCTAAATTATGAACTATTTAGCCAGCATCTCCATCGATTTCTTATTTCCAATACAAATTTAATCCAGTCAAGGGTAAACCTTGATGCAAGTCACAGTTTTGCCAACTCTATTCTTAGCATGTTACAACTATTCATTGCTGTAAGTTGCATCAGGACTGTCCTTGTTCAGCGAGGTAGACTCAAGGTTGTGCAGACGTTCCGCTCAGAACCTTTTTCAGATGTCCCATTCTATTCCCACAAAACGCATCACATACATTTTCAAAATGCTTTTTAACATATAAAGACCTTCACTAATTTACCCACAAGGTTTCTTAATATTCAGAGAGTTTCAAATAGACAGACTGGTCACACTTGGCAGGAAATGCTCTCTAGGCTATGAGCATGCATCCATGTAATCCTATGCAAAGTGGTGTATGTATCAATTCACTGCATGAATATTCATTTAGTAGAATGGCTGAGAGCGTGTCAGTCAAAAAGACACAGAATGAGAAGGTTCATTTGAACTCGTATCTCATATCATCGATGCATAAATTATGTATGTGTAAAAAATAGAAAGAACTGCATGATGTTATTAGAATGGTCACACATGACAGAAGATATGTTAAGCACATGAATACTAACCTGAAATGCAAATTGCTATTTGTACAGAGTATAAATATTCATAATTTGAATCAAGTTTGAGTTGTAATTCTGTCAGTCTTAAGGGAAGTCACTTTATTGAAGTGTACAATTTTAAAGGCGGAGTGATTAGGTTAAGATAGACATTTTTCTCTTTTAATCAATTTTGTGGAATTAATTTTAAACGTCTGTCTTGAACATTACTACTTTTAGTTAAGTTTGTTAAAATGTAGAGACCTTTTGTAGGCACCATATGTCTGCTGTTTGAAAAAAACAATCATAAAGTCAAGGCCTGCGACTAAAGATTTTCTGATAATAGCTGAATATGAAGTTTGTTGTTTTAATTAATCCCGTCCAAGGGCAGCATCATTGGGTGAGGGCCAGTGTCTTACATAAGCTTTTTATTTGCGCACCAATGGTACATAATGCCTGTCAGGGGTCTATTTATGGTAATGGACAATTCTTAAAAGTTCAAGAGAGACACAAAAACCTAGAGTAGGATGCAGAAAAATGTGCTAAAATTACATGTTTAATCGCAGCAGCAGGTGCAGAATCTTAATATGAAAGTAGTCCCACGTACAGTCTCATGCTTTGTTCACACTGAAAAGCAGACAGAGAATCTGCTTGTCCCTCTCTGTGATGACCACCAAACCTCCAGTTATGATATGCTACCAAAAATCTTCTCTCATTCAAATAAGTTCTCTCAGTATTTTCCTCTTCTTTCAGCACATATCAACTACAAATGCAGCAGTTCTTCAACAGTCCAATGCTAGTTTAGAGGCTAAAGCTAACAGTGTAATTCAATTCTCAGTGCAAGTAGAAAACCTAAATCTTATCAGACTCTCCTCCTCTTCACTGACTCTTATCAGAGCAAGATCGGTTTCGGTTTTGTTTGTAAAAGGCTTGTGTGCTGAGAAACAGCAGCAGGTGTCCATACACTTTAACCTTAATTTTTACTCTACTTTTTTTTTGTTGAGACTTCCCTGCAGAAACGTGTCACTAGTCTAGAGCTAGCTGATTGGTTGAAAGAAGCCGATTTCTGTAGATTTTTCAACTTCAAAATTCTTTGCAATGTTGCCAGATAGGGCGGTTTTCCACCCGATTGGGCTACTTTTGGTAATGTTGGGCTGAGAAAACGGCCAATCGGCGGGTTCATAAATTTTGGGCTAGTTTTTAAAGCAATAAAAAAATTATAAATATAAAGTTTAAGCAAAGCACACTGATTGAAATATATGAGGTATAAATATATGTAATTATAAATAGTAATATGTATTAATTATTCAAATAAATAGTAAAAGTTTTGTATATGTTCATTCTCATTGACTTTACATATAAAATGTCTGCCATTTCTGCTTTACTGTGTGAACAGTGCTGTGTCCCAATCTACTCTCAAATCTAGTTTTGCTCATTAACCAAAATCTGGTTCCAATAACTGATCTATATTTTGATTGTTGTTAAGCTGTGTTTTACAGGAATTAAAAACAAGTTAATTTACATATATGAAAGGGATTTGTCAACTTGTTTTTTTTTTTTTTTTTGCAAATGCTTGATAAAAATGATTCGAGGTTGTATATTCCACCACACATTTCAATACATCAGATTTAGCCTATATATGTCATAGAACATCCCTTTACAGTAGGTTTCAGAATTAGCATTCTCTATCTGGAACATTAGGATTTAACTAGACATCTAGATGAGTATTTACTCAATAGCATTCTCTGCCTTTTCATTAAATAGTTCTATTTATTCTTTATGTTTATGTGGTTGAATTAAATATGGTTTGTATTTTTTTGGTTAAAAAGTTCTCTGAATTGATTTAAAAATGGCAGCCTCATTAGTAGAGGACTTTGATGAGCTCTCAAGAGAGTTGATGAGAGACATCCTAGAACTTGTGGTGTATGTTAAAGCAGAACACAGTGATCTAGCGCATTCTGCATTAATGCCTTCTTTTTCTTACCCTCATATTAATACGGGTTTGAATCCCGTTCAGATCATTGGTGCATGGACATTATCAGCATATTACTAGAGATGGTTTCATTAGATTTCCCTTCTATCTTAGTCCCGATTCACTTCAATGTTTCATTCGGACTTTTCTGAGATTTACTTAGTTTCATAACCAAATTGAAGTGTTTCCCGAAAAAGTAGAAAGCTAAACCCTTAGTGTTGTTTTTCTCTAGGATTAGAGTCACAGCACACTCAAAGGTTAAGGCACTCCTCCGACTTTGAGGTAATTGAAATGTTTGATCTGTGGACATCTGAAGAGGCGCCTCTGTTTTATTGAGCACCTTCATCTTTAGATTTGAAGGGTGCCTGTTCTCTGCTGAATGCCACTTGTCGGGAACAAAACATGCTGGAGTATGATTGGTTATAGCTCCCATACCGCCCTGGAAGAAGGATCGTGGCATTTTATAATCAATTTCCAGGAGGTTTGCCATCAGGATTGGCCTTTTGATTTAAATCAGGTTTACTTGACTTTTTTTAAGCAACATTTTTTTGTTTAACGCTACAAATTTAAGGTACATATTATTCCCTTTCAAATTCATTTTGAATAAATGTATGAGCGTTCTATACTATTCCTTAATAACCTTTCTCACCTCAGATTGTTGAGCTGCAAGATGTGCCATTTACCCCGCTGCTCTCACTGCCAGAAGCGGTCAGAACGACCGGAAAAGTGTCTGTTTTCAGAGCCGTTGAATTCCATCTTGTTTGGAAACCAGCCGCAAATTAGTCATCTTTCCAATGTTTTGCTTGTTTGCACACACATCTACAATCTTCCCATTTCTGGGAAGAAATGTATTGCTTTGTTCCTCTGCTATTTTACACTTCCGAGTCGGACTGCGGGACCATTCTGAATTGAGATGAGGCTCATTAATGGTTCATCTGATTGGTCAGTGAGTCGGGGCTATAGCAGTGGGTGGTGCTATGAGATATAGGCTAATGGAATAGGGTTGGAGTATAAGTGTAGTTTTTAAATCAAGAATGAGTTTATTAGTAACACCCCTTTCCCCAACAGCTGGGTCTGTCTCAATTACTCAGCTTATACAACAAAAGAATGACAACACAACTTCCTTAACTCATTAATTTAAAAAAAATTGAATATTTCCCAATATTAATAGCCTAATATTATGTTTTTGTAAATCATCTGAATTCAAACCAACCTATTAACACAACCGATTAGACCAAACACAAACTACCAATAAACTAATCAAGCGAGTATAACAAACACAAAACTTAGAAGTTTGGTGGTTTCTCTCTTGAGTACTCTGTAGCTAAACAAGAGTGAGCTCCCCTATCTCCTGGATCTCCGACCTCTTAAATTAGCCAGACCCATCAATTAGCCAACGAGACCAGTCAAACCTGGAAACAAACTTGGCCTGAGAAGTGAACTACACTGACCAAATCTTGGGACACAGAATTTATTCTGAATTATTTTGGAAGAAAAAGCCAGATTTTTTTTTGAGCAATTCTGGGCCATGAAGAGTTAGAACAATGTTGCAACTCTTGGTTTGATGCATGGTTTTAAAAGCGAGTGCCTGTGTTTGTCCTCATGCACCCTTTTAAGTGTTCAACATTACTTACAAAAAAATCCAGCATATCAACATCTCAATGATTTGGTTTTGTTTTTGTAATTTGTAATTTTATTTAAGTTTTATAAAGGTAACATGGTGCATTAATCATGGACCCGTTTAGATAGCAGATGCTTAGCTTTTCCACACAGTCATGCAAATGTTTCCAGACAGTGGATGGGATAGCAGCGACACTGCAGTCCTGTGCCTGTCAGGTAGATGCATGCTAGTAATCAGAAGATAAAACCTTCTAAATGACAGCGAGAGGTCTGTGGGCTCTCTTCTACTCAGCGTGACACTCTGGGGCGAGTTGAAACAAATAGGGCTATTATTTAGCCATCAATTCCCTGGAGCTGATGTCAGCTCATTTCAGAATCCTGGCCCATCAGTATGGGAGAGTGACAGGTACTCGTTGATCATGTCAGGATGTCTTACATGGTGCGTGAACACTAACATGGTTGGAGTGACAAAGAAGCATGTCGCTCTGTAGAAAACTGTGTTTCTTTAGTGTTTCTTGAGGTACTAGACCCAAAGGTGTTCCACTTTTCTCACTGTTCTATTTTTTTGTGCAAGGAGCATTGTAAGACTTTTTATATAACAAAAATGTGTAGCATGCCTTAATCTCTACAGAAAATGTTGTCTGGACTGTAATATGCAGGTTTTCCACTGACCTGCTTTGTTACGGTTCAACTTGACTCCACTCGAATAGATTTTTCACTGCAAGTTTTTCTTTAGCCTCTAATTTATTTTAGAAGAAATGCATTATGCTTTATTGACACTGAGGAGTAGGAATAGCAGACATTTTTATATAATTGAGAATATGCAAGTACACGGGAGAAGCAGACTAGCGGAGCAGATATTGATTTGTTGCGATGCCGAGCAGGCTTTCTTGCGGTCGTTGAAGAAGCAGAGGGTCAGGGTTGGCAGATCTGAGTGAGAGTTTCCAGCCCAAACTTATCGTAAAAGTTTCTCACTCCAATAAAACACAGCTCAATCCTCAAAATTGCAAAACAGATTTGTTGAATGTAAATTAAGACATATTGTGATAAAGAGAATGACATTATATAAACTTTTACAACATAAACACAGAAAAATATGCTAACATCCCTCCCATACGGATATATATTTATTTCCACTGTATTTAAAATATTCACCTAAAAAATGTTCAGAAGAGAAATATATTCTAATACATATTACATATTATGTATAATATTTAACAATATAATAAATAAAGGTCTATATTTATAAATTAAAGTGTGAGTCTAGTTTCTACTGTTTTGCTGAATATACTTAAATACATACAAATATATTTATTACTCATATGTTTCAATCTGTGTCTTCCTTACACTTTGTTTGTAAAATTTTTTTTTTTAATATACAAATATTTTCCCACCACAACATAATCATAAGTAGCTCAATTGGGCAGAAAACCAACCAACTTGGCATCACTGCAGAGCATTCAGAAGAAAAATTGGCTTAGGTCTGTTTTTTTGTCAACCAATCAGCTTGCTCTAGACTAGTGATGCGCTGTACAGAGGGAAGTCTCAACCAAAAAGTGGGGAAACATTATTTCAAATTATTACCCTCGTGCTAATTGTCAAATTTTGCTTAGACAAAATGAAATATGGTTAAAAGAATTATATCTAAAAATCAATGATGACCTCCATTAAAAATGACAACACAATTCTTGACCAGTTTAAAGTCAACCAGTCTAAAACATAAAGCTCATCATAAACTAAAACAGTACTCAACCAATGTAAAATTTTAAAAAAGGTTGGTAAATCTTTTCTCAGCTGAAAGTTTTGGTCATCCATCTTTACCTGGTGTCTGGCGATGAGACGAGAGCCTCATCTCTCCTTGTCTAAATGCAAACTCTGTCTTCCCTTTTTAAATGCCGTATGTAGCAGTCTGACTTAGAGTTCATTGGCTTGTGTTTCAACTACCGTTCATACTGTAGGTGCATACACAGTGTATGCAAACTGCTAGTGTAGCTCACTAGGGCCCCCATCTGTCAGAGGCCCCTAGCTGACCTTTCCCTTTGATCTGAAAAATGCAGCTCATGATCCCCTTAAAGACAACTGGTCTTACATACCGTAAACCAACCTAGTTTACTTTGTTTTGATCTTAAACATTAGTCTTCTGCGACACATTTTCTCCTACACAGACCTTTGCAACACGTTTTAAACTCGTTTGAATGTTTCCCTAAAACAATGCAATTAACCAACAGTTTCTGAAACATAAGGCCAGCCTATGGAGCTCCGACATCTATACTAGAAACATTCACTTCATCACTTAAACGCACTTAGTTTGAATTCAAGCAGATTGTCCTTATCGATGCGTAAAGCCATTGAGTTAATGCAGTTGTTATCCGATTAATTATTTGAACAAATATCTTGAAAACAACTAAATGCAAAAGATACCACCTTTTTTAATGGAAACTTGAAATATGTAACACCCCATTTTTTTCTAGTGTCTTAGGAATTACTTTATAGTAGATTATGTTATACTTTGTACCCCTGGAGAGCCTGGTCATTTATTTCATGGCTCTCAGGAAAATTGAAAATGAAACATCAAGGTTTTATAAATGAGTTTCTTTATTTGCTGGAGTGTCAGCTCATTTAACTTGTCGAACACCGCGAGAGAGTTCATGTGCAGGGTTTGAATACTGCTATATGCATACTAATGATCAAATGCCTTGAAATGTCCTCCTGTTGTCTTAGGTGGTGTTCTTTGACATTTTTGTCATGTGTGTGCATGAAATTGCTTTATATCCTCTTTTGTTTGCTTTCCAGATTTGGACATCAGATACTTCTGGAGCTGGAGTTCTTTTGAAGATTATCTGATGTTCTGCTTTGCCTTCACGCTGCTGTTTGCTTTCATTACCTTTCTCTTTCTGGACTGGGTTCTGTTTGTGGAGGCCCTGGGCTCTCTGGCTGTGATGTTTGAAGCCATGCTGGGTTTTCCGCAGCTGCTACAGAACTACAACAATCATTCAACCCGAGGCATGAGGTGAGCAAAACCCAGGTTGCAACTGATCTTTCATGAGGATACCAGAGCTTTTTTAATTAAAACATTTGGGAGGCAAAGTGGTGCAGTGGTGGAGTTGTGGAGGTCTTCCAATAACCGGAGATCCATTCTGCCATTGTGGCCTTGGGCAAGCCACTTGACCTATATTGCCCTGTATAAATGTGTGTGTTTGGTGGTGGGCAGGAGGCCTTAGACACAAAATGGCAGCCACGTCCTGTCAGACTTCACGGGGGCAGTTGTGGGCTGCCAAGGTAGCTCATCACCACCAGACTGTGAATGTGGGGTGAATGAAAAATGCTCTGAAAACTGTAAAGCGTCTTTGAGTGTCTGGAAAAGCACTATATACAGTAAAGGCATAATTAAAATGGAACCAAAAAAAGAGAATGTTTCAGAATGTTTTTTTTTTAGTATTATTTAATTATTTGTGGTCCTGGAGAGCCGGAACCCTGCACCTATTTGTTACAAGCTTGCTCTAGTATGCACACTACTCTAGCTTCAGACAATAAGAGAGGACCTTAATTAGTGTTTCAATTAGCAACAGGTGTGTCTCATGATGATCGAACCAAAAATGTGTAGGTTTCCGGGACCAGATTTGGAGAACCTTGCTTTACACCTTGAAGAAGTAAATTCTGTCTAGTATATAAGCCTCCCCACGTGTGCATCCTCATTTTTTTAATATATCCCATGTGGTTATGCACATCTACACTTTCAGAAATTTGGTAATGAATAAACAAAAAACTACCAGTTGGTGGTTGTCTGGGATTGCCAGCAGACCACCAATAGATCAGTAGATCAGTTTCACACTCAATAAAACATTTTCCTTTTAGTTTTTGAGTTATAGTGAGGAGATTGCAGCACACAATAATGAGGGTAGACTAATGGTGATTACGCATGCAGTAGCAAAGGAAACACAAACAGCCAATCAGGAGCAGAATCCACTGGAGAGGAGTGCACTAGTTAGAGCTTGTCAGATGAGCTTATTAGCATACAGGTGATGCAGCTGTTCTTTGATGATCTCAGGTGGGTGTGAATTGGTGAAGTCATGGGATGACGCTGGTCAATCTCTGACACTGGTTGCGAATAAAAGCTGGTTGGTTACAATTTATGGCCAATGACCATTGTCATGCTGGAATACTCATCCACATCCAATTTTCAATGCCTAAAAAGGATATTCATGTTTATGGTTTGAGAGAACAAGGTACTGTTCAAGCTCTGGAATTAACTGCCCCTACAAGTTTCAAAATTACTTACTGCCAATTTTTAAGTCAGCTCTTAAAACTCACCATTTTCCCCTGGATTTCATGATGGCTGAGTGTTCCTTTTCATTTAGTTACATTTGTATAATTTTTTCTACTGGATGCTTATTGTTCTTACTGTTTTATTGTTCTATTCTTTTATGTCAATTGTTGACTTTTATTTTTCTACATCACTGTTTTTGGAAGTTTTTACATTTTATGTGAAGCACAGCAGTCTTTACCTGTCCATTTTATGTGCCGTATAAATATTCTTGGCCTTGCCTGACTTATTCCCAAAGCATTATGTTTCCACCACCACGTTTGACATTCAGTATGGAGGTTTTGGGTTCAAAAATCATTGTAGTCCTAAAATATATAATCAAGATGCTCGACTTATTCAAGTGTTCATTGTTAATATCAGCAGAACCTATTATTTTAGTCCTTCACAGTATGTTGCTAATTCTTAGCTATGGCCTCAGCAGTCTTGATATCATTTACACCAGCGGTCCCCAACCTTTTTGTGCCATGGACCGGTTTAATGTCAGACGACATTTTCAGGGACCGGCCATTGAGGTTTGGTGGATAAATTCAACTAAATAATATAATACAACCTGCATGTAAACGGTGGTATTTTCTAAACATAACAATAAATGTGAATCCACTCTAGCTGTTTGCCAGTACAGCGTCCCCTTAACAATAGTTTTGAGGGCTTCATCGCCTCATTCAAGAGCCGGTTGCTGCATTTTATGCAGAGTGGGCTTGGTGCTTGGGTATCTCCTTTTGAGATAAATTCATATTTTAAGTAGGATAGTTGTAGGCTCTTCCTCTGTCTCCTCGCTGGGCCTTTTCCCATTGTAAAGAAACTTTCTAAAGACGTTTGTTTTTTTACTCATTTTGCGAGCTCCTTAGCTTAATTTCAGCGGTAGCCCATCACGTAATCGTGAAGAACACCTTAATCGGCATCAAAAGTGACATAGAGGGATTTATCTAATAAAATCAGGTAATTTTTCTAAATAACACCTCATTCAGGTTCTGAATAATAAATAAAACTAAAGTAACGCAAGTTATTTACTCTTTTTGCGCGGCCCTGGACCAAATGTCCCACGGACCGGTACCGGCCCGCGGCCAGGGGGTTGGGGACCGCTGATTTACACGATCCTTCTTGTTGTTCTAGGCTGGCTCTTCAGTGTTCTCATCATTGAAACTTATTTAGGTGGGCTCTTATGTAGAGCTGTGTTCTGTCTCTTAAGTAAACCAAATCTTTCCAACAAAGATAACTGCTAAGGAGACAAACTAAATATATTTGAGTATATTTAATGTAATCGTTTCAACTATTAGCTATAGCTGCTGATGGTGCAGATCCAAGTGCTTGTCTTGTATGCAAATGTCACATTTGGTTCTTGGCCCCATTTTTGTCCATTAGTTTCCAACAATATTTCCTGTGTGATGGGTAGAAGGTGAGAAGGTTAAATTCACACTCAGTGTTTGTTTGCGGGACATGTCTCATTTGACACTTCACTCATTAAAAGCACATTATAAAGATCATTAATAATGTTCGGCTGATGAGCGTGTTAATAGCTGTCAAAGCCCACGCTGCTCATATCTGAAGACTCCTTCCTGAAACAAACTTGACCTTACAGATCATTTTTAGACTGAAAAAGAGCCTGAAATAAGACTCTGTGAGAATACAGAGTACCGCTTACATCCTTCTGCTTATGTTTCAGTCTGCATAATAACGACTTCTTGGGATCACCTTCACTTTAGCTTATGCCAGCATTTATACCTTTTTTTTAAGACAAAAAAGTAGAAATCTCTTCATCTCTGGTCTGTTCTTGAGAACTCACTCTGGCACAAGCTCCGATCTCCTCTTCATGAACCAAATTAAACATTATGTGAACAGTTTAGAATAGAAGAGTAAAGAGGAAGTGAATGTAAATAGTTTTTCTGCTGAAATCCATCTTTTTATGAACACAATGAATGTGTCACTGCCACTGCCTATAATGTGGAATGTCTTTGCCCTTGACGTGATTTCGGAGTGTCTGCAGGCGTCGACAGCCGTCCACTCATCACCCTCTGACCCTTGTGTTTGTTTGCATATTGCTGGAAGGAACCAGTCAAAAAGGAAGAAATATTTAAACGTTTTTTTTAAAGTTTTTTTTTTTGTTTGTTTTTTTTTTGTTTTGTTCCTTGGGGGATATTATTCCAACAGTAATGTGGTTTTGAATAGATGTCAAGTTTACCAAATTGCATTTAATAGTTCGTGTCATCTTTTTGATATGTTTCTTGAAGTAAGATTTTCATCTAACATGACACTGTCAATACAGTAACTGAGGTAACATTTCTCAGATACACCTTTCATATAAATGTCTACTGTTGGTATCCACCCTATTGTTCTGTAAAAGAACTAGCCTTATGTCAATGTTCAAGGTTAGACGCATGTTATCAAGCCACTCTGCTGGCTGGGCCATCTTTCCATGGGTATGCAAAACAGTGTCATCAGCATATAATTGTAAATCTACTCCATTACAGTGTAGTAATATAAAGACTAAAAAGTAAAGCCCTAACACTGATCCTTGAGGTATACCCATATTGCTCTCTATAGAAGTGGAGTATGCATCCAACCCATCTCATCCTGTTTGACAAATATGATGAGAGCCATGCTATTGTTTGTTCTGAGAAATTAAAATTAATGTTTAGAAATTAAGATGATTATCAAATCCTAAAATGCCTTTTGAATACTTTATTCAAATTGTGTTTATATGTTTATATTAAAGCTATTAACACATTATTATTAATTCCTCTTTTATAAATTAATTCCTCTTTTAATTATTGCATTATTATTTGAATTGGATGAATGTATAAAAGTTTTTTTCAATGTAACACGTGAAACACAAAGGAATATGCTTTCTTTTCAGTTAATTCCTTATCCGTCAAAACCTTCATCATTGTCTGACTAAAGCAGTTGCTCAAATGATTCTATCATCAAGGACTCCCGATTACCTCTCGTCGTTGTCCGGGTCAGTCTCCTTGTGGTTGTGGTCACTGGTAACTGAACTATTCATTTGACTGATATCCAGCCCTTACGTGTGACTTTAGGTGCCATTTTAGGATAGATTTAACTGTTGTGCTGTATGTAGAAGCACAATACATGCTTCATGTATTACTCTGCAAGGCACCTGACTACGGTAGCAGTAATACCACAACAATTAATTCAGCTGTGCTTCGTGGCGTACCGAAGTTGTAATAAAATATTCAGATTTTGCATTTTAAGCAACCAGCAGTTGATATTAATGTTATCAGATGGAATTTTCAGTTTTTCTGCTTGCTAAACTCTCACATGGCCGTGTTTAATCAAGTTACTGCATATTTACGATATCTGCTATTTAAAAATGTAGTTTATTTATTTTGCTATTTAATTGGAAATGCAATTAATTGTTCATCCCTAAGATGAAGGCATCAAACATACATTCATGACTCACATAAGAACTGTTTCTGTTGGCAAGTGCTATGATGGCTAAAAGAGGGTCGATGGTCACTTGTCCCCAAACTATTTTAAAACAACTTTTCAAAAAAAGTGACAACTTTTTTTAATTCCAGGTCAAGAGTTTCACGAGTTATCCTGATGGTCTCCACATACTTGTTTTAACCAATGACAAATGCAATCTCGTCTTTAACAAACCAAACCATCAAAATCCACCTACGCTCATTTAAATGGGCCAGTGGTGCTGTGAAGATCTACACTGTGCCCTTGAGTGAGACATTTATTGAACCTGAATGATTTAAACAGTGTGTATCCCCCGAATCTTCTCTTTAGATGACCCTCTTTCTCCTTGTTTAATTTTTTTTGATCCTGTATCCATTTCTGCAGGTCCTTAGATTCAGTCAACTGTAGTGGAGAGACAGATGGGAGCTAGCGAGGAGTAGAAAGACAGTGTGTCCTAGACTGTGACTGGCATTAATGGAGCAGGGGTCTAGAAGCACAGTGTCTCCCCTCTCCCATGAGGCTTCACTCCATTTTTGCTGTACTGAAATGTAGAAGTTTTGACAGGGTTTTTGTAAACTGTTGACTTTTGTAGTTATAGAAATTGGCTACTAAAATTTGGTGTCATTTTAGTGTCAATTTTGATCACATCACACTTGTGAGCAAAAGGAGCTCACTTTTTTTGTCTTGCTTTTTAAATTTTTTGTTGAGATGGCAATGTTCAGTTTGAAATTCAATGCAAATGGCGGTATGTTGAAGCTTTACTATGGATTCTTTGATCTTGCTTTTAATTACAACCAAGCAAGGACATGAAGTCTCACTCCATGAGCCTTCTGTTCTCTAACAGTGCACACATACTCATTAAAATTCATAAGAAAAACTGCTACTTTTAAAGCTTTAATAAGCTTTTTGTAAGGCAGTGGAAGTCCACACCATATGAATAACAGCCATAAATTACCTACGAACCTATTTGTAGCCAACAAAGCTGCTTAAAATGATTTCAAGTGATAGATAACAATTACATTTGTTTTATGTTGTCATGGTTTTCCGGTCCTTGTACATTGTGTTAATAAATTGTTTTATTGTAAATTTAACATATAAAACATTTAATAATTAAGCCTCAATTTATTTTTCAATTAACTACAATTAAACAATTTCAGTTTTTTCTCTTTTTTCTTTTTTGTTATTTTAACAAATTTACTTTGTACTCTGTCAAGTTGCAATAATTGGTGAATGTCCAATTATTCCAAAAAACATCCAACGTCCAAACGGAAACCAATCTGCTGTGATCTGCTCAAGGGGTCTAATGAAGAAGTTAACGGCATAAATCTGTTTGAAGGTTAAATACAGAATTTGTAGTTTCGTAGACAGGTATGACTTTTGATTCTGACTGCTCTTCCATCTCGTCACTGAGCGGCAATCTTTTGGTAGTGATTCCCGTAACTCTCCTAATAAAAAAGCGCTATAAATAACAAGTGCAGCTCTCTTCTTAATCAGTTCTATACTAATAACCCAAAAAAGATTTGATTTGTCTAAAATTATTATTCAGATTGTTTTACTAGTTCTGGAGCGCAGACTGATGGATGCTCAAACAGCTGATATTACCTTAGTGGAGCTGAAATTGGAGAACACTTATACTTTATTTACGGTATGTGAGCTTTCGTCACTGTTTCATGAAAATTTAACAACAGGGAGAACCTGCTTTACAATTTCAGTATATAAATAAAAGTTTTTTTTATTTAATCTGTTCTGGATGTGTCACATACAGGTCACAATGCCGTGCTGCTGCAGTTTGTATTAAATAAGTTATACATAAGGTGCATGAAGGTTAAAACGTAAGGGTTTTCTACTGAAAAAGACAGCCATGCCTTCTTCGAGAATTCAGAGATAGGTAACCTCTTCGGAGTTCCACCCTCAAATCATGAGGGTAAGAGGAGACCAGTTTCATCACATGCTTAAGCATATTTAGTTCAAAACAGTATTTTATACTGTGAGTAGATTTTTGCTCATTTAAGTGGCACCCCGTTTCAGGAAATGATTTTAGATTTGTTTTAATACTAAATATGACTCGTGGAGCTTAAGGATCATTCATTCATTCACTCATTCGTTCATTCTCTCATTTGTCCAGCTAACAACTTACTTTGCCTTTTAAGTTCAGTTTTCTAATGGAAGTTCACTGAAAGTTAGATTTTCCATCTTTTGATTTTGAGCTGTATTCTATACGGTGCCGAACTTTCATGGCATGGAAGCACAATGGTGATGCACAAGCACCTTAAACGAGAAAACGTTGATATTTTGGATGGCGAAACATCAGTAGGTGAAGTACAAACTATCACTTCATCGTTAAATATCGCTCTAGATCTACTTCCACATTCTGTCCGTTTCTACCAGTTATAACGAAGGCAATGGCCGCAGTTTTGTTTTGCACTCACGCTCGCTAGCGTGACTCCCAGCA
The DNA here is from genome assembly GCA_900490495.1 of Danionella dracula. Taxonomy (NCBI): domain Eukaryota; kingdom Metazoa; phylum Chordata; class Actinopteri; order Cypriniformes; family Danionidae; genus Danionella; species Danionella dracula. The sequence continues at coordinate 5,406,138 of UELW01000056.1, forward strand.
GTGAACTAGAAAACTGTATTTTTTTCTTCAGAAAAGTTGTACACTGATCTACAGATTCTCTTTTCCGAGCTCAATATCTCGAGGTATAAGCGCTGATAATAAACGTATGAGAACTCTTTGTGATTTGTGTAAGATTAGGTAGAGCTACAAAGCTGTTTGAGCAGAAACAATCCTTCAGAGATCGCAGAAATGAGTTTTTGGGGTCAGCTCTTTGCAGGGGGTCCCTCGGCCTCTCCTCTAAGCTGCTCGTACATTGACAGAAATACATTTCTGCAATCTCTAAAAAGGATTATTTCTGCTCAAACAAATTTGTAGCTTGTTGACTATGTTACACAGATAACAAAGAGGTGTCGCACCTCTTTGGTTCATTGACTGCCAGAAGAACCTGCGCTGTTCTAAACAGAATGGAGAAGTAGTTGTGCAAGCAGCTCCTTAACTTCAGTAGTTCACTTGCACCACGCTAGCATTACTTTGCGCTATCAACTCATGAGAAATAGTGATTAGTTAAATGATGCTACTTTAAACTAGCTTAAATTAAACGGTGCGAATAACAGTAGAATATTACATTTAGTAATTGTTGAGCTTTTCAGGGAATGCAAGCAAAAGTTCATTTGTACACCAATGAAAATTATTATTTAATTTCATTTTAATAAAGACTATTAGCTTCTTTCATTTCTAGAGGAGTTATTTGTAGTCCACAGCAAAGTTAACTTGTCAACTACTTAATCTGTTTTTAAAATAAATGTTTAAATAAATTAGTTTTGCTCTTTATTTGTTTATTAATTTATTTATTTTATTCAACTCTGTGGTTTTTGCATTTTTTTAAAGTTTTTTTTAAGTTTACGTCTGAATAAATAAGACCCTGATTTTTGGTTTTATATAGTTATAAGTAAAACATGCATTTAGTTTTGTCCGATAAATCGAAAAAATTATCTGCCAACTAATCAATTATCAAAATAATCATTAGTTGCAACCTTACTCTTGTCTCAATATATTTTTCAGACTTCTTGGGGAAAAAAAAGTTGGGGAACACAGATTGTGTTGTCCTGATGGAAGAGCTAGGTCAAAGGTTCCAGAGCTAAGATCGATCCGCTGGCCCTGTCCTACATGTTCAGCTGACACTGTGATAGACCATCCTTGTTCCACATATCATAAGTCTGATATTTTTATGCAACACAAAAGACATCAACCAGGCATTTAGCGAAAATGTCATGACCCACGTGTGGCAATGTCCTGTAATTTATTGTAGCACTCAGATCAAGCAAACTAGCTGTTTGATCTAGATGAAAAATGCTGACGTGCAGAGAATGCCCAATCATCTCAGTTGTCTTCAAGATGAACCCTCTTATTTCTCCCTGTTCAGACACCTCCACATGAGCTCTAAAAACTTGTTAAAACTTAACAAAAAAGTTTGAGCCACTCGGAGCAAATGTCATTTTAAACCGGTTTGAGGAGTTTGGGCTCCATGCTAAGTCAAGAATGTATAGTTAGCATCAGGATCCTGCTGCGTTGATGAAGCTTAGTGCAGTGTAATCTGTCTCCCTAACAAGCAAGGACAAGCAGCCAGATTCTCCCAGGAGACGAGCCGCGCCATGGGCCTTGCTGCTCACACGGAGCCCTGATCTGCCCTGATTACCCCTGGGAGTTTCACGCTCATCTCAAACGTTTCCAGTATTTACAAGAATAAGGAAGCATTGGGTGTAGCTTAGCTGTACAGGGTGTCAGGGGAGCACAACACATTGTCTCAAGCGTAGGTACAGTGCTGATACGATGTTTCATTTATTGTGAAACTTGGCTTGAGCTATTTATCTTGCAATGGTTGGTTTATGCATGTGATTCATGTTCCATTTGCTTCAAATGTTATTCAGTGAGGTACTCAGGTGGCAAAAGTAATTTATCCCCTGCACCAGTGTAGCATTTTTGATTTGAACACAAGCACGACAAAGAAGTAAATGCAACACAGGTCAAAAGAATGCAAAGTGTTGGCATTACTTTTTAATGATTGCAGCGCTTTTCAGCTATTCATGAATGCAATATTGTGTCAGTTCATCACATTGTATTGCATTTCTGTCCTACGAGTGCTGCTATTACTTCAAGGTACACAAGATACAGAACTTTGCCAGCAGAGTTGACAGTTTCGCATTTATTGGCTGTCATGTCTGTGTTAATTAGAGGGAAAAAAGCCATTGGATCGGATCCCCACATGACCCAAGGTGAGCAGAGCCATGCCAGCTCCCTGCAAAGCTCTCATTGATCAGACCGAGCTGTGTGATTGAATTAGCAGAGACGCTAGCAGCCTCAGCTTGCCAGGGCCAGTACCTCGACAGGATTATTCACATTCCCTGTTGGGCAAAACACAGTGGAAGAATATATAAAAAGTGTCAGCCCAAAACAGAGGGTAAAGCAGAAACCGGTGATTTTAATGACGTGGCTTTTTTCTTGCATTGTATACATTATAATGATGTGATTAATGTCCAATGTACTTAAGTCTCCAAAATTAGTTATGTATCACAGGATGTTATTCTGCAAGCAGATTTAAAAGATATTCCAAGACTGCATAGAGTTAAATTCAGCAAACTTAAGTGTGGCATTATGTAAAGTTGCATCACTTATCTGGAGTGAACCTTTGTGTACTCGAACTGAATTTCAATCCAAATTGTTCCAGCAGTCAATGAGATCTCCAGGATTACAGTTTGTGTAGAAATTCCATCACCAGACTCCCAAACCATCACAAATCTTCAAGAACTTTCTTTGAGTCAAAGCTGGTTAGAATTTTCACCAGCATCCCGCTGAAACACTTAACTAGGTAATGCCTCCTAGTTCGATGAGCTCTTTGAATACGCCTGGCTATCAGTATGGTTCAGTTCTGTGGCATTTTCTCTGTTTGCTGAGATAAACACAGCACATCAATTACAGATCCTGTAGGTGGCAATGTGTTGAAGATGGTTACATTTAGGGTGAAATCCTTCATTTGCTAGTGATGTTTCTTTGGGGTTCTTTCTCATAATAAAACCCAGCCATATTACCTTGCAACTCAAGACGAGTGAAGTGAAGCATGTCTGAGCCCAGTTATTACCTGGATGGGAGACGTTTGCTTTGGAATTTAGTGCTAATGAGGCCAGCAGGGGTGCTAACTCTGTATGTACTACCCCAATGCAGTGACAGGGACTGACTGTGGATGTTACATCAAAAATAGAGGGGAAGTTACAAACATTATGAATGTTGATATTGCACCAATTATGTAATCACACCCCCCTGAAACATACAAATTAAGAAATCCTTCTTTTTCAAATTTCAGATGATTGTGCTTAGAAAATATTAACATATTTGTAATTATTAGTAATACAGTAGACCAGGGGTTTCCAACATCGGTCCTGGAGAGCCGGAGCCCTGCACATTTTTGGTTCAACCATCATGAAACACACCTGTGGCACTAATTATGGTCCTCTGATTGGTTGAAGTAGAGTAGTATACATACTACAGCAGGGTTGCAACTAAAATGTGCAGGGCTCCGGCTCTCCAGGACCAACGTTGGACACCCCAGACGTTGAATAAATTTTTGGACTTATAAGATGTTGTTTGATGAAGACAGATCATTTTTTTAAGCTTTAGACTCTTTACTGGCTGAACTAGAAACACATACATATTTAATATTTTTGTGAATAAGCCATTTTTACCCTTCCCAGAGGAAAATTATTTACAACTAAATAGTTTCAGAGAAACACGGCCATTACAAGAATTTCTTAGCATTGCATAAAACAAATATAAAAGTCTGAATGCAAATTTTCCCAAACATGTTACTTTGCCAGAAAATGCATTTAGCGTTTTCCAAAACTGTTACCTCACCAATTTATTGCAGTTTTATCCTGTTTTATATATATTTTGTTTATGTTTATTTGTTTGTAATTTTTTTTAAACGTTAAAACCGCAGACCCCTTAAATTAACAATAGAATCCCATTTTGGGAAAAAAGCTTAAAATTTTTTAAGGTTAAGGATTTTTATAGTTATGTTGATATAAAAAAATAAGAGTACATAGCTTAGTACATAGAGTACATAGAGCAGAAAAGCAGTTTACTGATCTCATACTTAGGAAAAGGACAAATCCATTACATACTAGGATTTGTGAAAGGCAATGTCTCAGTTTGTCCATTTCTATGCTCTTCTGCATGAAAAAAAGATCCGACATTGAAACTCTTTTAATCTAAACTGAATTAATTCTCAAATACTCTTATCAGGAATACTTTCCATTAAAGATACCTCCTGTTTGGTATTCTACTGCACTGAGCAGGGTTTTTTTAAGCCAACCTTTTCCATCTACAGTCTGGTCGTGTTGTATTCTTCCAAAAGAATATAATAAATGTAGAGAGAAACTATGACGAAAGAGGATGCCCGTGTGTCAATACATCTGTCTGGATCTGATCATCAAGTGTTGCCTCTTCTTAGATGTCTCTCACAGACGTCAAAGATGAAATCTCCTCAGAAGCCCAGTAGGATTTCCTTCCGTCTGTTGCCTGAAGCATCCAGCAGACGGATCCTTTTTAACTGTCCACATGAAATCAGCTCAGCTCTGTTGCTTATTCCATCCAGGTGTACTGGAGGAGTACAAATATGTCTCTGTATGTCCTTCCAGACAGCAGTGTATTTATCGTCAAAACTAAAACTACTCTGCTCAGTGCTGGATCATCCCATAATAATGCTTAAATTTAAGTCAGTATTAAGCCATAAAATAAACTCTCCAAAATGCAGTCATGGACACTCCTCCCATTTGTAGGATGCCTCATTGAACTTATTCTCGGAACTGTTTTTCTGTTGGGGCCAGAAGGAAAATCAGTTGGACTGAAAGCCGGCACTGACAACTTTAGGGTTTCAGAATGCACTTGAATGCTTCTATAGAACTATCAACTGGTCAAACAAAAAGGGTAACTTGTTACAACTCAATTTAACTTAAAAAGGCAGCTTTTGAGGCCACTGTTTGCATCTCGTGGTATATTGTTTAAATGTTGCAACAGTTTTTCTTGAGTACATTTTTTTATAAATAGGAGACACTCAAGACTGTTTGAGAGAGAGTGGAAGGTTACCATTTGGAATCGAACCTACTTCAATGACCACCAAGGTGACTAACAAAAGAATTTTATCAAGCAAGAGAGAAAAGAGAATTAACTAGGCAACAGGACTACAAAACAGACTCTACATTACTGGGTAAACCTAAATAATATTAAATTAAAAGTCACCAGGGTCCAGTTATTAAAATTTCCTCCAAGTAAAATGTCCTAGCTTGTATTTTATATCTTTTTTTATTTCCACATTTGTATATATAGAATAATTCCTTTCAAACATACAATATCAAATATATGTTTGACAGAAACCTACATTAAATTAATAAAAGTGCAAACAGAGCCAAATAACGCACACAATTACTCAACAATAAATGAAGAAGCTCTATTCTGGAAAACAAGTGCAAAAGACTCCTTTTTACTGAAAACTCAAAATATTAATAAAGTAAAATCAAAATGGCTATTTTAGGTGGAAAATAGGAAAAGAAGCACCTTTGCATAGTTTTGTTTTTACATTTTCAATGAGGTAAAATGGGTATTCAACTGTCCTGCAAGCAAGTTATTGGAATTGAATGGAATGGAGTCAGTGGCATTCTCATGCAGATATATAGGAGTACATTGATGAGCCTGGAATAACACTTGATTTTAACCATGAACATTGTAGAAAATGCTCACCCAGCTGTCTTTAAGCACTCTCACAATAATCCCATTGCTGAATGCCTTTTGATGTTGTGAACATAAAAGGAATGCCCTCAGTTACCATTCATTTGCGCGTTGCATGGTTATAAATGTATTCGTGATTAGTCCTGTATAGATCGCTCATACTGGAATTGCAGTTACTTTTTCACACTCTCACCTCGGACTTCAGGAGAAGCATTTGCTTACACAAGCTGCGCTTAGTTTCATAGTGACTTTTGGAGCAAGCCATGCCTTCTGTTTCCTTCGTCTCTTTCTCTCTGATTCAGTGCACAACACGGTAAGCACAACATTTGATTGACTCAACAGAGGTAAGCTAACGCCATATTAACCAGACTAACTGAGCCCACTGTCTGTTCGTGGGACATTTGAAGTAAACTATTTTCGCGAGTTATTCATGTATTGGTAACTTGTCCAGATAGAATCACCACTCTGTTCGATTGCAAACTGCAGTCTGCAATTTGGTGATGTCTGCTCTAGATTTAGTCTATTCAGAACGAAAATAAGAAGTATATACACAACTGACTTTTGATATTGTACTTACGGAATATTGATAGCTCTGTCCATAGCCACTGTAACCTAGGCATACATTAATCATAACTAAATGTTTTACCTTCGAAAAAGTGGTTTTGAAAATTGTTTTTTAAAAGGTGGACTTAAAACATAACACATTTGTGTTGGCTGGATTGAAGGGGCTAGAAACAGTTACAGTACAACTTGTGACTGAAGGTAAGACATGATCAATGAATTAACAGCAATACAGTAATGTGTTTTGATGGTGTGTTTAATTATGGATGCTTTCGCTCAGATCCTTGTAGTTGCTTTTTTTATTATTTGTACGTTGCTTAGCATGTACTTGCACTGGTCTCTAAAACCAACTTGAAAACGTGCCAATGACTGTAACTTTTAACATCTTGGTACAACAAAATAACAATTATTAAATTTCTATGGGAAAAATAAGTGGATTCAACCAGTCAGGGAGCAGCTTACCTCCCACTCCTTAGAAAAGTCACAGCATTATTTGACAAGAGTGTAACTAGTTATGGACATTGCTAAAACTAATGACAAGAGGAATGTTCTACTTGAGTTGATTTCTAGTGATGGTGACAGAATGGAATGCAAAGGGAGGAGTTACTTAAAAAGAAATGTATTTATATAGCTCTTTTTTCAGTTGCTTCTAAGCACGATTACACATTTTTTGATAGATCTGCCAGTGCATTTTCTCCATAAATAAAGTTAGCCACTCAGTCATTTGATGAGTAAATAAGCAGAGTTCTATATTTCTTCATATCCCAACCATTGTAGACCTTCGATATTTGAGGTCTATTGTGCTTACAACTGAAGGCAGAGGGGGCGGAGTTTACTGTGAGTTTTACACCAGCTCATTCTCAGAGAAATAAAGCATTTTTGTGATTTAAAATAAAACCCTTGGATGGATTTTTAATGTTTTAAATGGGATTTGCACATGCAAACACACATACACACACCCCTGAGGGAAATAAATCATAGGATCTTTTAACAGAGAGCGTAAGACTAGTTATGGGCTGAAAAGCTTGCAGGATGGTAATAACGCTGCTTTTTAAGGATCTTTACCTAACAAGGCCGAATAGACTGCCCACAGGCAATTATACCTGTTTGGCTCCTATCAACCTTCCCTGACATTCTTCCCTCACTTCCAGAGCTGAGAGTGTCAGGTTGAAGAGGATCAATCTTTGGCTTGTCAGGGCTGAGAGCTGAGCTGGTACTTGTTTGCTGTGAGTCCTGTAACTGTGGCCTTAGTTCTTCAAATCAATGCAATAATCACTTCTACCTCTCTCACAGGCCCTGAAGCTCTGCTTGCTGTTTGCTGAGCATTTCTTTCATCTGCTGTCAATTCACTTAGGGCTTTGTGGGGATGGGAGTGGGGAAAGAGTGCTTTGTTTTAGTGCAAAACAATGGTTGTGTGCACTTTGGTAACAATGCAAAGTGTTTCTGCTCTCATAATTGAAGATAGAGTGCTGTTAAGTTTTTTTTATGATAATGCAGTAGCATCACTGCTGATGTGCTCTTGCACAGATGACCCACCCTCCTTAATTACCTCATTAATGTTTCATCCTCTATAAGGATGTTTGGTGATGGTCTCTAGAGTAAACTAATGCAAAGACGAATGAAGGAGGAGAAGTTAGAAGGAAGTAACATTGAGACTAGTACAGAGGACATTTTCTCTCAAAGCAATTTAAACAGGATGTGGAAGATTTTGTTTAGGAAAATATCCATAATGGAGATTCTATTTCAAGTACAAATGGGAATTTGCTCATGTAGTACATTTCAGGGCATTGTAAAAATTGTGTATTTTGGTCATATAGATTTATAAAAGAGAAGGAGAATAATGGTTAAGTGTGGCCATCGCTTAAAGCTAGAATTTGTGCGTTTTAAGAGCTCTAATTGCTGTAAAGTAGTGTTTTTAGGCCATGCCCACATAGTTTTTCTCATCCCATTTATAGAAAAACTACATCCACATGAGCATGAGTAGAAAAAAACCCTTCCAAAAGAAAATGTTTGGACTTTTCTAGTCAATCTATACCCTCTGTTGAGTATGTTGAAAAATATTTTATGCATTGAAATAATGAACAACAACTTTCATTCTTTGGAAAAGATTTCTTTTGCAATCGGTTTACAACAGAGTCACAGAACTTACAAGTTTGCACTCATTGGAAAATCTGAACATTTTCTGTGAAAACCAACACAAATAGGTCTTAGATCATACTTAGTTTTTTTCCAGTAAGCTGTGAGATGAACGGTCTTGATTACTGTGAGCTGTTGCTTTTCGGAACGCTGTGAGGGATCACTGTAATCCAAACACTTGATAACTTGATGTTTTTCATGATTTCTTGGAAAACTGTTGGCCTAAAACAGCTTGTTTAATGGTAAGAACCTCCCCCAGTGATGAGACATGCAGGTTGATTTGTTTGTGCGTTAGTCAATGCTGTATCTTTAGATAACTGCCCGAGTACAGAATTGTAGAGAAATACAGATGTTTAGTTGAGAAATCGAGGTTTTACTCTAGAGAGAAATTAAAAATAAAAATGTGTTTTCATTAATTGTATGTCATTTTAATAGACTGTATAGGGGGTGATTCTAGAATGAGATAATTAGGGTCCTGAATATTCAGCTACTCAATACGTAGTGCACAGCAAAAGCCTTTAAAATAAAAAATAAATATACTTATCATCAATAAACAAAATAAAGGAATCTCCTTTCATAATAATACTAGGTAAATACTATCATATGGTTTACTGAAGTAGTGTTTATTTTGAACAGTGGAGTTCTATTACATGCAAATGGAAAGTAATTGTTACTTAGTACACATGATGTCTTCTTCTGTACACAAGAATTGAAAGAACTTGTGAGCAAGGTTACTTTTTAGAATAAATTACAAAGTAACTTTATTTTCGTTATGATAAAGTGACCTCATACTGTACCTGATGTTTTTTGTCACATTCACAAGTCAATATATACCTTCTTATAGATTCCAACTTTCCAACAGTAATTTCTTTAATTGTATAACCAAATTACAGGTGCCATTTTATGTTCCTTTTAAATAATTTATGATAAATATTTCTTTCACTTCCTGGTAAGTCATTGTGTGGGTTCATTGAGATGAGCTGCATTAGCACTTCATCTGATTGGATCGTGGGTGGTGCTATGGCCATCAAGCTTTAGCTCCCAGAAAAAGCAAATAAGATCATGAACCATCTGAAGATGACTTGGAGCATGTTTTTGAAAAGGGAACAACACTAAAACGTGCTAAAATTGTCTGAACCGTTGAGTTTACATGAAACGACACCTTTAAATAGATAAAAATCATCAACTTATCTTTGTAACCTGTTTATAGTTTTACGTTTGCATTCACCTCGATGATCTGACTATCCAGCAGACTCCTGTGATCCTATCTAGGTTTAATACGTACGTGTAAGGAGTGAATGTATTCTTTATCTAATGAATAGACAAATGCACGTCTACAGATGATAAACTACTCTGTATTAACATTAAACAATAATTGAACAACTGGAAAACAGCTTATTGGAAAGGATCTTAGATAGACAGAAGAAAATAGACACATTATTTAAGCAACGTCAAACCTCAATCCCCCATTCACCTAACTGTGACGCATCAAGAGAACAATGCATGAAATGAATAAACAAATCACTGCCATCCGTCGCTTGTCAAGAGGAAGGGTTTAGAACACCAAATAGACCAGGCAACACACGTCGTTTCTTTATTGAATAGTTGTCTCCCTCATCTGCCCTGTGACTGTGGCTCATTTTTCATGTCTCTGCGACCGCCAGGAGAGCTAGATGTCCTCTCGTTATTCTTCTGTATTTGCGACTGATGATGAATACTTAAACCTCGTCTTTAGAGTGCATTTCACTCTTCGCATTTGGATGGAATGAAGGAACTCATTCAGCATGAAAAACCGCTGAGAACGCAGTGTCTCTTCTTACCCGAGAGCCCTTTTCCTGCCTTTTGCAGGTTTTCAGACCGTAGGGTTTACTTCTAATAAAAATGGGTGACATTTGCTAAAGATTGTGGCATGGTCACGATCTCCTTAGAGTCCTTCGGATGACTCCATCTCTCACTGGAAAGTGCAGGTTTTGTCCCAGGATGCCCTCTTCTCAGTGTCACACCGCAGGGTTATTGATACTAATGTAAATGTTGCTGCATAAAGCATATAACTGAGTTATTTATATTCTCTTGCACTCAAGGCAAGAGTTTATTCACATCTCTTTGCGGTGCTATTTAAAAAATAGAATATTCTAGATTTATATTAAATGAATTTTATTGAATAGCTTACATTATACTTCTGAGGCGTGTAAATGTAAAATATGCAGAAATTTATGAAGTAGGCAGAAAAGACTTTGAACAGAACATTAGGTTGATGTATAGAGGGAAGCTTTTAAAAGGTTTGAAACGAGGTGCATTCATCAGAACTTTATAGTCAATTGAAATGGGTTCATCGAGCTGCTCATATACTATTTTATTTTATTTTTTCAAATGCTTCAATAAAACACTCTCATTTCCTTTTTAGCATAAAGATGGTGATTTTATGGACTGCTGGGGACATCTTTAAGACCACATACTTCATGATCAACGAAAGCCCGCCACAGTTCCTGGTTTGCGGTGCCCTTCAGATTTTGATGGACATTGCCATTCTGCTGCAGGTCGGTTATTATGGTCAGGACGCCAGAATCAAACTGGGATGAGAGCATTGAGAGGATGACAACACTCTGGGCTCGTTTTAATGTGTACACTCAACTTTCTTAAATTCATTTTTTTATGTCAATGTTTTCGTGCCAGGGGATTTCCTTACGCAAGTTTAAAGCAATTTGTTTAATATCTAAAATATTAAGAACTTGACATAAAATTATAAATATATTTTTTTAATTGAGTGTAGTGGGGTTCAGAATCTTCAGGTTTTCATTACAAGCAACGACTGTACAGCTTATTTTTAATTTAATTAATCACCGATATTTTCATCCATTTAATAGTTACAAGTAAAAGTAGATCTTATTTTCAAAATTACTTATCTTGATGAATGTGTTTGTTTTAAATAGAGAAATTTCTATTCTTTACTTTAATTAGATTTAATTAATGAATGAATTAATTTTTTTTGTCTCTTGCATGCTGTGCAAATTTATTTTTTTGCATTTAAATTATTTTATATCTTGCCAAAACATGTGCATTATACATTAAAAAGAAATGGCAAATGTTTGGGCCGTAGACTGTTATTATATATTATTATACCAATCAAGAAAATGCTAAGACTAAACCACTGAAAGATTAAAGAGTAAAATAAACAATTATGTTGAATCAATACATTAACCTTTGCTTAATTAATGTATGTTTGTTCATAATTAATACAATAATGAATGGAACATTGTGTACCTAATGGGATGAGATGCGAAATGTTATTGTCACAACACTTTAGCTAACAAATGTTTCCTTTTTGTGAACCTGTTTTTTTTTTAATTGCATCTTACTGATGCATGTAATTCCTGAAATGTTCTTTTTGTTTTTAGTTTAGTTTAGGCTTTTCAGTTAAAGGATTGGTTGTTGGACAACTATTTATTGAAGCAGTAGACTGATGTTAAAGCCTGAGCCTTTTAGGTAAAATTCATTTTTCTTTGTAATTTGTAAATTTACGCTAACAGAATAAATTAGATGTACTATAGTTATGTAACAGAACACCAAATACATTTATTTTCCTTGAATTAATTAGGGCCTAGTAATGGGCCTAGCAATGGAAAATAAGTGCTCATGAACTGGGAAATAGCAAGTCTTTTGGACTCAGCAGCCACATCCTGATTTATCTAGTCAGTAAAGATTGGGTTAACTAAACAGCGTACGATCAATGCAAATCAAAATAGCATCAACTACCTGTGACATTTTTGTAACTATGACTACTGCTGCTCTGAAATGTACCTCCATGTTTTTGCAACAAAAAAAGGAGTCGCTTGATTTCACACCTGTGTGAAGATAACTTTAATGTATAGTTGCACTGGATCTTCTCTGTTTGTTTCTTTCACACCACCGATCATAGTTTGTGAACTTCTGGCCAATCAGAGAACATCAGAATAAATGGGTTCAAAAAGCAACTGAAAACTCTCCTCTTCAGGGAACACCTACTTAAAAAAAACCTGTTTTTATTTTCTTCCTGCTTAGGTTTATTGATCAGTTGATACAATTTCTATTATGAGAAGCTGAGATAGACTTTGACGGTGTAACAGATTGCATATTGTCTCTCCCCTAATGTAAGTCGCTTTGGACAAAAGCGTCTGCCAAATGCATAAATGTAAATGGGGATTATATTGATATTTTTATTATAATTGTGATTATGATTGATACAAAATCAAGACAGTTCAAATATACATTGTTAAGTACATCACTTTTAAAGTCCTTGCTAAAAAAAAACAGTTCGTGACACCTTTAAAAAACGAGTTTTAGCTACCTTGCCTTTAATCATCCCTCTTGTGTCAATCCCAGCTATAATGGTGCCTTGACCCAGATGTTTGACATTTAAAACGATCAAGTAAAATATGTCATTATAACCACAATCAATGCCAAAGACTGTTATGCTTTGAGCGATCTTGGGTTTCCAATGTTCTTCAAAGATGACCAAAGATTACCACTTCATATAGCCACAACATGTCATATGTTTATAACGTTTGCTCATGCACATCACACAGATATGAAGGGCAGTCTGCCCGATAAATATTGACATTTAGACTGTTTTTATGTCCAAGCTGATGACTGTGTTGGGTATGGGAGGTTTAGGGGTGGGGGCCACAGCCAGTTAGCTACTGTATGAGGACTCCATCATAGAATAGTTCCACTCTCTCTATTACGTTACCATTCACACAAACAAAATGCTTGATTTTATTAAATGTACTTTCTTTTTTATTCTTTGTTTCCCTTGTAAAGCACTTTGAATTACACTGTGTGCGAAATGTGCTATACAAATAAACTTCCTTACCTAATTAGGATGTCTTTGGAAAATAAGCCACTCATTCACTGATTTTGGCACTGGAAGAAAACAGTGACTTTGTGTAGTAGAATTAATTTTTGCAGCAAGACATTGACTAAAATCTTTCCTAAATGAAGGCTAGAAACCGTCGACTAAATCCCAATTCCCAGAGGCAAACTCAGCCTGCCACCTTCGCTGGTTTCCCTCGTCTGCCTACTCTAAGACGCTCCCGATTGGTGTGTGTGTGCGGGAAATAGTGAAAAATCAGAATATGCCTTTATTCGCATACTTTGTTTCGATCCACCGTGAAATCCATCTCTCAGTGCTCATCTTACTCGCTTCGACTTCTTTACACAGATTCCATTTGCACCTAGCTAACATGTAAATCACTTTCTAACCATGGTCTGAATGCTCTGTGGGTTTTTTTCTGTCATTATATCCATCGTAGTCATTTGTTGGACAAAGTTTTAATGTTTTTTTTTTGTCGCTGCCAGTGTCTTAACTTTCAACTTTATATCACCTATTTTGGGATAGAATGGCTGGGTTTTAAGAGGATTGACTATCAGAGAAAAAGCAACTGAATCCATTCAATATATCCAATTTATTTGAAATGATGGACACAGTTTTGGTTACTTATTTAAAAAATTAAAAAATAAAACACGTCATTATTGTTTAATATATATTGTTGTTTAAAAGGTTGCACTGGAAAAAAAATTGTAATCACTGAAAAATCACCAAATAATGGAAAGAAACTATAAAATCTGTTTTATAAAATACTATTGGCCAATCTTATATGTTTTTAAATTCTAAAATTGTTTCTCTTAAGCCAATAATTATTTTTTATTGGATGTTTTGCTGATATGGGTTTTTAAAATATTAAATGTTTTTAAATAATCTTGGTTGCAGATGTTTAACATAATCATTATTTATTTACTGTGTAATCTGCATTATTTAAAGTGATACATTTATTAATGTTGGTATATAATATAGATGAAACACCAAACAAACAAATATTTGAAGACAGTCAAACTAAATATAAGAATTAAATAGTTTACTTAAAATGTAGATAAATAATATCTCAGGGGGGCTTAGCGAGGAAGAGAAGGCATTGATTTTTATAAATCTCCTAGGAATGATGGTGCACTGTGATTGGCTGCTAATATGACATAGACGATCTGTGAACTGTTCATCTCTCACGGATTCGATATGTTTTGATCCATTGTGCTTTCCAAGTTGCAATTGTGCAAGCAATATAATTGGCCAGATTGAAGACAGCAAACACTGATCATCAACAAAAAACTATGTATACTATACATCAGGCCAACGATTAATCTCTCTACCTCTATAATTTCAATGACAAATTTAACCTTCAATGGCAAAATTTAGTTACCAAACTATTTTCCTAAAAATTCCCTGCACAGAAAAACGGGGAGCAACATTTCCACCAGCCAATCCAAGGCTGGTATTGATGGGAGACTTATTTTCCTTCTAAATAATTCACATATATTCAATTGTTAATTGAAAGCTGGAAGAAGTGACTTAAGTCCTCAAATGATGACAACTCCAATGGCGTTAGCATTGATCTGAGGAGAGGGGAACATGGGAGATCAGATCACAGCACAACACCGGTTTAACGTGGCTGCAAAGAGGATGACATTGGAAAGGCTGTTCTCATCAAAATAACCTTTTCCATCAATCAAAGACATCAATCAGAATGTCTTTTCAGAAGCATCACAAAAGGGCCATGCACTAAAAAAAATTTGTATACTTTTATTTAGAATGGACAATGTTGTTAGCCAATTTAAAACATTTACTTATTAAATTACTTTTTGACAAGCATAACTGTTAAAAGCTGTTACTTACACGAACCAATCATGGTATGATATTTTGCATTTTCAAAACCAACTGGAACCATTGTTCACATAGCCAGTGTAGTGAGGCCTTTCGCGACTATTTGTGTTTCATCAGCCAATAATTGGTGCTAAAGTTGCTTCCTTGTCCATAATGGATTTAATGTATTGGATAAAAGTCTTTCTTATACTTACCTTCTAATATTTTATCATTCATTTGATTAGATTTAACATGTTGTCTCTAAAAAGAAATGATGATATATTTTCTTGTGAATTATGAACGTCTCACTTAGAGTGCTAATAGTTTACTTGTGTGCGGGGGCTTTTTTTTCTCCGGGTGCTCTGGTTTTTCGTTTCTCGCACAACATACTTGATACTCTATTCCCCAAAATTGGCTAAACTAGGTGTATATTACATGATTACAACACATTTTCTTCCTAATAGTAACTCCCATACACAGAACAAAAGTAATTACATATTCTTTTAACTTTGAATTAATTTACTTTTTTATTTAAATAGTGTATTCAAATTCTATTCTTACCCCATAATACTAACCATTAACCAATATGAATTTCAACTTAAACTATGTCAAATCCACATAAGGTCTTTTATTTGTGAAGCTCCTATGAAGCAACAACAAAAAAGAGCTATATGAATATATTTCAATTTATTGATTAATCCTGTTAAATCATTTGACCTTCTCAAGCCCTTGAGGATTCTCACACACTCTTGTTTTGTTCAAGACTCATTGAAACGTTTCTTCTGTTTCTCTTCATAATTATCTTTGTTTTGTTAGTTACACATGACTGATGTAAATGGTTTTTCCAAGCTTTATAACTCTCTCAGCAGAGAGGAAATCGCACTGATGAGCAAGACGGTGCTCTATTATGTGTGTAATGTTGTGTGATAATGACTGTTTAATGTTGCCGTAATGCTCTGAATGCATTTCGTTTTGTCATTCACGTCAAAAAAGTGCCTTGAAAAATGACATGCCTGAGTCTTTAACCTTTATTTTTTCATTTTCAACACCCTTGGAACAAATGTAAACTTGTGGGCAAACAAAATATGTTCACTGATTTTCTCGAAAGCAGTTTGCATTAATAGTAACACTGAAAATTCTTTTTTTCTCTTTTTTTGTCAAGTTCCATTAAGCATGACATGCTCAAATGAACAATTTGTGTGTAAAATGACTAAGTTGTCGTCATAATTATGTCTCCTTTTACTTTTCAATAAATTCAACCAAACTCTTATATCAAGATTTTTTTAATGCAAAAGTAGTCATTTTGTGTGATGAATTTCCATGTCATCATGTTGTACAGCATCATCTGTGTTTTTGATGTTTCTATTTTGTGAACGATTTGTATTTGTGAAAAGCCACGGTCTTGATTCAGTAACATCTGCTGCATGACTGCACATTTGAAACAACATGTAAATGACTTGTGTGACCAGTGTGGTGGGGTGTAAAATTGAAAATTCCTTCCCCAGGTTCCTGCGCTGCGCACGAGTGACAGGAGACGGTGAGGGAGGATTAGGAGAAATAAAGACGACATCTCTGATCACAAAGAGTTCGGCTTGAATGTAACCCGTGGCAAACCTCTGTCTCAAAGTCATGGTACTGCACTTTACATGCCTCGAGATTCCATGGCTGTCAGCAGTTAAAAATAGTGCATCAAATATTGAAGCTTGTGGGGAAGACTGGATTATAGATGAGGATACCTGTGTCCCTCTGTTAATGAAGAAGCATGCATTAATGATGTGCAACAGGATGCTAGATTGATGACTGGGGGATTCCTGGCAGATCTGGGAAGTTCTGATGCAGGGAATGGGAGTAGAGTTTCCACATTTGCATGCATTTTATCCCTTTGTAAACTCCATTAGGGACAAGAAAGTGGTGGACGCTTCAGCTTTCAAATGCTTCAGCTCCTCTGAGACATATAAATCCAAAGTAAGGGATTTCACAACCCAATCAGGTCAGATTTAAACCCATTTTTACTTTAAGACTCGATCATCATTGGCAACTGAAAAAGGCACCAGAGTGAGGCGCTGGTTGGTTCTGTGCTAAGCCAAGAAATTCCCTCTCAATGGAGTCTGGCTTCCTTCCACAGTTGGAAAATTAAGAGTTTGGTGATGAAACTGAAATTTAAATACCCTTTAAAGCTTCTCTTTTGCTAGATTGCAAACACTATCTGGAATGGATATTAACATTTGAGCTAAACCAATGGCAGTTTTAGAACAATTTTAGCTTAGAGCTGGTATTGTGGTTCTGAAATGTTGAGTTGTGTTTTTTATGTCTCAAACAACAGGATGACACCAAAGCAAGGTCAAAAAACACCTTAATTATGTTATAATTTGAATTTATTTCTACCTGCTTTTTCAATGACTCCAAAATTATTTGTTTTGCAAATTGTTCATACAAAACTATTCCTTTTTGTGATGCAATCTGCAGCGATTGGTAGTTAAACTCAAGTGTGCTGTTATTGGATACAGCGTCTAGCGCATCAGAAATAATGCATCAACTGTTAGCATCACATTCACTGGTCTGGACTGGGAGGAAGATGCTGGCCCAAATACAGTGGAACTTATCCATTCTTTATGAAAGCCTTTTTGCAAAACCTGAGTTGAACATATGTAGATTTGTGAAGCAGTCCTCATGAAAATGGTGTGTCGGTGTTGTACTACTGAGGTGAAAAGATGAAGCTTCACCATCGTTCCCTTACAGCCTCTTCTCTTAGCAGAGAATATAAAGATGTGAATCCCTCACGATGGAAATAAACTGTTCCTCAGCACGATGCAACCGAATCACAACCACTAGCAGCTATGTTTGGGGAACACCTCTCCAGGTAACCTTACGAGAGCGGTGGGAGGAGCTTTGTACAGTTTGGGCAGTTCTATGTCACTTTTCGATTTCGTTTCAGTGAATCTGAGTCAGCACTTTTTTTTTATAGAAGATAACTTTAACACACAAATACGTTCATGAATAAAGTTCAACTGGATGGTCGATGATCAACGATTGGATGACGTACAGCTATGTTACCCACAGCGTGAAAGATTATTTTCAAACTGTCATAATACTGGCTCTTTAAACTACTTCTTCGAACCACTAAAAGTAAACTGTTTCATTATACATTTAGTTTTCTCGTCAACGGAAACTGCTGTGGCAGATGCAGGTGCATGAGACTGACTGGGACTGGCAGCTGAGTCGAACACAGAGCCCTACTCACATCTCTGAACCTAATTTACTCACCTAAAGCTCTGCTGCATCTAATCAATGTCTGCTGGTTCGAAGACCAGACAGACAGGTATTCTTCAGCGTGGTAATCAGCAGGGCAGTCATTTAAATCAAGCTGACCCATAGAAACCTATCTAAAATATAAAGTTTACTAAGCAGAGTAAATCATTAATGCTAGCACTTCAACTCTTTGAGAAACTTGTGATTTAAAGTTGACAGTTATAGATTACAGAAGGTAGAGGGTGAGTATGGCCCTCTAAGACGTTTTTGAAGTTACAGGTTTAAGGAGTTTGTTAGTTAAATTTAAGTGATGGAAAATCCAGGTTAAGTTCAACATTTTGGAGTATTTTAAGGATAAAAGTGTGGTCTGGAAGATTCTAGACACTGAGATTGAGTGAATGCTCTGGCTTCTGTAGGAGCTGAGCATGCAATCAGTTTGGATTCTAGAGTCACCCCTGAGCTAAATTACTTTCTATGATCAGAAAATGGGGTTTAGTATACACTAGTAAAAAAATATATAACTTCATTTTGTTTGTCTATGAGAAATTTAAATAAAAAATTAGTTTTTTTTTCCTCTAATCATATTTATCCAGATTACTGGTAGTTATGTGTGCGCGTGGGTGAGTTATGCAAATAAGCACAAATTTGTAGTTGTACAATGTTAATACACGATCATCAAATTGTTATTTGATTGTCTTGATTCATTTACCATTTTACAAAGCACAAGAAGTAATATGTCATCTTTCTCAACTCTTTTTGCTGAAAAGCTGCACGTATGGGTGGACCAACTAGGCATATACTTTCTGCCCTGACTCCTAGCAGTCGATATGAAGCGTTAACTATAAGGAGTAGGGCAGAGTGAGAGACATGGAACTGGACCTTATTCTTTACTATATATATAGTGAGATATCAGTGCTGTCCTTCCTTTTACAATAGGTCTGAGGTAAAATCATGTTTGAATTTAACAATTGGCTGATCGTCCTCTGTCCACTCCATAATTTTGCACAAAGTGGCACAAGGCTGGCAACACCACTTACTTACATTACATTATTTAACACCATATGTATTACGTCTTCAGCTTTTTAATATTGTTTTACACTACTCTGAACATATTTTTATTTTATGCAGCATACCTTGACAGTGGACACGCACGCACTCGTTGGATGTACTAAGCTTTAGTTGCCCAAAAATCTCTGTGTACTGTCATTCCTCAGTTTTACCCAACGTTAGACCGAAAGGATGCACTTCCATCAAAGAGCGCTGTGATGACTCAGTGGCTGTAATTGCTCACCGAAGCCCAGCGCTCCCCTTGAGTACGATGTGTGTCGCGTGCTGTAACGTGTTCATCCTCCGTGCCTTCTCATCGTCATTACGTCTTATTCATTCTTTGTTTAAACTATGTCTGCCACAACAGGAAACAGGAAAAGTTGAAACCGCTTTCATTTTTTTAAACGAATTATACAATTTATATTAATCGCATGTGTTAACATGCTCATTTTTGACGGCACTATATATATATATATATATATATTCTTCCACCCACTTACTTTAACAGTGCATCATGGGATTTCATCTATCCGCTCCTGTATAAGAGGTTTTGTTTGGGGAAACTGAGGAGTTGATTTCTTACAGATCAAATAGCAGAGTAATTTTGCTCATTACTCTCAGTGGACCTTCTAATGACACACTGGTTGCTTTTCCTGATAATTGCTTATATAGCTTTGTCAACCAGATGTAATGTGACCTGGTCTTTCAGTCTTAGAACCGTTTCTCCTTTGTAGATACTGTAAGTGAATAGGGAAGCTTTTTGTTGTTTGAGCTTTATGAAAATGACTCATCACATTTGTATTAATTACCTTCAATTAACACAGGTAATTACAAATTTGACAAAGGGAACAGTTTGATCTGCATGTTTCCAAACCACACAAAGCTACACAAGCTACAAATGAAATTGTGTGTCTCTTAAGATTGAGTGGGCACAGGATAGTTTGTTCCTAATTGCACTGCTAAGCTAATGGGGTTAAAGGGTCAGATGGTACTTTAGAACTTCGCTTAGATAGCATTACATATATCATTACACCGGTTTGCACGTGATGAACACATGCTGAGCAAGTCAATTTTCATTTCTCTGCAACACAATGGTTGCAGGTAAGGGTTTTAGTATGTAGTGTTTAGTTCAAGGTGTCTAAGAACTGATGAGACAGGATATTATCAAACAAAAAAACAGTTGCCTAGTCTCTGACGCTAATATGCAATCCACCAAAGTACAGGCTGGAATACCATAAACAAAGAATACTATAGTTCAAGTATCATTACCAGACCTTGTGTGTTTGTGTCCAGTTTGTCACCCAACAAACTTTGAAAGTAAAATCTGAAGGCTCAAAAAAACGTATTATTTTAGTTGCGTTAAATCACCACCTCTTTGCCCTTAGTGCTTGCACTTTTGTTTGATGGACTCAGTTTCTCCTCCAGTCGCAATCTACACTTCTGCACACAGACTCTCTCACAGTTATCCCCTCATCCTGTATGGTACTAACAAACCAGTGCCATGTTCTTACCTTAAAATGAGTAACTGTCTCCCCAGGTCTACATGGCCTATGCCAGAGAGTTCTCCTTATTTGGGTTGTCCCCAAGTGATCCTCATGGCTCTGACACATTAACTCGATGCCAATGAACTAGCAATGATGAAGTCCAACTTTGTTGTTGCCTTTGCTGGCTATGTCTGTGGGTGTTTGGGTAAAAACCTGAGGTCGAATACACTGAACCAACAACATCCGGCTACAAACTAGAAGGTAATTTCCGTGGGTTCGTGAGGAGATAAACCTTTTTGTGCCTGCAGATGTCAGTAGTCTGTATTTAAATTCCAAGAACAGAACCTTAGAGTGTAAGTTTTTTCTTTCTGTCATACAATGACACTCTTAAATCAATCTAATGAGCTTGTTTTAAATAACTTCCTTCCACACATCCATGGTTGGTTCTGAAAGAGGTTACGAACTGCAAGCCAGTTCCTCTTGACTCAATCATTTGCCTGTTGTGTCACTTCAGACATTGAAGAGGAGCACATGGAGGACTTGAATGTGAACAGCCTATGATGGCAATCTTTTTTGCCAACAGCCACAACTTCTGATGTGAACCCAACCTGCGGAACACACTGAACTAACATGCCTCATCAACATGCACCAATTGCCCAATGAATACTGGCTTGTTGTGTCTGTGACTTTATTTTCTTGAGTACTGAGTACTTTTTAAACTATCCTTACCTGTTACTAGGGTACCTTGGCTCTGATTCCTTTTCAAAGGATTCTTACCTGTGCTAAATGATCTTCTGCCTCGAAATCCTTTTCAACAGATCCTTGTCTTCTTCAAAGGGTCTTCTTGATCTGAGTTCTTTTCAACGGATCCTTACCTTGTGCCAAAAGATTCTCTGATTTGAAGTCCTTTTCAAAGCATCCTTACATTTGCCAAAAGGTCTTTTATTAGAGTCCTTTTCGAAAGACCCTTACATTGTGCCAAAAGAAGATCCCCTGGCTCAAAGTCCTTTTCAAAGGTTTCTTACCACTTATCAAGGGGTCCTCTGTCTCTGAATAATTTTCAGTAGGTTTGAGTACTTTTCAACCTCTCCTAGTTACTGCACCTCTGCCAAAGGGCCCTCATTTTCAAGAGAGTGGCTTTAAAAGAATCCAATTCAAATGCTTTTTTTTCTAAGCCATCTTCGAAGCATCCTTAGCACTGCCAAAGAGTTGTCTACACATTGACAGTGTTTTTAAAACACATAATACCTTGCAATTTTATGCTTAATAAAACAATCTACTGATTTGCTACACAATATTTTATTCTGCTAGATGCAAACAATTAAACGCAAAACTATTTTGTGGTCCAAAAATGATAAAGCAAACCATTTCTACCAACTATTGTAACGGCTAATCTACAATAGAAACCATGTAACAATATCATTGCAGAATGTTGAAAACATTGCAATCAAGATCAAATTAATCTTAAAAGTGGTTAACATTTTGGTACACTTCAAACAAGTCACTAGCACTATTGCAGTACATTAGCAGTTTCATTTTTACCACAATTGCTTCCTTAGCATTTTTTCATGAAATCTTTTGTGTAAGATCAGGCTTTCAACTCAGGGAAACTACAAAGCCTGCATGATTCAAGTAAAAACTCCCTCCCTGGCTTTGTCCCTGAGCACAGTTTCTGCTGTTTGAGATGATTACCAGCATGGCCGCTCTTGTGGACTTCCCTAAGCGACTTTCCTTGAATGCCCTCAGGCTCCTTTGCTCTAGCAATTAGCCTCAGAGTGATTGAGGGCAGTCGCCATCTCAGCTGGAACCACATGGCTACTACCATATTTAAATCAATATCAATTTCTTTCCTACCAATTACAACTTTTTCTCATTACTGCTAATTCAAATGAAACAGTCACTAATCGGGTTGCTTGGCGGTGGAGCTATTTTCTACTCACAGGTAATTATGATCCATGTTAAATTACCATTGAAAGTTTATGATCCGCATGAGCCATTCCCTTACATTCCCTCTGGAAAGTATCGATTTATGATTTTAGCATACTGGAGGGGGATATATTACCTTCACTGATAAAGTAGTCATTGTGTTCTCATCCATGCCAAAGGCAGACTACAGCAAATTTCAGTCTTGAGATTTAAAAAAAAGGAATGAAATCGGTGGTAATTATGCATAAATACTACATTAAGGCAGCTGTTTAATAAGAAAAGAGGAACATTTATTTTTTGTTATTGCCACACACCACTAGTTGCTGTTAATGGGAACTGTTCAGAACTTGTCCTGATTTTCCTAACAACTTTATACTTTATACCAAACATTATGTCTTAAGCTATGAAATGTGGATCTCTTGAGATTTTATACATTTAAACATTTGATGTTTTGTTAGCACAATGCTTTTTGTATCTGTTGGTTATGCATAGATTTCTGTAGAGGTGCAATCCTCCTCTCTCAATCTGACCAAAAGAGGACTCGGAAGTATTTGGAGACTAATTTGCCATATTTTCATTTTCATCATAGCTCTATCTAATGAATATATGTTCTTCAGATATTTTACACCCCTAAAAAACATTCCACACACTGTTATGTATAATGACAGAAATGAGCTTATCTTTTAGAGCAGACTTGTCAAACTCAGGCCAATTTTGGCCCGCACTACAATTATATTTGGCCCGCGAGATAATTTCAAATATGTATTACATCTGGCTCATTATACAGCGCACGTACTGCTAAAGGTGCTTACACATAGAACGCGTCAAGCGCTGGGTGGCGTTAGCGCAGCCATTCATTGTGTATGTGCGACGTCAGCGACACTTTTCTTCGTGTCTTAAAACACGAACCGAAGGGAAATGAAGCAGGCTCGATGTGTGGCAATCGTCCCGCAATTGCGGCAGCATTTTTCTACGAGTGCTGGAACTGTTTGTTTTGATTGTCGAAAATGCTGCGGCATTGGCGATACTCGGGGCTCGAAGTGTCAGCATTTTATGTGGCTGTTTTTTTTATTTTGTATTATTTAATTATGATTATTATTTCACCAGTATTATAGCAGTCTTTCTTGTCAGTTTTAACAATTTATGCACTACATATTAAACTTTTTTAAAGGGACATCACTGAGAAAACTCTCCTCTATCGCTTAGCTTAGCTTAGCTTAGCAGGGGCTTACTGCTCCGCATCGGGAACTCGCAGAGCCTGACTCCAGAAATTGATGCACTTGCATGTAAAAAGCGATGCCAAGTATCTGGCTAGGACCCATGAGCATCATCAGAGTAAATTAACAGTGAAAAAAACTAAAATGGATAAATATTATTTTATTTACTGATGGCATGGTCTGTTCAAAGTTGAGAGAGATTTTTTTAGGTGTTGGCCTTGATGGTCTGTGATGAAAAGATTTAGGTTACAATTAAAATGAATAAATTAAAGACATAGAAGCCTGATATTTTTTTCAGTTTTTGTTTTTATAATTTTTTAAAACCTGTTCTGGTTTCAGTATTTAAGCAAAAATTAAATTGTAATATATGAGGATGGTTAATACAGTAGTTTACTGTATCTTAAAGATAATAAAAACATTATTAAATTAATAAAAAAAATTGGTCTGGCCCTCGACAATGTTCTTTTTTTAATTTTGGCCCTCTGTAAATTTGAGTTTGACACCCCTGCTTTAGAGTGAGCGCTAAACCAGTAAACACAATAAACCGGTAGAAATTTGGTCTATCATCTCAATGGGGTCACTTGACGGTGCAGCAGCCGTGAAAGTTTTTTGTGTTAGATTATTTATTTATGCATTTTCAGATATAAATTAGTGCATTGAGATGTATATCATTATCGAGGTAGAAAATAACTTCTACAATTGGCATATTTTGGTTATATCGCCCACCCCTGATAACCCACACGTACACGTGAATTTAGTGTGTCTTTATCATTTCTACAAGTGAGCATGGACACCCGCCTGTCACAAGCTCTGGACTCTTGACAGTTGCATGGATTGCCTACAGTCTACTATATCTAAAGATATACTTTCCCGAAGTTGATTGGACATTTGGGTAATCAAATAATATGATACTTCTAATTTTTAATCTAATCTGGGAGTTAATAAAGAAGATGCTTATAGAGGGTCATACATTTGGGACAAATTGCGAAGGCCCCAAAGGTCAGCACTTGGCCCATTGCTATTTGAAGAATGTTTGCACACATCACACATGTTTATTTCAATGATTTGTGTGCATGGTAAGACTGAACTGATGTCCTTGAAACCCTTTTTATTTGTCTATGCCCAAGAGTTGCAATTTCCACTGCCTCTGGGAAATGCAAATCTATGTAGCTCCAAAGTTAATCATTATTTCCATCCACACTTGCTGAACAGTGTCTCCTTCTATCAATCACTTTCCTTTATTTGAAACCCATCCCTTTGGTGACTGGCTGCATGAAATGTCCTTGCTATACAGTGTTCTATGTAGCTTCCCTCAGGGTAACCCTCCTTTGTTAGGCACGACTTTCATTCCATGACGAGGGACGTCAAGGGCATCCAGGTCCACCTCAAGGTCTGTTCCAACCAGCTTGGTAATTAGATTTCCCAGGAATTCTAGGACTAGTATTGCCAAAAAGACAAATCAAACAGACTCAACAAAACATAGTACGGAACGATTCGTAGCATTGCTTAAGGTCACCATTATTTAAGTGGTTAAAGTTTGGACTTAAAACTGTCTGAATTTTTGTTTGGAAATCAGCTGTAGAGTTGTGCAACGAGTTAACATCACGGGAAGTCTGTCCAGAAAGCTCTACAGAGATTGTTAACGCGAACATCAGCCAGCAGAGACGTCTAGAGATAAAGGTTAAAGCTTGCAGTCGAGCCTCCTCTGTCTTTATCTTCTTCCTCTACTTCCTCACTGCTTTGGTTTATTGATCAGTTGACACAATTTCTATTATGAGAAGCTGAGATAGACTTTGACGGTGTAACAAATTACATATTGTCTCTCCCTAATGTAAGTCGCTTTGGACAAAAGCGTCTGCCAAATGCATAAATGTGTATATATATATATATATATATATATATATATATATATATATATATATATATGTGTGTGCGTGCCTCTGACAATTTTTTCTGCTAGTCTTTAAAAAGGTAAATTAATTTGTAATTTTGCGTCACGGTGGCGCATTGGGTAGCACGGTCGTCTCACAGCAAGAAGGTTGCTGGTTCTAGGCTCGGCTGGGGCAGGTGGCATTTCTGTGTGGAGTTTGCATGTTCTCCCCGTGATCGCGTGGGTTTTCTCCGGGTGCTCCGGTTTCCCCACAAGTCCAAAGACATGCGGTATAAGTGAATTGAGTAAGAACAATTGTCCATAGTGTTAAAGTGTGAATGAGTGTGTGTGAATGTTTCCCAGCGATGGGTTGCGGCAGGGAAGGGCATCCGCTGCGTAAAACATATGCCAGAGAGTTGGCGGTTCATTCCGCTGTGGCGACCCCGAAAGGGAATAAAGCCGACATGAAGATGAATGAATGAATGAATTTGTAATTTTTTCATTTATATAGAGTACGTACACAGTAGCTAGAGCTGTAACCTAGATCCTTATTTGAAGCATTCTGGGTAGGTTTGTTTATCACAGCTACAAGGAAATGCTACTGCTTCAGCAAAGTTTGACTTTGAATTAATTACAGCAATCTGATTTAGCAGAAATGCAAGCTTAATTTTCAATTAAGTGTTTTGTTTCAAACTTTTAAAAAGAAACTTCATTCAAATAATACTCTCCTTGCAAAGAATTCAGACCTTTAAAGGGTAATGTTTTAAAGAGAGATCGATTTCACTAATTAAGGAGTTTTCACACTGCAAATCAACCCAGATTAGCACTATAAAGCCTGTGATTAACCCTTTCCAAACTCTTGATGTACAGTCCTGGACTTAAAAGTGGTTTTAACACTGCTCAGTTTCCTAAACCAGGTCCCCTGGTGAGAAGCAATTTGGTGTCAAATCACTTGATTAATATCCAAACTAAACCAATCTTTTTTGTTTACTTTCTAGAAGCATGTGATCTTTTTGAAAAGGTTTGTCATCTCCCTGTATTCATTTACAAATCAGTCAAGTTCAAACTAAAATTGTGGCTTAATCTTGGATTCTTCACTGATTGAGCAAGCTTGTTTGCTTCTCTCAAAATCATGGGTTTCTTTGTAACTGAACATGCTGTGCAACTGCTTTCCCATGTCTTTGTTTTTGATGGGTTGTATTGAAGTGGGTGCACTTAATACCAACCCTGTGTGTAGTACATGATTTATCTTCTTCAGATTCATATTATAGATGTCGTTCATTCAGTCTACAAGCATCTGACGGCGTCAGATGTACTTCCACTTGACCTTTCGAGACTAGTTTACCTGCTGAAGATGTGAGTGGTGAGTAGGGATGGGTCAAGGCTTCAGGGGGTCTGTGTAAAACCTTTACAACAATGTTGTCATTCATTGATTCAATTCAAACTTGAAGTTGCATGGTGCATTTTTCTTAATTCTTATTGCTTCTTAAATAACTCTGCTTATTTTTATTGTTAATTGAAAGCCCTTTAACTTTAACTCTTGCTGTGCACAGCACCTTGCTGATGTTTTGTAAAGAACCAATTTCAATCAGGGCTTAACACAGATGGATTATGTTTGGCCCATGAATTTAGAGTACTAAACTGTGTGTTAAACAAGCAATGCAACCAAGAACATGTGAGAATGCTACATTTAAACAGATAAAATATTTATTATTAGAAATAAAATTAAACAAGAAAAAAAAAAAATCAGGAACATAAACCCAAAGCACCTCTTGATTTAATATTACTTAATCAAGATAGAATTAAAACATGAAGCTAATTCATTATATTTTTCAATTAGTTACCATTTTCTAATTTATGTAACATACATTTAGTTTTCTTTAAAGTTAAGCACGCCACTTTCTCACTGTTGCTCCTCAGTAAGAAAAGTCGCTACATGACATGATGATCTAATTTGCATAAATACCATGTGACTTGCGTGACATACATTCCCCGTCCCAAATGGGTTTTTTTTATCAATGCCAACATAAAAGTATTGCAGGTACAAGTGTTTCATGTCTTTAAATTAACTCATATGTCTAAATAAAATTAAATAATAATACAAACGAAATGAAATGAAGTAAAAAGGTAAGCTCTGTGATTTTAAACTAATCACGTCTTCAGATAACTTTAGATTTCACGGTTTGTGTTTTTTATATCTAAAAAAAATATTTTTATAGTATGAAAAGGTTGGGTTACTTTGTATTATGTGTATTGATGATGGATGTTGTGTGAGGGAGGAAAACCTCACACAGACATAGGCTACTATTCTTGTGTAAATATATAAATAAAAAGAAATATACATAAATTAAAAAAAACATTTTACAGTACTTTTTGTAATAAAGACCCACAATCTCAAAATCTTGCGCTGGGAAAAACGGAAATTATGATAATTGTGGAAAGGAAACAATGGAGTAGAGGAAACAATACTACATGTACATCTTAAAGGTAAAACATATAACATAGAATGAAAGGAAATGATGAAAAAGATTAGGGAAATAATAACAGAGTCTTTAACAATGATCACAATCCTAAAGGAAACAAAAACGTATAAGGCAATCCTTTTATTTCTTAAAAAGACTAACAATGATTATAAAATAATAATAGTAATAGTAGTAGTAAAGAATAGCAAAGGTTATTTTTCCCTCCTTCATATATAGTTCATACTACTTTCCAGTTAAGAAGACTTGCAAACTGCCATTGAACAGCATACGAAGAAGAAGAAGAAGAACCTTGCGCCGGCCGGGAGCACTGATTGTTAAATGAAGTGAATGCAATAGACAGGGTAGCAGGCTCGGGTGGAGGCGAAGACAGTGAGTGACAGAAAGGCACAGCACAGACATTGCAGCAGCGTTCCTCCGTCTGAAGAACTCGTCAGCCAGAGCGAAAAAAGTCGCTATAAGTCACCAGGAACAGCAGAAAAGTGGCTAGTCACGTAGATTTGTCACTATAGGATACAAAAAACGTTGCTAGACGGTCTGAAAAGTCGCTAAATCTAGTGACAAAGTCGCTAAGTTGGCAACACTGCGCTTACTTTACCTTACTAAGCTTTGAGCTGGCATGGTTAGTTAGGTACCTTATTTTAAACACAGAGAACATCAGCCATTTTTTTGAACATTTTTAACCAGCTAACAATTATTTCTAAAGCCTCTTAAAATTATGTATGTTGGTAGTAAAAACTACCTGACAATACAATAAACATATAAATACAATAAAAGCTCGCAAAAATTTACAAAAGCAATAACGATACAGGTTCTTGGACTATTCTTTTTATGCACTTGTGCCATGTCAGACTACATGATTTCTAAAGTAGCAGATATTCATGGCTATCTGGGGAAGGAATACTTATTTATATCAATGCTAAGGAGTTTCACAATGCTAAGGAGTTGTCGACAGCTTGTTAAATGTCTCACAGGTGTTGACGATATCTTTGCAATTGCATCTTTGATAGTTCTTAATGTGTAATTGTAACTTGCATATTCAAGAATAGGATATAATTAAAAAGAGTATGAAATCAAATTAACCTTAGGAGTCATAAAGTTCCTTTGTAAGCACTGTTATCTATTACTACACTACACCTCACAAAGAGTTTCTCTTGAACTCTCTCACTGTCTTGCTTTGTTCATTCCACATCTGTATTGTGTGAACACTATACACTGCACCCTTAAAGTAGACACTCATTTTCAGAAGAAAATGTACATACTTTTTAGTGTGTGAGACGAGAGTGTGCACGATCTGCGACGCACTAAAACATCACTTGACAAACTAGGTGAGAGCACGTCATTACGCATCGGTTACTTGTGTACTCATGGCTCTATCCTTTTTCTGTGTTCTTGTTTGTAAATAAAAGTCAGAGGGACAGAAAAAGTTCTGAGTGTTTCACTACAGCGTAAACCAGGGTCTGTTAAAGAACCTATTCATCTAAAACACTTGACATGACTGTATGGAAGTGATTATCAGTATACAAAGCACAAACATATAAACTCATACCCATAAAAATGCACTTTTATGGACAGAATATCAACTCAGAGTCTCCTGAATGCCTCCCGAGGAAGGTGTTTCAGGTATACACTGGACTTCCTTGCTACAGACAAAAATGGATGAGTGGATATTTCACTGTCCCAAATATATTCAACAGTAAATATCAAAGAGAGACATGTTTAGGTCTTGCTTACAAATAGGAGAGGCTAACTGTGTGTGCACCCTGAAAAGTTCTTTGGTTTAGATTCTGGTGCAGTGCTTCAATGTCTCTGTGTATGAAGACTTGATGGCAGAGGCTGTTCAGATGCCTGTGAGCTGCTTCCACTTGTTATGAAGAGCCCAAACGATGCAAATCACTCACAAATCACACTGTTCTTGGTGTGAACACACTAGCGAATGTCATGAACAATTCACCCTTAATCTGGAGCTACATTCACTCTAAGAGCCCAACTCCCTGTGCAAGTTCTTAAAATTATTAGTTACCTCTTCTTTGCTGTTCTTCTCTCTTTGTTCTACCCACTTGATTTTAAATAATAAATGGCCTGTGTAAGAGAATCTGATCTTGGGAAAGACTGAGATCACTGAAAGGGATCCTTAGCATTGAGGGTTACGTTTCTTGTCTGGGTGGCAGAGGAAAAGTAACAACTTTGTGATAATTTGTGATTGTCTCATCACCCAGGCTCATTGACGTCACTCTTTAACTCTTGGCATTTAGAGACCAAGCCGAGTTTGAACATTTTACCATTATAATAAAAGTTCCTGCTTATATTTTACAGTATGCCATTGATGTGCTATAGCATTTTTGTGATGGGATCTGCATAGGGTTTATTATACAAGAATAAATGGTTCTAGTTTGGCATAAGTTTTGTTTGTCATTAAGCAAGTTTTGTTTGTCATTAAAGGCTTTAAAACTCTGGTCTTATGTGTGTGTTTTTATTTATTGCTCCTTTAACTCAACTGAATAGGGCTAATTTCAATAGAAATGTACACTAACATGTACATAAAATGTTGCATGGTTTTAACTTTTTAACAAAGACAACAAACCCAAGATGAAGTCTCAATATTTTTTCAGCAACAACTGCAAGAATGAGGTAAGCACATAATTATTATTCACAAGAACAGTTCTCTCTCAGCTGCAGTGAAAGAGCCTGCAACTTCACAAGCCTGGAGTCTAATATAACGTTTTTTTTTTTCTTAAAAAGAACAAATACATACCATGCAAAAAATGTTTACAATAGGCTAAATAATGTGTATAACATCACTTTCCAAATGCCCATATATCTGATATTTCCAGAACAGTTTGAACCGCTTAATTCCATTTTTTTGTTTTTCAAACTGACCCAGGTCGCTTTCATATGTGGTCCTGAGTCCGAAACTTATCCAACTGTTTGCAACAAGACCTTGGTTTGAACAGCCAGGTCTCATTTATCTTAGTTTTGCCTCATCAAACTCAACTTAAACACATCTTCTCACAGATACGAGTCGGTGGAGAAGACGTTCTTGTACTGAAATAGTTACAGGAAGACTCATTTGAAACTTAATGAAGTTGCGGTTGTTATCCGAGCACTTTTAACTACAGTTTCCAGAAGTATACGGTATCATGTGTTCTTTTCCACCTCAATATTCTTCTTAATATTGTTTAAAACTAATAAAGTTGGCTCTGACTAGCTCTTTACAACCAAAAAAGACTAAAGTGTGCCCGAGAGCAGGTGTTTCAGTGTTTCTTAGCAGTGCATTCTGGGGGACTTAGTTGTCTCTTCTGTGCATGCGTGTCACATTGGAGCTACATTTCATTCATACAGACGATGGATTGCAGGTGCATGCTATTTTAAATGTTAATGAACTCACCAAAAATAAATCTGATTTCACCAAAAAAATCTAAATTGGGCATTAGGACCTGCAGTCTGAACTTAGCCTTACACCTTGTTTCTTTAAGGGGATAATTCTGAATTCACTTGAATAAACACGATAAAATGTGAACCAAACCTACAAGAATAAAGTAAGCACAAATTTATTCTTTACAAGAACCGGCAAGCCAATTCGGTTCAATGTTACAGCATTACAAGGAAATTGGATTTTCATGCATATTTGTGCACAATTTCACTCTAGAATCTCTTCTTCCACTTGAATAAACATTTAACTGTTCTTATCAGTTATACAGCTGTCGCAAGAAAGATCTCAACTTGCCTCATAAGCAAGAGGAGAGCAGGTAAGGCAGAAGTGAGTCTAAATTTGTGTGGCGCACATTGCTGAAAGCAGCTAGTGCAAACACAGATGATTCGACTGGTTGATTGCTACAGGACTGGTCAAAAGCTCAAAAACATTTAGTGAATGATGAACAAATGAAACAGAGCATTATGTTTCATAGTTCAGGGAACGTTTTGTCTTTCTGAAAAATCTGGAAAATCAATCAGTATTTTGACATTTTTTTTGTATAAATGTGGAAGGAAGGAAGAAAACGGGAAAGAACACAAGGAGTGGATCTTAAGGGGGTGGAGTCTACCTGGAAAGATTTGAAAGCGGAATTTTTTATGTTATAGAGTTTACCATCACATTATCTTAACAAATGCAAAACAATCTTTGTTAGAACTTTATATTTATATAATAAATGAATATTACATTTAAGTTATATTTATATTTGCGTATATTTGAATAAACAATGTGTTAAAAATAATACATTTTGCTTTAATGATGTTTATTGAAGTGCTACCAAATCTTTAGCGCTATAAAGATTTTAGGCTAAATCTTAAAGTTCTCCTGTTCTTCAGTCCCTGAACCTGATCATTTTTACTTCCTGTCCCCTGTCCCTGACCCTCTTCACAGTGCCGCTTGAACACTGAAAACGCATTAAACAAGCCAGTGATTTATCACATGCTGACCTATGCTGACACTCAGGCTCCTCAACACTTTACCGGAGATTGATGCGACCACCAAGTCTATGAAGTTGTGACCTTTCGATGTCCTTTATCTACTTTTTATGCTTTACATTTTCTTGATAGCAGGATGAAAAAATGTTTGGGTCATCAACTCAACACTCTAAATTGTCTAAATAAATAATAAATGTTAAAATGTCGGTCGTAAAAAAATTGTACATTTGCCAAATGTGATATTTAAAAAGCTTTTTTTTCCCCCCCAATTCTTTTTGGTCTGTGCTGAAAAAAAGTTGTTAAAGTTAATTCCTAAAGAGAAAAAAATTTACAGAAAAGGACCAAGTAACACGTTGCTGGCGGTTATTCAAGTAAGGTTATGCAAATTTCATTCACGGTGGCGCAGTGAGTAGCGCAGTGATCTAACAGCAAGAAGGTCGCTGGTTCGAGCCTCGGCTGAATCAGTTGACATTTCTGTGTGGAGTTTGCATGTTCTCCCCGTGATCGCGTGCTCCATTTTCCCCACAAGTACAAAGACGTGCGATATAAGTGAATTGGGAAAAACAAAATTGTCCATAGTCTATGAATGTGAATGACTTTGTGTGGATGTTTCCCAGTGATGGGTTGCGGCTGGAAGGTTATCCACTGCGTAAAACATATGCCAGATGAGTTTGCAGTTCATTCTGCTGTGGTGACCCTGAAAGGGACAAACCTGACAAGAAGATGGATGGAAGTTTTTAATTATTATGTAACATTTTTATGTCAATGTTTTTTTACAACAAATGAAGTTCCTCAAACTAGATTCAGGAGGATCATGACAGGTAATTGACATCCCTTAAATCATCAGCGCCCATCATATCCTTAGCCAGAGTCCCAGTATTTAAGCAGACCTCCCCTTAGTTGGTGACCAAACAGCTCTCAGGCAACCACAGCACCCCCCAGCATGTTCCTCAGGTAGAGCCTCTAAAGGGGGGACAACCCCTACCATTCACCACTGTATAATCTCCCCCTAAAATTGCCTCCATCTCCTTAAGGTTTTAAGCCTAGCCACTAGCTCTGAGCCCAATGCTGTCACCTATCGATCAGTTCCTCGCTAGCTCGGGCCTTCATACATTCCATATATAAAGTCATTTCATAAGCTAGGCCAAATTCCTCTTTGTCAATCTCCACCAGATAGCAGAGGAATCTTTGAGGTAGCTATTTGACGGCTGTCCTCTTTAGCTTCTGTGCTGATCTGTGGTTCGCAATCTTTAACGCCAGCAACGTGTTTCCAGTCATTTTCGGGGAATCGATTTACAGCAGGTAAAAGAAAATAATTATGGCAGCTTTTTTTTTAATTTATAAAATATTTTGTTATCAATCAGTAAATTAATTTGGTGACATCCTTGCTTTAACGTTTTCAAAAGTACAATTCACGTAAAATCAATTTACGTGTATTAATGAAAATTTTTAAACACAGAAAGACACATATAAATGTAATATATTAGTTTGTGTTCATATGTTTAAGACATTATAGACAACAGAAGAATAGAAATAATCAAAGAACACACATTTTATAAATGATAACACCAGGTATAATGTATATATAGATTGTTTCTATTAATGCAATACACATTAGGTTTCATTATGGAGGTATAAATCAACAGGCACAGCTGAAAAACTAATCAACAAATTCACAGCACATACAATAAGTTTTTTTATTAATGTATTGAACAAAAACCTGTCCAATTCTGTCCACTTTTGCAGATTGTGGAGCGACCATAACTGCGGCGTTTTAAAGACTGGAAGCACGTGAGTTGTGAGCATGAGATGTTGGTACAGATTGTGGAGCCATAGTTGCTTCCCAGAGTCCAAACTCCTCTCGGACAGTTCGTTTCTCCTTACTCACCAAAACTCTTGCGACACACGGCAATTATATGCAATGTGAACTCATGAAATGTTTAGGACTCAAGACTTGCCTTTGGTGAACAATATGTTAAGAAAAAATTGTCAATGAACTAGTGTAAGTCTCTATTTCCAGACAAATAAAGGAGGAATAAAATGTGTTAGTCATATCTGATTGTTTTTGAGTGCATGCCGCATACATGGAGCTCTGCTGGAAAGCAGCTTTTGAAATATGATACCCCATGTAAACCCACAATCTCTACTTCAGCTCATATTTTCTCTTTATTTTATTATTATGGTTACCACTCTATGAGAACAGCTGGCTATTACGTGCTCGATGACTAACCATATGTGACTCTGTTTACACTCCTCGATGTCTGTAGGAAAATCTGCACTTCACCATATGCGTAGCTCTCATTTCTGGCCTCTATGCATTAGCTTCCCTGACATGACGTCAAGGTACGCCAGCTTTATTTGATAATGATAATTATGTGTAGAGTGGAAGTGAATGTGCTCTAACCCTATCAGTGCTGTAAAAGCTCTCCGGTGCTTCCCTTTGAGACTCCGAGCAATGGACTCAACGTGATTTCCAAGGCAGAGTTTAGGCACACCTTAAAACAAGAACAATTTCTGCACATGAAAGCACTTTTTCTCCCCTTGCAGAATTTTTTAATACAGTGACTTATTTGTATGTTTGATGTATGTATGTTTGTTTGTTGCTCAATAATAATCAGCTGTATTTCTTTATAGGGCAGTAATTAGTTTTTTTTTTTTTGATAGTTTGCAATCTGAGAAAGCAAAAAGCTCCTTTATATATATATATATATATATATATATATATATATATATATATATATATATATATATATATAGTTTTGATTTGAATGTGTTGAGTTACATAAACATAAAAACTCCTGAAAGAGCCTCTGGAAAGTTTTATTGATAAATATTTTTATTTGAAAATGTTATACCTGTTACCAGTCAATTAAACAAAGCACTAGACCGGTTTTCAGGTTCTAGGGAGAACAATTATTCTGGTAGTTAAAGATCACACTGAAACGAAATGTGGTTTATTTTTAGCACTTATGTTGAAAAAAAGTAAAGTGAACAAGTTACAAATACACAGCTTAAAAATTTATGATGAAAAGATAGAATCTTGGACTATATCTAAAACATACTCACAAATGTGCTGCAAAAGTATCTGCAATCAGCAGTCCAAACAATATGATCACAATAAATGTTAAATATCACCCAAAACAACTGCAGTCTACCTAAACAATCTGAAATGCATTGTTTATTTGAAGATACAAAGCGAAAATAAAACAACAACAATGACAAATATTATAATGCATCACTTTCAGTTTAGTATCCAATATGTCTCTCCCACTGAAAAATGCATAGACTGAAATATACTCAGATATATTCCAAATTTGTTTAAACGTCAGCAGTCTTTTCATCTTGTTCCTGATCAGTTTATTGTGAATATTTTTTAATAATTTAAAAGTATGAGTATTGTAGATTACGGAGTGAAATATGGAGTAAAATACTTCTGTAAAACTATCCTGTAAGTAACGTTTTGCTTTACTAATGCTGTTGGTTGTAGGTTGTACCAACACATTCGAAAAGTAATTTGTCATCGATGAGAAACAATGGCAAAGCAAATGAAGTGACACTTTTTTCCTGCTCACATCTGTTGAACACCTCTAAGGGAAACGGGTGCAGAAGCCATTGGACACTAAAGAGATCCACATTTCCTTATTTCTGCTGCACCAAGAGCAAGATATTTCTCTGCATAAGAAGGGAAACTGGGAAAGGCTTAAAATAAATAAATAAATAAATAAAATTACAATAACTTTGAAAAAACTAAAAAAATCCCAGGTAGTGAGGAGGTTTAAGAACACAGGGGTTGTTATCATATATATATATATATATATATATATATATATATATATATATATATATATATATATATATATTTATAAATAAAATTTAAATTTAAACACAATTTTAATGAAAAATAACAACTATTAACACAGATGGGAGAAATCCAAAACTTAAAACTACACACTCATAGAGTTGACTAAAACAGATTCGACTGGAATACGGGGGGCAACTGGGGTCCAAACAAAAAAAGGTAAAAAAAAGGTAAAAAAAAAAAAAAAAAACCTTCTCGAGGCTAAAAACCTCGTTGATGGTGAGTAATTTGGCCAAAGGTCCTTATCCGGGTCTGTGAGTCTTGTTGGTGAGAGATCAGTGTGGCTTGGTCTGAAAAGACTAGAAAAAGGTGTTCAGAAAAAAGTTGTAGCTCAAAAACACAAAAACAAGAATTCTAGAATTAACAGAAGGAGATAATAAAGGCTGCTGCTAACATGGTTTGGATTCAACAAACTGATGCTGGCTGACTGCAGATCCACAGTTGAAATGCAGGAGAACCCAGGTAGAGCTCAAGTTGATCTACTCAACCCTAACAGCCACACCCGAAAACAGTAACAAAATAAAAAAAAACATACACCAGCCCCCAAAACTACAAAATAGACCACCAGTAAGACTCATTATAACAGAGTGACGTTTCAGTAACAGACTCAAAGCATCCTGTGTATTCTGGGGAGCTCCCTGCACAGTCTCCTTGCTTGATTGTGGATCAACTGTCAGCAGTCACGGTGAGCCATGAAGGAGTTCAAAGCTGAGAGAACAACTCAGTGCTGCGAAGCTGCTGACTGATGTGCAGTTTGAGATCCAGAGGGGGAAAATACTGTTTGAGCATTGTTATTAGGGATACTTCATTGACGTGCCATGGTTGCTGCTGCTGCCTCAGCTTAACAGTGTTTTCAGTATTTTTCTGTAAGGACATTTAAAATTACAATAAAAACAATTCTTTCTAAGTTTAGTCTAATTATAAAATTAAACAAAATTTTAAATCCATAATCCATAAAGCAACATGCATAGCTTGTTTAATAATTATTTACTATCAACCAATTATTTTTGTCTGTCAAACAAGCGTATAAGAATTATAACACAGACTGCAGAACTAACAGGCATTCAGGGCCAGGTTCTGAGAAGGTTCAACCCTTTCCTTTCTGAAAGTCAGTTTTTACTATATAAAAAAAAGAGTCATCGGATTTAACATGGGCAAAAGTACCCCAAGGATCTGGTTAAGGGCTCATTCTATTTTTGCTCATCCTATTTATATGCTTCCACTCTGAAAAAGCATATTTCCTATGTTACTAAGGCTTCATTTTCACCCTAGGAACACCTCTAAAGTATGAAATATTTTGTCTATTGCAGGTGCTCTGTTAGTCATTTGTCCAGCCACCACTTTGCAAAAAAATACATCTAAAATACGTAAAAACGCAGCCACTAGAGTCCACTCTCTATATAACAAAAATAGATATGATCACATTACTCCAGATGTATTCTCCCTTAATTGACTTCAGGTAAAATAATGAACTGACTGGATATTGCCTTTAGTATTTAAGGCACTGAACAGCCTGGCTCCAGTCTCTTATATCCAATCATAAGAACAGGGCAATAAATACATCCGATATAGAGGTAAGAGCAGTCTTACATAAACCTCCAAAGCATTGGTACTCCTTGATGATGTCCCAACAACAGCTTTGCCCACTGAATTTAAAGCTAGATTAAAGATACATCGTTTTGATTCTTTGTATTTGCCAAAATTATAGTGCTGTGAAAAAACCCTTTTCCAGTTTCTAACAATATTGAGGAGGAAGCAATCCCAGCTCGCCTGTCTCCACTCTGCCACTAATTGCCTCATTATCATCACCTGTACACACCCCATCACCACCATTATTAATAGATCATAACTTCCCTTACTCCTTATCTCATGTGCTACTTCATCTGTTGTCTACTGGGCCCTCAATGTACTAGACGCTCTTAAAATCACATTCCACCACTCTCTGTTTCTACTCTCTCAATAAAACCTTTTTCTGACTATATTCTAAGTTGCTGTGCTTTTATTGAGACATCAACAACATAAAGGTGAGGCATGATTTTCTCCGAGCAACAGTTGACATTTGAAATCAACAAAGCAAAGAGGTTCATATACCAATAGCACCTTGTTCCAATTTTGATTGCATAGAGCTCCTTTAAAATGTACCATTTCCAAAGATCATCAGAGCTGACCTTCAAATGTGGTTCAACTTCGGAGTAGGTCTCGAAACCTTCCTGTCACTCTACTGTCTTTTCAGGGGTTTGATTGAGCGCTCTACTGTACACTGTGGTCACAGGAGGACAGGACTCGCGCTCGGCCACATGTTTTTTAAATGAGCTCTGAAGCTTTGTCCTGCACTTTAGAGGCCATTCATTAACCTGCTTCTGTTTGGCTTGAACTTTTCTCCTTCGGCTATGGCAGTGACATTCACCTCTGACTGTGTACAGTACTGGGGACTGTAAAAATAGCACAGAGCATTTTAAACACATTTTGGAGTGTAAAATTCAATATATTATTTAATTTCTAATGTCAGTTTAGTAGAATCAATGTTTAATATATTTAAAATAAAAATTGGGATTAGTTCATTTAAAAAAATTCGTTTTTTTTCTGATCCTAGTTGAAATAACAATGGGAAAAAAGTTAATCATTATTATATCAACCAAAAAATCATTATTTAGGTGTGTATAAATCATTTAATTGTTCCATATACTTTATTTTTAATTTCATTTGCATTGTTGGTGTTCTCATGTGATATTTCTGTTTATATGCAATTTCATTCATTCATTCATCTTCATGTCGGCTTTATTCCCTTTCGGGGTCGCCACAGCGGAATGAACTGCCAACTCACTGGCATATGTTTTACGCAGCGGATGCCCTTCCCTGCCACAACCCATCGGTGGGAAACATTCACACACACATTCACTCTTTAACAATATGGGCAATCGTTCTTACTCAATTCACTTATTCCGCATGTCTTTGGACTTGTGGGAAAACCGGAGCACCCGGAGAAAACCCACGCGATCACGGGGAGAACATGCAAACTCCACACAGAAATGCCACCTGCCCCAGCCGAGCCTAGAACCAGCGACCTTCTTGCTGTGAGACAACCATGCTACCCACTGCGCCTTATATGCAATTTGTTACTCCATAAAAGAATAACGTATTAGCATGATTTTTTTTCTTTTTTTATTCTCTAAAGGCTTTGGTC
The DNA here is from genome assembly GCA_900490495.1 of Danionella dracula. Classification (NCBI taxonomy): domain Eukaryota; kingdom Metazoa; phylum Chordata; class Actinopteri; order Cypriniformes; family Danionidae; genus Danionella; species Danionella dracula. Next base: position 5,445,946 of record UELW01000056.1, read on the forward strand.
ATTTTTCTATCTAGCGGTTTTTTAAACAAATGAAAGACACTTGAAACATCACAGCATTTAACTTAAATATTGATAATTGGATGAATATTTCAAAGAGCAATTCTTTACAATTTGTCTTTCAAAGATAGGAGTTGCCATAATGGTAATGTTTGCGCTTATAAAAAATAAAAGGAACAAAGTGGAAAAAATTCAAATGTTAGTCAGTGTCACATCTAACCTAAGAACAAAGCTATCATCACAATGCATTTGATATGATAATGCATTGGAATTGTAATATATTAAGAATGTTTTGGCTTATTAGAGAATAAATGCTGCCAATTCAACAGTGATTTTACAGAAAATACTTACGCACACAATGTACACAGCAAAATTGATGTCCATGTAGTCCGAAATCCATATAGTTTTCAGGCAAAAATCTCCGCTGCAGATGTATATTTTTTAAATCAGTTCTAATTAAGAGAGTTAAAAGAGGAGAGCGCGAGAGTTTTAAATCAACACCCATAATGTCATATGCTGGGCATATACAATCGCTAAATGTAACACTATGAGAGTATTATTAACACTATGGGAATTTAAATTAGCACCACAGTCCTGTCTCGATATCTCAATTAAGTTAAAACTAAATGGCACAAATGATAGGTTTTGTGGATTACATGTATTAATTAGTTTAGTAAGAAATAACTAAAGCGTTTAGATTGAAGTATAAATCCTTCCAGTATAAATCCTTCCCTTAAAATGTAAAAAAACAGATAAAGAGTAGAGTTTCTTTTCACATATCATCAAATGCTGACATCGTAAACGGTACATTCCGTCATCTTGAAGCTCACTAAAACACAGGAGTAAAACAGCATTTGACATAAACTCTTTTTGGTCAACTGAAGTAATCATATTTTAATGCAACTACAAGGTAAATCTTACACAATGACCCAATAGTTTCAACACACCAAACTGTTCTTGTGTGAACATGACAACCATTCCACAACTCTGCTGCCACCACTGAAAACTGGCAAAAAAACAAACTAACATGATATATGAAATTACGATTCGGTTTTTTCATTCAAACTATTGCATTTTATTTTATCATTGACCTGAGTTAATTATTGTCCCAGCTTATAACAACTAAGCATTGCTAGGTGCTGTGTTGTATTCAGACACTGTCAATTTTCTCCCCAGCAGTAAGCAGTGTGGGGAGAGGAAGGAGTAAGAGCTGCATTACCTCAGTTCGCAAACACTTCCTGACAAGAATATTGAATTCTGTTGCAGTCTAATAATTAATTTCACCCGCCAATATATTGTAGCAAACATGTTTGCTTATCAGTTCTCATGGTTCTCTCCTGAAATTCAAATGTCTCATTCCTGCTGGGTGTTAATTATTGAACGCTCTGTTTTTCCTCCTTCACTTGCCTCTGGGCATGGAGTGGTGTGAAGGAGAGAGGCTAACCGACTGAGTCACTCTGGGCTTTTCTTTAGACTTGTGGCTACTGTTTGCAACTTTGTACGCTGAGGTTCAAATTGATGAGTTAATGATTCTTCGTAGGAATACTAATTTATTGTGGATGAGCATCTCTGTGCTGTGTGGAGGCCAGATATACTTGACTTATTCCTCCCATCGATTGCTCAAGTCCATCAGTCCACGGGCAGCCGCGTAGCCGCTGGGTGAGTGAGTTGCAACAGAAAAATATGAAGATTCATGTACTCTGTATTTTGCTGGAAGCTGTTATCTCCATGACTCCACCGCCTTGGTCTATTCTTCATTCTTTGCTAGCATTCTAATAGATTTTGCTGTTTAAGGAGTTTTGAGAGGTTAGAATTTTTCAGTTTTTTCAGTTGAAGTTGGAAGTCAACGGATTAATTAGCGATAAAGTATGCACTTTCTATTAGTATTTTTATCATTAAAATTATAGAAGTTTCTTGCATTATCTATGGAAGCTCTTTTCTGATAGGTTAAAACTAAAATATTGGCTTTAAAAGTCTATCTATTTTTTTTATCTTATACAAACCATGTGAACACACTTTTTATTTCAAAATTTTGATTGTTTTCAAGCCATTTATATGTTTATATTTTCTAAAATAGTTTTATACTTTTAATAGAAATTATTGTATTTCTCCATTAAATTACTAATTGGCATGGTGTGGAAATTTAGTAAACCACTGTGTTATTTTGTCTTTTTACATAGATGTGTATAAATTACAAGCTGCGTAAGATCAAGCCTTAAGTCAACAGTAGAACTGTTTTACTTTTTATATCCAGGATTGAGTGAGTTGTTTTTATTAGATGCAGAATTTCTCATGTCACTCATGACACATAGTGTTTTGTTCCATGGGGACAACCCTCCATCGTGTCGATATTGTGGACAGTTATAGCCCATCAAACATATATTTATTTGTAATGCACGGACATTCATGCACAAAGTCCTTAAATGATATTAAACCAAAGAATGTTTTACAATTTTGATCAAAGCTACACTTATCATATCTTATCTAAAAAAATATGTTCTTCACTCTTAACTTTCTTGCATTTTATTTCCTTCCTTCTATGGGTTGAAACAATCTCTAGTGTAACTTTGGCTTTGAAACAAATTGCATGTTGTCTCTTCCCCTAAAAATGGTATCGTTTTATATTGTATTTTGTATTTAAATGTGTTTTATATCTGTCTAGCCTTGATATAGCCTGAGATGCGGACATTGCTCAAACAACAATAACAAACATTTTACAAGTTGCTTAAAAGCAACAATACCCTGTAAAAAAAGACATCAGCAAATTGTATGAAAATGATTTTTTTTAAATGCTTTAAATTAATGCTTCAATTTCTTTGTTAAAAAATTTGTATGATGGACATAGTTAGCAGGCGCTGTTACATTTGAAGATAGATTAGATTTTTTTGTGTGCATATGTCAACAATTTTATCTGTTTTAAATCAATGTGTTTTAATATGTACTCATGTTGACCTAAATCTGCCACAAACTCTATTTAAATACAAATTATTTCCTTTTTTTCAGCTGAAAGTACATAAATACTTTGACAATAAAACTTTCACTAAAATATAAGCAACAATGCTACGCCAGGCATTCACATGTTCAAATGTTAAAACAATAAATTAGTTTAGCTCTTATAGAATGTTGTCCAGTCATCACCAAATGCTGGACCATAGTCTACGTCCAGACCGAGTGGTGGCTTACTTCAAACTCACACAGAAAGACAGTATGCTCCGCTACTGTGGTTAATACGGTGATAGCGTACCTCCGTTGAGCCAATCAAATTGCTTGTTTAAACTACTTTTCCAGTTGAGAGCGCACATTTGAGCAAAGACAAGACAAGGCTGAGAAAATGCATAGCTTCCTCCAAAAAAGAAAGGTCGATGTGGAAAACTGTAGTTTTAAGGATGAGTGGACACTGAAGTATTTGTTTATTCTTCTGGCAAGCAGCTCGAAACCAGTTTGCCTGATATTCCCCAAAACTATGGCATTAATTAAAAAGGGCAATGTCAAGTGCCACTATCAAACTAAGTTCAGCTCCTTTGAGCAAGTGCTTCCCCTCAAGTCCGAGGTGACAATGCAAAAACTATTTTAGAAACTGGAAGCCCATTATGTGTGATCTAAGAGTTATAATCTCACATACATTTACAGTTCAGCAACAAATGAATCCTGACTGAGGGTATAGTGGATTTTGAGGAAATATAAAAAAAGCCTTCAGTGCAGGGATTGTTGTGAAGGAGTGCTTAAGACAACTGAGTCAGCTTTTTCTACAATGAACATTATCAAAAAGAAGTGTCATTTCAAGCTCAACAATGTGCACCTATATATCTGCATGAGAATGCCACTGACTCCATTCCAACCAATATTTATTTTACTTGCAGGACAGTCACAGGCCCATTTGTCTCGTTGAAAAAAAACAATAAAAAAGGTGGTTCTGTTGCTATTTTCAACCTAAAAATAGCAACAGTAAAAATAAAAAATATATTTTATTTTTTTGTTTTTGATGTTGGGTGTAGAATGGGTGCTACTAGTTGTACTGTCAGCAGGAGACGCTTTTCTAATGAACTTTAGGAGTTCTTGTGGAGATGGGATGGAGACAAGTGGATAAAAGAGATATTAGATTGACACTGATAACCATTTGATAATCTGGTTAATTCTTTTATATTACATTCTCCTCCTGAAATTAAGTTAATAAACCATGATACTTTTTATCGACGGGGTGCTTCTCATGGCATTTGTGCAAAAAAACACAATTTACATTTTATTTTGCTATTTATTTATTAATATAAGGGTTATAAACATAGAGGGAAAATATCATCATATGATGACACTTTATCTCTGAGGTGTATTGCAATCATTATTTTTTTCACTGCAAACAATTATAATTTGTTCTACTGTAGCTGGGTCAGTGACAAATACGAACTGATTATAATGTATAATACAACTGTAAAAAAGGCCATTTCTCTTAACTGCCATAGCGATTAACATGATATTGCTACCAACCTAAGGTTACAAATAAAATAATTAATGACTTCTCACGTACATGGTATCCGATTTTTGTGAGCTGTCCAAACTCGGATTTCTCAGCACTTCCTCCCCTTGAGATTGTAGGGCTTGGAGTGTGAGGTGGGGTGGGAGTGCTTCCTGGCATTTCATTAACTAATGACCTGAACGTAATCCTCACAAACGTCGTGTGATAAACTTTATATTTTTAAAATGTTTTTTTTTTATGTGTGTGTATCATTAATTACTTATGCTCGTTGTTGCATAAATTCTGGATTATTAGCAGATTATAAAATATTTGTCATGCTTTTGTGGTTAGATTATGGATTCTTTAATTGGTTAAAAAGCTAAAACTTACTATTACTACTTACTACTTACTATTTCTATTAAACTGAAATGAAAACTATCTATTTAAACTGGCATCTAATAAATATTTATTTAAAATATCTTGACCAACTTTTTCATCAATGACTCAGATTGCTAAAGGCTGTGAAAGGAAGGTTGCACATTTAAAAAGACAGTTTTAAATAAGTTGTAGAAAGAGATAATGTTGAAATTTCTTTAAATAAATATAAAAAAGAAGTCAAGGATTCCCATTCAGTTGTATTGATAAAAATCAAGGAAAGTTTTTCATTCACCCCCTTTTTAAGGGTGCTTCATAATTTTATAAAAAATGCATATTTTCATTCATTCATTCATCTTCATGTCGGCTTTCTTCCCTTTCGGGGTCGCCACAGCAGAATGAACCACCAACTCTCTGGCATATGTTTTACGCAGCGGATACCCTTCCAGCCGCAACCCATCGCTGGGAAACAAATGCATATTTATACACAAGAAATCTATATTTATTCGGATATTTTTGGCCTCTAGGATAAAAGTTTTTCAGTGTTCTGATTTTCTTCACAATTCGGCACAAATCAAGCCGAGGTGGGTGTAAACTGATCGGAGATCAGAGAAATGAGATGATAGGGTTGAGCGCTCAAGTTCTTATCCAGGTGTGTCATTACAGGTAACACGAGCATCATGGTAAGAGCTGCTGATGTAAATAGACTCGATTAATGTTGAAATAAAACACCACATCCCCAGCAGAATGCACAGAAAGTCCCTTTCGGTTAGACAGGGAGCTCCCAAGTTAGTTTCACTGCTTGCGGCAGCCTTGCTAAAGTCATGTGTCCTTGTCTCATACATCTTGGGATATCACTGACAAGAAGAGCATACTTCTAGAGTTTCATGCAAGAGTTAATAGATTGGCAGATGGATTTATTCTATATAGCACGAGGCATGTTCTGAATGCTGATGGGACACTTTTGGTTCAAGAAAGGCTCAGATGTGCATTGTGTAGTGCTCTTGATGGAGACCATGCTATTTCTGGCTCTCCAGTTCGAGGATATCCGGTCTGCAGCTTTCGTGAACACAAACACACACACACTCAGAGGTGGCTTGACTCTGAGGGAGTTCTTCTGCATATTCCAACCTGTTCTCAAATTCCAATTTAAGCTCAAAGGGAGGTTTGATGTCTGCATAAAGGGATAGGTCCATGCATCCCATCCTCTGGCATTAATCTTTAATATGGAACACCATGGAGAGCTTCAGAATACTTATCTTTCTCTTCACAAATCTCCAGCACAGGTACTGTCCCAAAATCCTGATGACTGACAGCATCCTTTCCCCAGGGGAAAACTCATTTTACCTGCTTTGCTTGGCTGTCAGTGGGATTTGGTTATACATTTAAATGTAATGTAAATTGCCTCGTATAAGGATTATCGTCTGGTTGACAAAACAGATCAAGGTAATGCGCCAACCAGCCTGCTCCAACTCGCCAAGTTATGATGCTTTTCACACAATGAAAATTGTGTCTTTGATTGTATTGGCAGGCTTGGCATGGGACGATATTAATCAAACAGCTATTACCGGGATTGAGAAATTCTCACAGCTCTCTTGCTCTCCGGTAGGCCATTTGTTGTCAGTGATTTAGTTATTTCTGTGTCTGCTTGAGGAGCTAACAGATATTCATCAGAAAATTCCCTAGGTCAAACAGATGTCAGTGTGACACAACTACCCATCAGCTGGCCGAACGGCTCCCCATGCTTCCCCCTATCTGATACTTTCATCACTCCTACCCCATCTCTGTGTCTCTAGAGATTATAGATTAATCCTCCTTCTGATTCCTGTGCACTTCCCTCCTGCACTCTCTCAACAGTCCTCTCAAACAGCAAAGCCTCCTTTCCTTTAAAAGAAATGATATCAAGTTAACAATTGTCCATCATGTTCTGAACAGAATTTGTATTGAAATTACAATTTGACTTGTACCAGCTGGACCCAGTTTAGACCACAATAATTAACGATACATAACGTTACCAAGTCCTGATCCTAGACAAAATGCACATTTCGTGCAGAGCCCCCAGCCCCACCTCGGATACTCAGACCACGTCTCTGTTATGTTGATTCCGGCATACAGGCCACTCGTCAGATGCTCTAAATCGGTCCTAACACCTTGCCAGCAGCAGCCATTTCTGCTCTTTAAGACTGTTCTGAGTGTACTGACACTGACATTTTTAGGGAAACTGCGACCAATGGCGACTTCATTGACTTGGAAGAGAACACAGCATCGGTGATCGGCTACATCGAGAATTGCATCGATGATGTGACCATCTCCAAGACTATCACTAAATGTTACAACCAGAAGCTGTGGATGACTTCAGTGGTGTATGCGTTGCTAAGATCCAGAGACTCGGCCTTTAGAACTGGAGACAGAAAAGAACAAAGACATGCTAAATTGTCTCAAGCCATCAGAGAAGCAAAGTCAACTGCTAATTCATTTTTTCACATTGCTTATATTGTATATAATTTTTGTTTACATTAAGTGCAATAACCACTTTTCTGCACACTAAAAATTTTTGCACAAGTCTGTCAAGACTATTTGTTGTATTTCTGTATTGTCTATCTGTTTTAGCTCTTGTTGTCCACATCATAGCATCCTGTCTGTGCTTGTTCTTTAGCACCTAGGAGAAAGATCTAAGAGAAACATTGTGCACTGTGTACTGCATCTGTGTTGAAGTGACAATAAAAGCATCTTTGACTTTGACGTGAACCAAGTTAATATTGAATGTATTTTCTGCTAATTACCTTTACCAAATTTGGGCCGCATACCATCTGCCACTTTTATATGCTTAAACGCTGTATACTTAACTTAACTGTGAACTTAACTTTCACAAGGTTGCGTTATGTGTTCAGAAAGACTTGCTCAGATGAGTGTGAGCGATCATGTTTACCACCATTTTTCTGCTAGAAGGTTCCCATTTCAAGGTTTTCATGTTCACCCCATTCCTGCTTGGGTTCACTCCAGCATACAGTCCAAACACAGGTTTATTTTGGTCTTTGAACAAAACAAGGACTGAAGGTGGTATGCCCACTGAATTTTGGTCTAAAACTGGGATTTATTACTAAATATATTTATATTTTTAACTATATATATATTTATAACTAAAGAATGCACTACTTGCGATTAGTACAATTTCAACTTGTTTGATTTAGAAACCTGTACTAGTAATCCCCCTAAATTTCCTGAATAGTAGAAGCCAATTCTGGACATGCAAAGAGTGAAAATGTCGATAGTGACAGTAGTGGTCATTCAGAGAAATGCTGTCAGTGAGGACAGGTGACCAGTCAAGGATATGCCTTTGAATTTTGTTGCCCTAATATATAAAACAGAATATGAAATATTGGCTCGTCTAGTGATCATAAAAATATAAAACATGCAACCTTTTTAGACAAAGCAGTGTCTTATGCAATTTTAAGCAGCGGTTGTAGTGCCATTTTTGTAAAAAAGAAATGAATCACCAATACAGTGTATACTATATTCAGTTTGTTTTATAAATAAAAGGTAATATTGTTAAAATATTAATGCAATACTTTTCCATATTTTCATTTACATTTTGCAACTTTTACTTTTATTTTTGGGAAAATGCTCTGAAAATCAGCATCTTAGATTCGTTATGAGGAAAGATATTCATAAATGTGAATAAATGAAGGGGCTTGGGAAAATTGAGCAAGTCAGGAAGGGAACGGCAGTGAATATTGAAGCGATCATTCATGGGTTTTATGTGTGCAACCCTTGGCATCCAGTGATGGAGAGTGTGAGTGTACAATGCCAGCTGTCTCGCTTTCCATTCAAATGCCACAGGACCTGAGCAAACTGCTAGTTATTTTAGCTTTTCCCTCAGCACTTTAAAGCTAATGAGTACAGTATACATGCTTTGTTCGTGAGTGTGTGTTTGTAAGCTTTGGACACCATAATATTGCTGTCAGGTGAAGAGCATGTGTGCAAATACTGAATCAAACTAATTGGGCATCCCGAGGTGTTTGCTCTGTGCAAAGCATGAATAGACTTAATGATCTTCATGGTGTGTACACTAAACCCTGCACTAACCACATTTAATGCCAAGACACAATTTCAATTTTTTTGCAGGTAAGAGTATATATATATATATATATATATATATATATATATATATATATATATATATATATATATATATATATATATATATATATATATATATATATATATATATATATAATTAAATTTCCATTGATAGTAAATAAAAGTGTTGTGTTCGCACATTACATTTAACTCCAAATAAATTATCCGTTCATACATTTTAATGGTATATTTCAATATCAAGGCAACATAAGGGCAACACAAATCCAGAAAATTCATTTGAAAAATAGCTAAACTGATTTAAAAAAACTTAATATGCAACCCAAGAATACACGATGGTTTTGTGTATTGGGTCATTGTTATGCTGAACTATTCATTCACAACCTATTTTTGAACCTCCTAGCAGAGGCAAGGAACACTTTTGATGGTTCATGGTCTCAGATATTGTTTCTTAAGTTAAGGGACGTGGCATTATCCCTTTGGCAGAACCTGCATTATGTTTCCACTACCATGTTTGACCATGTTGGCAGAGTTATTAGGCAGGTGTCAGATCCTGCTCTGTGTCTCTTCCCAAACACTGACAACATGTTCTAAAAGCAACCAGTTCCTCTCCTGCAATGCATTATTCGATTAACAAATCAGCACCAGTTTTTCCATTATAAAGGAACTCCATCTCCCATCATTTCCTGTTCTGTGTCAAAGTCACTTCCCTGTAACTTCCTGGACTTCCAACACACACTACTCCGGCAATTCTACATTTCCTGAGCTCCTCGTTCTGGACTAACAAATTTTCTGGCTAACTAGGCAGCCTGTAGAGCTAGTTTGTAGAGATTATTCTTAGGATCATTGGATTTATAGTTTGTGTTTGATTGATATGCTAGTAACATTGGCAACGTGGCCAGTGAGTAGCAATTTTCTCTTTACCGAAGAGCTCCACTTCTTGATTCGCTCCTACGGTTTGCAAAGGATACTCTTCATGTCCAACGACTCTTCAATTTAAAGAACTAAAGTTTGAAGTTTCTTCTATTGCCACAATCCTTCCGTATCTCAGCTATTTTCTCCTTCATCTCCTTATTTGTTCTGGTAGTCTCTCCAGTAAACTCAACTGGTGTTCCCATGAATGCCATTCTCTGAACCTTACACCTTACCTGGGCAAAGGCAATCCAAGTCTCCCCTAAGAACTTCCCTGTTCCTCAAGGTGTATTCCTTTTTACCCTGGGAGCCTGACTGTATTGGTTTCTGGCTAACCAGAACCCCAGCCTCTGCTCTACCTCCATTCTACCCGTAGCAATTATACCCCACCGTATCTGTCATGGTATTTATCTAGACTGATCTGCACTACCTTCACCCTTGTCTGTCACCAGTGATCTACTTATACCTTTTACTTTTTGTATTTGACATGACACCCTGTAAATCTATAGTTAATGGTGTGCAAAAAGCTATTTCACCTTACTTTGTTATCCGATCTTGTTGTGTCACACCAAAATCAGGACAGCCTTGTTAAGTGAAGAAGTGAAGATTACCAGAGAAGCTTAACACGGCAAGTTACACAGGCATTTAATAATATCAGCAAGTAAAAAATAAATGATCTAAAATCTGCCCTTTTCAACAGCAGCGAGTCTCTGAATAAACAATTCTTGAAACATATTATTAATATTATACACGTAAAGGATTACTATTTTGAGGACTATTCTAGTCTAACATTCTTCAATGTGAACAAAAAAAAATGTAGGAATATTGATGACATCAATTATTAGATAAACATTAAATTACCGTTTCATACATGTTTTAAAATGAAAACAACCATAAAGGCAACTGGGTGTGTTAAAAAATATGAGTTTTATTTATGCTGTGTGCTGGCAACATCAGCTCTTTCATGCGAAGGTCCTGTGATTGAATGTCTATTTAACTTATAAAGGACAGAAATTATTTACTGAAACAAACTCATGATGACAGAACAAGGATCCCAGGCTAATCAAACAAGTAATTTATTTTCAGTGTATGTCTGCTAATCATTTGAATTAAAAGTATGAATATATACAATATTATACTTTTATATCAGACAAAGGTATATAAATATTCCATGTATTAAAGACACAGCCATATAGGCAGCCGATTTCCCAAATTCCTAGAAGTGTCCATTTTTTTATAGCCTTTACAAATACATTTCTGCATTTTCAATGTTGAAATAACCCTAATAAACATGTTTGTGGACTAAACAATTGACAAACATGTAAAATCATAGTGTGTTCAAATACTTCATCTCAGCATAAACAACTGCCCAAACAATTCCTTAACAAAGCCATATTCCTTTTAATGCCTAACGGTCTTTCGGATGTTGTTATGGATTCAGAAAATGCAGTGAATTCAACCTTTGTATGGTAAAGTGGTTCCAATGGAAAATGTAGTGTCTTTGGTGAGAGTTGCTAATAATTCATTAGGCTATCCCTCAAGTCGCATTGACGCACAGTGACGCGCTCACCTCAAACTCGTTTAAAACCGACTCGCTTCCCTTATATGTGCTACCTAGTTGTCTTGTGATCTAAGTGCGCGTTAAACACATGTCCCTGTGGTGATTTAGACTTGAACTTACACAGGCTGAAGCGCGTGAGGGGCGCACTACGGAGCAGCGTTCTCTCACACAGCACTCACTCCCTTCCGTTGCCAGGATCTATGCGGTGATGGTGACTGAGCGCGCGGGACAGCGATGATGTGTCACTGAAAAATATTCGCGCCTTTATGATTTTCCCGCCGCTGACTTTAGCCCACCACGATGAAACGTTAAGTTCATTCAGAAGTGAGTTCGTTTCTCTGGTTCTGGAGCTTTAAAGGATGAAAATGTTTCAACTGAAGAAAGTGTGGACGGGAGTCGTGTCGAGGGTGAGTTGGGAGTTTCTTTGACGGTCTTGTATATTGGAGTACTTAAACTCATGTCTGCGTTTAATGTCTATTTGGCAACTTGTAAATGGCAACCGACGCTTGTTGATTTCGCTGTGGCTTATTAACTGACACAAATAAGTTGACGAGCGTAAAGTGCCACCGTTACATATCTGTAGGTAACAGGTTTAACATTACCTTCTGACTCCATGTTAGTTTTAAACGAGCCTATTGTTTGCACGTGGTTTTAATTGAACTAATTGGAAACATTTGCACAATTGTATGGCAATGAAACATAAGTATGTGAAAGCACAAATGATAACTTTACGTGTATATTTTGGTTACAGTTGTGTAATGTTTTTGGGATTATGTTTCCCATTGGGCACTGTTATATTTCTCTGCTTTATGTGCTGAAAAACTGAGATTATGTCATGTAAAATATCAGTAACGTTTGATCACATATTTTTCAATTTCTGGCAAAACGTTTTTCCCCACAATCTTCATTAAACTACGTTGATTGCACAACTAGATATTCGGGTTTAACCTTTGATTTAATCGCAGAGTTCCTATAAACTGTATTCTTAACATAAACACACTTTATCTTTAAATATATTCTTATCAAAATGAATGATGAATAATTTATTATGATACAGCAATACATTATGCAATATATTTTTATGTTTTCTTAAAGACATTTCATGTAAACATATACAATATCAGTTAAAGTCAATTTTTTTTGCCAATTTTTGGCACGTTTTTGTGTTGTTTCCTTTGTGTTGTTTTTTTCTGAGAGCTCAAAACAGGCTCAATGACTGTAGCACTGCCCACTAACCAATCAAATGAGCTGCTAATGCAGCTCATCTCCATGAAGAACGTATGTGCTGACTGACCCAGAAGTGTAACCATAGCAGAAACGCGTCAGATAAACAAACAAAAGAAAGCATGTTTTAGATGTCCCTGGACAAAAGTATTTTCATCGAAATGGATGGCTGTTCTGTGTGCCAACTAGACAAACCCAGCAGGGGGAGAGGCGGAAGCATGGCAATTGGAGGAGCAGGGGGTAAATTAACTGTTTGCGGAGCACAACCTTTGGAGGTGATTCAAAGACACTGTATACGATAAATACTGCCATTTGAAGGTTATTAAGACTGCAGTCATAGTATAGATAAGTCAAATATTTATTATACATTTTTTAAAGGGGGCATAATATGGCAACTTTAGGACGTATTATAGTGGTATCAATTGTCGTTGATACCACGTTCCATCCATTCATCCATCCATCCATCCATCCTTGATCCAACCATCCATACATTTTCTTTATTTTCTTATTTGGGTTTGTGTTAGAGAAAATTGCTGTTACTTATTTTCTCAGCTCGATCTGTGCAAAAAAATATTTGTGCATGTGCAAAAAAGTTAAATTTAAATAAAATTCTGCAGTGCTACCTCAACAGTATAAAACACTTTTCATGTCATCAGAGAACCACTGTAATTAATTTAAGATGTTAATTTAAGGAACAGCTAGAAACTATTTCACCATCTATGAGTAAACCATGAAAACTGACAAACAACAACTGTCTAGAAACCTTTAGAAAAAAATCAATAAAAAGCTATATTAAAAAAAAAAACCTTAGAACCTGCCATTATTTGTTTTACTGGGCTTGACCGAAATCAGTGATGTCTTCATATATACAGAAACAATTTCTTTCGGTGTATAATAAAACAATTACCTTTAATTTATAAAGCACTTTTCCAGATGTTCAAACACGCTTTACATAGAGCATTATTCATTCACTCCACATTCACTCACGGGTGGTGTGGTGTTAATATACCTTTATTGCCCTCAGCTGGCCTGGGGCAGTCTGACAGGATGTGTATGCCATTCAGAGCCTACGGCCTCCTGCCCACCACCAAACACACCCCACCTATCACACATCCATACAGGCCAATGCGGTTGAATTTACTTGCCCAAGGCCACAATGGCAGAATGGAGGACCAACTCTTGATTGTCATGTAGCCTATCCATTGTAAGGCATAATCAATAAATGTATAATCATCATTTCACCTGAAAAATTATTAAATTTTTTGCAGTAAGTAAAACTACCTGGAGGAAAGTCATGCAAGCAATTAGAAAGCATGCCATTTCCAATCAGGAGCCCCCTACTACCCTGGAGCTAGCAACTATCAATTAACCATTATGGTAGCCCCAGCCAAGTAATATGAACAAAAAAAATATATATTTGTTGTTTGGGGTTTTTTTTGGTTTTGTTATTTTAAACAACTCCATCTGTGCAACTAGTAGCATAAGCCAACTTTCAAATCTGGTGATGCTGTTTGATCACTCAGGCATATTTTATTGTATTTTGCAGTTTCATACTCTACCTTTCCAATTTCGACCTTATTTTAACACCTGCTCATGTGTGATGATGAAGAATCATGCTCCCTTCACTATCTCTTCATCAGTCTGCACTGAAGAAAATGTTCTTGAGAGAACCACTGTGCATCTCAACACACTTCTCTCAATTAAGTTTCCACACTGAAAATCAAGCCTTGCTACCAATGGGAATTTGCTTCTATTAATAAACAGTTTATCGCTCTTGCTCCCGCCCTAACATAATGAAACACCTTGGTAACAGCAAATTATTCAATCTCTGTTAAGAGTTCTGGGATGTCTGGAGATCTCTGCTAATATGAAAGTCTCTAGAGACTTTTTCTTTACTTAACGCACACCTATGGGTGGACCATTTCAGATGTTGTGTAATTGTTCCAGACGTTGTTGCTGAATTTTTGTGGTTTTGTTTCCTTTTGTGTCTAACAGTGTGAAAGTGAGGTGGTCGCTTCAGCATGCCACTGAACTATTCACAAGGTCATATGGGATCTCCACCTTCATTTAAACCCCTCAATGGCCTGCAAGTTTCAGGCAAACAGTGAGGCGACGTGAGATTTTACTTTTTTTAATGCCATCATGCCAATCATCAGCAATGCCAACCATGATTTTAGCAACCTCTCGGTCAGCGATGACAGCAGCTTGGATCACATCTTTACTGAGATCCCAGAAACCGAGACTATCAAGGGAGTGTATTATCAGCGTGCTCAATTTATTCGGCATCGAGAAGACCTCCCATCAGTGGATCATGGATTGCTGGCTCTCATCAACGTGGGGGGCAACCGGTATACCTTTCCTTGGAGTATATTGGAGCAGTTCCCCTTGACCCGTTTGGGACGTCTAAAGCCTTCCAGCAGCCCTGAAGAGATTGCGAGAGTTTGTGATGATTACGATGAAACACAGCAAGAATTTTTCTTTGACCGAAGTCCAAATGCTTTTCGGGTAATCCTCAACTTTCTAGCTGCTGGAAAGCTGCGGTTGCTACGGGAAATGTGTGCACTCTCACTGCATGAGGAGCTCAACTATTGGGGGGTAGAGATGACCTATATGGAACGCTGCTGCAAGCGCAAAATGTACACACGGATTGAGGAAGTTGCAGAGCTTGAGCGACGAGAAGAGGAACGACGTCAACGAAGTTTACAGTTACGGCCTCCTGCTGAGGAAACACGTTACCGGAAGCTAATGAACCAACTGAGGGACACAGTGGAGAACCCCCAGTCTGGGCTGCCTGGAAAGATTTTTGCATGTTTGTCTGTGTTGATGGTGGCCGTGACTGTGATCAGCCTGTGTATCAGCACCATGCCTGATCTCAGAGAGGAGGAGAATAGGGTAAGTTTGTACAAACCTTTACTATAGGGTTGAGCAATGATTTATCATTTAGAATGAAACTGATATCATCGTGTTGTACCAAAACTAAGACAATAGGTTTTAAAATAATAACTTCTTGTCCAGCCAGACAGCAGAGTCCATTGTCAAAGAGCTACAAAAAAATAAAATATTAATTGCAGTTTACTGCTTTATATTTTTTAATCTTCAGACCAACTCCAAGTTCTACCTTCTTCTGCTACTAGTTTGGGTTTGTAAACATGACCTCTCATGTAATGTGAAACATAGCTTAGGTTTGAGGTACACCCTGCTGGAGTTTAAAACTTTGTGTTTGCAAAGAGTCGACTCAAGAGTTGCTTAAACAAGTCCTAGTTGAAAGTTAATCTTTTACCCCGCAAACTCATCAATCATTCATGTTCGAGAAATCGAACTAAAAAAACACACTGCCCCAAAACATCTAGGTAACAACTCTTTGATTACAGTTGCATGAGCAGAAGCAGGGTTATGCAAGCCTTTCACAGAGATTAACATGCAGGAAGGGAAAGTGTAACTGCATGTAGCTTAACTGCGTTTGATTGCTGTAGAATTAATTTATTCTCTGTGTGTGGAGTATGGAACTGGAATCTTATTTTCAATGTGGACCCTGAACACTCTCACAACAAGCCTCGAGCTTCTCTAATGACTCAAACCATGACTCTTTAAATTCAATCACAAACATTTTTATGTTATGTTGATTGTACTTTGTTCATTAGTTGTTGTTTTTGTCAATGCGTCACTTAGAGAAGGGGTTTATTATTACAAACAAGTCAATAAAAGAAACATTTGGTAATTGTGATCAAATCTGGTAAAATTAAACACATATTATACAAAAAAAGAAAGGGTTGTTATTAGGAACCTTTCAAAATCACAATAGAGAAACTTTAAATTTCACCTCATTTAGATTGTTTTTTGTTTACATTATTGAGATAAAATATAGTTCCGATTTTTTTTGCCTGAAAACTCAAATGTTTCTTGTATTGTGTTGCCTTAAAATGTACAGACAGACTTGTGGATGACAAAATAAAATATATTTACAATATAAATGATTACAGAGACTGTTATCGGCCTGTGAATTGGCACTATCCCTGAGGAGGCCACAATGAGCTATGCAGAGTTTTTTTTTGTGCTGCATTGATTTACGACCCAGAATAAAATTAAGCATAGCATGTCAATCTAATATGTAATTTATTTGAACAATATCTTAAATTGACAAAAGGAAACCCCCACAGATTTGAAACAACATATTTAATGTTATTTTCTCTAAAAAACACAGAAAATAACATAAAACAAGGTGTGAGCAATGGCAAGTGAACAAGGGCGACTACTGAAATGCCAAATTATTAAAATGAAGTATATTTTTTTCTTAATGAGTAATGCACAGCAGCTTGATCTCATATAAGAGTTTTGAATAGTATTGGCACCATTACAGAGTTTTGAATAGTATTGACACAAAATTCGCCATCTATTTTAGGATCACTTTTGAATTATAATTTTAATATTTTTGGTTATTTAAAATAATTTACTTGTTCTTACTTGTTCTAAAGTTTGATCATGTGAAGTTGGAACAGAGCCAAGTTGCAACTTAATTGCAAACACTGCTTTCTTGAGCAAACAAACGTTTTGGTAGATCTCCTGGTGATTTTCCCGTAAATAAAAGTTATCCAAACCATCCATTGAAGTTATTTTGATGGTAAATATCTCAAAACATCAGACATTTGAAGCCAGGGCTACTCATGAGCAAAATGTAGGTCTATTGTGTTTACAACGTGACAAGAAGGGGTGGAGTTTATGTAATTTATGGGAGGGCCTTATAGTAATTAACTTTGTTTACTGTGAGTTTCCCATCATTCTCTGAGCTTATAAAGCATTTGTTGTGATTAAAATAAAGCCATTGGATGAATGTGTATCGTTTTAGTTAGAATTTACTCATTTACAAGCAACATTTTTGGCCAAATACCTGGAAAGTTTAGATTTTCATCTCAGGTCTCGTTTAAGATTTTTACATTTAATTTATTTCTTTCTTTATTTATTTATTTATTTCATTTTTCCATCCAAAAACTGCATAATTCACTTGATTTCCTGTGACACTGCCTAATGTTAATATGCGAGCTAGGACAAAAATGCATATGAAATGGTTACGCTTTACTATAATATAACATAAATCATCATTAGTTAATGCTTAAAAGACTCAACTTATGATGAGTTAATCATGCAATATTTATGAGTTCACATATGTAGTAATCAATAAGGCAGTAATCAATCTATTAATCAATCTATTATTTTGCATTACTCATGAATAGGTTTAATGAGTTCATTAATATTACATTTGTTAACTCATCATTAATGCATGATTAATGCATAACTTCTAATTGATGTATTCATTACACTTAATGCAAAGTGTTACCCATATAAAATATAACTAGCAGGAAAGGTGGCACAGTGGTGGAGTTGGTCGTCTTATAACCGGAAGGTTGGTGGTTCGATCCCCGCTAGGTCCAGTCTGCCGTTTTGGCCCTGGTCAATCCACTTCACCCAATCCACTTCATTCTTGCTTATGAATTGCCTAGTACTGCAAGCATGAGTGGCGAGCAATAGGAGAAGTAGACTAGGCGAACCGCCCAAGTGAACAGTCCGGGACCAGGAAGCTGAAGGTGGAATAGCTTACATAAACGTGATGTTGATCGGTTGGTTGCAGCTTAAAAACACTGGGTAGGTAATGATTAGGAGGGATCATATGATTAGTCTGTCAATTATCAGCCAAAGCTCCTCCCACACTTTTGTTAATTACATTAACCCCATTATAAGTTATATTTCAGATATATGGTGTCGGATAGGAGCATGGATTTCTGGAGTTTCACTCTGGAGTTTCTCCTGAATGCTGTAATGTACCCCAAGTTTTCTCAGCATGTTAAACTGTCCTGTGATACGCAACTTGTATAGAAATTATTTTCAAATAGGGTTAGGTGACCATTTTCTAAACATTTTTGTTGTGATATAACTTTTCTGAACACAAAGGTTAAGACAAGTAGATAATGTTTTGACCCGTTTCAAATTTTTACAAGAATAAAAATGTTACAAGTGTAAATTATTTTCTGGTCTGGTAGGGACTGGTTTCAATAATTTAAGGTATGTTCTCTATATTGTTTGAATTTGAGATAAGTCATATATGTTAATGTGTTATGGAGTAAAATTTAGATTTGTAATTGCTTTTAAAATGGGAATACCCCACAAAGGTTAAATATTGCAGATACTGAGAATTTTCTCTATGACTCTCTTCCCTTGGTCTACACTATGACAGCCGCTTCTCTTTAAATAAATAAAAAATGTATTCAAGGCAGCCTTTAAACATATATCAAAATTCTGCATTTGCAACAAAATAAAAATTTGTAAAAACTGCTTTGGTACTCTTATAACCAGACATTTCCCCTTTTGCATGTAAAGGACAGACACAAGCAAGCATCCACTCAAGCAGGCTTTAATTCCTTGAAAACCTAAAAGGCAAGCGCATGCCTGCAAAGAGGTGATATAAGCCTAACCATGAAGCAGTTTAGCCAAACCACAAACCTCACAAATAGGGTTGACCCTTTCCTGATGAGCCAAAAAGCAAACAAAAAACAGTTAAATTATACACATACCATATTTTACTGTTTCTCACAGCTTATTTTGGAAACAATTTTTTGTGCCTCAACAGCGTTTATTCATAAAAAAAACTCTACAGTTAATCTACATTAATGGGGGGCATGACATATGCAATAAAAATCTATATTATGTATCTGAACTAATTTTCAACATACAACGACATATATTACATTGTGTTTTCTCTATATCTCGTCTTATAGAATTTGAGTGTGTTGTTTTAGGATTGCTTTAGGTCTTTAACAGAGCTGTGCGTACTGTTCCTAGTGAGAAATAATGAATGCATCTCTACAGGGCTCCCCAATGTCAGTAAAAACCCAGAGAGTAATGAACTGGACCAGCTATGCCTCCACAATGTCAGCAAACACACACAGAGAATAATGAACCAGTTCCATAGAGACTTCTGGAATGTCAGGCTGCACAAGAGGGGGTCCCCTTTCGAAACCTAGACCTTTTTCCCGTTAAATGATTATACATTAAATTGCCCTTCACCACAAACCTTACTCCAGACAAAGTTGGAGTGGGAAACTACTAGTTGCAGCTTTGTTGTGGCTTCACATTTCATGCAGGTGCTTTCATCAGAAAACCAAATATTTACCCTGTGTGATTGGACGTGTGTTGGTGTACGTCAAAGAAAGATTGTGGCAGTTTCTAAGCAGTTACGCTGACAGGTAGAGTCGAACAGTTAGAGCCCCTCTGGAAGCACCAGGACTGTCATATTTAATTCTACACTGCCTGGCTGTTTGTCAGTGTCACCGGCATCCTAGAAAAGGAATGGCCCGAGCAAGGAGTCATTCATCTCTGCCCGTAAGTGTGTGTGCGTGTGTGTGTGTGTGTGTGCAGAGAGATTTGTGTGTGCGAGTATACAGTGAGTGATAACAAGATGACCTCCTTTATCTTCCACAACATGTTCCATCCTTTGTGTGTAGTCGCATGTGAAGATGTACAAATTGATGTTCCACTCTTCTTTCTGTTTACAAGCATAACTTTTTTCCATGAAGTTTTATGCCCCGATAAATTATACAGGGCACGATTTCAGCTTGCATGCCAATAAGAGACAAGCAAAGGCAAGGTTACAAATCTCTAGTAAATAAGAGACACAAACAGAAAATGTCAAACGCTTTGTGCAAACACTCAATAATCTTATAGAGAAAACAGTAAAAATATTCAATAACCCACAGGCTTATCTGAGAAGTTGACATCAGTGTGACCTACATTATACTTTAGATTATGCAGCATGTGGCTCTCTTGTGGAATCTATGGAATGCATAGATAACGAGGATAAACATTTGAAAATGTCTCATCAAAGTTTTTAAAAAACCTTGTAAATCATGAAACAAATGATGAAATAAGAGTTATGTTTTATTTTAAAACAACAATTTATCCGTTTTTTTAACAATATTTATTTTTTACATCATTGTATCAATCTCAGATAGTTAGCGGTTTGATATTTTATATTTATTACTATTTAAAACATAAAACTTCCACCTTTCAAACTTAAGGCCAGCTCAATAGGGAATGTAACCTTAGATTTTTTTTATATGCCAGAAAACACTAAATTCAGTCAACAGTCAATAACTTGTAAGTGCTTATGCTTATACACACCAGGGGCTCGCTGCGTTTTATAGGGACTTTAAACAGCAGCTGCTGAGAGGACGTGTTGTTTTGTTATGTTGCACATGCATGAATTAATCAGCACCGACAGGGAATTTATTGTAGGATAAACTGAATCATTTAAAGTGAAAGTGACCAGTCGGCCAGATATGGAGTGACCCATAACTGGAATTTGTGCTCTCCATTTAACCCATCCCAGTGTACAAACACACCATGAACACACACCCGGAGCAGTGGGCAGCGATGGCTGCAGCGCCCGGAGAGCAGTCGGGAAACTGGTGCCTTGCACGTATTTCATCGCTTACACCACCTTCAACTCGGTGAATCTGGGGATCGAACCCAGGACCTTCAGATCACAAGTCTACTTATCCACCGAACCACAACTGCTCCTAGAAATATAAACTTTAAATGATTTTAAATGGTTTTGTTTGTGATTAATTGAAATGTAATGGTATGAAAACATAGGTTGATTTATTAACTTACATTATTCAACTTTTCAGTAGATAAAATAAACATTTTAAAAAATAACTAATTGGTAACATAGTATGCATTGAATACAAAAAACATTCTCTTTTAAAAATAAATATTCCATTGCTACCCATTGTTTTACACATTTGTCTTTTCTTTAGCTGTGAAAAATTAAAGTTAACTTGATTGAGATTAATTAAGAGCATTTAAGTGGCATATATTCTAAGTTTAAAAAAGCATTTTCTGAGATGTAACAACATAAACATTAATAATTTATAATTATGTTTTTTAAATATGAAAACTAAGGAATACATTATTAATAACAAAAAACATGTCATTAAATGTAAACAATAATGTTTTTAAGGAGCACATAACCATGTCACATAACCATTTACTGACAGCATTTTCAAGGCAAAACATGGAGAGTAACTCGGAACAAAGGTCCATGCATTGTTTCACACTGACTCCTTTAAGTCAATACATTTGTGAAAATATAAATGTGTCTTTTGATGGGTGTGTAGGTATTCAAAAGTCTTTAAAGGAGTTCACGGTTGCCATGAAAAAAGGTAAATATGTCATTATGCTCAGAGTCAGGACTGCAATGTCTCCTGCTGCTATCCTGTGGTATGTTAGCTCAATCTTGGAATAGATTCACGCTGCAGCGTTCTCATTAATTTTCAATGTGAAATTATCTCTTCTTAGCGTCCCTTCAATTACTCTGCTCGTACTAGTCAGCGCTCACACCTTCGAATCAAAACATCTGTACTGATGTGTCCTTTGTAAGAAGAAGGTTTGTTTCCCTTTAGGAACGATATAAATTAATAAAAATCTGTCTGCCGTAGCCGTCTTGTCAGTCATTGTTGCTTAAAGTCCCCAATACATCACTTTTCAACAAACACACTGTGTAAAAGTGCTTTGATTGGTTCTTTTGTTCATATGACTAAAGCTGCTTGACTAATGGTGTAAACACTCCACAAAACAACAGAATCAACAAAGTGAATGTATGTTTGCCTTTCTTAAAGTGGATTAAATAACTGAATCATACACAGAGACATTTGAATGTTTTTTCTTCTGCTTGATGATCAAACTAATTTTATAATGGCTCTTTGGATCTGTGGTGTCTTGAGTAGACACAGTTAATCTTTTCATTGCGCTGGACCAGGGCTGTTTAAATTGTGCAAGACGAGATCTTTTGTTCTTTACAGGTGAACTCAATGAAAAGTTTTCATGAGTAAAAAACATCTAGGAACATGTATGCTACCGTGATTTTTCCCCCTCACTCTTGACCGATGGTAGGTTGGACAGGTGGGGGATCGGCATCATTCTAAAAATGCTGCTCGTGCAATCAGTGCAGAGGGAGAACAGGCAGCTTGGCAGCTTCACGATTCTAGAGCTCTCTATGGCAAAGGTGATCAGAGTTTGAGCTCCAGGGAAGCCAGAGTCAGTATCAGAGTGCCAAGGCCACTGAACACAGAGCATGACATGACCTACAGCACTGATTGGACACTTACCCAGCACCAGAGCAGTAAATATACAGAGTGGGGCCACTGATTGATCCCCCCGCCAGGCGGTCATGTTGTTTTCATGTTGTTCATAGATAATTCTAAACAAGCTGTTCACTTCTTTGCTCTCCGTGTGTCTTAGTGAGATAGACCAGTTGAGATTGCAGTGAAACTTAAAATAAGTATGGAAAAAACTGAAATTTGTACACTTTAATTTGAATCCACATCATTCATACTTTGCTTTTGTCACTGCATGACTAAATTCAAAGTTTTTCATTAGATTGGTGATGAAGAAGTCATGGTATTTGTTGGTGGACAATTTTTAAATAATTCACATCTGCATCTTCATGTTCTACTATACAACTTTTAGATTTATAAATCATAAATATACATTAATATGTCATATTTCCCAGTCTTTTCTCATTCATCAAAACAATAGTTTCAATAACAGGATGCCAAAATGAAAATTAATAGAATTGACATTTTATGAGGGTTTTTAAGAAGAAGCATCTGGAATGGATTTTATCTAAGCTTGTGCACCAGATTCTCATAAAAAAAATGTTATCATCTCTTGTGTGTCATCTGCTTTCTTATCCCCTTAAACAATATATCTTTGAATATACTCCTGAAGATAATGTTCCTTCCTTGTTTTCCACGTTATAGAAATTTAATATAAACATCTGACCAACATGTAAAAGATGGATCTTGGATCTGTACTTTATTCTTGCCTATTGTTATGCAATAGATGAAATCTAACCTCACACCTTTACGTAAAGTTTACGTTTTTCCAGTATTTATTTCAACCGTTGATATCTTTCTTCTAACCTTACTATTTTTTATCCTGTCATCCTTAGTCTTGCTTTTTTTACCTTTATTCTTGTTTAGCATGATCAGCCCTCTCCTTTCCAGATAGTCCCTCATTCTCCTTCCCTTTTCCCTGGGGCTGTAGGTGTAAAGCTTTGTTTGCACTATACCAGCCATGACGTTTCACAAGCCAGTTTTTTTGTAGGCTATACATCACTAAAATTCTCTGTCACCAAGCTGCAGAAAGAAAGTCTCCAGTAATGTTTGCAGTTGTACAAAAGACTTAATGAAGGGTATTTCACTAACGTATTCCTAAGATTCTAGCACAGATTGAGATAAACTAAGTTTTATGATGTTTGCGTAGTATAAAACAAACAACTTTGAGAATTTATGAGGGAGAGCTGTTGTTGAGCCAATTACAATAAATTGATGTTTTCTGATACAATGGCATGGTCAATCTATCAATCTTTATTTGTATAACGTATAAACGATTCCTCGAGTTACTCAAATAAGTGGTAAGTGGGAGGTGGTAACCGAGGTCTGTTTGTTAACTCCTTGTATCCTTGCCCAACGTTAATCACAAACACCCATTCTTCATGTGACGTTTTATATAAACATTTATTTCAAACAATTTATATAAAAATATAGACTTTAATACAAGCTAGCTAACAAGATCTAATTTCAATGTCAGAAAAGATATGCAAGGTGAGACAAGATCTGTATTTGTGAGACAAACAGATTATTTACTAACAGACATAAAACACTTAACTAACTAAAACACACTCACGCACACATTCACACATGAGCAAAAGAAAGGGCAGGGTTTGAATTGATGACTGTAACATTAGAACGTCTAACTAGGCTTTAGCTCGTCTGTAAGAGTAAACTCATCAAGACTTACGTCAGTTCTGAACTGCCAGTAAACTGACAGTGCCGTGGCGTTCCTTGCCAGTGTCGCCATGCGTTGAGTGATACCAGACAAAAAGTCTGATGAAAAGATCCGAAGGTTTCAAAGAGTAGGCCAGGCGTTCGGCCTTGTCTGCCTCAGAGCTGGCGTTTGTGCTTAGGTCAGGATCATTGTCTTTGATAGGAATCTCAGTCCTAAAATGCATGTATTGTCATCTTCAAGCTGTTCATTTAAGAGCGAGTGGTTAGGCCCTATGGTCCCCATATAAGAGTTCATTCATGCTGTACGCGCCCATGGAGAGAATAAGACCACGAGGTTTTCTGAGATGAAAGCAGTGAACAGAGCGAGTAAGAGAGAGAGCTCTGAGAGTGAACTTAAAGAACAGGGCTATCTGTGTGTACAGAAAGCATGTGACTGGAGCACTCCAGGTTATTCTGTGCTAAAAAAAAAGGCTTATTAAACATCATGCCAGAGTTTATTAAAGGGTCCTAAAAGTTAAAACGTCTCAGAGCATGAAATACCACTTATATATTTGAATTAGGCTTGACTCAGGGAATAAATAAAGACCAAACATGACTGACTTAATATAAACCATAGATGAACAACCATCATTCATTTTCTTTCATCCATTCAAGTATCTCGCTGAACTGTAATAATCCTGTTACATGGAAGTATTTCAACGGTACACAATTAATTATACCCACAATTATATAGAAATATTTGATTAATATAGCTTCTTTATGAATCTTCCTTATATTGATTGATTTCAAAGAAGCTCACATGGTGTTCACATGATCCATCTTGTGGTTCACTCAACACATGTCCAAGGGTTGTCCTGACTTTGTCAGCAGAATCCTTACTGGTTTGTGTTTTCATGGCACACTGTTTAATGGTAAATTCAGCACTAAATTGGAGATTAATTTTTCCTTTATCTAGGAACATGATTATAACAATATAAGGTCCACTGACTTCCATAAAAAAGTCATCACTACTTTTTCTGTGTAGTGACAGCAAGATGTAGACTGACTGGAAAAGCCGTAGTGCTCCACTCTTTTATTGCTCTTTTAAGATATTAATAATAACCTAATTATGAACCGTTATTAAAAAATATTTCACACAGGGTTTCTCCCCCAACTTGCCTCCTGAACAGCACATTCCACTTTAAAAAAATATTTTTAGGATGCCTTGACTCTAATATTTGTTATGGCACATTATTTGTTGTCTACACATAATGTCCCACTTGATTTTAAATGGATTTAAAGAAGTGTTTTTGATAAAATAAAAAATCATTTTACCGGAAGTGGCATGTGACGCCACATATGTTTTATCCGATTACTCGGTAATCGATTACTGAAATATTAGATTGCTGCTGTCCCAGTACAACTCCACACTATAACAAAGAGATACCGTCAGTGGATGTAGTGATTCAGATCTAATTATTTGACACACAAATCCAACTTTGAACAAACCTTAGCTGAAAACAAAGCCTTCTTAAGCAGAGTGTCTACAAGTGTGTATCATGGGTTGTATGGAGACATGGACACGGCAGAACCAAAATGGGGGTCAACATTAATCCCTGGAGGAGGGTGGTTTATTAACACAGATACTGATAAACAACAAAACTGTTAGATAATCTGGATAAAAGAGGATAATTTGGGGCTGTGTCCAAAATATGTGTAGGGCAACCAGTGCAGCAGGAGGCGATATGATGGGTGGTGAAGGCTGGGATCTCGGCAGAGGGAGAAACTGAAATTACCCATCAGTTCTCATCCAGGTCTGTGTTTTCTGCTGACTTCATCTGCATTGTCATTCTTGGGCTGGTGTTCCAGCTCCTGGTTGGTGTTTTCCCTATGCAGCTTGCTGTGTGCCAATGCAAGTGGTGCCAATGATGAGCATTAGCAGTGTTTCTAGGGTGAACCTCAATGATCTATGGGATTGCCTGTCACAAAACCTTAAAAATTTGATTGAAAGCTCATTTCAGTTTTTTTCTAAAATGCAAATTTCCACTAACAACAGTACAAAAAATATTTAAGAATGACTTTAACTGAGGACTAGTATTTTACACTTTCTGTAATCAACAAAATCTGCCCTTCATGCTCCACCCATAAACAACTACAGACAGTTTTTCAGATGGCTGCCACCTTACGTTTCATGTATTTGTGGGCTCACCTTTCAACTTTGCCTACATGCTTCTTATTGCCTAATCATTTGGATAATAACCGGTTTTTACTGAGTTCCTCTCAGATTTTCAGCCCTTTATATTTTAGAGCGAGAGAGAGAGAGAGATTTCAGGCTATATTGCACCACCTTTGCACATTTAAGACAAGACTGACTTTCATTTAGTCATTCTGCAGTTTCACTTTCCTCTTTACCGACCTTTGTCTTCACACACTCATCAGTGACTGAGTAGCTAATGTGATACATCTCCATCTCATGTTGGTCAGGTTTTTACAGAGAGTCAGAATGTCAGTACAGGTGCAGGGTGTTAGTGGTTTGAGTGTTGTGTTGCAGTTTTGCATTTTGGCTCAATTATTTGTCAGTGGCGGATTTCCTGGAACAGGTTGTGTCATTGGGTTTAGTAATGATCTAGCCTCTCCCTTTTGTCCTGGGTAATAGTGGTGGTCAATCTATAGCACAATCTTTATTGTGGAGTCAATGTTCTGTTGATGAATCTCAGCCAGAGAAAGTACTGGAAGCTCGAACGTACATTAGAGTGATCTTTGAGAAGTCTTCTTTTGATGTCGTGTTTCATCAAATCGTTTGAAATTCTTGGTTGAATTTGCAAAGGCTAGCAATAACAAAGACACTTTGAAAGCTTAAGTTTCCACTCTCTCTTCAGAGCACTCTCCATAGCCACACTTCTTCAAACACAATTATAGTGGGTGACTTTGTTGATGGAGGATTGAATGTTGTGCTTTCAAACTACCACAAATCTCCAAAGCACCGGGGATGTACTGTACATGTATACCCTAAATAGTCATGCACTATAATAATGCGTTCACAGAGCATACCATTTGCTCCGACAACAAATTTCAACAGGGCTGAGCTGACTTTTAAAAGTTCTCAATATCACAAGCTAAATGTTTCAATACAGAAATCTGTTAAAGAATAATTAGACGTCCATAAACTGCAGCCATTGTAGTTTTTTATATTCCTGCTGTCCCTCAGTTGCTTTGGATTTAAGGGTATGAAATCTAAATATTAGTGCATTGTTGAACACTATTATTTACAGTGGCCCAGTGGTGCAAAACCCACACAAACAACACAACACAAAAAACACAGTGCAAAACAAAAAAAAACACTAAATAAATAAAAACACTGCATAAACAAAACAGCACAAAAAATACAACACAACTGTATGCAGAGCATGAATTATTTGTTACAGTTATTAGCTAATTATGTGAGTGTTGGTAAATGGGACAAAAACTATGTTTATAACATTTTTTCGTAGGGTTTCTCTTCTAATTTGTGCTCCAGATCAGCACATTTCACTAAATAAACTTTTTGGATGCTTTGACTTGAATTTCTCTTATGGCATTACTAGTAACTTGATTTTAATCGATTTAAAGTGATTTTGATATAATAATAATCAAAGTTTCAGCGCCTTCTACCATTGAATGATCAATCATGTTTTATCTGATTACTCGGTTAATCGATTACATTTTCAGTAGAATACCTTATTACTAAAATATCTGATAGTTACAGCCCTAAATCCAGCTGAAGGTTTTTCTAGTCAGTCTATATCTTGCTTTCACTAAGCTGACAAAAGTTTTACAGAAGTTTAATGTTGTGATGTCTTAATGTTCAGCATGGATTAAGCGGTTTATACCATTATCTTTTATCAACATTATCAATCCATTATCAACATTAACATATTATGATTCATATTAGCGCTGCAGGCAGAGCATTTAACATTATATTTATATTTATTTACATTTATGCATTTGGCAGACGCTTTTGTCCAAAGCGACTTACATTAGGGGAGAGACAATATGCAATTTGTTACAACGTCAAAGTCTATCTCAGCTTCTCATAATAGAAATTGTTTCAACTGATCAATAAACCAAAGCAGTGAGGAAGTAGAGGAAGAAGATAAAGACAGAGGATGGAAAAAAGAAGGTTTTTTTTTTTTTTAGTAGGTGTTCTCTGAAGAGAGGAGTTTTCAGTTGCTTTATGAAAGCTGTTAGTGTTGCTGCTTTCCTGACTGGATCAGGGAGTTTGTTCCACCATCCAGGGACAGTGAAAGAGAAGGTTCTGCTGAGAGATCTTCTCAGCTAGCAACACCCTTCCAACAGTAGGCACTTGCTGTAATATGAAAGCTAACAAAGTCATATTTCACAATAGTCTCTACAATGTAACTTTAAGCTTTTAACATGAATGAAAACAGGCGAATGACAATTTGAAGCTCCTGGTTTCCTTTATTGTGAAAATATAAAAGAAAATGAGACTGTAACAATCGCTCCATGCTCTACATTTTGTGAACGACGCAGCCACCATTATCTCTCTTCAGGATCGAATGTTTCTCAGTTTCAGTCTAGTAAAGCTTCACAAATGGTGGTTGGTGTAAAAAATAGCCTTGCAACTTTACTAATATGGTCTCTAAAAGAGTCCAAGTTGAGCAAATCGGTGAATGATTAAATGAACTGTGATCTAGCAGGTAAGAGTGTGTTCGGTTTTTTTCACCACAGGAAATGAGTGAAGCAATCCCATCTCTTTAAGTACAAACTATAAAAGTACTCACTCATTGCTCTGTTGATCAGCATTTAGATAATGTTGCAAAAGAGAAATAAAAAAATTCAGAGGAGGACTAATAATTTTCCATCAAATATACATAATATGTATGTTACAAATATTATATCTGAACCAATAATACACTTGCATAGAACCCATGGAATAAAACTTTAGCTGTTGTGATTGATAAAAAAAACGTTAAACTTTCACTTAAGCTGGTGCGGCAAGCCAAACTTGTGCAGCAGTAAAGTTAATAGGCTCTACATAAAAAGTGTGTAATGTGCATATATTTTTAAACGTCTATGCGTTCCTAAGTACAATAACAACAGTTATTGTTTCCAATTTCAGTCATACAGAGTTTCTACTACATGACTGACTTTATAAACCGTCTTTAGATCCTGTGGTGTAGCCCTAAAAAAAGTGGTGTACTATTTTCCACCTTAACTTACCCAACCCAAATTTGATAAGAAACAGTGTGCAAAGAAATGGCAAAAGTAATTTTTTTTTATTAAATAGCAATAAATTAATTTATTCAACAAAAATAACATATTAATGTGTCACTTTTACTTATTGGATACTCCAGTGGTCCCCAAACTCAGTCCTGGGGTGCTGGTTTTTTTTTTAGAGTTCAGCTCCAACCCCACACCCGAACCAGCTAACGTTAAATTTAAAGGTGCCATGTGATGATGAGGTGAATTTTCTTGAAGTGTTGTTCGTTCATCAGTATTCAGATTAGTTCATGAAATTTTGAGCAATCCTTTATTCCTTTTTTGTGAACTGAAGATGGCTAATTTTCCTTAACACCACTCTTTTTCCTTGTCCATGCCTAAGCCCCAACTACTTGTCAGTCATATGAATCGCTAGTACAGCCCCCCTCTACAACGAACAGGAAACACAGTTTGACCCGGAAGTGTGAGAGCAGCAGACCCACGTTGGTAAACAATTCCAAAAAAAGTGTGTTTTCGGATGTCCGGAGCCTAACTTTTTGTTTGGATTACCAAAGAATGAGTTTATTCATCAGAAATGGTTTGATTTTGTGTCTGCCCATAAGAGAAAACTAGGAAAGATCACTTTTGTTTGTGAGCAACACTGTACATTGTTCATTAACAATGAACAGTTTTACTTTATTATAAGGCTGGCACTTTTCCAACTGTCTTGTGTTTATTGATTTGGAGGTCCACACAGTAAATGATTTTTTGTACTTGTTCTAGGCTAAAAGATATGCAATTTGTCCGTACACCTATAACAGAATAAATAATTCATAAAACAGTACGCCGACATTAGAAATCATACAGCGTAGAGTAAGCTTGTCTGATTTACTTTGTAAGCACATAGCTGAGGATGCTTTTTTTCTGTGGTTTCTAGTTCATTCTAGTAACATGTAAGGTGCTGTTACATCACGCATAGCTATTGTCTGTCAATTATAATGTTTTAAAACACGTGTTTAAAGCATTGATTGTTGTGTTGGTTTTTGCTTAATCCAGACTAACATGAGCGCTGGTCTTTAAGGGGTGTGCCAAAAGCTCGTCTGTGGGAGGGCCTGGTGTAGGCAGCGTATTTTGTATACGAGATGAATTTGAGGTGATTCAAAGACTTTTTTGGAAAAATATTGCAGTTTGAAAGTGCAGCACTAGTATAGAGGACTCAAATATTGATTCTAAGTGCTATAACAAGGGCATAACATGGGACCTTTATATCAAGCTCTTACAAAGTAAACTAGAAGCTCCCAGGAGCTAAACTACAGGAGAATTATTTCAATGAAATATTAAAACATGTCCATTTGTGTCAATGTTTAAAATATACTTCAATAGTTTGACATTAACAAGTTTAATTTAATGCACAACATCTGAATTAATGCTACAGCCAATTAATTTGTCCAAGTCAGCTCAATAGCGGCTGTGGCTGTGCATCTTTCAACTTACTTTATGTGTAACTTTGCATTTAATAGACCACTTTAAACATCAATCAACCATTATTTGATTTTCAGATGAGTGCATGCTTGTTTTAAACCAAGCTAACAGCAAAAACTTAAATCATGACCTTTCTTTTTTTCTTCTTTTTGGTTTTTGGCTTGACCACAATATTATAATAGTAGGGCTGCTACTAATGATTATTTTAATAATCTATTAGTTGGCCGATTATTTTTCGATTAATCAAATAATCGTATAAAACTAAATGCATTTTTTTATGTTTTACTTTTACCTATATACAACCATAAATCAAGGTATTATTTATATATAGAAGTAAACTTTAAAAAGTTTCTTATTCATTGTTCATTTCATTGTTCTTGAACTGTAAAACTTCTCACAATATAAATAAATAAATAAAAAGCAAAATACAGATTTGGTAGTTAACAAGTTAACTTTGTTGTTGACTACAAATAACTCCTCTAGAAATTAAAGAAGCTAATAGTCTTTATTAAAATGAAAGGAAAGAATAATTTTCATCGGTGTACAAATGAACTGTTACTTGCATTCATTGAAAAGCACAACAATTACTAAATGAAATATTCTACTGTTATTCGCAGAAATGTTATTGACAGAAATGTATTTCTGTCAATGTACGAGCAGTTGAGGTGCTGAGAAAAAGCTTTGAATTTGTTTGTTTTTTTTTATCTGTTTCTGCTCGCGCAAATCACAATTTTGTGATTATCAAAAGCACACACTCCATGTAAGGCATGGATTTGCCACTTTAGAAGATGGCCGAGGAAGCTTCGGTAAAGAGCCAACCCCAAAAACCCATTACTGCGATCTCTGTTGAAGGATTATTTCTGCTCAAACAGCTTTGTAGCTCGTTGACTATGTTACACAAATCACAAAGAACTGTCACATGTTTATTATCAGCGCTTATATAAAATACAGATTTCTAGTTCACTGCTGAAAGTCACGCTAACTTTTTTTCCATAAACGACGTACATCGTTCACACACATTTATGGAAATGGAGACGAGTGCAAAACAAAGATGTTTAAACAAATGCACTTAAAAAATACAAATATTTCACGATGAATCGATAGTTTTTACTTACCCTACTGATGTTTCGGCATCCGAAATACAAATGTGCTTTTGTTTAAGGTGCTCGTGCATTACCGTTGTGCTTCCATGCCATGAAAGCTCAGCACCGCATAGCACGCAGCTCACCGTCTTCTAAGGAGCATTTAATGAGCGCACACTTATACCTGAAGCCTGAAGTCATGTAATCAGGCCAACTAATCGATAATGGAATTCGTTGACAATGAGTTTCATTATCGATTAGTTGTTGCAAAAATTCGTGTGATTAATTCGTTAATTTTTTTAATCGATCGACAGCACTATATATATATATATATATATATATATATATATATATATATATATATATATATATATATATATATATATATATATATATATATATATATATATCAATAACCAAATTTAGCTTATGCAAAGAATAAAAGAGTATTTATTACTCGTGAACAAGATAACTCATTTCAGTCTCATTATATTTTTGGCATTTGACCAGAAGCCATGAAACCATAGAGCCACTTCACTGCTCATGAACCAGCACATTTGTTCAGTATACTTTCATTTTACTCAGACGTATAAAGAAAGAAAAATAGCTGGTGCTCTTGTATTGACTTAATAGGATATGGGAGGTTATTGTCCATGCGGTTTACAGAATAGGTTTTTTGATGACACTTAACAGCAGAAGTTTGCAAGTCCCAAGTGCCAGCGCAGGTCAAAAGTGGTATTGCTCCAGAATCACCTTATTAAAGCTAGAACTGAGGTCCTGAACAAATTGACTCTTTAAATGAGCTACATGACCTGAAGTGGAGCAGTGCTCATGCCTGCCTGATGTTTATCATTCCAAGCACTGAGATTTTTCTGTCACTGGGTTCACAAAAAGGTCTAGAGTATCTGTTAAGTATTAGTATAAACAAATACAGACATTGCTGGTACTTTATGCAATGCTTGTCTGTATTGGTGACATAGTGAAGTGGTTACAATCTCTGGTTTCTGTTTTTGATAAAGCTAACATGTGACTCCAACAAAGGTTTTCCACAGCACAGACTTTGTCATATACAACATCAAGGGTTCACAAAGTGTAGTGTTAAAAAAAAAAATGCAAATTATTTAATGAGATTTTCTTTTCTTTTGCTACAGCAGAAGAGAAAGAGATGGGGATTAAGACAGTAAGATGATGCATTGAGTGGTGTGGTTAAGCTAGTACATCTAATCATTTTTCTCCCCATGTTCATTTTTTTCAGCAGATGAAGTAGGATAGTAAATTGAGTAAATACAGCTATCAATCACATATATGCTTCCACAAGAAGCTTTACCCCAGAGGGCTCATCCTATTTGTATCTTATTATTCTTTTAATTAAATGTACAAAATACCTGGACTTACATGCTTCATCTTGTGGCTAGGCCATTTTCCACTCCTGCAGAAGATAAATGATTAAGAGCATAGTGATTGAATACAGAGCTCAGTACTGCAACCAGAATTTTTGCAGTAACTTACTGGACTAATTTTATGGCAGCGACTTTAAGATGATAAAATATTAACAACAGCAAGTCTGAAAAGAAACTGTATTTTTGAAACCCATGATTAACATTAATGCTCTATCAACTGATAACAATAATGACATTATACCCGCTAAACATGATAACAAAACAAACAATGTCAATCCATGGACTTTAAGGCATATTTTTATTTTAGGTCATGAAATAAAGATTGACAGACATGAGCACGAATGAATGTTGCAATCATGGTTATTACAGCACATTATACCCTCTTTACGGTATTTGTGATTGTAATATCATTTAAGCAAAAAACATTTTTTAACTCATTTAAAGAAAGCTAGGTGTAGCATTTGACAAACAGAACCACAGCTAGCCAGAGACAGTTGCACGACTGGCTGGTCATGTGACCCAACTGTGGCTAGTCCTGCCGGCCAGTTTATGATTGACCCTCGCTCATTTTTTTATTCAGTTGGTCACCAGAGAAGGTACAACTTACAACTATTTATTTAAATGAGATGTATCTGTCTAAAAAGTGTTTAGTTGTCACGTTTCATAGGAAAGATACTCAAAACCAGGATTGCAATGTAGTGGCTTTAATAGAATAACTCAGGAAGAAGGAACAACAAAGGAATGCCACTGGTGTCAAACAATGAGAATAGGTTTCGCTAGCAGACAGTTTGAGAACAGTTTGATGAGGTGGTCAAGCCGTGTGTCGAGGGGCTGGAGACGGGCAGGAGATGGCTGGCTGGAAGGTCTCGTGGAAGGTGAAGAGATCATCATCGGGAGTGTAACTTTGCGGACCAATTGGTGAACTGAGTGAGGAGTGAGCTTTTGTACGCTGAGGTGACAAGGTGCTGCTGGGGATCGTTGGTGAGGGCCCAGGTGTTCAGTATTCTGGTGATTGTGGCCATGTGACTGTGTGCTGTGTGGCTGAGCCGGGTGAGGATGTGACACAAGCTAAGCTGTATTTACAAGATAATTGAATGCCAAAACCTCTTTTTGACAGCCTTTACCAAGTGGTATAGTGGGTAGTGTACAATCTTTGAAGCGCAGTTGTCCTTCTGAAGGGGTTTAAAAATAACTTCTGTCGAAATGTCAAAATGAAAATACAAAAATGTTTGTTGTATTAATAAATGTTTTGTAAAACCACACACACACACATATATATATATATATATATATATATATATATATATATATATATATATATATATATATATATATATATATATATATATATATATATATATTCTTTTTAACTATGTAAATTGAAAAAAAAAACTGAAAAAAGTGCCTTTCATTTTATGCTGGTTTTCTAGTGATGCAGTTAGGCTAGTTTTGCGAGATCACAAAAGATATTTAGAAGGGGCAATGCACTAAAATAACCTCATCAGCCTCCCTATATAAGCAGCCAGCCTACTGTATACCCACAGATGTTCAGTTCTCAACATTCCACTTCCCCTTCTCCAAAACTTAAGGGTTGTGGGTATCTGGGCTCCGGTTTTAAACCCTAAGACTTGGAGCCCTCTTTCAGACAGCTCGCCTGGTATGCTAGATCCTGCCAAATATGCTTGTGTATCTGCTAGTGCTTTAGTACTCGAGTCCAGACTTGGATTTGAGTCCAGACTCGCGTCCATTTTTCTATGGACTTGGTCTTGTTTCGGACTCGACTGTAAATTTGGAATTGTCTCTCACTTGCATTTGGACTCAGACTTGATCAGCGGTCTCGACTGAGTTCAATAATGCCACACTGTCAAGAAAACAACAACAAACAAAGGCCATTGTATATGTGTACATCAAGCCTACAATTGGCTTCTGTGAAGGCTGTGCATTAACCCCCCGCTGTGAAGCCTGCCGCGTGCTTCTGAGATATTAACTGCGTCAAGGCTTGCTTGCGCATCTTTGGACGAAACTAGTGCAGACTGAGTGCTTTCAGTCTCTTTTGTGTCATGTGCACCATCTTATACACTGAACAATGGATTAAAACTTTGGTGATGTTTTCATTTAAAAAAAACTTTCTAGATTAGAACCAGTGTTTGCGCTGTTAGTGCACACCCGCTGCATGTTGATCTTTTTTTCCCTCACAAGTCAAACTCGTTCACAGACGCACACAATATCAGCAAACAGTCGCGCAAATACATTTGGATTTAAAAATCTCCAAGAATTTCTTGACAGTGCTTCAAAGAAGGGGAAACCAGCATAACTATCTGTGAAACATCTGGAACAACGTTGAATTATGTGAGGCACCTTCATGAACTGCGTCTTCATAAAGAGAGGTACGTTAAGATAAACCTTGGCGCTAACGCTATCATGAGCGTTTCATCACTCTTTTAATGGTGTAAGAATACAGTGTTTAACAATATAAGTTAGTGCAAGAAAGTTATACATGCTCCTTCAAATTCTGTCCCTTAAAATGTCTTTAATAATGACTTAGGTAACTAATAAAAGTGAGGTACTAGTAGTTCAGTTCAAAGTTGATTGATCATCACACCTTTTTGAATATACTTGACTAAAAATTCAAAATCAAATAAAAGTTATAATAATGTTAACGTTTGCTTGTTTCAAACCTTAACATTGTGGAAAAAAAAAGTTAAAATTGTTATAAAAATGAAAATGCAAATCTATTTGTCACAAACTTATAATGAATAAATTTTTCAAATAGCATTTTCATGAAAGGCTCATTGTTCAAATCTTTGAAGATTTTGCTCCAACATATAAATTCTTCAAATATGTAACAAATGTATAATAAATTAATAGTACTTTTTCAGCATTTGCTATGCTTTAGTAAAGTGATGAGCTATCTGACTAAAGATGCAATTCAGTTGCAAATTAGTTAATCTGGTTTAGATGCTGTATTAACTATTGAACTACCACAACATATTATTTTAAGCACATTAAAAATCACTACATTACACTAAATATGACCCTTCATTGTTTACTATTAAGGACTAAAGTATTTTTTCATATGAACATTAAAGACCCTTAATGCAGTGAGTTTGCCCCTTTTAGTTTTTTAAATGCTATTAAAATCAGTAGACTGGATTCGGACTTGACTGTCCTGGACTTGCACTTGTCTTACAGCCCTGATATCTACGGCAAATTTCTTGAGTGTGCAGTCGTGAAACTATTTTTGCTTCCCAGTGAGATTTGCCTGCCCTCACTTTAAATTGAGTACAATAATACATGCTAAACATAAAAAGCATTGGATCTCATTTCAATTTTACATGCTTGTATTATTTGCTCTATTAAATAAAATGTTAAAATAAATGTTTAGCATCTTTCTTTAAAATACCTTATTACAATTTCTACTAGGGATGTCTGAAGCTTTAAACTTTCAAGCGAGAAAAGAGATGTTACAGAGCATCTTTGTCAATATCTACTACTTATTAAACTTGTGCATTTACTGATCTGGCTACAGTAAAATTTGCTTATAAAGCATAAATTATATATTTTATGATATTAAGCTCTTTTATTGAAAGGTAAACCCTATTTGAAATTTCAAATTACAAATTAAAAATGGCTTTCCTTTTTTACAAATGCTCACTCATTTTGTCAGCTTTCATAGGAACCTATCTTTAACTGTCTCTTTCTTGTGTCCAGGACAAAGACAGCCAGAGTTAGTCACCTTCAGCACAAGTTATGTTATTTATTAACAAGATGCAGAGGCTTAGAATTCACTCATGTTAAGAAAATATTGGTCTAGACTGCATTGTTTGACTAATTTAGTTGATGTTTAATTCAATTGCTGGGTTAGATGATATCTAATTTTTTTCCAGTGAACAGGATTATGCTCAGAATTTAAAGGAATTTTTAAAATGCATACGTTGAAAGGATTATTTATGTTGTTTTTGTTCTTTGTGTCTTGTTTATTTTCAGACCCAGTTGTTTTTTATAAAGCTAAGTTGTGAATGGTTAATCCTACTAGCAACTGACAGCTTTTTACATCCAGAAACCCTTCTGACTTCTTGATTAGATCGGTGTGTAGGTCTTTGTCCTGATTTAGGATTAAATGTTAATGTTTTAATTAAATGGTATCATACATAAAACAAATACTTTAGTAGTTCATGGTGTTTTTTAGAAGCCATGTCCAAAATAAGAAAAAATGAACAATTATTTTTTTCTCATACAATAGTGTTTCAGAATGAACCAACTGTGGCCCTTCAAGCATTGTATATTTCCATTCCTCGCTATACTTTCTGCAGATCAATATGATGAACAACCATGATCTGGGCTGGTTATTTTTCCACTGAGATGTTTATAAGCTGGCTGTTAGAGATCCATGTCTGTTCTGTGTCTCCTGGGTTTTGGCTAAATGCTAGATATGCTTCACCGAAAGGGAGTGAGAGGATGTTACTGTGCCATTTTCACTCAAGCCTGGAACATTCTGCAATCCATGGCTAACACAAGAAGCTGAGTGTTCTGTTCTACACCATTTTTATCATTTTATATTTGGTGTAGCAAGCAACAGCTGTGCAGATATCAGTGTGGTGGAAAGTTTTGTTTTATGTGGTCAGCAGCACATTTTTTACTACAGCAACAACTCTAGCAAATGAGCTTGAGAACAGGCTGAAAGATTTATAATTGTTATAATGTTGGCAATACTTCACATTTCTTTAATGTGTGATTTTCTGGCAGAGAAAGACTGCTGATGCAGGAGTAAGGTAGTAAACTCCACTTGACAGATTTGGTGTGCTGAGCCTTATAGGACAGATCAAATCGGCAGAGTGGAGCATCGGTCTCCTGGGACAGGAGAGGAAGAGAGCTCTGAGGAGAGTGAATGGGAAGACATCAGGATGTTTGATGTAAGATACGGCTTTGTAACATGTAGCTCCCGAGGTTGTGTGGGTTCAGTCACAGGTAGTTGCTGCAGCTCTGTGAGATTTTGGTGAGCTTTTTGTACAGTCTTGTCCTGTTGTCACACTGCATTCAAGCGATACAAATCTGGATTCACTGTAAAGGGGCAGCATCTTTTAAAAAGTATATAATTTCAAAATATAAACAGCATCAACTCCAATGTAGCTATACCAAGTTCTTAATATTTCATGAACATGTTCGCACATTTGCATTTGCTCTCTACCAAGTAAAAGTATTGACATGTAGATTATTGGACACCGAAGTAACAGTTGTTGTTTTTAAAATAAGGGTATTTATAATATTTCATTAATGATTCCTTACATGTATATAACTCTTTTCTTAGCAACTAGCATGCTTTATATGTTGAGGGGGCTGTCTCTGGCTGATGAGGGTTGGTTACAGACCTACCCTTTTCAATGAAAGATCCTGGCATTTTGAATGACCAGAGTGAGAACCTGGGTTTAAGGTCCTATCAACTAGAACAAAAACTCATGGCTGGTTTATTGCTGCGTGTGTGAAAGCAATAGTTTTGTTTTGGGAAACATTTCCAAAACTGCTTCCAGAGGTGGGCTTGGAAATGGTCAAGCAGTCTAATAGAGAGATAGGTGGAATGTGTAGCTTAAAAGAGAATGTTGTCTGCGTTCAACATGATTTATTAACAGATTTGATCATTCGTGGCAGTGAAAACATGTTTTTATTTTCTGTACGGCTTAGTAAATGTGCAAATATGAAAGCTGTGGTAAGAAATTCCACAAAACAGCATCCACTCCATGTTGCACAATTTTGTGATGAGCTGTCCATGTACTAACAACATGAGAGACATCTTTCAGGTAACTCCAGTGACTTAACTATGTAAGTGTCCCCGAAAGGGATCAGAAGTTACTGTATGAACATAAAACTGCAGAAGTTGTGGGAGGGGGAGCACCTGATCTCAGAAGCAGAACAGATGTGATGTTCCCAGTCTGAAAGTACCCTTTGTCATAATGTGGGTAAAAAGAGGATTGTAAGATGGAATTTGGAGGTCTGGAGTCTGGAGCTTGCAGTACAAAGTGCTTTTATTGTGAGCCATACGTGAAACAAAACAAATACTGGCTAACAAAAACAAATTGAAAATGCAATTTAGCAAAAACCTCAATTAAGTATAACAGCCCCAAGCTAACTCATAGCTGAGCATGGTGTATTTAATACACTCAAAAAATGAATTGTTGGATCAACTTAATACAATTATGACACAAATTTCACACAATTGTATCATATTATCCAACCTTATTTTGAGTAGACTGAATGAAATTGAACAATTCTATTCATCCAATATGATCAAATCATTTAAAATTAAATTATATAATGCAATTATCTTGTACACAATTTAATCTCATTGGAACAACTTAATATAACTATGGTACTCAAAACTGAAGTCTTATCTCAACATATTTCAGGTTACGATTGAGCCAATAAGATCAAATCATTTTCATTTGAATTATCTTGTGCAATTAACTTGTACACAATAACGTTTTGTGTAATCAACATATAATAATTATGAAAAAACTATTTCCACACAATGGAATTATGCCATCATAACAGATTTTAGACTGCATGAACCACAGAGCAAAATTTACATTGAGCCAAATAAAATTTCCCCAAACAGCAGTTTAGTCTACAAATAAACACAATTATCTCAATTAAAGTGTGTTCATTTTTTATAACAATTTCAAAACACTAATCTAGCTTTGAAGAGCTAGCAGCTACAGCAAAGACAGAACTGGAGAGCAGAGAGGGACTGAATGTGAGATACCAATTTTAAAGGGAGAGAGGCAGTAGCCACTCGTTCTCCTGATGAGCCTCTGACCATCCCCATCTCAATAGATAGTCACGTAGGGATCCTCTATTCTGAGCATGCGCAATTCAAGTAATTGACTCAATTCAGTTCTTACTAGTTGTTTCAACATAAAATAATTAAGGAATCGTAAGAACCATTTGATTTAGTTCAAAACAACAATGTAGATACAAAAGATACAATGTAATTTGTTTCAAAATATTCTATTTGATTTTAGGTGATAGAAAAGCAGAAATACAGCAGTAGTACAAGGAGAAGAAGGCTATAAAGATGGGAATGTTTTGAGAGGGCACTAGATCACATCCATACACAAAACTATGCTAATGTTGTCATCAGGATCCATAGCAATTTGACCCTTTCCTAATCACAGTCTCAGTGGTAATGTTCAGTTGTACTGATGCATCCCACTAAACCCCTTCAAGGAGGTATTATCCACCAAATTAAAAGTTTGCTCTAACTTCAGTACATTTCGACTTTTTCCACATCGACATCTAGTCCTTCATTTGTCTCCATTACAGCAACATAAGGAGAGCAGAAGAGAAGGAGCGTGTCTTGTATAAAAACTGAGAGTGCTTAGCAAGCAGGAGTGTAGATAAAGAGCCAGGTGTTTAATATTCTGAGACCATCTCTCTGTGTACTTTCGCTAGTGCAGCGCTGTTCTGCACCATCCCAACCTGTGCCTCATTATTCAGGCTCCTGGTCTAGGATGGAAAGTGAGAGAGAAAGAAAGAGATTGGTGCTCTGTTCAGAAAACTATTATTCAAGAGGCAAAAAAGAGTTGCATGCATTTGGGAGGATTACACAGATTAAAGCATCAGGCAAAGACCATGCCTGTCTCTGTTGGATAACTTGAAGCAAAAATAGAGATCAAGAAAGAGACTAACAATAAAAGAGTGAGGCGGCATAAGATAGAGCCGTCTTATCTAATATTTTGATTAAACAGTATGAAGTCAAAAAATTTTCTTTAACACTTTATGATAAGGCCAATGAATATATTAGCCAGTACTTTGTGATGAGTTGATGGAGTGTCAATGATGTACTAATCATGTGTACTAATCATGAATTCATTAAACATGAAAGTGCGTCATATGAATGAATACATTAATGACTGTCTTAATTAAGGATCTGTTTCTGATTAATGGTGATTTACAGTCTTAACCAGTGATAGTTGTTAAGCAGCAATAATATTCCCGGATTCTGCTTAGGGATTTGATCAAGCCACTATTTTGGTTTTAAAATGGAACTCTTATATAATGTATAATGAAACATAGCTTTAGGTTTGAGGAACACCCTGCTGGAGTTTTAAAACCGAAAGTGCTTTGTGTATCAATATATTTCCTTTAATATGAAGAATTCAACTCAGACTTGTTGAAACGAGTCTTATTTCAAAGCAAATATTTTACCCTGCACTTCACTGTACAACCTTGCATGTCATTC
The DNA here is from genome assembly GCA_900490495.1 of Danionella dracula. NCBI lineage: Eukaryota > Metazoa > Chordata > Actinopteri > Cypriniformes > Danionidae > Danionella > Danionella dracula. The sequence goes on from UELW01000056.1 coordinate 5,487,781, forward strand.
ATTCATGCCATGAAACCAAACTCAAGAACAAATTTAAATAACTTTTATAAATGATAAAAAGCATGAGGGGAAGCATGGTTATGCAAGAGTTTTTCTGAGATTAGCATGTAGGAAGGGAAATGTTATAATGTATAGGAGAATGAATGTATTCTCTGTGGAATAAGCAACCAAAAAGCCTTCTCTGGTGAGCTCGACTCAACCCTCGATTCTTTTTTCAATCATGGGCAGTTTAATGTTTTGTTGATTGTACTGTGTTTATTGTTTGTCTTTTTAGTCAACCCACTTTTTCTAAAGCAATTTTTTTTTGTGTCCATTAGTGTCTGTGGTTATACATAAAAAGAGAAGGGCTAGGCTGAACTCTGAGAACCAGCTATTGCTATTGCTTGTAGTACTGGTACAATTACTTGACTAAAACTTTTGTATGTTTTTTTTTTGTTTGTTTGTTTGTTTGCTGAGCTACGTGCTGAACACAGATAGTGAGCCCTTTTCTCCTTATTCTTGATGTACCAATAAACCTCCTTTGCACTAACATGTTGGTACAGGTGAAACAATTATTACTTGAAAAGGAAAGTGATCAGTTAACCAGATATGGAGTGACCCATACCCGGAATTTGTGCTCTGCATGTAACCTATCCCAGTGTACACACACAGCAGTGAACAAACACACCGTGAACACTCATCTGGAGCAGTGGGCAGCCATGGCTGCGGCGCCTGGGGAGCAGTCCGGGAACTGGTGCCTTGCTCAAGGGCTCCACAGCTGTGATTGTTGAAGATGGAGAGCAAGTGTTTCAACACTTACAACACCTTCAACTCCGCCGATCACAAGTCCATGTCTCCTTATCCACCAGACCTCAACTATTTATTGCAATCTGCAAAGCTGCATATCTAAGAAGTGGACCTGGGTAAACCATCTACCGGGTACCACAGCTTCACAATAATGATACTAGTTTGGGTGGAATCTGTCTACTTCATTACGTAACCAGCTTGTATTTCCCCAAAAATGTACAATTTCTTTTTTGAGAACTTTATGCCAAACAGTTTATTTCATTGATATTTTTTACAGTTTAAAATAGTTTAGATTTCTGAGCATTTAATTTCACATCTTAATTGTTATGAGAGAAAAAAATTGTCTGATATGTGTGTATCTGATCATATGTCATGATCCAGTCTGTGTCTGTTAGGTGATTGTATTGGTTCATGCCATAAAAGTTAGAGATTTCTGTATTATTGTAATTTTCAATGCCATGATCATTTCATCTCATCTCTCTCTCCTCTCTCTCTCTCTCTCTCTCTCTCTCTCTCTCACACACACACACACACTCTGTCTCAATCCCTGACCGTGACCTCAAGGTCATTTAGACTTATGCTTACATCAGCACACTGCTTGGTAAACACCCAACATGACAGATTGAGGACAATGTTACCATTTTTGCTTATCTCATCCTTTGTGTCTTTGAAGCAGCATTAGACAGAATACAGAACAGAGAACAGCGATTACAATAAAAGCAATATGCTGACTTCAGCAATTTCCTGCCTTTTTATTGGAGCCCTCTGAATGACGCGACTGCTTCAGGAAATGTTCCACAACATATTTTGGCAGGAGAAAATGGAAAAGGGTGAGGCGGAGAGAGTATAATGGACTGAGATGATGGAGGAGAGTATTGGATGAGTTTGAGTGGGAAGACTTACAGTGACCAGCCCCGGTGCAGTGGAGAAGACTTAATCACATTACGTCATAACACTATTCAGCTACTGTCCTTGCAAGATTGAATATCCACATACCTCTATTTTAAGTTCTTTCAATGCTTTTCATGTTTCTTTCCTCTCCATTGCTGATCCTGCTTGCTACTGGAGGTCTTAGAGATTCCTTGACTTAATATTTTATCAGTGAAAAAGATGCAAGGCTGAACTTCAGAGGGTTTGGTCTTGAAATGTCTGAGCTCTGTGATATCTGCTTTCTAAGCATCACCTGCTCTTTTGGGTTCACTGCTTTTCATTTGAAGATTTGTGGATTTTAATCTCGTATGATTGGTTTAAAATTTCTAAAAAATAAAAGGATAGACTTTGGTATTGGAGAAGCAAAACATTGTGAAGCAATTGATATGAGGTGAGAGAATATAAAGTAATATTCATGCTAAATTATACTTTAACAAGACAACTAATAATATCAAATGATATTGCAATGCAGACTCTTTAAATGACTATGTTTTGTTTTTCAACTTTACTCAAAAAGTTTTGTATTCGCAAGCAGTAGTGGATTACAAGATGATGACATTATAAAAAATAATGGCAATTTATTATTAAATGTTCAATATTCGGTTTTATTCCATACTCAAATTCTAAGACCTTTGAGACAATGGTCATTGAGAGATGCATTACCTTTGATATTATTAACCTTCAAACCTTCAATGAAACCTCACTTTCGCTCTCAAAATTATAGCTGCATGAAATCGGAGAATAGGTGCTGAAAATTATGTTAAGACAACAAAATAGTTAACAAAAAATTAACATTTTTGGCTAGTAGAAAAACATGGAACTTCGGGGAATGCAATTTTGTGGAATTTGTTACAGGGAAAGCATCATATAATTTGAAATTGGTCCCAGCATTTGCCAGTTATTTGCCATTTTACTAGTATATAAACAATCAAAGCATGTTTTCTCAACTTAAAGCAAAAAACCCACCACTAAAATTTCTTGTGTTAAGGGGTGTTGGGCCCTTGTTGCTCCTAGGCTCGGGTGCCTTTCCTCAGAAAGTTTGCAAACTGGAAATTAGTTCTTTTTGTAGCAACAACAAAAATAAGTAAACCAGATGTTCTGGAGATAGGGGGGTATGTTACAGAAACGATAAACCGACAATATGGCCGTATGTTGTGTTTTGCATACAGTAGCTAAATGGTATACTAAGAAATAATTTTCCATCATCAATTGATTTCAAGAAAACAAGCAGGAAAGGTTAAATTACCAGCATGGCAAGGTGAAGAATGCAAACAAGAATGCCAATGTGGATGTATTATCATCCATTGACCAATGCTATAGCTTCTCTACTGTTACATCATCCATCACACGACCATGATTGCAACAAGAGAGTAGCTTATCTACAAATCCTCTGAAACTTTTCAAGTGAATAATCAGACAATGAAGTTGATATTAATTTCAAAAATGAAGTATGAACCTGAGAGATTTTATTATCTTTGATTGAGAATAAAATGGATTAAAGTTGCAGCAAGCATTCTAGCAAGTGCGCAACCATTCCCCTTTTATTCCTTCTTGAATTTTATTATGTGATGAATATCTGTTGCAGTGGAGTAAAAAAATGAAACCGCTTGAGTTTCAGCTTTTTACTTGAATTAAAATTTTAGCTGACCCCAGGACTTTGGTTTGTAGGTTTTCTTGAAAGAGCATGCACATTTTTATTCACACGGTAGTGATGAGTATGGTGTTGTCTGAACCTCTGGTGTGGCAACGCCAGAAGAAAGAAGCTGTGTTTGTGTACCAGTAGCTCTTTTAATTATTTAACTCTTGCTCCATCCCCTCCAGATCCCCATTCCTCATTTACAAAGCTGCTCACAGATCGAATTAACCTGTCCACAATACATTTTCAAGGCATCCATTTAAGAATTCTCAGACTCTGAATTCAAACAGCCAGTCAGCGCACATTTGATTCACTCAGCGGGTCATTCAGGAAATATGGCTGTCAGTTTGCATAACTTCTTTAGTGCTATCAGAGACAGGTAATTCTCTGTACAATCATTTCATCCAAGAAACTGTGACAGTTGAGCCAGGCCCAACTAATCCAACTATCCTATTGATTTTAGAACATGCTATACTCTCAGAATACTTATGAGCTGCAGAATACTTATGAGCTGAATCTTAAAACATAATTATTTTTATAGACTCTGTATTTCATCATATACTTTTTTAAGCATGTTTACCATCAAATTATCTGGTGTTTCTTAATCTTCCTTTATTTTGTAACCTAAATATTAAGCTGTTTGAAAAAATTGTACCTATAATGGAAGTAAAAATCACTCATTAATTAATTTTTATTTAAAACTCCTCGGTTATGGTTGTTTCGCCATTTATGGCCTAGTCCTAAAACGGAAAGTACAAGACTATGCTGTGAAATTCCACACTCCACTTCTCACCTGTAATATCGCGTCCAAGGGATGTGTTTGCCCTTTTCTTATAACCCCTAGCAAACTGAGGTTATGGGGCTGCGTGCTTTAGAATATTGTTAAAGGCCCTTGCACATTTTAACATTCATTTTATTCGGAAAACAATAATATTTTTCAAAACAGCAACATCTCAGTGGTTCCTTACACATCAACTATGTAATTTCATGGAACCGACATTTGTTGTTTATTTTATTAGCTCTGAGGTTGACCCAAAACATTCAACATAGTGGGACTGACAGATCATCATTGCATCAGGCACACAGCCAGATTTGTTCTGGGTCAATCGGGTCTCTGAAACTCCTCTTCAGACAAGCAGCACCAACAGCTCCTTAAACTAGATGCTTTAAAGTAGGTCCAGAGCCGGTCACAGAGTTTCAGCTCCTGCACCAAACAGGGAACTCTCTAGGATCCTCTTCTGTTTTAATGAAGAATGAACCCAAAATCATTTCTTTTCGCTTTTCTGTTGCTGATGCAATCTTCATCACTGCGAACTTAGCGAACCATCTCATATTTGGCTCACTTTTGATGTGTTTACTACTGTGCGCTTAAATATTTGCATTTTCATAGCTATTTCATATCTCAAATTATTATATGATTAATACAAGACAGAAAGATGTGTTATTTTAAGCGTTCAAAAAGTATTATAGCAATACAAAATGTAGGACTTTGGCCTTAACTCGAGAATTAAAAATCTCTCAATTTGTATTTGAAAGGATTGCAACATTAAACAAAACCAATTTCTGTGCGTATAGTCCACAGCGAAGAGAAGTTTGTGAAAAGAACTTAAAAGTAAATTAAAATATTTTATTTGAACAGGACCAATTTTGACACCATTATATCTTTGTTCATTGGTAATTTTCACAGCCAAAGTGCCAGGTCATCATCAGGGAGAAAGGTTTCTCTCATCTACGGGTTGCGGTGCTGATGCTTGATATTGGCTCGAGACGCCAAGCACTCTTGGCTCGGCTTTGCAGCCTGATGGTTACAGATGCTAGTGGAGACTCAGCTGTTTGACTCTTCTTCGCCTTCCCATAATTCCACTGGATTTTTAATATTGCTCATTCATATTGCTTGTTCATTTGCTTCATTACAGTTTAACACCATTCCTCCCTCACTGAAAAACAGATTAATATTATTGGTTAAAGAAGATAAGAGGTGAGGTGATTGATCACCCAATTTGACCAGACACCACAGGGCAAAATATGAGCATGAAGATTGAACTAATGTAAACATAAATTTTTTTGTGTGTATAATATAACCTAAAATTTGACAAAGTATAGTGTTTATTTTATTTTTGGGCAATTTCTACTGATATCTAAGTGGGTTTTATGTAAGCAAATGTGTTTTTTTTGTGGAGAGAAAAATGTAATCACTCTATTACAAGTGGTGGGGTCCTATACTCTTGCGTTATGGACAGACACTCACCTGATCACATCACATGACCTGGCTAGAACCTATCGCTGGCCCATAATTACATCTCGATAATTATCATTGATGTACACAGCGTGTTGCTGTGCCATGTGCGGGATTGTTTTGTCTGTGTTCATATGAGGTCCAGAGTTAATCATTATTCCTGCTTGGAGATTAAAACTGCAGCACTTTTATCCTGCTTTATACAATATTCTCTCCATCAGTCCTGGTTCTGCATCCAAACACTACCTGTTGCCTAATTTCATGACGCAATCAACTGGAAAACCAGGCTTTGCGAGGTCTTACTTCTGATTGGTTTAGTTCATTGACTGGATTTTTAACCTATATAGACACTAGGAACAGAAACTTGCAATGGAATATACAAAGTGGCAACCGTGGCAAATGGAGCTTTTGGAAACAATGACTGTGACATCTGAAAGAGGTTTATTTGAAATCTAAACACGTGTAAATTTACCACAACAGCTAAACCGATAAAGTTCTTTCACATCATGAAGATGCAGAAAGCAAAACAAGAGAAGATAAACCGTTCTTGTTTAAAGAGATTGAGCTGGAAGTGGAAAAAGGATGACTTTAATTAAACAAGATTTATAAAAATCAAATAAAAGGGGGGAATTCTGCTCATTAAAAATAATGAATATAAAAATATGACCCTTATATATTATATTGTAATTATTTTAATTATACAATAATATCTTTATATTTATATAGTATCTTAAACTGCTCATGTTTTGAATCATTTCCTTGTTTTGACAATTAAAATAAAAAGGTTAAAAACCTCATTAAAGGGTCAGGTTCTTGCAATTTTTACTTCAGAGCAAAATCATATCGACTGATATGAAAAAAAAAATATTGTGATATATTTTTTGGCCATTTTGCCCAGCCCTACTAGAACCTCAGGATTACAGAATAAGAAGCAAAAATACTTGTTTTAAATCAAGATTTAAAGAGTTAGGACATCAGTGTTGGTGTTGTAATGTAATATAAAAATGTATAGTTTAATTGTAAAACACACTGTATTGTGGCCAAGGACTTATCTGCACGCATATGCAGGACTGATGAATCTCTCAAACGCTAGTGTGGTCAACCCAATATGACAGTGAACCACAAAAGGTATACAGAAGAAGGTAATTTTTATCTTTTTGTAACCAAATAAAAGATTCTGGGGATTTTGCAAAAGCTCAATATAGATTATTCTTTAGACTTTCATTATTTGAGCCCTTTTTAAACAACATCCTAAAATTGTTTAACCATCTAAGAAAAAAAATCTAGTTTAATTCTATGTGGGGGAAGAAGGTTGATGAGTATTCATGTGCTCTGTTATGTATTGAGGTAAGATGAATGTAGAGCTCCTAATTTCATTAGTGGCTGAATGAACACTGAGTCGTGTGATAAACAAGCCTTAACAAGTTGTCCGTGGCCTCTTTGTTTATTCTTTGTAAACAAGACAATATCAGAAATTATACTATTTCTGCTATTTAGATGTGTGAACCTGTCTCACAGTTGGATTTGGTATCAATTATCAGGTTATAATCATATTATACGGTTTTAATTCAATCAGTGTCAAGCCTAGATGATGCAGATATTTCTTCACATGAATACAAAATACATTCCATGATTTATCTCTATTTAAAATCTTTGGGAATCTTATGTCAAGTTGTAAATATTTTCAGTATTTTCGTCTTTTAAAGTCAAAACACACTTTGCAAATCTCCTTTCTGATAAAGAAGCAGACAAAGCAAGAAACCTTAATGATGGTGTAAAACAAAAACTAATGCATGATACAGCAGAAGTAAACACCAAAAAAAGGAAGAAAAGGAAATAAAAAAGAAGAAAAAAGAAAGATCATTTCAGAGCTCGAGTGTACTAACCTTTGGTCAAACTTGCTTTTTTGTTGGTCTGTGCATCCTGCAAGAATGTAGACGGAATGTGCATCTTTTTCAGAACATGTTTACATATGTGTGTTTGCTGGAATCAATCCATAAATTATGTATGAAAGGTTTTAGAAGGCTTTTATGGAAAGACAGTACATTTTGTGCTATGTCTGGAGTATTTGTGCTATGAAAGTTTACCAATATTTGTGCTCAAAAGCATGTACAGAAGCTTTTTATCCAAAATGACGTGTTTGCTGCACAAATGTGTTTAGTCTGAGCTGTATTAGTTTTGGCTAAAAGCATTCATAACCCTATTACTCATTAATAGCTGGTAAATGGGAATAGCAGTTGTAAATGGAATATCCAGACCTCACTCTTCCTGGACATTTCTTAAAGCTTTAACAGATTTGAGGCAGTATAGGTGGACACAAGCTGGGTTCTCATGGCCATTAAAATGAGTGACTTTCACGATGATCTACCCCAGAGCTGCCGCAAGATCATAATATTTCGACTCTGCCTGTGATTGTTGTACATTAGAGAATGACTGTCATTTTGCAAAGTCTTTTCAGACAAACCAGAAAACAGCAAAGAAGGTTAACGATAAGAAGAGCTGAAGAAGATATTGCAGAAGAGGAGAATAATGGCATTGAGAAACTTGAACACCAACAAGAGTTGTTTGACAATGTCTACAGTGTCTACATTACATTAATGTCTACTAGATTATAAAATGACTGGGCGTGTCTCTGTTGTCCCCTGAACACTATCCAAGGGCAAAGAGCATCACTGCACCAACAGTAAACTGCAGTGGTGTGAAGCTAGAGAAAAAGCTCCCTGTAGAGAAGTCATCCGAGTGAACAAATTAAATTTCGTTTGTGTGGAGACCCTTAAATTGGAATGCCCAGGCTTTACTCTCCCTGGACACTCCCTAAAGCTCTAACAAGGGGACAGGATTTTGCCAGACAAAGATATAGATCTCTTCTTGACCTCCTCCTAAGTGGAGAGGCATGGAACACTCCATACAAAGTTTTCTGGGTGTTGACTGAAACCGATGCAAAAGCTCAACGAGCTCATCTCGATGTCCACTCTGACCCCTTGGTAATGAAGTTCATGACTATAGTTTGACCACTGAGAACTTCTTCCCCTTGACATTTTTGTGTTCAAAATGTATAGAACAAAAACAGATGTAATGAGAAGCTTCAATGTCTCGCCTACACTCATTCTATAATTATCTCATCATCGCTGTAGATGTTTGGGTTTTTTTTCAAGTTTACACAGATTTATTGATTAAAGGGCTGTGTTTGATTGGTTTGGGAGCTCAGAGGAGGAGGGATGTCATTGACATTTCTAGTGGATTCACAGAGATAAGGTCAACCTAAGTGCATTAGCACTGAGAAATTGACAATCAGCCTGAAGAGTTGCAAATTGTTATTCTGCTTTAACATGCATAATGCCTACTGGTGCAGTCTCATCATTCCCAGAGCAGGGAGATGAGGAACAGAAAAGTCAGAGAAATGAGATGAGACGGAGGTGTTGGATAAGGACAGAATGAGAATGACTGAGAACCCAGAAGTAACTGAAAGGGAGGGTGAGAGAAATCAGGCAGTATAGGTGGACACAAGCTGGAATATCCTGTGCTCCTGGTCATTTAAAATCAGTGACTTTCATGATGATTGACCTCAAAGCTGCCGCAGGATGATAATATGTCCATTCTACCTGTGGTTCTTGTACATTAGTGTATGATTGACAATTTCCAAAAACGTTTTAGACAAACCAATCCATGAATGATGTATGAAAGGGTTTGGAAAGAAGATAGCTTTTATGGGTTGGCAGGACATTTTGTGCTATGTCTGCAGTATTTTCTGAAGGAGGGTTTACCAATATGTGTGCTCTAAGGCATGAGTAGATTCAAGTGTGTCCCTAACCATTTGGATGGGGTGTTCTACAAAAGGGCCATACCAATAACCAGCCAGCCTTTAAATAAATATTTTCTTCCTACAAATAAAATATTTGCTCATCATAATTAAATGATTCACAGTCAGTGTACACAAAACTCTCCTGTCTCACCAATCTAAAGAACAAAACGTGATTTTTTTATCTCTGGTATCTCTGGTATCTCAATGGGCTACAGTTAAGCATTCTGTGCTATTTTATTTTAATGTGTTATTCTTTTTACATTAAATGCGTGATGCTTTTAAAAAATAATAATAACAACTGAAAGACATGCAATGAGTTAATCATAGAAAAAAGTAACAGAAGATGAGCGATTCTAGACCTACACAACAATGGAGGATGAGACCCCGTCCCCATCTGTACCTAAAACACAGAACAAATTGGTGGAAAGGCTGAGATATTCACTGTTCTTGATGGTACGCCTACACGTTGTTTTCAAATGAAACACACACAAATAAACTTGACACTCGCTACTACCAGAAATACGGGTAAGTTTAACTATTCAAACCCAGACTTGAGGATTCTTGAAGGGTTTCCAACTTTAAGTACCAAACTCATCAGGTGTTTAACTAGTTGATACTGCTCATTCATATTTTTCAGCCATTGGTAGGACGAGACGGAATCTGGTGGAATCAGTTATTGGTCATTTCTACTCAGAATTTTTGGGTAAATTGTGCAGAGGAATTTTAATTGTATAGAAAAACTGTGTAGAAAATGGACAGTAGAACAGAGAAAACCGAGCACTCAAATTTTTCGGACTTAAGCCCATGAGCCACATTAATATTTTATATTAATATTCATTCTAGACACTAATATCTTCTGAGTTTTCTGTGGACTCCATCTGGTCCGAGCTCCTAAAGGTGACAAGTGAAGATTTTTTTTTAGTTGCGTGTTTGTGAAATTGACATGCTCCTAAATATTGCTCCACAGCGTGTTGCTTTCTTTTCGGTTCAAAGAAAGATTTGTTCAAATATGTGCTAACATTTTGAGAATAAAAAGTACTTAAGTTATTGACTAAATAGTAACATTATAGCAAACAAACTGCTTAATAATGATTTATTTATTGTCCCATGGTCTCTTTGTCTTCTTTTAACATCAAACAGGACAGTAAAAATGCTAAAATTGACTAAATGTTAGCTTGAAAATTTAAAATAAATCAGCCTTATATTTCAGCATCATTTGACTGTTGTTTAATGTGATTTTTAATGATAAGAATTAGGATACCGTTAACATTTCTTTTCTAGAAAAATCTGCAAGAAATCTATCTAATGAGTTTGTTTCTTAATGCCCTTACATGAAGGTCAACACATCTGGGTCACTTCCACCACACTCAGCATTTATTTCAACCATTTCAAGGTCAAAATGCACTGCTGTCTTTCCAATAAGCTCTCGCTCATCCTCCGCTTCAATCTGACCTCTGACTCAGGCTAATTAAGAGCTACAGCTTGACTTATCTGAAAGAGTGACTGGAATACTAAAAGTAAACACTGAGTTTTTTCTAGAAGAAATGCCCTGCTGTTTGCCTTCTCCTTATCTCATCAATTCTCCAGCTATTTTGTATTACCAAGCAACCTTTTGCCCTCCCTTTCTCAATCATTTCAACTTCTAATGTGCCTAGCCGAATTGCTTTTCAATTTAGATGCAAAGAGTTTCTATGGAAAATAATTGAATTGGAAATTCAAACAGCTTCTTCCCTCTTTCCCTCTGCAGGGTGTGTGCTCTCAGAAATGCCAGCATATGTTCATCGTGGAGACGGTGTGCGTGGCCTGGTTCTCTCTGGAGTTTGTACTGCGATTCGTGCAGGCACGCAGCAAGCTGGAGTTCCTTCGTGGGCCCCTGAACATCATCGACGCCATGGCCATCCTTCCCTACTATGTGTCTCTAGTTGTGGATGAAAACCCTACTGATGAAAATGAGAGACCCTCCGGAGGTAAAGGATATCTGGACAAGCTTGGCTTGGTACTGCGAATCTTACGAGCACTTCGGATCTTGTATGTGATGCGGCTGGCCCGCCACTCTCTGGGTTTGCAGACGCTAGGACTGACAGTACGACGGAGCACTCGTGAGTTTGGGCTTCTGCTGCTTTTTCTCTGTGTGGCCGTGACTCTTTTTTCACCATTGGTGCACCTGGCTGAGAGCGAGCTAACGGGAGTACAGGATTTTAGCAGCATTCCTGCTTCTTACTGGTGGGCCATCATATCCATGACCACAGTGGGATACGGGGACATGGTTCCTAGGAGCATCCCAGGTCAAGTGGTGGCGCTCAGCAGCATCTTGAGCGGGATCCTGATAATGGCCTTCCCAGCCACCTCCATCTTTCACATGTTTTCCCGCTCCTATCAAGAGTTGAAACAAGAGCATGACAGGCTCTTTAAAGAGGAGTGTGCAGCTGCCGCAGCAGCAAACTCGGGAGCTGAGGATGAACAGGATGGAGGATGGGTTGCCTTCCCTCCTCCTAGAGTAATTCTTACTCCGGGGACAGAGACACCGGCCTCATTAGAGGACCTTTCATTTCTTGGAAATGGGGGTGAGACTTCTGAGAATAACAAGCCCCTTTTACCAGCTGGAGCATTTTAGTCAATGTACACCTCTACTACTAAAACGGTTATTATATTGAATCATGTAGTGGTGGAAAGGGTTAATTACATGGATGGGTCTAGCACATAAAAAAACGATGTCTTCCATCAGCCACTCGCTGATTACATCTAAAAATTATGCTTTCCTTTTTATTCACACTGTGAAGTAGCACTATACAGAAGAAAAGATGGCAATAGAAGTAAAAAAAATAAACCCATAAACTTTCTGTAAGACTTGTTTCAAGCCATTAGACTCAGAAATGACTTTTTTACAATTCCAAAGATGTGTTTAATTGATTGACTTTCAAGTTCGAGAATTGCTCTTGCAAAAAAAGAGGACATACAGCATAATTTCCTGCAGTCGAGGGATGGACTGGCAATGCCCCTTGTACAGCTCCAAATAAATACAGCACTAATCTCTTTACTCTGTCCTGTTCTGTGTTTTTTTTTACTCGTAGAAGAAATTTCTAATCCTCTTCTTAAAAGCACCCAATCGTTTATCCGGTCACTGGGTTTTCTTCATTTTATGAAACAGCACATATGTGCCCTTGCCATCTGCCAGCTTTGACATTCAGCAGTAACAATGTGATGAAGTTTTGTGATCTCCCTGAGGTAGGTCAATCCTGTTTTGCTCTTCTTACAGATTCTGCGAGGCGCTTCTCCTAGTAACATCACCAAACTGTTCTTTTACTTAAGGCCTACTCTTTCCATCTGGTGTGTTGGTGGAGTGTGTGAAACAAACGTGTAGAGACTGATGATGTAGACATGATTAACGGGCAATAAATAATCAGGGTTGAAAAGTCCCCGTGGAGTTAGACCTGCCATGTCATCAAATGCTATATTTGCACCTCTAATCCAATTATGCACTGGCACAATACATCAGGGAGTCCAAAAATGATCTTGCTACTTCGCCAAATATACTAAGGCTTGAGTCATTAAAATGAGGTTTTCAAATTCCATGTATTGCTATTCACACGATCGTCAACTAGTTAAACTATTAAATGGATTTTAGCTTGTTTTTAAGACAAGCTTGATTCTGGCCAAAATTGTGTTAAATTTCTGAAAATCCCATACAATTGTGTCACTAGAATTGTTTTTATGATTTAATTCTACAGCAACTAAAGGGGTGTGGTATTGGAGGTAAAATTAACATTAAGAAGAAAAAATATTTTTTATTCTGTTTGTTGCCAAAATAATTCTAATTTTTTGGCAAGTGTTGCATTCCCTCAAAAGAATGTTATGTTCAAATGAGTAATGAAGGATGAATGCAAAATGTATAGAAAATTGTCTGTGTGAGAAAAGATGTGAACCAAAGGGGTCCAAATGTATTTGTAAATGTAGTTTTATGGTAAGTTTGGACCAGACAAACAAGTCGTGAGACTGCCAAGACCTTTACGAGGAAATGCGAAACAGGAACAAAGTAAACACATTTTTTTCCACAACCGCAACCTATAAAGTTTTTTTTTATTTATAATATGATAATCTGTACACTTTTCCTGTTCATCTATTGAATTAACCAACTTTCATGATTTATTGACTTTTGTCTGTATTAATTGCTCAATCATCCTGAACACCTGCCGGCTGTTGTTATCCTTTTTCCAGATGGTCAGTGGAGAAGGTAAAGCTTGCACTTATTTATTAAAATTGATGGTTAAATATCATGATTCTGTCCAAGTAGTGTTTATGTTGAGTTAGAATTTTGAGTTGCTCGTGTGAGTCTGACACATTGCAATTGCGCATTGAATTAAAAGTAAAACAGTAATTGACAATTTCTTCTGGTGTAGTGGGTAGACCCCCTCAGTTGTGTTTGAACCCAAAGTTTGACTTAGTATGACTAAGTAATACTTCGTGATATTTATTTATCACGATATATATATATATATATATTTAAATATATTAAATATAACATTACAGAAATACCTTGTTTCCTATTTTTTCTAATTCCTATTTTTTAATTGTCTGTAAGTCCTTTCTTTATTGTTGTTTTTGTTTAATGGAATTTCTTTTTTCACTCTAAGTTTGTGGCCAAAGCTGGTACTGCAACAACAACAACTCAACAATACTGTTCCCCTCCCACTCCTCTTTAAAGTCCCGTTGCCAGATGGAAGTCTACCATGTCAAGCAGCAAGACATACACTGACATACGTTGTTAGATTTCATTTCTTAATTATGTTTGCCTTATTTGAGATGTTTGCAAAATAGTAATGTTTAGGAACAATATTAGTAAAAGCCATAAGTATAATATTTCACAGAGGCAGGTGTTATTTAATAACAATAGCTCAATCCATATTTATTTATTTATTTCCTGTTAATATTGTATTTTAATGAGTTATTTAGCAGGAGGGACTACTATTAAAAATAATGTTCAGAACAATGAGTGCTGTGCTGTTGGGACTAGAATAGCTTATGAGACAATGATTTTGTCAAAGATACCAAATAAATAATATCAAACACATTTAAAATTAGCTATAAATAATGTCCTATAAAACAAAGAGCTCAAGTTCAAAATAATATTTACCAAATTTCTGGTTGTTACTACTAAAGATATTTAATATTTGACCTCACTTAGACCTTTTTACAAAAAAAATCCCGTTATTTACCTGGTCAACAGTGCTTACCAAGAACTGTGCCATCAACATAGTCATGGTGATGACCAAAAAGTGTTTTCTGGCTTTAAAGATATTTGAAGACATCATCCAAGTAGGCAAATGTTTTAAATTCGTAACTATACTAATAACCCAGAAGATTAACTCACTATATTAATTATTTTGTGGAACATTTCCTATTACAGGGACAGTTTTATTACATGTGTGCCTTTTTACTCCATCAGATGGGCTAAAGCTTTGCCATATGCCCCATGATTTCAGCTATAAACCTGCTTTTAGCCGAAACACCTTTTGAGAAATCTTGTTGAAGGATGGACTGAATGATTTATCATATGCCATTATTTATCAAGGAAGGCCATATCTAGATGGCAAGGCTTCAGTGATTGATGGAGAAAACATCAAGAACAGTTGAAGAAGCCACCCATCAGATTTGTGTGACGTGAAGATTTACTGACTGTTCAACAGGTAAGCGTTTTAGCTTTCAATTTGTAATATTTGAGATGTGTTTTTTACGTTAATAACAACATTATATGTTTGCCTTTGTTTCAGAACATTTCTGAAAAACTGAGTCTGGCTAAATGTGGCTAAATTTTATGGATCGATCACTGGTCCATTCCCTCATTCATTGTCTTTTTCCTTCGGGTAAATCTGTCCCTCTCTTTATATTTAATGTTTTTTTTCTGTTTTTACAGTATAGAACTAGTAATGTAGCTTGGCTGATAGCTAACAGATGAATGAAGGATTATTTAAAAAAAATTATTTCTTCCTCTGATTTATTTTCTTTCACTTCTCGTTGTAAATGAAACAACAACACAATTATGAAATTAGTTAAATATATTATTGTTTTACTGAATATCTTTCTCAAATTCACATTCAAACAGAAGTACAATCACAGGTAATTTCTTTCTATGTAGCTTTTTTTTTCTCACTATTCTCAAAAACCTCAATATTGCTAAAAAAAAACAATCACATTAATCTCTAAATAAAGGCTTAAGAATGTAAAAGTTGATATTGTTTAACACCAAATAATCAACTGTACTTACAGAAAAAGACAAAGGGACTTATAGGAGAGGACTTGTTTTTCTGTTTTGCTGAACCACTTGTGTAACATTAAAAGGGTTCCTACTGGAAACAAAATTACTGCGACAGTTATGGTGGTCTTAATATATCTTTCATACTGTGGCATTAACACTGGGTATTTCCAAAAAGCTCTTTTTCACATTTAAAGATTACCAGCAGTTTGCATTTGCATGAATTGCACATGTTAAACAAAATGAAACATAACAAATATTTTTTACAAAGTCTACAAAAATTTTAAAAAGTTTACAAAAATGCTGCATGATTAATAAATGTCTTTATTTTTTTCTCACTAAAAAGTCTGATATAAAATGTAATTGTGGTGCAAGTCCGAAATTGCTCGCTAGAAGTTCTTATGCAAATTCATTCTAAATGAGACAATTACAAATAAAATCAGGTTTTTAAAGTTCACTGGACATTTATAGACACCACTATTCCCACAGTCTTACCTGTTACTGTAGAAACTAACCAGGGGTAATTTGGTAGCTGGCCAAGGTCTTGTCAGACATCGATCCATTTAATCAGTGAAGAACATCATGTGTCACCAATGCTGGACAGTTTGTGGGGCTGGACTTTGTTACTCAAGGTATTGTCAATGAGGGGCAAATCTTGGGCCACAATTTAAAATGTTCCTAATCATATTTTGTGGTTTTTGGTGGCAAAACTAAAATGAGCTGTTATGACAGCAAATTAACTTTGGCCACTTATCGACAACTTTAAGTGACTGCACCTGTCTGACAACATCTAGCCTTACAAGGTTCTGTTCATGAACTAAACTCCGGAATTACAAGATCACTCGTTTTTTGATCTAAACTCCATTAATCAATGTTAATTTTCTTTAATTAGAGCCAAGGTAAAAATGTCAGCCTCTTGAATTTCTGTCTGAAAATGTAACACTTCTCTCAGAATACTATTCAAATTGCTATTGTTTTGGTATTAACGTGCTTATTGTATTACACTCCTGACAGAGTTTCCACAGAACTCAGAAATGGATTGAACGCAATTTTTGGTACTATTGTCAAAGTTTTTCTTTCAGTTTTTAGTTAGACAAATTCTTGAGATATGCTGTTAAAAGAATGATCATTGACCTTTAAATTAAGCTGATCAATGTTGTTTCATTGTTATAATATAACATGCATTAAGCTATATTTTACCAGAGATGAGTAATATTAGAATTGTGAAAAGTAAACAATTTTGCGTAAATTTACAGCACTGCCACTGTGGATTTAAACAAATAAAGACTCTGAATTTCTCGCCAAAAGTTTCAATAGAAGATCAATTTAAGTTTAGGGTAGTGTCAGATTAATTTAATTGTGGTAAATTTGTGGTTGTTGAAGATGAAAGAAAGTGTAATTTGGACTGGAACATTTGGTCCAACATCAAGTGAACAATTAAGGTATCGTGTGGTGTTAGCTTCATAAAAACTGCAGTCAATGTTTTCTTTGATGATTAGACTGAAAAAGTATTTTTCTGCCCAGATTAGACCCTCAGGACATTTAAAACTACACAAGTCTGAATCAGGTTCAAACCTTGTGCAAGGACAGTTATCAGGACAGGGAAAATTTTGGAATTCCTTTGCTATAAAAAATTAGAGTTTGGAAAAAATGTTTACTCTGGAAAGTAAATGTATTTATACACTTAGTTTATATTTATATAAATAGCAACTGTTTTATTTTTTTTTTGTATTACAGGTGGAAATTACCTTTGAATTGTATGTTGTAGTGAAAGATGTATCCCAAGTGATATATATCTACGAGAAGTAAAACATGTCAGTTCTGGTGAATTGAACTGGCTTACTATTGCAGAGTGAGCAAATAAACGTGATTTACTGAAGTTTGCACAGTTTTTTTTTTTATTTCAAACTTACATTTCACTTACATTTTTTGTTGACTCCAATGTAAATATTAGAGACTGGTAACCTTTTAATCAAAATAAATACTTCAGCAACACCTACCTAGGTGACTGAACCATACATTTATTTTTCTTTATGGGCTTGAGAACTCACATCCTTGAAGGCACTCCATCCTTGAAGGCACTCAACTGGCTTTGCAACAGAGAGATAAGCGCTGACACACACTATTTTTTATTATTTTCAGGCATATTACCTTAAAAATTTAAGCACATTGTCATCATTTGCTCATTCACAGATAGTCGACGAAGAGTCTGGTGTTGGAAAATTCAACACTGCTTCAACATAAGCAATGGCAGACATGTTAGAGTCTCAACAAGACTGGTGGGGAGGGGCAAGTACAACCTGTTGCATCATTGCTGTTGCTATATCTTAGAAACACAAGGGTATAAATAGAAAGATTGAGCAAGTCTTTTAAAAGTATTTAAGGTCAGCAGACATTTTACTCATTTATAAGTTTTTTGTATTTTTTTCCTAGGTTTTTGAGTCAAAGCTCACAGCTTAATTTACTGCAGTTCTGAACTGCATCAAGTCAGAGTCAGAAATAAATAGTGAGTGCTAATAGTCGATGCATAGTCTATGACAATGTCAGGCATCTTTCATGTGTCCAGAGATTTGAGAAGATTGGATAAGGAGACAGTCCAGAAGAGTCTTTGAGAAGAGTTGATTCTAAGTCTTTGGAAAGTTCATTCATTCATCTTCATGTCGGCTTTATTCCCTTTCGCCACAGCGGAATGAACCTGGCATATGTTTTACGCAGCGGATGCCCTTCCCTGCTGCAACCCATCGCTGGGAAACATTCACACACACATTCACACTTTAACACTATGGGCAATCGTTCTTATTCAATTCACTTATTCCGCATGTCTTTGGACTTGTGGGGAAACCGGAGCACCCGGAGAAAACCCACGCGATCACGGGGAGAACATGCAAACTCCACACAGAAATGCCACCTGCCCCAGCCGAGCCTAGAACCAGCGACCTTCTTGCTGTGAGACGACCGTGCTACCCACTGCGCCACCGTGACGCCCTTTGGAAAGTTGTTAAGGATAAATAAATGCAGATTCTTATAGAGTTTCTCAGGCGTAAGGTTGTTTAGCATCCAATATTCTGCATTGTATCATGTTTCAGGGTTTGCTCAATTTGTACTTTTTGTTCCGAGCGCATGACTATGCCTTTACGGCCACATGTTTGCTATAGTTTGCAAACAACAGAGAAGATTTGTTTGGCTGTGTAACAGAGAGAAGAACAAAAATCAAGAGATGAATATTTTGGGGGAAGAGTTAGACAAAGAGGAAACTTTTCCTGAGGAGGAGGGAACATCCTGTTTGAGAGACCAGTGATGAACACTTTGACTCTGGCAAGTGTGGGGGGAATGAAATAAAACATAAATGGCACGTCATATCAAAACATGAAATTCTAGCTTTAGCACAGTTTTTCAGGAAATTACTTCATCAATAATTTTGAAACCCAATACAACACTCATTCATTCATTCTTCCTCTCATTCGTCTATCTAACTTAATAGTATGTATGTGACATGTTTTCATTATGCATAGAAGTATTATAGCACTACCAAGTTTGTTAAACCCCTTACAGAAATTAATATAATCGATTAGTATGGACTCCTTTCCAAGTTCTCTTGATTTCTTCCAGCTTAACGGCTGGAAGTTTGCTGAAAGTCCAAAGTTTATCTTTTGATTTAATCCAAAGGTTGCTTAATGGCATGTCCTCACACTGTTTCTTCAAGCATCCTAATCAGATATTTTCTAGATCTCTTGATGCTGAAAAAAAATTACTGATTTTGTTATGCTGGAAGAGTCAAATCAAAGTTTCTGATGCAAAGATTGATCCGCAGGCTCTGTCATGCCCAGTAATAGATCAACATCTTTGACAATATTAAAAAAATATTGACAATATAAAAAAATGTGTTGCAGTAAACTCTGTGACTAGTGTGCTTAAGTATTATAGCAATCAGTATGTTTTCAACAAACTCGAGTCATAAATGGGGTTGTCTGGCATCTGCCACCAACAAAATGTATGCCTAGATATTTTAAAACCCTTTTAACCTGTAAAGGTTATTTTCTTTTACTGCTGTCATTAGTCTGATTGAAGCTAAAAGGGTATATTTTAAATTTTGTTTTCTCCTCATTAGCTTAACGACACTGAGCAGGTGAAGTTTATGAAGACTAATTGGATGCTGCTGTGTGACCGTGAGTGTTCACAAAGGTGCAGTCATTTAGTTTAAATGACTACTTTAATGCAATAGTTTCTGATGTGAGATTTCTAAATTAAAGGTAAACTTATTTTCATCAATAAATCATTAAATGGCCTTTGAACTTAGAATAGAACTAAGAATTCTTCAAAAACCAGATCAGATTTTTTTTTTTTTTTTTGAAAGATCAAGGATAAAAAATGTCTATAAATGTCCTATTAGTTATTAATGAGTGGCATGAGTTCTGCTGTGAGTTTATTCTATTTGCATATATCAGATGTTTTTTTTACTAGTACAGTTCAGGGTAAAATAAGCTTTTAAACTTTGTCTATATGAATCAGTGTGTTTAGCTTCCTCTTGGCTGAGATTTGACGTGAGCAGATGTTTGAGTTCTTCAGGGTTTTATTAGTACACATGCTTGGCTGTCAGTTTTTCTGGTTTATTTATGTGAACCAATTTCATGGTGATCTACACTTCAAGATTTAAAAAAGATTTAAAGAATTGCCCTCTCTGTTTTCATAACAATAATGAATTCTCACATATAACATTTGTCAAAGATTATCTTGAATTTTTTTTAGATTGATTAAATATTATTAACACATGTATTTATTAGCAATAAACTTTCATATTTACACATTTCTTAAAGTGAGAGTTTGATGCCGTTTGGACTTTTGAACTACAAAAGAAAATATGTCTTATTCGACATTGTATCCTGCAGCTTCTTTCCTTCAGTGTGAACAGAAAAATAGCTTAATTTTGCAAAAGGATTGCACTGCTCCGAGCTCCAAAATGCTGTCATTCTTTCTCTTCTTTGTCTGTTATGATGGCAAGAGCTTCAATGGGGCAGTGAGCTTCCCATTAATCATAGCTGGCAGCTCCACCATAGATGTACCATTATGGTGCAATGAAAAACCTAGAGAGTTGCTTTTAAACTTAAAGTATTCTTCTTCTCTGTGTCACCTGAATGCTGTTCTTGTCGCAGAATAGCTACTCTAGGTTTTGTGCCCATTGATCATAAAAGACAGTGTGTCTATGGCAGACAGCTGATTGGAGTCATTCCTAGCAAAACTTCTAAAAAGTCAATGGAAGGTTCTTGGAGGAGGTGTTTTCTGTATTTTTATCCTAAGCTTACTTCACAGTCCCCATGTATTATGTATAAAGTGCGCAAAGCAGAGCAAAAGAGCTTGCAGGAGGGTGAAGGCTTTTTCAGATGCAGAAAAGGCTAAGAGTGATGTGTGACCCTATCAGAAATATCCTTGGGTAAACCAGGCTAATATGAGTGTGTTCACACAATTTACGCTCACATGTATGTCTAAATAACTTCTGCATATGCTATTGTTCCCTTAAAATGAGGTTGTCTATGATTTCTATATGTATAAAAGATTGTGATGCTTTAAAAACAATGCAACTTTGTTGTGTAGCATTTTTTCATACAAGTTAACCATTCGAAGTGCTTTACATAGGAATTAAAACCGTTCAGACAATAAAACAGGCAATAAAACTCTGTACCGGGGTCTGAACTACATCTTAAAAACATCACTTTTACTTTTAAGCAATCCATTCATCAAATGTTTTTATGTAGCGCAAAGGCCTAATGTGGATTAATAATTAAAATTCATATTGAATCATTCTTTGGGGTAGAAATAGAACCTGCTAACTTAGGTGTTGTTGAGATTTAAAGGTAGTTTTAAGGTAATTGTTGATTTAAACTGACTTTGTAACGTAGTATAAAAGCAAGGTTTAAGGCAATTTTGTTGTGAAATAAAGCAACAAACCTTTTTTTAGGTAGGAAAAAAAACCTGAAGTAAAAAAACCCACATACACATGAAGAGAAAAGATCTCCCCCAGCGAAAGAACGCCTCCGTGAGATCACAGAGAGCCTCTCTGACTCTGAAAAGTAGAACATAAATAAAACAGGTGATTTGCATTGGCTGAAGAAATAATGATAAATGACAGATTAAAACAGTACATTGAACCATGTTGTTTTTTTCAGCAATTTATATGTTTATAGTGCCCAGACAGCATACTGGTTTGGACATACCAGGAAGTCAATTTTTTGAATGCTAGATTATACAGATATGTATTCATCTATTTTTAAACTCTGTGAGCGTAGCTGAGCTCTGGACACCATCTGGGAGTTTGTTCCAGAACTTTGGGGAGCTCTATATGAGATCGCTCAGGTAAGCTGAAGCCAAGCCATTCAGGACCTTAAAAGCTAGAAGATTTTCAACTGCTTCTCATGAAATGTTTATGAACTGTTTGAGATATATTTACCCATTGCTGATTATGGATTTGCAACCTCACTTATGAGTACGCTCCGCTTTGAATTTGTGCTCGATACTTTTGAGACTGTTCTTACATGTTTTGGGTTCGTATCCGTAACTTCAGAGCTGCTCGTGTTCTCCAGCAGTCAGAGTGCTGACTCAAGCAGCTCAACGCTGCACTGTTTTTGCACATAGTAAAAAATGTATTGAAATAATTATCTTAGCAATTGTAAAAAAAAAAATGTAAGCCTCGTTGCAAGATAAATTTCGAAGAGCAAAAAAAGAAATCGATTTATTTTTTAGTTCTTCTATTATCTTCTATAAGCTGTTTCCAGCTGTGGGCAGCATAGTAACTGAAAGCAGACTCTCGCTGTAGGGAGCGTCAATAAAGTGACTGACTGGTTAAATAATAAAGCTGTTCAACAAGTTACACATCTTTTTATGTATATTTTACTAGTCCATAGTTCCAACCAGTGCCCACTACTTTTTAGGCATGCTTCAGAAAGTCATAAATTATTCCATTAGAAGCTGTGTGCTGAATATCTGTAATTGCTGTAACGTTACAAACCTGTTCTGATGTTCTACAGGGGCTGAGGATGTTTCGAATCAAACATGAATGAGAGATCAGAGAGACAGGCAGAGAGCCAAGAGGAGGCAGGTGTGTAGAGATAAGAAGACAGAGACAGGACACTGATGATTACTGGCTTTAAGGGCAGATTAAAGGGCTGCATTAATCATCTCATCACCGTTAGTAATTAGTTCCAACTTCTAACATCCTAGAACCAATCAATCAAAGGCCACTTTAAATAGCCTCCGGACAGGGAAGAGCTATTCTAGTGGTCACGGTGATCAGAATGATGTCATGTCAGGGAATGTAGAAATGTCCCTGAATCAGTTATGCGGCTGTGACCGAATCATATTAATGAGCTCTATCAGACTTCACAAAGGAGAGCAGGGAATCCGTAAAATATCCGAAGAGAAATGATTGCTTGTATGATTTATAATCACCTTACTCAAGGTCTAGGATGGTTACACACAAATTCCTCAGCTTGCTGTGAAAAAGTGAAGCTTAACATATCAGTATTTCATATTGGCACATTTCATCAGGTAAAAATAGAATTACAATAAACTCACTACAGAGTTCCTTCTGGAAGCAGGAATTGTAATTTTATATCTTTACCTTAATAAAAATAGTAAGAGAGTGTGTTATAATCATTAGCTTGTTAATCATTAATACACCTAGTTTGGCCTAATTTGTGGCCAATATGGAGTATCTAACATATATTGAACAGTAAAAAATTGTACAAAATAAAATTTATGAGGTCTTGGATTAATTTCACTCTATGTATTTAGCTAAATGTTACTCTTAAGCTAACCATTGACTGGTTAGGTTTTAGGTCTTAGGTTTTAGCAGACTCCAAATAAGGCTTAGGCTACGGTCAGACTGCAAGTCTTAATGCCTCATTCGGATTTTTTTGTTGAAATCCAATGTTTTTGGTGAATGTTCATTCACATTACAAATAACATGCACCTGCTATCAATCTTCTGTGAAAATTAAATGCGACTCTAATGTTACACACATACTCAGAAAAGAAAACTTCATCTTCCAGAATGCACTCCTAAGCACCTGCTCTCGAACACATTTGAGGTTTTGTGCAAATATCTCAAAGATAAATATCTGATAAGAGCTAACTTTTGGCGCTCGGATAACAACTGCGACTTCATTAGGTTAAGCTTCATATGTGTCTTTGGTCTCTTTCAGTGACTAATTCAGTAAAAGAACATCTTCTCCAGGGACTCGTATCTATGAGAAACTGTGTTTAAGTTAGGCTCGAAGTAAAAGTCTGTTAAATGCTACCTGGCTCTTCAGACTGAGATCACATGGCAAATTGTTATACGTGTCAGATTCAGGAGCACATATTTTCATGACATGGCATGGGTCGGGTGTAATTGATAAAAAAATCTGAATTGACCTGATCAGACTGTGAAGAAAGTATCAGATACAGGTCGCCTATGGGCAAAATTATCTTATTTACATCACTTTGGCCTGCAGTCTGAACGTAGTCTTAGTGTTTAGGTAATCAGCCGTTTCCTTCATGAAGTGTGTCACAAAATGGGCAAAAAGCAGAGAGGAATTTATGCACTGAGGAATAGTGGCTCCTCTAGAGTCTTTTACTTAAATTATGTGAGGTTTAAAGTCTTATAACTACAATAATTAATCCCCCACATAGTTGTCATGAAAGTCTAGAGAGAAAATCTGGAAAGCATTAAATGTTTTAAATGTTGTTGTTATAAAGATTTCACATGACTGTCAATGGCAATCTGTTCACCTCTGCAGTCAGCCTCAAGCCGTCACTCCATAAATTTAATTTAAGCTACTTTCTATTACGTATCCAGAGGGAAAGCGATAGGCTGTTTTTTAGTTGTACCATTTCCAATGATAAAGTGTGAAAAACACACAAAAACATTAATCTCACCAAAAAAAGAAAAAATGTAATATCTTTACATTCCATTCAGTTTTCCTCAGAAAGCTATCAGAATTTTGGTTCCTTCATCTCCCTTGAGAAGTTTCATCCTAGATGTCATCACCATATCATCAGTCTCACTCTGGATCTCTGCCGGATAGCTTGAATAAAATACACTAAAACACATAAAAAGGCTACAATGAAAATCCTAGTTTTGGATCGAAAAATGTCACAGAATCATTCAAATTACAGATGTCCTTGCCCCATTTATCTTCAATAGTTGGTGAAAAGAAAATAGCCCAATTGGGATGAAATAGGACTCCCTCTTCATTAGACTTTGTGTCCTCTCAGTTGTGTCAGGGCCAGCTCGAGTCTTAATCATTCAAGCTCTCAACAGAGACTGTGCAGAAGCCCCCAATGGGCCTTTCTCTTCACTCAGGTGGAAATGCACAGAAAAGCATCAGCATTAGTCCCTCAGTCCATGCATATATTCATGTGTGCATCCACTCTTCCTCACTTTGACATTTTGATTGAATGTATAGTACAGTTTTGTTGACTTAATCACTGTGTGTTCTTGTAAATTAGGAAGCCTTGGGCTCTGAGTGCCATCTGTGATGCTGCACAGATGGTAAGCTTGAACCCCAGAGTGATGAATGAAGGGTTTTAAGTTCAAATCAGCAAAATACAAAACAACTGGTGTTGCATTAAAACGAACGCGCCTTAAATAACCTCTAAATTTGAATTTGGGAAAAAATACGATTCCTTCAATAATATTCAAATATATCTCTATATACTCTAGATTTAACCTTCAAAGAGGAACTAGACAAGGCTGCCCACTCTCTCCCTCACTATTCGCAATCTTTATTGAACCACTAGCTGAAGCAATTAGGCAAAACATTAAAATTACTGGAATAAGTACAAAAAATATACATCACAAAATAAGCCTTTACGCAGATGATGTGTTATTGTTCCTACTTCACCCACATCTCTCTATTCCAGCAGCTATTAGTGTTATTAAATCCTTTTCAGCCATTTCTGAATATTCCATAAATTGGGGAAAATCGACTATTATGCCAATCAACATGGTTTTCCAGGACACCTCCTCTTCAACCACATTTAAATCAGGGAATATCAGGTACTTGGGCATTGAATTCTCACCTAGGCTGTCAGATCTGGTACAACTAAATTATTTACCATTACTTAAAAAAATAGAAGACGACCCTCAAAAGATGGCAGCCCTTGCCCATATCACTTATGGGAAAGAATTGCTAGCATTAAAATGATGGTTATGCCCAGAATTAATTATCTGTTTCTCAATGATTCCTAATCACCCATCACAGGATTGGTTTAAGTCATTAGACTCTTATTTTTCCAGATTTTTATGGAAAAACAAACCACCACGCATTAGCTTACAAAAGCTCAGAAATCTAAGGGACTGTGGCGGCCTGAGCTACCAAACCCTTACAACTATTTCCTCTCTTACAGACTGCAAACATGTCCATCAATGGATAAATTCTAGCCCAAACCGACCTCGCCTGGCTTGACATTGAGCAGACATTTTGCAAAGACACCAAAACTAGCAGATTTACCATTTATAAGTGTAAGACTAAAACATCACTACTGCTTCAGAATGTGAGCATACGTACTTCACTAACATGCCTGGTGGGAATTTTTGAAAATGACTGGTTCACCGCTTGCTCCTTGCCAACGCACACCAATTGGAACAATCCAGACTTTTCAACTAAACAAAAAGGCAATAAATTTTCCAAGCTGGCAAAATAATGGAATAACACATCTCAGACATATCATCTCAGACAATAAATCATTTCATTCGAAGAATTGGTTTCTTACTTTCGGTTTATGCTACAAGTAGATTCCTGGAATATCAACAGCTCAAGTCTTTACTCACTGAAACACACAAAATAAATCACCCAGATCTACAGTAACCTCAGTACTAGAAAAATTATTGGATTGACAACACCTAAGCTAATCTCTAAAATATGTATTTTATTATTGAGAACAGACAATTTAATATGTCTACCCACTACCAAATGGGAAAAAGATTTATCTACAACTACAAATCAGTCATTCTGGAATCGTATATGCTCAAACATATTTAAAG
This sequence comes from Danionella dracula, assembly GCA_900490495.1. Lineage (NCBI taxonomy): Eukaryota > Metazoa > Chordata > Actinopteri > Cypriniformes > Danionidae > Danionella > Danionella dracula. Next base: position 5,514,440 of record UELW01000056.1, read on the forward strand.
TATCCACAAACCCAAACTTACAGCTAATACAATTTAAAATTCTTCACCGAACACATTATACAGGTCAAAGAATGTTTTCAAATGGGTCTCTCTTGACTCCAACATCTGCCAACACTGCAATGAGAATGCTGTGGACAACTATTTACATGCTCTCTGGTCATGTTTACCAGTACAAAAATTCTGGCAAGGAGTCTGCGGACAGCTATCATCATGGGTTAGACACCTCATCTCACCAACACCCAGCACTTTGTCTATTAGGGGGACCTAGATAGTATTGAGTCTGATCTTGAGGTCAACACATCAGTCTTAATTTCAATGCTGTGCTTGTCGCAAAGAAAATTATTCTGATGAACTGGAAAACTAAAAGGAAAACTATGCATCACTCAGTACACTAACATTCTAATAGACTACTTCACCTTGGAAACGTTATCTGCTTTCAATTAAATAACTGTAAACTTCTCTAATTATTAATGCCCCAGCTACCTCCAGTTCTAGTTAGAGACTGTCTGCATTTGAGCTGAGTCCTGTATCTGGACTGGATCATCTGGGTTAAGGCTTGCTGTCACCCCGGGAGCGGTGGGAGGGTCGGGCAGGGTGCCTTAAGATGGGTTGGCTGGCTGCTCCTCCGTTGGCTGGCGGTGGCCATGGGGGGTGGGGCTTGGGGGGTCTAGGGGGGCCCGGGCCTGCGGGGTGCCGGCCAGCTCAGGGTGACGGGGTGGTTGTCAAGGGGGGAGGGGGGGACACGGGGGGGCCGGAACTCACGGCTGCTGCTATCGCCACAGTCTCCGGGCGGGAGGCTAGCCAGCACCCGTGGTGCTTCCGGGGCTTGCGGGTTAGGGGGGGTATCGGTTCGGGGATCGGTTGGGCGCGGGAGCGATTCCGGTCTGGGCGGGGTGAGGCTTCCTACCGGGCTGGGGCCGGCCCTGTGCATGCTCAAGCAGTGGCTCCAGTGTGTATGTGTGTGTGTGTGTGGGTGTGGGGGGGGGGTGTGATTGAACATATGTGTGTGTGTGTGTGGATGGGGTGGAGGGTGTGTATGCGAGTATGTGCATTTGAGAGACGGGTGGGTACGTAAGTGCGTGTGAATGAGTAGGACTGGTCCCGATGGGGGGGCAGCTGTCTCCCGGCTGCCCCGCATTATCCTTCAACAGGTCTCCCGTGGCCCCTGCGGTGGGGGGCAGTGCTGTTCCTGGGGGGATGGACGGTGTGGCCAGTCGGCTGCTCCCACTCACCACACCAGATCCAGTACACAACACTCTCTTCACTCACACAAATAGAATCATGAGGTCCTTGTGTTCCCATGGGGGATCAGGCAGGCGGGGTGACCCTATCGGGGATCCCGCCCTGCCTCTTTAGACGGGGACTCTCAGTTTAATCACATAGGACACAGAACATCTCCAGGGCACCAGGTGGGCTTCCTCCCTGAGCGGACAGTAAGCCAATCTACCTGCCACTGCCTCGCTTCCGGGGTTGGGCAACCCTGGGCCCTTACAACACTTGCAAGACACACTACATTTAGGCCTGGAGGGCTAGTCTCTCTGTCTAAATCTTGGTGGGAGGAGGCTGCATGATCTGTGGCACCTCCCACAATATACCGACGGAGAAGGCTACCCTCATTTTAAATTACACATTAGATATGTAGGGCGGGGTGTGGTGCCTGGACATCATCCGCCAAACGACGGTGAACTCCAGGACACCATTCCCTCTTTTATTGCATTTTATACTCTCCAACACCACCCACATATACCTGCATTACCATGACAACTGGGAGCAGATGTTGGGGAATGGGTGGACGACTGCCCCCGTCTTCCCTCTTGGGGGGTAAGGGCCCACCATCGCGGAGGGGTGGGTAGCTTGCTGGGGGCGGGTGCGGGCTGCAGGTGAGTGACTGGCTACTTCCCGGGACATGAAGACTGAATGAGTGGGTAGAGGATGGATGGATGATTGGATGACTGAAGGGGTTGATTTAGTGGGGGGGGGGGGTTGCTGGTAGGGGTGTGCGTGGGGTTAGGTTTGGGGGGCTGCTGGTAGGGGTGAGTGTGTGTTGGGGGACTGCTGGTTGATGTGTGCATGGGGTCGGGGTGTGGCCGGGGGGGGGGTCCTGCCGCGTCTGGAGTGGTGTCCCTACCCGCACCCATCTGGTCCCTTGGCCGTCCTCCCTTTTTTCTTGCGGGTCCACGGAGGTGCCCGGGACTGGGGGCCTACCGCGGGGGGATATGGGCATGGCGGTGCTTGTGTGGGGCCTCCCAGTCTTGCCCGCACTGTCAGGGGCTGCATTCCCGCCTAGCTTTGGGCTGGTCGACCTCCTGCTGCAGCGGGCCCACTGGGGCCCCGGGCATTGCTCTCTGGGGTTGCCGACTTTGCCAGGGGAGGTGGGGCGGGTCCGGCTCCGGGTCCCAGGCCCCAAAACTTGTCGTTCTGTGGGGGGTGGGCTGGATATCTGGGTAGTTCCTGACCATATATGGGACTTGGCTTGAGGCAGATCCCACATTTCATTTGGGACATAGAAGGTTAGTCACGACACCTGGGTTGTTTGGTCGCTGCTAGATGCTTGAGGTTTAGGTCACCTGTCCTGTAACACTCAATTACTTATGTGTATGTTTATATATATGTGTGTATGTATGTATGTATGTATGTGTGTGGTATGTATGTATGTATGTATGTATATGTATAGGTGTATGTATGTGTGTGTATGTATAGTGTATATGTATGTGTATGTATGTATGTATATGTGTGTATGTATGTATATATATATATATATATATATATATATATATATAATATATATATAATATTATATATATATATGATTATAATTTATTATTATTATTTTATTATTATTATTATTATTCTGCGTGTTTATCTGCATGTATGTATGTATGTATGTATGTATATTTATATTTGTATGCATATCTGTAGAAAGATGCGAACTACTTGGATGTAATTAGGTAGGTATCTAATATTATTTATTTTACTTATTCTCATTTTCAACTCAATCTTGACTCCTTCCCCCACAATTACCTCTCACCTTCTCTTTCCCCCTCCATAACTTCTCTTCCTCTGTTTTCCCCTCAATTACTTCTCTCCTCTTTCCCCTTTTTTTTTTATTAACACCGTCCTGTCCTGATGTATGTTTATATGATTGATTAATGTAATTATTGTGATGAATGCGAATGAAATAAATTAAAAGCTTCTATCCAGAGGAATAATCAATATATAATATCTTCAATTCTCTGGAAAGAGCAAAACTGACCAACTCATGCGAAGCACCTCCCTTCCCATGGGGCTGCTTTGAAGTAGGACAGGACAGGTGTAAAAAAAAAATAAAAAATATTCAAATATATAATAACAATAGAAAAATCAGGACATTTATAAACAGGACACATGAGTGGTGTGTCCTGTAAGAGCTATTTCCAGCCAAGAGGATCTCATGGCTGTCATTCTGCGCCAGAACACACTGGCTTACTAGTGGAGAGGAGACAGAAATGCAGCCAATTACAGTACAGGCGGTTATAGGAGATTAGAGATCAGATTGAAGGGCCAATGGGGAAGTCGACATCGATTTGATGTCAGAATTAGTTGAGGTTCGTTTACCATTCTGTTTCATATGATTTTAAATTCAATTTGACTGGATTGGATTTGCAGTGGTAATACATGTCAAGAAAGGCAGTGTACAAAAATATTAATTACATAAATAGGACATTACATTGACAGTTTTGATATTTAAAAAAGTGGGGATTTTTTATCACTAAGATGTTTTTTTTGTTTGTTTTGTTTTTACTCTCTTAAAGAGTAAAACTTTTAGCCCTTTTCTTTTGAAACTGAGTGCTAAGGGGAAGGGCTGAGAGCTGTATGAAATGGGACACCAAAATGAAGCTATTCAAAAAATTAAAAATAAATATTATGTACAGTATATTTTATGAAACAGAACCAATGGGGAACTGTATTCCTCTACATGCTATAATTAATTTGGAAGGGAATTTTGGTAGCAATCGGAAGGGGTTATTTAATGTAATTACATGTAGTTATTTAGATATTTAATAATAACAATAATAATAATATAGTATAATATAATTGTGCTTTTCCGGACACTCAAAGATGCTTTACAATTATCAGAGCATTATTCATTCACTCCACATTCACACTCTGGTGGTGATAAGCTACCTTGGTAGCCCTCAGCTGCCCTGGAGCATTCTGACAGGACGTGGCTGCCATACGGTGCCTACGTCCTCCTGAAATGCAGAGGTAAATTGAATATTTTCTGAGTCTATTTGGTCCATCTTGTGTACTGTCTTGAATTATCATGGTCTGAAGGATTAGCTCCTAAATGAAAGTGTTTCCAATCGCCTCTACTACACTCATGATATAGACTCTTTTACATTTAGAACGATTTTAAAACTGAGATTCTTCATTTCTTTAAATAACCTTTTAAACGAGCAAATAATATCACCAATCACAGTTGATTCTTCTGCCTTATTTGCATTAGCTCCACCCTTTTCCGAACAGATGAGTTCCAAAGACACCAAAGCGGACCAGAGTATCAGGGGTACACCATACAGTAGGTATTATTAATTAATGATTATTTTGTAGTATTGCATGCTTATTCTGTGTTGAACTGCTTTTGTTCATCCATGTGATGCTAAGCTTTTGTTTAGATAGCTGGTAACAAGGTGCTTTTGGTGCTATGCCAGCAATTCCTTTGAGGAAAAGCCATGACGATAAGAGGGTCACCCGTGTAATCACACCTCTCAGTGTGCAGATTGTAGTTTATAACATGAGCATAATTTAGTGAAGATCAAAACATATGATCCCCTCATCATATATATTCCATCATATCATTTTTGTATTTTATAATAAAAACGACACCAGATGCCTCACAAGTTGGTATGATTCTTTAGGGTAGTTGTGAAAAGACTTTAACTAACTAAAGCTACTTTTTAAAGACTATATCAAGGCACAATTTCAAATGTCCCTTTAAATGTCTTTATACCCTGCAGAGCGGAGATAAAGTGAAAGATTCTGTGTATGCGTGGCATTCATGGGACCTGTTCACCAGAGATGAAAACAGACTTTTTTTATATTTTCGAAGGCTATTCCGCTATTTTTTTGTTTTTGTTTCTGTTGTTGTTAACATTCTTAATACAAAACTTCATATTTATGTTTAATTTTGTCTTTTTCTCCTTGTTTTTCCAACTTTTATACTATTATATTAACATTGTCCGGTGCATTTAAAAAAATAACCAAGGAATATATATATATATATATATATATATATATATATATATATATATATATATATATATATATATATATATATATATATATATTCATTTTTCATTCATCTTCATGTTGAAGCTTTATTCCCTTTCGGGGTCGCCACAGCGGAATGAACCGCCAACTCTCTGGCATATTTTGGCATAAACTCTCTGGTTTTACGCGGCGGATGCCCTTCCCTGCCGCAAAACCCATCGCTGGGAAAATATATATATATATATATATATATATATATATATATATATAATGCTGGGATACTTTATATAATGCGCAGATTGGGTATGTCTTGCTCAGAATTACACAAAACAGTTGCTTCTATTTGTTATTAAATCCAGCTTTTAAAGCTCTAACTTTTCTCTGAAAAACTGAATTGAATTATTTGTTTGGTATTTTATTGTTCTCATTGAAGATTTACAGTGAGAGTAGTATATATTATCTCAAATCTTCAATAATTAATTATTATTTATTTTTAATTAATTATTATTATTTGGTTCATGTCTAGATCATTATTGTTAGGTGGTGACTTTAGGGGCACAACAATGTTAACTAATTATTTACTCATCAATAATTACATGATATGATATTATATACTTTACAACAGGGTAAAGCCAATCCAGTCCTTGCACATTTTAGTTGCAGCCCTGTCTGGATGCATTAATTACTGCAGGTGCGTTTCATTATGGTTGAACTAAAAGTGTTTAGATCTCCGGTCCTCTACGACCTTATTTGGAGACCCCTACTTAACAACATACTCATAACATCTTCTAATGCATTACCAATCAGATGCTAATCAATAATATCTGATAACAAATATGTTAACTCATCAATAATGTGTTATATAATGATGCAATAATTAACAACTAATGTGTGCATTGACTAATGATGTTCATTTCACCTTATTGTAAAGTATTAAAATAAGTTATGTTGTTCTTCTGTCTGGATGCCTTCTCTGCTTGTTCCTCAGCAGTTTGGTGTAACCTTTGCCCTTGAACATGTAAATAAATTATGTTTTCATTTAATTAAATGGAGTGTTGTTTAAAAACACCCTCCATTTTATTTTAGAATAATGTAGGATTGTGAATCTATGAATGCAATGTTGCCAAAGTTATCCTAAAATTCAAAAACAACCAGCAACTGTTCATCCCCAAAACAAGTAATGCATATTCTGTCTTGAATCTGGAAGATTATGTCCTGAAACACAAGCCTCTGGGGTTTAGTCTAAATGAACAATATGGGTGGAATGCAGACTTAGATGGTCTTCATGTTCCAGAGAGACGCTGAGTTGCTGGCTGCTCAGTTCTTTGTGATTCCCAGCTTTTGTAATCAACAGCAAAGCCATCTGGGTAAGAACAGAGACACCTGTGCTTTTTGGGTGGAAGCCACTGAAGTACAAGGACTGCCAGGTGATGATGCCCTTCTCACATTGACATTGTTAAAACATACAGTAGTACTCAACATCACAACATTGTTTCACCATGACTTTATAATGAGAGCGATTTAAATACAAAGACGCTTTCTTGCACGAATTGCTTTCATGGTGCTGTAAACATTTTGCTCTGAATTAGCATGAAGGCATCACAAAGTTGCTAGCTAAAGCAGTAGTCTGTGTAGGCCAATTGAACTCATTGTCATGTTCAAGAAACCACATGCTGCATTACTTTGTTGGTTGAGCAATCATGAGCACACTGTGTCCATGCCATTGATTGTATCCTCAGTTGGTGCCGAGGTGCCAACATCGTGCCAAAATTACACTCCAAACACCATCAGAGGTAGAGGGTGCAAGTACTGATGCGATAAAGAATGAATTGAACATTTCAACTAAATTCTGCCACCGCCATCCAAATGCTTCTCTATAAACGAACAAATATTGAAATCCCCTCTTAACAAAGTCTAACAATATTCTGGGAGGGTTAGCCTCAATTATTGTGTCTGTTAATATATGTTAGTTATCTTATTTAACATTTCCTTTTGATCATTTTAATGTTATTGTGTTGCTTCCACTGTGTGTTGATAACATTAACAGAAAGACCTCATTACTTAAATGTAATTACTTTAAAACTGAATCATTACTTTACAACAATTTAAAGTTGTAAAAATGTAAATATGCACAATGACAATGGCAAAAAAACAATAAATAAATAAAACTTAGTACTGCAATGAAACAAAGGTAGATAATCAAATAAACACAAAGCACAGAGATGGCAAAACAAGAAGGGGCTATTAACTGAGAAGCATTCTGTAGACACTAGTGTGAGCTTGAAACTGAGTGCACACAACTGGCATAAAACAATGCTCCCATCAAGGACTAAAAGCCAAAGAGAGATTATAAGAGTGCTAAAACAAAACATAACTGTGTGCTCTGACAAAAACAAACCCAGGCTGATGGAGGATTAACCAGTATTGTAACAAAAAGCTCACATGGCTGGGATCAGTGTTGTTTTTAGCAGCCGTCTAAGTCCTAGTCTTTTTGACAAAAATGATTGTAGTCATTTCAAAATGTAATAGTTTTGTTGACATTTTAGTCGGCGAAAATGACATCTAGTTTTAGTCACCTACAAATTTTAAGTTTTAATCTAGTTTTTTTATACTGAAAAATATATTTGTGTATTTAAATGTATTTAATGAATTAAGGTTACATTTCACATTGTGAGATTGTTGATAGGCTTTTCGTTAATGAATACAAGGATACATATGAATTATCAAGTAATGATTGTGTCAAACAAAGTGTTTTACATTCCTATTTCTGTCCTTAACCAGTTTGAAAGAAAGATTACAGCCACACATTTTGATTGTGTAACCGTCCACTCATTACCATTTTTGTTCACTCTTTTTCGTTAGCGGGAATTTTATCATCATGAGAAAAAGGTTCATCAAAAAGGAATCATTTTGTTGTTGTTATCATTGACAAAAAACAGACTGGGACAATCAACAAAAACCATATACATTTTTAACACAAAAGAATTAAACACAGTTATTAATAATAAAAAGACAAAACACAACCAACAGAAGGCTAGCCAGTCACGTGACCACATGCTCACATGACTGGCAATAACAAGAATAATCACACGCCCTATTAACAGGTTAAAATAAGAAACAAATTTAAATAAGAAAAACAAATTAACTGTACCAAACAGAAACAATTAAAAAATAGATTTTAAAGTTTGGATAGCAAACTTTATGTTGGCTTGACAAAAGCTGATGTTTAAAAGTTTGATTAAGCTTTAACAAGTTAGGAAAAGTTCAAAGCTTAAAGCTGCTTAAAGTTTGAATTAGTGTAAAAGTATTTCTAAAAGATTAAACAGTTCAATATATCATGTGTTGTATAATATAAATATAAATATCATGTTATTGGCAAAATATATACATCTGTGAGAATCGTTGGTTTGTTTAAAATTATGGTTGCTATAATGTTCCCCTTGTCAATATTAATCATTTAAACCAACCTCCATGTCTTAACTTTTCTCCTAAGCTAAGTTGTAGGCCTTTGAAAATGGTTGCTATGGTAACAGTGTGGTTGCTATGGAGAGGTCAGTGACTACTTATAATGTTTCCCTTGTCAGAAACAGTCATGTAAACCAACTCCCAAGTTTTAACTCTTTCTGTATTTAGGTCCCGGCAGAAATTGTTGGACCTTTTTGCTATACTGTTAAGAATCCTTGTCAAATCAAAATTTCCTACCCCATTGATAGATCTAGGAAAAGTTGAACTATATTTATTTTTTTCCAAGAGGGCTTTTTTGGAGTGTGGCTCTCTATACACTAATCTGAAAGTGACACATTACCTAGATGCGGCCCAAATTTGCTCCTCATTTGAGTAAGTTTATGCTCAACAAACCCACTCTGTCTAACAATTTAAATGGGACATTTTGTTCTACATTCATCCTTCCGATTCCAAGTACCTTTTAACATATTAAATCCTTGCTGAGACTATGTTGACTCTGCGCATAATTGGAAATCACTAAAAACTTGTCAAGTTCTGTTGACACAGACTAGAGTCAGGCATGTCCTGGCAACAAAAGATCACAGATAATCAGATGCTCGGTTGTGTTTGATTAGTAACTAGCTGACATCGGGTTATTAAAGTGCTTTTAATTAGATTTCATTCAAGACTGGACAACCAATTAGTCAGAGAACATCCAATCAGTGACAGCTTGAACAGTACATGCAATATAGTCATTCACTAATATTTATTACCTTCTTTGTTTAAAAAAATTTAATTAAAGCAACTGCCCAAACAAATTACTATTTAGCTCCATCTAGGAAACATTTTTTCTCTTAAAATGTATAAAGTGGGGAGAAAGTTTTTTTTTTGTCAAAACACTGAACAGCAGTTTCAGCAGAGGGCACAGAGGGTAAATCAGCCTCTTTCTCCTTGACCAAGCATTACTAAAAAAGAGTCCAAATAGGCATAAAGATTTCATTTGATGGACACAAATGACCAGAATGAAACCTCAGCAATTGCTGAGAGGCATTTTGCTAAAATGTAAAATTTTTAAATAAATGTTTGATATAGGATATGATGGAATAATAAAATCATCCCCTCAGAGATGTCATGAAGGAAAAAACTAGTGATGAGAATAAAAAACTTGTATTTTTCTGCTGTAAACTTTTTTTTTTACATGGCTGTTAATGAAAGTCTGCTCCTTCCGATCCCAGTCTCAAGTGGTCAAGCGAGGTATTACAAGATCAGAGTCAGTTTCTATTGCGCAACGAGAGGGAAAGTGGTGGGTTAGAATGTGTTATTCTAAATACTAGAAAATATCACAAAAAGTTTCAGTCTTGTTTCTCTCCTCTTCATACTAATTTTGCTTAAAAGTCTGCCTATGGTTAGGTTCCCTCCCACTTCCTGCTTCTCCCCTGCGTTGACTTTTTATCTTTGTTTGCAGAGAGCAAATCTGCAAAGTCTGAAGACGAAGCTAATGGAACATAGATGTTTAAATGACAGCTTTTTCAGAAGAAACTATGACAGGTGAGTCTTATCACATCTGTTATTTGCTAGCTTGATATAACCTAAAAGATTTTAATTTCAATAAGGATGTGCTTTTTAGGACCACAAAGGGCCCTGGTGCTGCAACACAAACACACAATCACTCTGAATGCTTTTATGTTCATTTATGTTTATTAGAGAGAGGGAGAGAGAGATTAAAGGGTTGAAAGAGAGGATGGGAAAGAGAGAGAGAGAGAGAGAGAGAGAGAGAGAGAGAGAGAGAAGGGATCAGCCTTCTTCCAACAGGGGCGAGGAGTTAGGCAGGGCTGCAGTCTGGGATCTTTAAGATCTATAAAGATGATCTGGCTAAGCTCTGGAGCACTCTGACATCCCCAGCCTCTCTCTACAGTTTGTTATGTGCAGATGACCTGGTCCTGCTGCTCCAGAAGGGCTTCTGCTGGAACGGTACTGTGAGCGAGTGTAAATCTGATTCCAGAAGAAGGCCAGGTCTTAGGAAAGAAAAAAACATTTACTGTATCAGGGAAAGATCCTGCAGCATAGCACAAAATACAACGTAGTGAGAAGGGAGAGAGAAAGAGAATGGAGAGAGAGATCAGATGGAGAGACAGAGCAGAGAGAAAGAAGGGAGAGATAGAGATAATTGAGAGATGATTTGTTAAGCACTCTGCTATAGTTAGAGTCTTATTACGTTACTATATTTAATTACCTCTACTACTATATTCTATTTACTTGTGACTTTGCAATTTACGTATATACCCTGTGTTACTGTATTTTGCAACGTTAGTGTGTCTTTTTTGTACCAACACTGGAGAGATATGTATGATATGTATTGCACACTTGGCAATACATATCTTTCTGTTGCGGAGAGAGACTTAAGGGGGAGAGAGAGAGAGAGAGAGCAAAGAGAGAAAAAGAGCTGAAAGAGAGACAGGGCAGATAGAGAGAGATATAGAGAGAGTGGAGAGAGAGAGAGAGAGAGAGAAGAGAGAGCAAAGAGAAAGAGAGAGAAAGAGCTGAAGGAGAGACAGGGCAGATAGAGAGAGAGAGAGAGAGAGAGAGAGAGAGAGAGAGAGAGGGTTAGAGAGAGAGTGGGGAGATACAGAGTGGAAAGGGAGAGAGAGAGCTGAAGGAGAGACAGAGCAGAGAATGAAAGGAGAGATAGATAGATTAAAGAGAAAGAAAGTGAAGGGAAAAAAGAGCAAAGGGAGAGAGAGAATGAGAAAAAATGGAAAGAAGGGTTTGTCCTCCTAAAACTCAACAAACACGTTATCTCTTTAAATGGATAGATTTTAGCTAATGTATGATGTTCTGCAGTCCTTTGCTCTCTGCTTTTTAAACTCATTAGCAGCACTCTGAATATAAAACACCCATATGTGGATGGGAGAGCAGCATAAACACCAGCTGTACTCTCAACTGATTCAGCACTGATATTTCCACTTCTGGAGGCTGACAGTTAGAGTGTCCCTGTCGTTTCTTTAGTTTTGCTTGTGAAAGAGTGCAAACATTTACTTAGACTTTAGAGCTGTCTCAACAAGTCATGAGTTCCTCCTGTCCAATTAATTTTCAACTCAATTAGGTGCAAAAATGTTAATATGATCTTCATTGATTTGTGATTTGAGCATCCATTATCTGCTCTGTAAAGGAATCAGCAAAGCTCTATATTACACATTAACATGTTTTTTGAAGCGTCCTTTATAGTTATGTTCTTTAAAAAAATGCGCATGTTAACATGTTAAGTTTATTTTGAAAAGCCTCTCCGTAAAGCAATCTTTTGCAATTAAAATGAAAAGCATGTGATCACATTTTGTTAAACTGAGTGTAAATTTTTTGGATTGTGGGTTTTCCTTAAGGGTAAAGTTACATTTGTAATTTACATTTTAACTTCAGCTGATCAATTCGACCAAATTTGGCGATTGCTTTGACGTGTATCTAGTTACAGTTCAAGTACCTTCAAAAAATTTAAAAAGCTTTTAATTTTCAATATTTTGCACACCAAATTTGGAAACAGATAGATGGCAGCAGATCTTATTCCTGTTTTGGTTCGGAACCTAAAACTCTGTGACTTAGGCGAGCTAAAGGATCAAGTTGAAGATCATTTAACTTGTGTGGTGTTCATATTATTGATACTGGTGGACACATTATTTTATGTTAAAATACTTAAAAGATATTTACTTTAGCCCGGAAACAAGTGATGTAAACACCAAATATACTTGATTTAGTGTAGTTTTTTAAACCGTATTTCTTTACATTTAGAGTTTAAACCATGGGTGATGTTGTCGTTATTGTTACTTGGCAGGGTTGGTGGGTCTGCTTTGACCCATTGCATTTTGGGCCTTTTAAGTCACAAAATCATAGAATTTTATGTATGTTTATGTGTGATTAATGTTTGTGTAGGAAGACAAAATAAAGGTAAATAATCTACAATTTTCCCACTTTTGCATGCCCGGGTCCAGTAGACCAGACACCTTGTGTGTAATATACATGTGTAGGGGGTATGCAGTTTGGGGTCAATAAAAATGTATTCCGATAGATGCTTTCCACAGAAAATGAGTCAAGGTCAGTGAATCTCAGTTTTAAATAATAATTACTTATATCATTTTTCTTTTGATGAAAACGGGAACCAAACACTATACATGGGTTAAATTACAATTAATTTAGGCTAATTATAAGTTATAAGAATAGAATTAAAATATACCGTTAATTTAGGAACAAAAGAGTTCCTTTTGATATCAGGATATATAGTTATCCTTGTATGATTAGTCTAAAAGACCACAAACTAACAGCCACCAAAGAAGAGAAGCAAAAAGTTAATTTGATGAAAACAAAACATATTGTCTTTGTCTTCAATTTACATTAACTATTTACATTTTATATTTATAGGTTTAAAAAAGTTTCAGCCTTGTCATTGCAATTAATCACGATTAATTAAAAAATGTGTGATGAATTTGTTCATTTTTTTAAATCGATCGACAGCACTAACATATATATGCTATATCTTCACCTTCCCAAAATATTCACAGAAGGCTGCACGGTCTTATTTCGGGGAGGAGGATTCTTGCGGTAACTTGTGAACAATTTGAAACATTTAATAATTCCATCCAACTCTTTATTTACTTTCTTTACTTTTTACATTTACACTTTAAATACAATTTAAGTTTTGTTTGATTGAAAACAAGTGATTTGCTGTGCAAAAGTTTACATTTCAGTTTAAATCAACTTCTGTTATACGGTACCATTTCCAAAATCTAAATTCAGTTAAAATCGAACTCATAAAAAAATTTTTACTATTATTTTATTTTGTTGGAGAGATTTACCAGGAGAACTGGTTTTCATTAGTGGAATGTTTGCTATTTTCTTAGAAGAGTTTTGACAAGGGTTACACATTCATTGTGCGTGCATAATCTGCACTTTTTATCTTTCAGTTAATCATTCTCCCTTTGTTTTGACAACTATGAGATAATATTTTAACCTAAAGACTGACTGAGCTTGAAAATGTCAGAGCTGACTCGTCCCTATGCCTAACAGAACTTGAAAACCTTAGTGCTGGCTCAGCGATGTGAATGTTTGTATTTCTATTTACAGAAAACATTCTTCTGTTGGACAATGAGGCTCTGAACTATGGTGAACATGAAGACGGGAACTATCGGTTCTGCTCGTCCCCCTGATGGCGGCTATGGCTGGTTCATTGTGCTCTCTACCTTCCTTGTCTTTGGTTTGACTTTTGGTGTGATCAAGTCCTTTGGTGTGTTCTTCGTAGAAATTCACCACTACTTTGCAACCTCAGCTACTGCGTGCTCATGGATCACATCCATCTCTGTAGCAACAGTTCATTTTGGAGGTATGTGCTAATTGAAAGATTTACTCTCTTTTTTCAACGATAAAGACTTAAAATGACTGCTTAAAGGTGATCTAAATGGAAAAAAAGTGTTTCTTTGTTCTTTTTCTAAAAATAGATCCAGATCAAAAAAATTTGTTAAAATTGGAAAATTTTGAAAGCACTCTATTCAAATGTGTTAAGAGAAAATCATTACACTATTATAACTAGTATAACATATGAAAAATATATTTAAAACATTGAATAAATAATAATAAAACAATGAAAGCAGAATAAAAAAAGAAAAATAACAACTCTTACCTTTCGAGTGAGGCGATGTGGTGAAGCGAGGAGGAGGTGGTAGTGGAGGAGAACGAATGGTAGCAGAGGAGAGCTTTTGACCATAAAACTGCGTTTTGCCCAAAAAGCAACACGAAAATATTCACAAATTTAGAACACCAACAAGAAGCCGAAAGCATGCATGAAGAGAAAGAGGGTTCTTCCAGGAAGAGGTCATGGGGCGTCGGGCGACAAATAGTAGAGCATGATGCTACACACGATCACGCAGCATCAGAGCTGACCAATAGGAAAGCAGTATACAATGCACAAAATCACAGCATCATGACTACAGCTGACCAATAGGAGAGCAGGATATCAGGCATGATTACACAGCATCAGGGCTGGAACTGACCAATAGGAGAGCAGGATACTATGCATGAACAAACAACATCAGGGCTGGAACTGACCAATAGGAACAGCAGAACATTTGGTGGCGAGTTGAATGCAGTCACGTGATGCCCAGTGTTGTCTTCCTCCCGAATTTCAAATGTCATATTTGGATTTCTCTTGCACGTTTTTTTGTATCTTTAAACTTTTTCATATCATGAAGCAAAATATTGTTTTTGTGGCCTTTCTTATCTTGCATTTTACATAACGAGAAGTATTCGTACCACTGTGTTATTTTTTTTTTACTTCTTTATTGAACTGCTATAATGACCTCGGGTTCAAAGGCAATTCTCTGGTATATTGTATCATGAATATAATTTATTTTCAATCTTCTCTTTATATTTATTAGCATAGACTGATTAATTATTGTTCAGGCTCAACTGACCTGGGGAATATGCAAACTCCATATGCATGACAGTAGAAAAATAATATCAATATTAAACAACGTATATAAAAAACCCTTGGAGCATTAGGGCAAATGAACCAAATCCCACGAGAGAGGAAACAATGACCAGAAAGAGAACTAAATATTAAATGACGTGATCACCTTCAAAATGAAATGAATAATGTGCCTGAAAGGAACAGAAAACTAAAGTAAGTATCAATCGACCATAACAAGTAGAAAGCCAGGCATACTAAGTGAAAACTCTTAACTAGGAAATGTTTCAGATGGAGGAGAATTGTTAGGGGAAAAAAACTAAGTACCATGTGCTCCAATAAAAACAAAGATGGCCACTGCCAGTCTTGTGATCTGAACCATGTGACTGGAGAAAGCAAATAATAGGAATAAAGTAAAAAATAAAAAATAGGAACAGAATAAACAAAGAGTGACTAACAGGGAACAAGAAACAAGACTGAACACTGACAGATCATGACATTAATATTAATCTAGATTTTAAGGTTTGGACAGAAAACTATATGTTGGCTTGCGAAAGCCAATCTATAAACGTATGATAAAGCTTTTATTTAATTGGGAGAATTCAAAGCTTGAAGCTGTTTGAAGTTTGATTCGGTGTAAAACAACTATTTTAAAAGATAAAACCTTATACCAATATGAGGAGACATGGACAAGTGGTACCAATGTGAGGGGACATGGACCAGTGGTACCAATGTGAGGAAACATGGACCAGTGGTACCAATGTGAGGAGACATGGACCAGTGGTACCAATGTGAGGAGACATGGACCAGTGGTACCAATGTGAGGAGACATGGACCAGTGGTACCAATATGAGGAGACATGGCCCAATGATACCAATATGAGGAGACATGGACAAGTAATACCAATGTGAGGAGACATGGACCAGTGGTACCAATGTGAGGAGACATGGACCAGTGGTACCAATGTGAGGAAACATGGACCAGTATTACCAATGTGAGGAAACATGGACCAGTATTACCAATGTGAGGAAACATGGACCAGTGGTACCAATGTGAGGAGACATGGACCAGTGGTACCAATATGAGGAGACATGGCCCAATGATACCAATATGAGGAGACATGGACCAGTGGTACCAATATGAGGAGACATGGACCAGTAGTACCAATATGAGCATACATGGACCAGTGGTACCAATGTGAGGAGACATGGCCCAATGGTACCAATATGAGGAGACATGGACCAGTGGTACCAATATGAGGAGACATGGACCAGTGGTACCAATGTGAGGAGACATGGACCAGTGGTAACAATGTGAGGAGACATGGACCAGTGGTACCAATGTGAGGAGACATGGACCAGTGATACCAATGTGAGTAGACATGGACCAGTGGTACCAATATGATGACACATGGACCAGTGGTACCAATGTGAGGAGACATGGACCAGTGGTACCAATATGAGGAGACATGGACCAGTAGTACCAATGTGAGCATACATGGACCAGTGATAACAATGTGAGGAGACATGGACCAGTGATACTAATGTGAGGAGACATGGACCAGTGGTACCAATATGAGGAGACATGGACCAGTAGTACCAATGTGAGCATAGATGGACCAGTGATAACAATGTAAGGAGACATGGACCAGTGATACCAATGTGAGGAGACATGGACCAGTGGTACCAATATGATGACACATGGACCAGTGGTACCATTCATCTTCTTCATGTCGGCTTTATTCCCTTTCGGGGTCGCCACAGCGGAATGAACCGCCAACTCTCTGGCATATGTTTTACGCGGCGGATGCCCTTCCAGCCGCAACCCATCGCTGGGAAACATTCACACACATGTCTTTGGACTTGTGGGGAAACCGGAGCACCCGGAGAAAACCCACGTGATCACGGGGAGAACATGCAAACTCCACACAGAAATGCCACCTGTCCTAGCCGAGTCTAGAACCAGCGACCTTCTTGCTGTGAGACGACCGTGCTACCCACTGCGCCACCGTGACGCTACCCAGTGGTACCAATATGATGAAAATGACTTTTCACAAGGCTGAGTTTAATTAAACAATTATTTGACTCCATATAATTAAATAAGGTTAATAATATAACTTAGGAGGTGTCATGGTGGCGCAGTGGGTAGCACGGTCGTCTCACAGCAAGAAGGTCGCTGGTATAAGTGAATTGAGTAAGAACGATTGTCCATAGTGTTAAAGTGTGAATGAGTGTGTGAATGTTTCCCAGCGATGGGTTGCGGCTGGAAGGGCATCCGCTGCGTAAAACATTAGCCAGAGAGTTGGCGGTTCATTCCGCTGTGGCGACCCCGAAAGGGAAGAAAGCCGACATGAAGATGAATGAATGAATGAATATAACCTAGATCCCTAACTCTTCAGTTTAACTCAAATTGGTTACTAGTAAAAATTCCTGGGTTGGAAAAGTGCCTTCAGTATAGAGCATCAGGGCCTGAGGAGTGATTTATTTTTATTTTAAATTTACTTTAGTCTATAAACACTCTCCCTCTCCCCTACGATGCATGAAAACTAATAAGCAGCAGGTGTGTTGACCAATGGTACTTTTATCCAGTTAGACTGCGGCTGGCTGCAGTCAGTGAAACACATCATTCATTTCAATGATCTTCAGCTCATTGTGGTGTACTTGGATTTTGATGGTGGAGCTATGAGTTTGTTATGTGTTTTCGACAATTTAATACTGTTATTCCAACAGGCGTTTCTGTCTTGTTTGACAGGCTTTCCTTAATAATTCCTTGATCTACACCTCTCTTTCTCTTACAATTGTTATGTTTTGAATAAACAACAATGCACTTTCAAAAGCAAAATAAAGAATATGTATACATGTAAATATATAAAGTATATTTACATTTTTGGACGGAAGTTTAGATCGTGTCATGTCCCGTCATTGGATGGTGTGGATGTGCGTGCCCACCAAAGTTGAATTATTTCAACTGCTGCGAGTATGATCGAGCGTTAGGTAGCACGCTGTGTGAAGTTTCAATTGACTTAACATATAAATAATGTGATTTATAAGTCACATTATTTATATGTTAAGTCAATTGAAACTTAACACAGCGTGCTACCTAATTCTCGATTGTACTCACAGCAGTTGAAATAATTCAACTTTGGTGTCACACAACCAAAGTCACACAAACATTTGGTGTGAACAAGGCTTAGGAATGTGGTAAAACACCTGTTTGGTAAAACAACTTTTACTGTTAGAAAAACATGCTAAACTAGCTGTCACTTAATATGTGCTTTGATTTGATGATATCAAAACTCAAATAATTCTTAAATACACTAAAAAAGTCTAAGAGCCGAAGACTAGAATTCTGAGTTTCTTGGCACCCAGGACAACAGATAGAACGCTACCGCGTTTACAAAATCTCATGACTGTGCCTCCATTTTATATTCTATTTATATTTTCCAGCTCCTGTGGGCTCTGCATTGAGTGCATTTTTTGGTCATCGTCCAGTGGTGATGGCAGGTGGCCTGCTGAGCAGCGCAGGGCTGCTGGCTGGATCGTATGCCCAGAATCTTCTCCAGCTTTACATCACTGTGGGCTTCATCACAGGTGCCTGACCAGGAACAGTTCAGCCTAGCTGTACTCGTCCGGTCCTGCACATTCACACATATTGCACTTTTGATTCACAAGAAAAAAGTCATTATGTAGTTGTTAATGCTCTTCAGGATCTTGTTTGTACATTTTACAGTAGCCCAGAGAGAGAGAAAGAACGATTAATAAGAAATGGTATACACTAGGGTCACAAACCCTTTTAAAAATTGAAAGCTACCAATTATTGTGAAGGGTTACCAGTGTTATACACACATTTATCTTTAATTATAATTGATTTGTAATAAGTAGTGATTTTATTTCATGGGAAGACATTTATTGTTGACTTTGGAACCAAAAAGAGAAACAGTAAAATAACCCTGAAACTGAAACAGAGCTCAAAATACTTTGGTTTAAAAAAAATGTAATTTTCCTACAACCAGCAACATAAAGTTACGAGCTCTGAGACAGGGATTTACCACATCAGGAGACCTTTATAAGTCATTCCCTTAAGTAAACAATGCCAACTCCTAAGTGCTGGTTAGCCGAATTACTTAGGTTTGAAACTGTGCCATCCAATTGAGAGATGAAGGCTAACTCGAGATGTGAAAGACTATTACACAGAACTAAACATCAATCTCAATCTCTAGACTCTCTAACATAGAGTATCCTCAATGAAAAGAGACTCAGAGACTGTTTATGTCAAAAACACAGCTCTAAACATCATCTCAGACTATCTCTTTAGCCCCGGAGCTGTATTTTCCACAAACTTAATAGCCATTTTAGATAGACTTTGCAACTGAGTTCCAATCAAAAGACTTCTCAAAGGAGTTCCAATTAGCATCTAGTTTCTGTAAATGCTCAGACATCAAGGAAAAACTTGTTCTAATAACATAGCTCATATATAACATAGCTCTAATAGTCAAGCTCATATTCCATCTTGTTTGGACTGCTTTATCATCTTGTTTATCATCTCTCGTCCGTGCTCTGACTAGCGAGGGCAGGTCTTACCTCAACATTGAGCAAAGTTACAGAACGAATCGAACGATAAAATTCTCGCCCATAAAACTTATCTTCCATTTCTGGGAAATACTTATAATGTGCTTTTATTCGGTTTTAAATTGGAGGTTAAAATGGCAAATTTACATAATTACACCTCTAGAATTTTTTTTTTAAAAGGAACAGCCCTTTTTTAATTGATTATTAATACCAATGTGGAATACTTTATTCCTATAAATCTTTTAATGTGTTTATGTTTTCAAATGATGACTTCTAAACCATTTTCACTAGTCACTACAATTTTCCACAAAAAATACTTTTTTTACAGATTATCAGTTATTGAAATCAGTTATTTTTACCAAAATTAATCAATTTTAATTTTCATAAAACACTTTTGGCACGATCCAATTGGGATCTGAAAATGGGCTCTAAATTAGGCTTTGGTCGCTTTTTTAAAACTTTTAAAAGGTCTTTGCACAAATTTGCCTTTCACTCAAAGGCATCCTACTCCCGTGGGTAGTTAGCATGCTAGCCTGTGTGTCACATTCATTGAAAGCATAAATAATTTCATTAATTGAAATAATATATTTTCTTCAATGTTTTCCTCAATGCCTTTGCAGCACCTGCTAGTTGCCATGGAAATTAGCTAGCTAAAATCTCATATAAAACATTTTTTAGCATTTTAAAATTAAAACCAGTGCAGGAGTTATTTTACAAATAATTGAAAAAAATTAATTAAAAAATGTAGCTCACCGGTAAGTGGCGCTATGATGAGCTATTTTCAGAACTCGCGGAAAACTTGTTGAAGGCCCTGTCGGTGACTTCAGAGCCATTTCAAGGCAAACAATGAAGCTTAGCTACACTCATCAATGAATGAGAATATCCTTCTTAGTAATGTCACACCTCCTGCACGTTCTATCAGCCCCGATCACCAGTCACAGTCTCCAGCCAATACACAACGCACTCAATCACCCGAGTACTAACCAGACACACCTGGGCACTCATCACCGTCATCTGTTCCAGTCATCAACACCACACTATAAAGACTCACCCACGCCGTTCACTCACCGTCAGGTATCATCTTCACTGGATCGTATCTCTCTCCGTCTTCTCATCCCGATCTTCTGCTACTCGTTGCACCCAGAGACTAACCCCTGTCACCGGCTTGCTCTGCTCGAGGGAAGTAACGCTACTACCACCTAGACTCTCTATTGAACTGTCACTAGTACTTCGGTACGAAGCCTATTGTGTTCAATAAACACTGTATGAATCACACCTTTCGCTTCTGCCTTCAGTGATCCGTGACAGGATACCTGACCTGATAAAAAGATTCCCGGAACATGGACGGTCTCGCTAATGCTTCCGGGAGCGCCGCTGATTCATACCCGGATGCAGCGGCGCTGCGCCAGCAGCCCGTGAATCCTCCAACGAATCCGCTCGCGATGTCGAGCTCCACTCTTTCCCGTCCCGCCAGTTATGCTGGCGATCCTCAGACATGTGCTGGGTTTATACTGCAATGCTCGCTGTATATTGAGACCAACTCCACATCCTTCCCCACTGAAATCTCCAAGATTGCCTTCCTAATCTCTCTCCTCACCGGACGAGCACTGCAATGGGCAAACGCCCTCTGGAACGCCAGCAACCCAGTCCTTCACTCCTATCACTCCTTCACCGGGCACCTTAAGGAGGTATTCGGCACAGCACTCACATCATTATCCGTCCACGACGAACTCATCTCACTCACCCAAGGAAAACTCTCCATCCACGAGTTCACTATTCAGTTCCGCACTCTCGCCGCCAGTAGTGGGTGGAACCAAGTAGCGTTGTTAGCCGCATACCGGCGAGGATTGAACCCCAACGTTCGCCAACACCTCGTCATTTATGACGATAACGTGGACCTTGAGGTGTTCATCCGAAAGGCCATCAGCATCTCCCAGCACCTCAACGCTTGTTCCATTCCCCGTAGAGCACCATTTCATCCTTACCCTTCACCATCACTCACCACCACCGGAGCCCCTCGTCTTCACCCTACTTCTTCACCACCTGACTCCGAGGAGCCTATGATCACGGATGCCTACCATCTTACCTCTGCGGAACGCCACCGACGACTCTGTCTCCAACTCTGCCTGTACTGCGGAGAAGCATCCCATCTGCTCTCCTGCTGCCCTGTTCGCCCTCCTCGTCCAATGATGAGTGCCTGTTCCAGTACTCCATCAATGTGTACAATTCCTCATCTTCAAGCCACTCTAACGATGAACTCTTGTGATTTTCCCGTTAATGTCCTGGTGGACTCCGGAGCCGCTGGGAACTTCATCTCCACGAACTTCATTAGTAAACATCGCCTCCCGACAGTAATCAACGAAACCCGGTACCGCATTTACACTATTCAAAACTCACCATTGGCGAAGGCCAGATCACCCGTCGGACCCGTCAGGTCATTTTAACGATTTCCCCAGACCACCGGGAGAAACTCTACCTCTTAGTGCTGCCCAGGGCCAATGTCGATATTGTGTTGGGTCGACCTTGGTTGGTCCAACACCAACCCACCATCGATTGGGGCACTGGACAGATCCTCGGCTGGAGCAAGACCTGCAAGGATCACACTCGTCACTCGTCGAACCACCAGTCATCTCTTCCCCTTCACTCAACCGCCTTAGATCACTCTTCAACGGACCTCACTCGGCACGTTCCTTCCACCTACCACGCCTTCCTAGATGTCTTCAGTAAGGAACGTGCCGCACAACTTCCTCCTCACCGGCCCTACGACTGTAGCATCGACCTGCTGCCCAATGCCAAACTACCGCACGGTCGTATCTACCCTCGTCTCCCGTCCTGAGACACGAGGCCGATGGAGAGCTACATCGATGAAGCCCTCAGCCAAGGTTCATCCGACCATCCAAGTCTCCTGCCGCATCGAGCTTCTTTTTCGTGCCCAAGAAGGACGGAGGGACTCAGGCCCTGTATTGATTATCGGGGGTTGAACGAGGCTACGGTAAAATTCGCTTACCCTTTACCACTTGTGCCCGCAGCTCTTGAGGAACTTCGGGAGGCGCGAGTGTTTAGCAAGCTGGATCTCCGCAGCGCGTACAACCTGATGGGTATTCGAGAAGGAGATGAGTGGAAGACCGCCTTCATAATTCCTACAGGTCACTATGAATACCTAGTAATGCCCTATGGGTTAGCAACAGCCCATCGATTTTCCAAATTATATGAACGAAATACTTCAGAGACCTCCTCCACAATTGCGTAATTGTATACATTGACGACATCCTCATCTATTCCCGTAATCTGGAAGACCACCGTGACCAAGTCAGCCAAGTGCTGCAACGTCTCCGTGAGCATCGACTCTACCTGAAAGCCGGAAAATGCGAGTTCCACCGATCCACCATCTCCTTTCTCGGCTACGTGATCTCCGCTGCGGGGGTCCAGATGGAGAACGCCAAGGTGGACACCGTCAACAACTGGAAGGTACCCCAAACCGCCAAGGAGCTCCAGCGCTTCCTCGGATTTGCCAACTTCTATCGTCGCTTCATCAAGAACTACAGTACCATATCCTCACCCTTGTCATCACTCCTCAAAGGGGGTCGGAGAACCATCGTCTGGAGCTCCGAGGTAGATCGCGCCTTCCGACTCCTCAAGAGCAAATTCACCGCAGCACCCATCCTCAGACATCCCGATCCTACGTTACCCTTCGTAGTCGAAGTCGATGCGGCAGACGTAGGAGTGGGGGGCCGTACTCTCCCATGGTCTAACAAACCCAAAGCTCTCCATCCGTGTGCGTACTATTCCCGTAAACTCACTTCTGCTGAGCAGAACTATGGCATAGGGGACCGTGAGTTACTAGCCATCAAGCTGGCCCTCGAGGAATGGCGGACACTGGCTGGAAGGAGCAAGATTTCCTTTTACCGTCATCACGGATCATAAAAACCTCCAGTATCTCAGAAATGCCCAACGCCTGAACGCCCCGCCAAGCTCGGTGGTCACTATTCTTCGCCAGGTTCAATTTCTCTATCACGTACCAACCGGGGAGCAAGAACTGTAAGCGGACGCCCCTTTCCCGCCTTCACTCGCCAGATCCCGTTCTAGATGCTCCCGAACCCATACTACCACCCTCCATCTCCGTCGCTCCCATCCTGTGGAAGATTGATGAGGAAATCCGAACCGCCACTCTCGAGGAGCCAGCCCCTCCGGGTCTACCACCCGGTTCAACTTACGTTCCGTCCAGTCACCGTCTCACCCTCCTCGAAAGTACGCACACCTCCCTCGGTTCAGGACATCCCGGCAGCAGGCGAACCCTCTCGCTCCTACGTGGGAAATACTGGTGGCCAGGTATGGCCAAGGGACGTTGCCCAGTATGTCCGGGGATGTTCGGTCTGCGCCGTAACCACCACTCCTCACCGTCTGCCTGAAGGCAAACTCCAGCCATTACCCATTCCCCGCCGACCCTGGACCCACATTGGGATTGACTTCGCTACAGACCTGCCTCCATCACGGGGTTACACCACCATCTTAGTAGTCGTCGACCGATTCTCCAAACAGTGCAAGCTCATCCCGCTCAAAGCCCTACCTACTGCCCTAGTAAACCGCTGAGGCACTGTTTCATCACGTTTTTCGCAATTATGGTCTCCCCGAGAATATCGTGTCCGACCGAGGACCTCAGTTTATTTCCAGGGTCTGGCGGGCCTTCTTCCAGCTGCTAGGTACATCCATCAGTCTTTCGTCCGGCTACCATCCACAGACTAACGGACAGACCGAACGGAAGATCCAAGAAATCTCTCGCTACCTCCGGACCTACTGTGCCCATCACCAGAACACCTGGAGCCAGTACTTACCGTGGACAGAGTATGCACAGAATTCCCTTCGCCAGGCCTCCACGGGACTAACCCCCTTTCAGTGTGTTCTAGGGTACCAACCGTCACTGTTTCCGTGGACCGGCGAAGTCTCTGATGTGCCCGCGGTAAACCATTGGTTCCAGGAGAGCGAGAGGGTATGGGGCTCAGCTCACATCCACCTCCAACGGGCAGTACGGAGACATACCGAGGCAGCTAATCGCCGCAGGTTACCTAACCAGTATACCAACCCGGGGACAAGTGTGGTTGTCAACCCAAAACATCCGTCTCCGGCTGCCTGTAGGAAGCTGAGTCCCCGCTACATAGGGCCATACACTATCCACTCCCAGATAAACCCTGTCACCTACCGCCTCAATCTGCCACCTCATTCCCGTATTTCTTCTGCCTTCCATGTTTCACTCCTTAACCCTTCACTGATCCTGTCTCTCCTCCTTCCACAGACCCAGAGCTGCCTCCCCCTCCAGCACAACCCGAAGTCGTGGGTGAAAACATTCTACCAGGTCAAGGAAATCCTCGACTCCCGGCGGCGGGGGTGGCCGACTCCAATACTTAGTCGACTGGGAAGGATTCGGTCCCGAGGAGCGGTCATGGACACCCCGGGAGGACATATAGATCCCTCTCTCCTCGAAACATTCCACCAGCAACATCCCAACCGTCCGGCTCCTCGAAGGTCGCGGCCGCCCATGCCGCCGGTCCAGGTGCCAGGAGTCACCCGTGGAGGGGGGGGTACTGTCACACCTCCTGCACGTTCTATCAGCCCCGATCACCAGTCACAGTCTCCAGCCAATACACGACGCACTCAATCACCCGAGTACTAACCAGACACACCTGGGCACTCATCACCGTCATCTGTTCCAATCATCAACACCACACTATAAGACTCACCACGCCGTTCACTCACCGTCAGGTATCATCTTCACTGGATCGTATCTCTCTCCGTCTTCTCATCCCGATCTTCTGCCAGGAGCTTCTGCTACTCGTTGCACCCAGAGACTAACCCCTGTCACCGGCTTGCTCTGCTCGAGGGAAGTAACGCTACTACCACCTAGACTCTCTATTGAACTGTCACTAGTACTTCGGTACGAAGCCTATTGTGTTCAATAAACACTGTATGAATCACACCTTTCGCTTCTGCCTTCAGTGATCCGTGACAAGTAAAAGACTTGTAATTTTAATTAAAGTTATTTATTTAAGTAATTTCATTTCAACCAGACATTTTTCAGATATTTATCTATATATAGATATATATTTCAAACTTTTATGTTACGTTTATCCAGATTTTATAGCATATACTAAATAACATTTACATCCACTTGGGGCTTGTTTTCATGCAACTGAACATTTGTTAAACCCATACCCTAACAAGACTCCAAATTTGGTTTCTTTTGATTAAAGTTGCAGTCAAACGTGTAAAAACAGCCTTGTAAAAAAAAAACAGCCTGCTCAAACAAACCGCACTGTACATGTAGCAAGTGTTTATTTACTAATTTGAATAGTTTTATCAAGGCTGCTTGTAACAATAGTTTTAATCAGGGGTCTCAAACACAATTCTTGGAGAGCCGGAATTCCTTTTTTCCGACCCTGTTTCAAGACAGTTGAGTAGCTACAAATGAACCTTATTTAGTGCTAACAGGTGTGTTAAAGGTGTGTCCTTGCTGCGGGCCTCCATGAGTTTAATTTGAGGCCCCTGGTTAAAAGAAAATATATATTGTCTATTGTCTCTTGAGAGGGGGTATTCCATTGATTTAGAGTTCTAACTGTCCCTTCTGGTTATTTCCTCTTCAGGGTTGGGCTATGCTCTAACCTGGACTCCAACTGTCACCATGCTGGGCTGGTACTTTGAGAAGCGGCGGCCCGTGGCTAATGCTCTGGCTAGCGCAGGAGAGTGTATCCTTACTTTCATTCTTACGCCATCTTTCCAACTGATGGTGGATCAGTTTTCCTGGAGGGGAGCCATGTTAATCCTAGGAGCTCTGCAACTCAACCTGTGTTTATGTGGTGCTCTTCTGAGACCACTCAACAGACTTGAATCTTCTAAAGAGGGTAAAGAGATGACAAAACACCAGTTGTCACACGGAGACTCTGAAAATTCAGATCCGCTGAAGCTCAGAATTACTCGTTACGTGGACTACACATTAATCACTAACCCTCGCTTTATGGTCTACTCATTGTTTGGTGTCTTCGCTGCTCTGGGTTTCTTCGCCCCGTCCCTCTTCCTGGTGCCATATGCCCGGAGTCAAGGGGTTGAGGAGTATCAGGCGGCTTCTCTCATGTCAATCTCTGCTATGTTGGATCTGCTCGGCCGTGTGTTTTTTGGATGGTTGGCTAATCTCCGTCTACTGAAGACATTGCATCAGTTGATAATCACTGTGATTCTTTTGGGCATCGTTCTGCTGCTCTGCCCACTAACAAGCACTTTCACACAACTGGTGGTGTTTAGCGCAGGGTACGGGTTGGTGTTTGGAGCAACGGTGGCCATTCACATCACAGTCCTGGCAGAGGTGGTTGGGGTACAGAGGCTTGGCAGTGCGCTGGGGTTCTTCATGCTTATCCGCAGCGGTGGAGGGCTTCTGGGACCTCCTTTGGCAGGTGACACCCTAAAAAAAGTTTTGGTCTCCTGATCACTACACTGGTGAATGTTGAATTACGTGCTAGTAAGAAAATTAATTGAGAACTTAAAGGGAACATAAATTCAATTTTTTACTTTCAGTGCCTAAGTTTGTGGAAATATTTGTTGTTTTTGCATTAAACAAAGAAAACATATTTTAAAAAGAAGACATAAAAAAGGCATTTTCATAGCACTTTATAGTAACTACACGCTACTTATTATTTTAATCATTAATTAAGCATGAGAAAAGAATTTATACTTTATAAAGCATTGTTTCAATGTTAATAAACAGGCAGTGTGTAAGCCGTTTATAAATATAACTTTATAATGGCTTGATTCATAAGAATCTATATAATATGCTTAAAACATTAATTTCATGCTTTATTAGGACAAGTCAATCATTTATAAATATATTTCTTCACCATTTACATTCACATTTTTTGTTTAATTTATAAATGATTAACTGATCCTCAATATAGCATGAAAATAATGTAAGTAAGCATTTTTATATATGCTTATAAACCAGGAATAAAACTTTTAAAGTTATAATAAACTGCCTACAAATGTGTATGAACATAGAAAACAATGATTTGTAAATTGTTAATTAACTATTTGCTAATGCCTAATTAATTATTAGTAGTGTGTAGTTACTATAAAGTGCTACAGAGTGCTTTTAAAATGTGTAGAAAATGTCTTGTTTTTTAAAGCTTGATAAAAAAAAGAGTTACTTGTACAAATGCAAATAAACATGTATTTCCCTGAGTATGAACTAGTTGCTAACTAGCTTGCATATTAGTTGTTAAGAACTAATGAACATGGCAGCGTGGTCTCACACAAACACTTTTATATGACAAAACTCCATATTTTCTAGCATATTAGCCATAGTTATAAATCTTTTTATAATATTTGCCCTTTTTGTGTGTGAAAATGTTTGTGGGAAATAAAATTATATATACAAGATACATGATAGACTTAGGATGTGACCGACAGTTGATGTTCAGTTATCACATGATCAACTGTCTTGCTTTCACAAGCCACAAGTTACTGTTTTTTCTGATGGTTTGTTGGTGTTTTGTGCGTATTTAGAAAGTCTTTTATCTGTCAGCCTAATGTATTCTCTTCCCTCATCATATTTCTTTGATAAAGTTTCTCATTAGTGCCAGACAGGACTCAGTTTACAGTAATACTCTGTTATCTTACAGAAACACATGACCTATTGGAGAGTGCACTTGGCTAGCGTGTTAATTTCATGGATTATTGACCCCTGCATAAATGGATTTTCCTGTTTCTGCAGCAGGAAACACTTTTATGCTTTGACTAAACATAAACCACTTGATTGGCTGTCCATTCTCAGTTCTAATTTTCAGTGTGTCAGTGCATTAGAAGAGCACTCAAAATGGTAGTTATTGATCAGCAAAAAACTAAATTACAAATTATATACTGCAAAAACCATCTGTAAAAAAAAGACAAACGTACTGGCCTAAAATTACTTTTTTTTCTCTATTTTTTAAATATTTTTCATAAATGTAAAAATTAAAAAAATTTCTATTATTTACTGCTACAGTGACATTAAATTATTACAATGATTGCAGTGTGTTAAACTGGTAAGATTTATCTTCTCCACTGACCAACTGAATGACAAGATGACATAGAAGATCATAGTAAGAAGGGCGCAGGTTCAAGCCTTGGCTGGGGCAGGTGGCATTTCTGTATGGAGTTCTCATGTTCTCCCCGTGATCACGTGGGTTTACTCCGGGTGCTCCGGTTTCCTCACAAGTACAAAGACATGCGGAAGTAAAGTGGGTCAGCAGAATTGTCCATAGTGTTTGAGTGTGAATGGAAGTGTGTGAATTTTCAGCCGGGTTATCACCTTTTAAGTAAAAACCTAGAAAAACGCTACTGAAACAACAAAAAATTGTTGCCCTATGCGCTCCGTTGTGCGGAAAGACATAATAAGAAAAGTCCAGTGTGAAGATGGGAGTTTGTCATGTAGAGATCACAGAGAGATCTGGAAGGAGCCAGGAAAGGCTCTTATGTTCCAATTTGCCAGGCGTTTATTAATGCAGTTACCACTGTTTTTACAAACAAACCAAATGGAAACAGCACTAAGCAAAAAATCACAGTTTGATTTACCTATATATCTTTGAGCAGAATGTATGGTTTTAATTGCCCTGCACACTTTTGATTCAACCATCTTGAAACACATCTGTTGCACTAATTAAGGGCCCAGCAAGAGTAGTATACACAGAACAAGGTTGCAATTAAAATAAGCAATTCAGCACCCCCAAGGTCTGGAGTTGATGACCCTTGTGCCACGTCTCAACCCAAATGCTTAAGCTGCAGCCTTAAAGTAAGTCCTTGTTTTTAAAAGAATATGTGCTTACATTTTGATCTGTAACATGTGAGTGTGCACGCTCTTGGACACACTAAAGCATCATGGGAAGAAATAGTTGTGACCACATCATTACACAAGTCTATAATAACTTCTTCTTTCCCATTGGTTCATTATAAATGTATTTATTTTTATAATTCTTCTTTAAAAATGAGTCATATCATTTAGAGGGCTCGCTTGTTTGGGTCCAAGAGATAGCTCCTCTTGCTCGAGTGCAGTGAATTCTGGGTAATATCATGTGGTTGAGGGTCCATCATTCCAACTGGAAAAATATACATCAGGGCACCATTTGGAATCTTTTTTTATTTATACTACTATTCATGAAACACTAATTCCCATCTAACGCCCATAAAAATGTGGATAGTGAACCAATTGGGATGTACGGCTCAATCTAGAGTCAGGCACAGCTTCAAATACTTCCACCTCTCCCTAGACTGCAACAAACACACTTCATTTATGCATACTTTCCTGCCAAAATAAATTGGATGATACCCATGGTGAGGGAAACATCAAATACAGAGAAATGGTTAAAGGGTAGCATATTCATTTTATAAAACCTGAACATTGCTTTAATATTACATTAACTATCAAAATAGCTTTTCCAGTCATCAGTAGCAGAACTATAGAGTTATCACACATTTAGACATATCATGGGAATGCAATGCCCCAAAAAAGGTTGCCTATTTACCACTTTTTTATGACACGTTTTTTCACAGCTTTCTTTTTAGGAATATCTGCCAAAATATGACAAAAGTTGGAGGCCTCCTCACCCTACCCTGAGAAGCCAAAAAGCTCTCTTGGTCCAAAAGCATTTTAGCACTTAATCGGCCAGGAAATCCTCATCTGTCAATTAAGAAGCATCAGTTGTCCAACCCACATCCGTATCCTTGTCCTGAGAGGGTAATGTAGCTAATGGGAATCTCTTTCTGAGCATTAAAAGGGAGAGCCAAATGCTTTTTGAGAAGCGAGTCATTTTTACGGTGCTTTGGGCTTAGTGTGTATTTTTCTAGACTTCACTTTCAGTGGTGTAATTACATCATAAATTACACTCCAGCACTGTTACTTTCAGAATGTTAAACAACAAGCAATGGTAGCATTATAAATCACTCACATCTTAGTATGCTATAGTTCAAAGAGAGTTTACTGATTTATCATTTTAAGTATGCGGTCTCTGAACACAACATGCTAATTAGAGCTGCTTAGGTAAGTGCTTGCTTTTTGTACAAGCAATTATCCAGAATCGTCTAAAAACCTCAAACAACAGCTTTTACATCAAGCCACCACAATCTCATTAACTTTAAATAATGTGGCGTTTCACGTAGAACATATCAAAGTAAAGGTGGCTTCATGGGTTCCTGAAGAAAGATTTTGGAGATAAAGTGGCTGCTGTAAGATGATACTTTATTAACCTCTGGTTACATGTGGTAACCGTTGATTAAAATGTAGAAAATGTGGGAAATGCATAGATCTGAGCTGAAAAAATACCCTTTTGTATGGTGGTCTATGGATATTTCTCGAGTGGCACAATTGTATGATTTAACAGAACTTAAACAAATACATAAAACACATCCTCACTCCCAATTTTTGTTTAAATTAACAATATGAATGAGTAAAAATCTGTTAGTGTAATTATTGTCATTATTACTTAGGATTTGCTCTCTTTTTTGGATCAATCTCAAACTGTCGGTAGAAAAACTTCTGTAGCTGCTTCTTGGCAGTGCTGAATGACTGTGCCTGTGTGAAATTTAATTTGTCTAAGAAATATAGTCCAAAAACTAAAACTCTAAAGGTAGAAATCAAACTATATTAAATGCCAGACCAGCAGGTGGCAGTGTTGTTTTGCAGAGAGATATCATAACTGTCTTTGGCTATTAGGTACAGGGAGAAGCATGGAAGAATAGGTCGCCTTCTTTAGGAACGAAGAGCTCTTAATTGTAGAACATTCTTCATGGTTTTGTTTGTCATCTTGTTCAGTCCTATGATGCATATAAATAAACGGTTTTAAATGTTTTAGAGTGTTTAGCTCAATTATCCTGACTAAAATTCTGAATAACTTCAACTTCCGATGCTCTCTGATTCGCATTCCTAATGAAGTTACACCGCTCTGGGAGGAGATCGGTCTGAAAAGGTTCACAAAAGCAGAGGACAGATAAAGCTGCTGGCTTTCGTCTCTGAATCGTCCCATAACAGGGAGAGTTTCAGAACTCTCAAATAATGTCGAATAATAATGTGTTTGTTTATTTTTTATTTCTAAAGATTCTTTCCAGAGCTCTATGACACTTTACAAAGTTAGGAGGAACATTACACGTAGAGGATAGCAATCACAAAGGTTACAACAAAGCACAAAAAAGTTGTGAGACAAATAGAGAGGACAAAAAATAAAGGTCATTTGAACAAATCAGGGGGATAACATTCAGAAAATAAGTATGTTTTGAGCAGGGATTTGAATTCAGCGATATTATTTGAAACCTTGGCGTTAAGCTTTAATGCGTTTCCTATATATAGTAATCAATTTAAATTTAGATCGAGGCCACCACTGTTATGCTCACACAAAGTGAAGTTTATTTACAGGGGGTTATCAAACACAGTTCAATAGTATTCCGCAGACAGGCAGACAGGCCACTCCGTAAGCACGGTTCAGTTCAGACACAAGAGTTCAGAAAACAGTTCAATCACTTCCCTTATGATGCTCTCTCTCTTTCTTCCAGGAATGGACAGGCAGGCTCAGACAGACTATACAGGTTAAGGTTCAGGAGTGGTGAGTCTCAAGTAACCTTGATCCGGGACAAGGACGGAGTGAACTGGGTGAGTATTTATAGTGGTGGTGTGATTGAAGGACACAGGTGCGGGTGATTAGTACTCAGGTGATGGTTCTCGGGATTGGATAGGTGCAGATGGATCATGAGGGGTGTCGGTGCAGGTGCTGGGTGTGACACTACCCCCTCCCCCACGGGTGACTCCTGGCACCCGAGACCGACGACGTGGCCGACCACGGCCTCTGGGAGTGGGGCGGTTAGGATGCTGGAGATGAAAGTCTGTGAGGAGGGTTGGATCCCGAATGTCGTCCTTGTCGACCCACGACCGCTTCTCAGGACAGTACCCCTCCCAGTCTACGAGATACTGCAGTCGACCCCCCTGTCGTCGGGAGTCCATTATCTCATTGACCTGGTGTACTTGGTTCCCTTGGATTTCGGGCTGGAGTGGAGGAGGAGGCGGTTTGGGATCTGTGGAGGTAGGGACAACGGGATCAGTGAACCGTTTGAGTAGGGAGACGTGAAAGGTAGGTGAAATTCGATAGTCGGCAGGTAAGTTGAGACGGTAAGTGACAGGATTTATCTGGGAGTGCACCGTGAACGGCCCTATGTAGCGGGGACTCAGCTTCTTGCAGGGCAGGCGGAGACGAATATCCCGCGTTGAGAGCCACACACGATCTCCAGGTTGGTAGTCCGGGTTATCGGCTCAACGAGTGTTAGCTGCCTGGGTGAATCTACGCACTGTTCGCTGCAGATGGATTTGAGCTGAGCCCCACACCCTCTCACTCTCCTGGAACCAGTGATTTACCGCAGGCACTTCCGAGACTTCTCCAGACCAGGGGAACAATGGAGGTTGGTAGCCTAGAACACACTGAAAGGGGGTCAGTTTGGTAGAGTTCTGACGTAACGAGTTTTGAGCATACTCAGCCCACGGCAAATACTGGTTCCAGGTGTCCTGATGGCGAGCACAGTAAGTGCGGAGGTAGCGGGAGATCTCCTGAATCTTCCGCTCGGTCTGGCCATTCGACTGGGGGTGATAGCCTGAGGAGAGACTGATGGTTACGCCCAGGAGCCGGAAAAATGTCCCGGATACGGATGAGATTGTAAGCGCTGCGTAGATCGAGTTTGGAGAATATCTGGGCCTCGCGGAGTTTTTCTAGGGCCGCCGGTACTAGTGGAAGAGGATACGCAAACTTTACCGTGGCTTCATTTAAGACTCGGTAGTCAATACATGGTCGGAGACCCCCATCTTTCTTGGCCACGAAGAAAAAGCTTGATGCGGCTGGTGAGGTAGAAGGACGGATGAATCCCTGATCGAGGGCCTCCTGAATGTAGGTCTCCATGGCTTTCTTTTCGGGGATGGACAGCAGATAGACTTTACCGTGAGGAAGTGGCGCACCTTGCAGCAGATCGATACTACAATCCCAGGGCCGGTGAGGAGGGAGACGGGTGGCTTGTGACTTGCTGAATATGTCCTGGAACTGGTGATACTCGTTGTGGATAGTGATTGAACTGGTAGTGTTGGGACTTTCGACAAAGGTTGATTGTAGTGGTCGGGCTGTGGAAGGTTTGGAGGATTTGGTGGTGAGACAAGAGGTATTGCATATAGGATTCCACTTCTCCACCTGTCCAGTTTCCCAGTTGAGGATAGGATTATGATACATGAGCCAGGACCTTCCCAGTACCACCTCGACCGTCGCGTGTGGTAGCACCAGGAGTTGTAGCCGCTCTGAATGTCCGTCCGGGAAACGAAGCTGGAGAGTGGTGGTTCGCCGATTTACCTTCCCCTCGCCAAGCGGAGTTCCTTGGATAGTAGTGATATGGTACTTCGTCTCAGAGGGGACATGAGGTATCCGAAAGAATTGAAAATACCGGAAGGAGATGAAGTTACCAGCCGCTCCAGAATCGATGAGTACATGTATGGGGAGAATACGATCTTTGTGAATTAATTGGGCACGTAGGTGAGGAATATCTGAGACATAGGGGGTAAGTTGAAGTGTACTCACCGCTTGACGAGGCGGGCGAATGAGGCAGTCAGAGATACGGTGATCGGAAGCCCCACAGTACACGCATAACCCTGCCTGCATCCGGTGGCTTCGTTCTGAGGGTGATAAATGGTAGTTGTCCGTGAGCATCGGTGCGGGGAAATCCGAGGTGAGAGGAGTGATGGTGGAAGGATCAGGTGTCGTGAATGGAGACTGACAGGCAGCCAAATTTTGATAGGCGCTCAGAGCTTTTTTGATAAACGTTTCCAAGCTCACTGCATCGTCGTAGATGGCTAGCTGCTGGCGAATGGGACTCCTTAACCCCCGACGATATGCAGCCAGAAGAGCGATCTCATTCCACCCACTCCGTAAAGCTAGAGAACGGAACTGTAAAGTATACTCATGGTTGGATAGGTTGGACTGTCGAAGACCCAAGAGTTCTTCATGGGCCGATAGGGAGGAATGAGAAACCCCAAACACCTCCTTAAATACCGTGACAAAAGACGGAATGGATTTTATGGCTGGGTGACTTTCATTCCAGATGGCTTCAGCCCACTGCAAAGCTCGACCAGTCAATAGGGAGATTATAAAAGCCACTTTTGTTACGTCATTCTGGAACACAGAAGGGTTTGCTTCAATATAAAGAGAACACTGTAATAGAAAGCCCACAACCGGCCTCGCGGCGTACGATGTGGGGCATGCGACAGCTGAGTGGCCAGCAGATGGCAATGGAGGTGTTGGTGGTTGTGGAGCGGGGTTGAGTGAATGGCGAAGGAGCTGGACCAACTCAGCGAGAACATCCGGTTTGTCCGTGGCTTCCATGATAGCCGAAATCCGTTTTAGTAAAAGGGTCCCGGATCCTGTTAAGCTCACACAAAGGGAGAAGACGAGGGAGATGCAGGTAAGTGAAGTTTATTTACAGGGGGTTATCAAACACAGTTCAATAGTATTCCGCAGACAGGCGACTCCGTAAGCACGGTTCCATTGAAGGAACCATTGAATCACCACGGTGATTGAAGGACACAGGTGATTAGTACTCAGGTGATGGTTCTCGGGATTGGATAGGAGCAGATGGATCATGAGGGTTGTCGGTGCAGGTGCTGGGTGTGACAACCACACCCTATGCGAATGAAATTCTGCACCGGCTTCTCTGCTGGGTGCTTTTTCACACGCTTCACACCTCTGTTGATTTAGTGACACTCCTTACCCTAGGCCATAAGGGGGTGCTATACAACTAACTGCGTTTGATATGTGCTTTGAAACGCAGAAAACTGTTTTCGCACACAAGGCATTTTGGCATATAGAAGAGGGGTGAATAAATCAAATATTATACACATATATAAATATATATATATATATATATATATACTTTTTTTTTTATAACCCTTGGACACCCATTGAACAACTCTTGAAATTTATGCACCAGCATGTTGAGTTTTTCAATATCCATATTCTCTTCCGTAAACTCCTTGTTCATCTTCGCTATATCCTGTCATGAGTCAACACAAGAATGTCTATCGAGCACCTTCCAGCTGTTCTTTTATGTCTCAAAGGACTCTA
Organism: Danionella dracula; assembly: GCA_900490495.1. Taxonomy (NCBI): domain Eukaryota; kingdom Metazoa; phylum Chordata; class Actinopteri; order Cypriniformes; family Danionidae; genus Danionella; species Danionella dracula. The sequence goes on from UELW01000056.1 coordinate 5,550,295, forward strand.
AACACATGATCAAAAGAGCCAGCTTTCATTGGCCACAATAGGATCACGCACTGTGACAAACCAGAGCGACATGGCAGAGCTGAACATTTATTTAATTCACACCCTTTCATCGACCAGAAGCAACTGAAAACTCATCTCTTCTGGGATCACCTACTATGAAAAAAAAACTTTTTTTCCTCCACTGTCTTTATTTATTTTTGTGGTTTATTGATCAGCTGATACAACTTCTATTAAGAGCAAGCTGACTTTGATTGTGTAACAGATTGCATATTGTCTCTCCCCTTCTGTAAATCACTTTGGAAAAAACCATCTGCCAAATGCATAATGTAAATGTACAAATGTAAATGTAGATGTATGAGCTCGCATCCCTGCCCATTTTAGTTCGAGTTTCACACCGATACTTCACATAGGTGTGCGGTGGCCTTAACATTTTACTCTTGGTTCATTTTAGAAGTTATACACTGATTGAATTTAATGTACTGCATGTTTACTACTTTACTACACAACGTTTGAACTCTCTTCGATCACTATTACTATCAAGTATATGTTAAATTAAAAAACAATGAGCAAGATAAAAAAATAACATTAACAACAAGCATCTAATTTGTCTGGTTGAGACCAAGAATAATGGTAAACAAATGTTTGTGATATTCTAAAATCCTTTAAGCACTGTTTAAAAAAAGAGAACATGTGACACTTCAGTCCAACTAGTATCCGTTATTGAGCCAAGCAGCGAAATCTTACAATCTCACAAGAACAACAGTGTTATTGTAGACTTTCACGCTTTTCTTTTCTATTGCTAACGCTTATCAAACATACGTTTGTATGTACAGGATCTCCAAATTGGCAAAATCTTAACTACCCTTAGATGTTCATTGTTTCTGATACATTCATAATCATTTACTCAAGAATAATTCATTTGTTTTTCTTTCATATTTCTACAGGATTCTTCATAGACAAGATGAGCGACTATGGAGCTGGGTTCCTGATGGCTGGAGTGGCACTTCTTGTTTCCGCCCTCTTTTTGTTTGTGCTACATTTTCTGAACAAAAAGGAGTCTGAAAATGGAGACGCCTGCTTGGAGAATGAAAACACAAGTGAAGATTTTGTAACCAGGAATGCGGATTTTGGAAAGAGTTAGTACAGAATGTTTTAGCACAATGTGTCTTGTAAGACTAGATGCTAACTCCTGACCAATCAATGCTTGCTGGTTTGTGAGGACCTCGAATTAATAGCATTCTTTGGATCCTTCAGAAAGTTTTATTTATAAATAGTACAATAGTTCTTCACTTTTACAGTCAAAATATTTTGTAGGGACATTTTTAGCTATAGGCAAAGTTTAGATCAAAAGCCATACATTTTTTGTTCTGTCTGCCTAAAAAAAAAAGTTAAACTTCAAATCTCATCTACTAGGGGATGTGTCAGAAACCTTCTTTTTCCAGAAAGTTACATTTCATGTTATCAACATGTGTTTTCACACTGTTCATGCCAGGGGTTAGCAAAGCCATTCCTGGAGGGCACACCTGATTCCACTCATTAAACTCCTTTTGGCTCATTTGAAGCTACTGGTGTGTCTATTGAAACAGGGTTAACTTAATCAGAATCGCTCCAGAAATGACATTGCCCACCCCTGGTTTATGCAACCTTTTTGTCCAAACAAAAACCTCTTCTATTTCTAATAAGCGTATCACCCTCTATTGGTAAGAAAGGTGAAGTGCAGAATTTTTTTTTGCAATTTATAAATGCAAATATATTGCTAGACTAGATCAGGGGTCTCCAAAACCGGTCCAGGAGCACATTGTTGGTTCAACCATCATGAAACACACCTGTTGCACTAGTTGGATCCTCTCTGATTGTCTGAAGCTAGATTAGAATGCATACTAGAGCAGGGCTGCAACTACAATGTGCAGGGCCTGCAGGACCGGAATTGGGGAACCCTGGTCTAGATGCACTTCATGATAACAAAATAAATCATGAAATTTATTGCATCCTGTAAAAGTATTTTGATCACATTATTGAACCCAATGAAAACATTTTACCATACAACACCAGTACTCTAAGGATTAAATATTAGTGGGAAAATACCCTTATCTGATGTTTTAGGAACAAATGTGTTTCAGTTCTTCTTGAAGAAGTCCACACAGCGGATTTCTATAGAATCTCTGGATCTTTCCTGTTTATCCTGTTGGATGAAACATGAAATGTTCAAAGTCAAAGGACAGATCACAGCATAGATCTCTTCAAAATAATCTTTTCCCACAACTTCCAAGCATCTGCACGTTAGGCTTCAAGGCATGTTATTAATACCTTTTTAAATAAGAAAAAACTGTATCTTTTAATTCTGTTAATTTATTTGTGTATTTAGACATTTGTACATAACATTTGAACATTTTTATTCCTAGGTGTTGTCTCTTTTTGTAAAGTGTAATAAGTAGACCCTCAACTGAGTTAATACAACTGTGGACAGTGTAGCAGTTTTATGGACTGTTTCTTGCCTAAAATGACACAAAATTGTACAAATGACCTGAAAATGAGCAGAAGGGCTGGCAACAGGCCTTCAGATCTGGAAGCCAGATGTGAACATAAAGGAGACAATTGCTATTCCCTTGGCTAAAAGAGACTCATGTAAATAGGTTTGTCTCTCAAAATGAAACTGGCAAATGTACTTAGAGAGCTGAGTATGTTACACATTACAGAATTATTTAAAATGGGAAACCCAAAAGTTACATATCTTTTACCACGCAAGAGCTGATGGAACAATAAAGCAAGACTGAATGGCTCAATCCATAAATTATCTTTAATATATTTATTAGAAAAAGTTTCAGATCTATGTTTATGTGAACATTTCCACCTCACCTGTAATGACTAATGTCCGTCTTTATTGATCTATGACTGAGTAGCTCGCTCGCATAGAGGGCAATTAAATGAGAAGGCTGGTTTGAGACAGGAACAGACTGAACACAACTATTCATGGCTTTCTGGAAGTTCTCCAGTTCTCTGGTGCTGTACAACATTATTTTAAACTAATACAATTCCCCCATGAACTGTTGAACATCACCAGGTTCTTAATGAACTTTGATTTTTGAAGGAAAGTTTACCCGACTTAAAGACATTCTTTTGACTGGATTGGGTGCCTTGACACCATATGACTAACCTAGAGGAACCCAGTTTAGTTTCAATCCTTGCTCTCAATGTACTATATGCTGTCTGCCATCTAGGGTGGATTATGCAAACAAATAAGTTCCCTAGTTCAGTTCATATGTTTGATTTAAAACTATAAAATACAAATGTATTTAATTGAAATGTAAGAAAATGTTCTTGATGCTATTGATTAACTCTGTTGAGGTTTTTTTGTATGTTAATTAATAATAGCATGGCTTAAGAGTTGCAAGATAATTATATTGTATTAGTATGACTACATGACTTGTTTTGTCATTTTAGAATGATAGAATTATAGCATGGCAATAGTATGACTCAATGATACTAGCTTGAGTTAGCATGTCATTAAAAAAGTTTTATAATACATTTTTAAACAATTTTGTCTTTATATTTTTGGACTTGACTGAAGTAAATTAGTTGTTTTTCTTTTTTTATTTATTTTTTATTTTATTTCACTTATTCACATTAAATTTTACCAATACGGGTAACCCTGCATTTCACACTGTGAACTGTGAAAGGTACCTCCAGAACAAACCCATGTGAACCTAACTAATCATAGAGGGTGAATAAAACTTAATTTATAACAATAGATCTAGTTTAGTTAACAGTCTAGGTTTTATTAGAACACTGACAGTCCCATCAAAGTGTTGATCAACTCAAGCAGAAACTAAACATGGCCTGCTCAATATACTTTCTGACACTTGATCCCATCCACAAGTCCCAAAGAGAAGAAGAAATAATGCCTTAATGAGAGAAAATGAGCCTCCTGCTGTTTTGCTGTGACCTGAGCCATCCTTTCTTTCAGAGCCGGTTGAGGCGAAGACTTCTTTGAAGTCTGTAATTGGAAACAGTTGATGGGCTGAAGTTGAGTAACGAATGCCAGATCCATGAAACCAGGTCGGCCTCTAAACCTTGACCGCTGTTGAGTTCAAATTTTGTCAGTAATCTCAGAAGCAGCAGCTTGGAATGATCCATGATGCCAACATCAATGAAGCATCTGGATTAAATCTAAATTATATTGAATCCAATATCATAAACTAAAAACAAAATTCTATAAAGTTTTCACTACTAAGTAACTCGCTAAAAAACCTCTGCTCATTGGAAGGAATTTTACAAGTCTAAATATAGACTAGCATTAAAAACTGCAAGAACTAACTACTATCACAAATTAATAGAAACTAATCAAAATAACCCACAACTTTTATTTGAAACAATGGCTAATCTACTAAACAGTCAAACATCGACAGATTCAAATGGAGCTATAAAATTTAGAAGCAATTATTTTATGAATTATTTCTCAAATAAAATTACGTCTATTAGAGGCAAAATCACTAAAACTCATATTCAATCTAAGCAGCTTAACTCAAATCCTATACCTTTGACTCACTTGCTGCAAAATTTTTAAAATATTGACCTGAAAGAACAGCTAAAAATAATCACAGCATCTAAATCAACAACTTGCTCTCGATCAACAAAATTACTTAAAGAATTGCTACAAATAGCTCAAGAATCGTTTCTAAATATTATAAACTCATCTCAATCGCTAGGTTACGTTCCTAAACAGCTAAAACATGCAGTAATTAAGAAAACACATCTGGATCCTACTGCGTTATCCAACTATAGGCCAATCTCTAACCTTCCGTTCTTGTCAAAAATATTAGAGAAAGTTGTAAAAGCACAGCTCAGCTCTTTTTTACAGAAGAGCAACTGTTATGAAGATCTTCAATCTGGATTCTGAGCGCATCAAACCACAGAGACTGCGCTGGTTACATTTTCAATCGATCTATTACTTGATTGGGATCAAGGGAACATCTCTCTTCTAGTTCTGCTAGATCTCAGTGCAGCCTTCGATACGAAAGATCACAGGATTCTCCTCGAGAGACTAGAGAACGATGCAGGCATCCAGGGTCAGGCTCTAAGATGGTCTAACTCTTACCTTTCTGACCGGAGTCAGTTTGTTCATGTAAATGGAGATTCATCGGACACAATAGTAGTAGAGTATGGAGTTCCTCAAGGATCTGATCTGGGACCCATCCTATTCTCAATCTACATGCTGCCCCTTGGCAAAACTATTAGAACATGGGGTTAGTTTCCATGGCTATGCAGACAACACCTTTTAAAGCTAAATAAGATCTCAGAATGTGTCGCTGATATTAATGATTGGATGAATGAAAATGTCCTCATGCTAAATCCTGATAAAACAGAAATATTACTTATTTGCTCTAAAAAGAAATTATAGAATGTCTAATTTTTTAATATAGAGCTGGGGGGACATTGTTAATTTTTCCACTACATTAAAAATCTTGGCTCCTCTCACGATATATTCCAGCTCGCTCTCTCCGATCATAAGCAGCAGCACTACTAATTTGTCCAAAGATTAGTATATCCACCAGGGGATATATAGAGCCCCGAAACTCTGGAACAAACTCCCAGATGTTGTTCAGAGCTCAGCTATGCTCACAGAGTTCAAAACTAAATTAAATACATATCTGTTTAATCTAGCATTCCAATAATTGGCTCTTGGTATTTGTCAAAACGGATATGGTGTCTGAGCAGTGTTTCTGTTTCTCTAAACCTACAGAATCAGAGCTAATTTCATCCATAAAATATTTATAAATAAACTGCTACAATTTCACATTGAAGCATCACGGTGGCGCAGTGGGTAGCACGGTCGTCTCACAGCAAGAAGGTCGCTGGTTCTAGGCTCGGCTGGGTCGGTTGGCATTTCTGTGTGGAGTTCTCATGTTCTCCCCGTGATCGCGTGGGTTTTCTCCGGGTGCTCCGGTTTCCCCACAAGTCCAAAGACATGCGTTATAAGTGAATTGAGTAAGAATGATTGTCCATAGTGTTAAAAAAGAGTGAATGTGTGTGTGAATGTTTCCCAGCGATGGGTTGCGGCTGGAAGGGCATCCGCTGCGTAAAACATAAGCCAGAGAGTTGGCGGTTCATTCCGCTGTGGCGACCCTGAAAGGGAAGAAAGCCGACATGAAGATGAATGAATGAATTTCACATTTAACTAGGCTGATTCTTTTGCTGTGTTTGTCATGTCTTTATGTGCCATTACTCTGAAGCACAACAATTGTAACTTTGTTACGTGTACTTGGCAACTGCAGGAACAGGATGACATTTGTGAAGAAACTTTATTATAACACTGTGAAAGTTATATTTTGACATTCTAAACTCACAAGGAGATATCATTAACCCAACCATTGACAAACTGACAGGATTTAGTAGATACTGAGAAAGGCACATGCACAGTAACACTGGAGATGAGATAATCAAGGAGAATCCACAACAGACAAAAGAGTATGTAGAGCACACAATATGAAACATCAAAGGATGACAGTGAGCCAATCTAAATGAGTCTTTTATGGCGCACAGAGTGTCTCAGGTGTTGGTAGAAGAGTACAGGGAGTGTCTAGTTGAGGATGTGTTTGTGACTCATACAGCCCTGCTAGAAATTGTGCGCTCTCAGAAGTTATTGGTGATAAAAAAAATGTCTAGTAACATTCTCAGGAGACAGTCACAGTGTTGAGTTAATTAAAGGTCAGGGGGGTGTTATTTTAAGACCAAATGGAGATGTTTTGTTAACATCTAAAACTTTCTATAAAACATCTAAAAAAGAATGATCAATAAAAGTTGTTCCCCTAAACATTAAACAGCAATACTTTCATAAACAAAAGAATATGTTTTAATAACGTCCTGAGATTTTATTAACCTATTTAAAAGTTTGGAACTATTGTCACTTTTAGAGGATGTTGCATAAGTTGCAGGGATGTTGTGCAGTACTGGAAGAATGTTTGTACGCAAGCAAAATTTGACAAACAGGCACAATATTGGCAGAGCTGACATGATTATCCTAAACCAAGAAAAACCAAAGCCCTGGTTTATGACTGTCTATGGCTGTCTTTGACTATGCAAAATTTTAAGAATTGCTATAGTTTAAACTAATGAGTAAAAACATTATTTCAGACTTCATCATTCAATTACTGCCTTGAATTTCATAACATTTTGCTACCTGGCTTTAAACATGTTTTTTTTTCTGCTGGAAAACGAGGGCTTTAACACGGAGTTCAAATGTCCCATCCTAAAGTTGCCTGTTGGTGGGAGAAAGTGGGTGGTTGGCAGTTGATCATGACAGTTTAATGTCTCTGTTTACATTCCATGGAAATTTACATCTGTGGGATGTGAATTATTGATGAGAAATGCTGACTGCAGTAAGGCCAGACATACCACGTAGACAGAGAGAGTGGACTTCAAAGCAGAGAGAGCTCGAAGCTGGCGAGGGAAAGTCTGCAGAGCTGGAGGGATTATACTGGATAAAGCCCAAGAAGTGTAGTTCTTCTCCTTAACACACTCTCTCTCTCTCTCTCTCTCTCTCTCTCTCTCTCTCTCACACACACACACACACACACGCACACACACACACAGCTCTCCTTGGTTGCGGAGGATGGGCCTGATTGGGTTGGATGGGAAAGGTTTTCAAAATCATAACTTACAGGAACAGCTGTGGAAAGGATGTTAGCCTTCAAGCTTGAGGATGCTAACAGAAATCAGGTTCATTGAACAGCTTCAAATGTCCAATTTTTTTTATGTTCTTTCAACTCACTGGTTGTCTAAAGCTACATGCATACTAGTGCAAGGTTGCAACTAAAATGTGCAGGACTTTGTCCCTCCAGGACCGGAATTGGGTAACCCTCTGTAAAGTGTTACCAACAAAAGTAGTTTTAGTAAGAAATGGCTTACTCTACGTTTGATTTTAAAAACATTGCTTACATCTTAAAGCAAATAAAATGTTTTCGTTGCTTGTTAGCTTTTATAGGCATAAAAAATATACTTTCATTAAACCCTCATTAGACAGGCCAACAACCGCAAACGGCATGCTTTCAATTTTTTAAAGCCCTTACTTAAAAAAAAATCTGATTTAAAATCCTGTTTACTCTTATCTATTGTGTGACCCTTGGGAAGAGTTCAAGAGGATTTTCCTCCTTGCAAAAATATCAAGTGGAGATCTCAACAGGAACCAAACTCTCCACTGAGGGGGAGATAAGGCGTCTTGAACAAAGTAATGGTAGATCTCCAAGGAAGTGCCTCAAACGTGGAATCTTCATAAGAAACAAGGACTTATCATTAGCTTCAAGACTTCAATTCAGATTATTGATGATTCTTTGATTATTATTTCTGTGTGTTCTTATAATTAGACTTTTATAAAAACATTACACACAGATATCCATTAAATAAAACAAAAATGTAACAATGATAAATCCATCCAAAGATTTGTAGCCACTCATAATAGTGAACACTCAAATTTCACAAACAAAGTAACCACACACAAATAACAATTCAAATGATTCACATTAAATTAGGAGATTTTACAGCAACAAAACATTGGATGGGGGGGGGGCATTGCTTATTATAACATTAGCATTGGTTTTGGCGTTGACCACAATGTGGTTGATAAAAACAACATAATTTGCTTAATTAGCAGGATTATCTTCCAAACCTAAAGATCTCAGATGATCCATGCACAGTCTGAGATGTTCCTGAGAACATGCCACAAAGTATGTTTCATTTTATCATATGTTTGAAAGAATAGCACATCTTTTCTCCACTGTGAGTAGGGACTCTTTCATTGCACCAAGATTCAACGCTTAGGCAATAGTGTCTTATGCCGGGAAGACACTGTGCAGTTTTTTATTGGTTTGATTCAGCTCCTGTTTAAACTGCATTAGTAAATCACAGGGATTAAAAGTTCAAAGCACACGATTTATAATCAAAAACGACAAGTCACTTAATTTTTTTCTGAAACTACAACACGAAAAACCCAGAAGGGTAAGATGTGCATCACTCACTCGAGAAAGCTCACCAAAATCAAACAAGCTGCCTGGCTATTTGTACAATCCTCTGTGCAAAAACTATTAAAGTAAAAATGTGTATCAACAAGGAAATGGCAGAGAAGATGTTACTTTAAATCAGCTCAAATCGCTGTTTCTACAGTGAGATGTCCTCACAAGTCGTGAGCAGGGTTTCAAACAAGTTTGATTTTCTTGCGTCGGGAGCATCGTAGGTCGGGAGCTGACTGTGAGGTGTTATTCGCTGCTTGCTATCCCAGGTACGCTCCACGACACACAATTCAACAGAAACTCGGGCCGATCCTCAAAATAGTCCCACAAATGAAAAATGTATGTAAAATAGGCACACGAAAAAAATCATACAGTGTCTGCGGGCATAAAAGAGTGCAAATTTAACAAATAAGGCGGCACAAGAACATCAAGTGGAAGAAATCCAAACAGACCAATCAGTGGGGAGGAAGGGATAATTGTTGAAGTGATTGCTAAAAGGGACTCAAAAACAGATTCCCAAATGGAAATCTGAGGCGAACAGGTTCCATTTAATGTGAACCAAGCTAGTTGACTTCGTGTGATGTTTATCAAAGCATGGGTCCGCGTTTGGGAACATGTAGGCCAGCTTGGTTTTACACCAGTGGACTGTGTGTACCAATTTACACTTTACAACTCTGAATTCCAATTTCAAGATTCTTACACCAATTTAAACATAGACTGTCAGAAGAAAAAGAATGGTGCTTGAGAAAAAGTTCAAAATCGTGTTTACCACCTTGAGGTGTCTGCAAAATTTCCAGATTCTATCTGCTCAAAAACAACCGGGTACATAGAGGAAGGGCTCCCTCTTCTTCTCCCAGTATCTTCTTTTCTTTGAGAATACTTCAAGTACAAATATATAGAAATATGATCACATTACACCGTTTCTGTGATCTCTTCATTAACTTCTTGTAAAATATCACACTATAAGATATTGTTCCATGCCTTTAAGGCGCTGAATGTCTTGGCTCCGCTCTACCTGAGCAGTCTCCTATCACGATATATTCCAGCTTGCTCTCTTCGATCACAAAAAGCAGGACCAGTGATTAAGTTGAAGGTTAGTAAATCCACAAGAGGTGGAAGAGCGTTCTCATATAGAGCCCCGAAACTCTGGAACAAACTCCCTGATGTTGTCCAGAGCTCAGCTACGCTCAAAGAGTTCAAAACTAGATAAAAAAAATATCTGTTTAATCTAGGATTCGAATAATTGGCTCTTGGTATTTGTCTAAACAGATCTGGTGTCTGAGCACCATATACATACAAACTGTTGAAAAAACTATGTGGTTCAATGTTCCTCTCTAAGCTCTCCTCATCATTTATCTCTCATCCTGCAGCTGATGCTGATCACCTGTTTGTTGTCTGTGCTACATTTTTCTAACTATTGTTTTTCGTTTAATAGTTTCTGTTTTGTATATGTTTTTTTTTTTTTTCAGGTGCTGTCTGGCAAACTGTTCGTCGATCTTAAGCTTGTATATTTTTTATGCTGTGGAGGTAACTAGCACTGGAAACTCCAACCATAACTCCAAAATTGAAAGTTTCCTCAGAATGATGTCTCTTCTACAGTTAAATAAAGTACTGACAGAGGAAAATTAACCTGCACAACGGGATAAGACAAAGAAGCAGTACAATTGCAAAAGGTAGGCAAACATTTTCTTAGTTGTGAAGACGAGAAGAAACCACAACGCAGCTCAACAGTGTCCAAACTCAAAAACCAAGTAAGAGGCAGAGGAACAATGCAGCACTTAAATAGATAAGGGTGGTGAAATTGGGCACAGGTAACAAACATTGCACAAATAAAGAACCATGAAGAAGCCATAGGAGAATGTGGTGACCACTAAAGGCAAGTAGATGAATTACTGCATGACACAACTAGTTTAGAGCAGTGGTTTTCAAACTGTGCTACACGTACCACTAGTGGCACTTGAAAACCTTTTAGTGGTACGTGAAGCCAGCGGCTAACATTACTGTGGGAGTGGATGTGAAATAAAAAATTAACGGCCGTGGGCATCTAATAGATTAATCGTGCCCCATTGGTTGATTTTTTGAAGGACACAGGTCTAGTCCAATGAAATCACAGGTCCCTCTCTCCAAACTCTATCATTTGACCCTCCCGAGTGGCAAGAATAGTTTGACCATGTTTGATAACAGAGCAATGCTGCTACAGCCCCGGGAGCGCACTAGCCATGTTCCTCAGTCCAGTCTCTCATCAATTTTCATGTTAAACAGGAGAAATTGGAGTATTTGCAGTTAAAATACGAAATTTTCAAGTCAAGGCTTGTTTAAAAGTGAAGATACTCATGTACATTATCCTCCTCTGTGTGGGGCCGCGCACCTATCATCACAACAGGAAGATGTTCTCTTTAAGGTTAAACAGAAGTTGCTTCATTTATCGTTAATGTCTGCAGCTGGAATGAAGAAAGATGTTTTATCTGAAAATTGTCTGGTTTTAACCCTGAAAATCACAATTTAAATTATATTTACGTAATGATTACAGCACAAGCTTATGGTAAACTCTGCTGATATACAGTAACAGCGCTGCTGATCTGAAGAAACCAAACATCCGTGACGAGTATCTGAAGCTAGGTCAGAGTTCATATAAACACATCATCTCTCATAACAAAATTTAAACTCCTGAAAGATCTCATGGTTATATCTTAGAGCACCTGAAAGCAGAGTTAATACAAAAATATAAAACTAATGATGTAACATTCACGTGTGCCTAATTTACCGAGAGCAAGAGAGAGAAAAGAAGAGATAGGGTTATAGAGAGAGGGAGAGAATAAAAAACTGATATTTTGCAATCAAACTTGATACTTTAAAAATTATAATCATTACATCTTAATGTTCAGGCTGAATTCAGCTGCTAAAATGAATGAAAGCTTTTATTAGCAATAATATTGCCTCCTATTTCAACTGTACTTAACTTTAGCATAACAGTAATGCCTATAAGTTGTGGTCAAACTGGAGTTGTGTATTTTAATGTTGCTCATTATGGTGGTACTTGATTTTGGTGGTACAATTTTTTTGTTGAAGTGGTACTTGATGAAAACGGTTTGAGATAAAAAGAGACTTCTTTCATATTTATCTTCCTTCATTCAGAAGCACAATAGACCCGTATGTCTATTCACTTTAGCCTGAAAGCTCATTTTAACATTGCTGCATTGATGAAAGGGTCAACAACAGAAAACTAATCACTTTTAGAATGCGTTAAAGATGAGAGATCTTTCGCTTTAGTGACAAAAAGGCTCTGCCTCATTTTTACAGGGTTGATTTTATAAAGAAATACTCTAAAAGAAAAAGAATACTCTGGTTTTACAAACATGTAACATATGTAATGTGAAGCTATTTCTTTATGTTGCTCCTGAACAGATGTTAAAGCTTTAATATTTCCTGTTATTATATTACATTTTTGCTTATGTTTTCTCTACAAGCTACTTGTAAAATCTAAACACAGGTGTCAGAATCCCATAAAAGCAATGGTGTTAAAGGTCAAAATGGTCTTGACATTCCTAGTTTTTTCCGCCGCTGTATAACAGAGGTACTGAAGGGTACAGCGCATGAAGGGCTGGAGGCGGGATGTCCTACTTTTGGAGGGAATGTGAATTTTCAAAGACGAGTGGCCCCTTCCTTAGAACTCACCACATGCTTTCATTCAGTCTGCTTCTTCACCCAGTTCGTTTCATCCCATGGAAACCAGCGCAAACACTGTCACTGAGAGAAACCACAGAGAATGAAGAAAGGTTTTACTTTTCCCACTAAGCTATAGGAATGTCAGGTTTCCAACTGACCTATTTATCTGTCTGACGCTGTCCAAAAAACTTGATTGAGAGCTAGTCTACAGAAAAAGTTTTATCCTCTCAACTTTTGTCCTCTTCAATCCCTCCCTTTTTCTCACTCCTACCCTCCCTCTATTAGAGTAACCATGTGCTTTTCGTGTCAGTAGAAACATTAACCCTCTCCACACTAATAACCGATGCACATGCAGCTGTCTCTTTCTCTTTTGTTCTATAATTTTTTTTTTCTTTATGACGCTGGAATCTCTATGGAGGCAGCTGGACAGAGAAGTTAACTACAGAACTCGTTGCAGGAGGAAGCCAACACATAAACACTTTCAACTAAAAAGAGAGGACCAGCAGGAGTCACTGTTGAAGACTGAGGATTCCTGGGAGAGAAGAACGGAGGGTCGGGTTGAATGAGTGGCAACATGATGGGCTGTCAGAAATGGACCGGGTTTGTGCCGGTTCTCCAGCTTTGTTTCTTTTTACTGCTGACATCTGGCTCAGGGAACTCGCACCAGATCAGGAAACGGGGACTCAACCCAAAGGTAAGAAGTCAATTATGGAGGCTGACTTATTTGATACAAAATGTCAAAACATAAATTATAAATGTAATATAGTCATCCATTCGTGTTTTAAAGAAACGTGTAAACTTCTTTTATTTTGTGGTTGTATTATATCGATTTTTACACCCCTTCTCCTAAATATTTGTAACAAAATGTAATTTTTCTTGCTTTTGTTTGACCTGACTTCATAACTAACTTTATCTTCAGAAGCACACTTGCACTTCTTTGTAACTGTTGAAGATTAACACATTCCTCAAGCAGGCCTGTGTCTGCCTGCTGTATGTGCTGGTCAACAAGTCATCCATGATGAAGTATGACCACAACCTACACAGGTTTGGTAACTTCTTAAGAAAAAAACATGAGTGAAAAGGTATGGGCATGATCAGAAACAATACTCAGGTAGGCTGTGGTGTTGATGCTCAAATGGTCCAAAGTGTGATCCATACTTTCATTTTGTAGATGTGTCAATTTCTGTCCCTATCACCTAAGGCCCTGTAGATGTACATGGTTCATTTGTAAACGCACTTTTTAACATGGTTACTGCGTGCATCCACACATAACCGGTGCAAAGTTGTCACTGTAGATTGAAAACGTCGGCCAAAGCATTTTTTTGAGGGGAAAAGGTACTAATTCGTTTCCATGTGGATAGGACAAAATAATTAATAACGTGTGTAATCACATAACAGACGCGTCAAACCACAACAATATGTGTTTAATGGCTACAGACACACTCACCTCGTACATAAAGTGGCAGTTTTGAACGAGAACCGATTGAGCCTCAGATAAACGAGGAAGTTTTGAGAGTGAAACAGTTTTTGGTAAAGATTGTAATAAAGATTTTTGTTTATATAAGACGTTATTCTTTTCTTTGTGTGAGCTGTATTTCCCAGCCATTATAAGGAAGCGCTGCAATCTGAAGAGTCTCAGCTCTTTTTAAATTAGTTGATTTAACCTCACTGGAAAAGGAGTCTACTGCCTTCTACTGGATAGGCAAACTCTCTGCAAGGTTTCACTTCCTTTTAACCAGTTTCGACTAGACACAGATTTTTCTACTCATGCTCATGGGGAATGTCTTTTTTTTATTGTAACAGTTGCGTGTGGACAGGGCCTGAATGTTGCAACAGAAATTCACTCATCAGACCAGGTGAGCTAATGCACATTGTAGCCTCAATTTCCTGTTCTTAGCTGACAGGAGTAGCTTCCCAGTGTGGCCCCATCCGCCTCAAGGTTGAATGTGTTGTGTGCTCAAAGATGCGCTTCTGCATACCTCGATTGAAAGAAGTGGTTTTTGGAGTTGCCTTTCTATCAGCTCGACCCTGTCTGGCCATTGTCCTCTGACGTCTGGCATCAACATGGCATTTGCACCCACAGAACTGCCGCTCACTGTATGTTTGGTCTTCTTCAGAACACATAACTGTAAATTATTGATGCTCGGTTATAAATTGCAGGGTGTTATAAATGTTATAAATGTGTGCTATAAAAGTGTGGTGAGAAAACATTCCCCGCACCGTTACACCACCACCACCAGCCTGAATCTTTGATACAAGCCAGGATGGATCAATGTTGATTTCATGTGGCCAATTTCTGACACCTCCGTATGAATGTCAAAGCAGAAATCGAGACTCTTCAGAGCAGGCGATATTATTCTAATCGTTTAATGTACAATTTTTGGAGCCAGTGTGAAGAATAGCCTCAGTTTCATGTTCTTAGCTGACAGGAGTCCATTCTGCTGCTGTAGCCCATTCACCTTGAGGTTCAAGGTGTTGTGTATTCAAAGATGCTCTTCTGCATACCTTTGTTGTAACGAGTGATTAATTAGGTTGCCTTTCTATCTGCTCCAACCAGTATGGCCATTCTCCTCTGACCTCTGGCATAAACAAGACATTTACACACACAGATCTGCTGTTCACTTAATATTTGGTCATTTACTGACTATTCTCTGTAAACTTTAGAGATAATTGTGTGGGTAATACCCAGTTGATATGCAGTTACTGAAATGACACCAACATCCTTCAAAATCATTGATAGCCTTAAGTTGCTGCCATGTCATTGTCTGAATAGAAATTTGCATCAACAAGCAGTTGGAATGGTGTACCTTATCAAGTGGCCTGCAAGTCTAGATTTTCAAATAATAAAATTAAACATAAACCCTGTTAATGCGTATAGAAATTCTCAGGACAGGACCAGCTGTTTTACCCAAATATTCACTAGATGTCAACATTTATGCTGAAATTTCTCTCAATAGGCTCCAATGACCAAATATAAAATGAGTGAAAAAATATTAAATAATAGAATGCTTACCTTTTACACTTTTAATCGTATAAAAAAACTTTAATCTGAGTGTCAAGAATCTTCAAGACCGACGCTTTTACTTTTAAAGGGCTGCAAAAAAAATGTCCATGCCTCACACTAAAGAATTGAAACTAAAGCTTGGGAAATTGCTCCTGAAACCTAATGAGATCATGCCACTGTGCAAACAAATAGATGGACTATTTGACACACTTTGATCAAAATTGCATTCATATTGAGTTTAACATGTTTTCTTTAGGAGCTGAGCAGCCCTGAGTCTTAAATCCTAGAATTGCTTCTATGAAATACACTGTCTTTGTGACCCCTGTGACACATAGTGTGTGCGTGTGGGTCCTTGTCCAAACAGATGGTCTTCTGGGCCTCTTCTCTTTGGCCCTGATAAGCATCATTTTGATGGATAACAATCCTTTCCAACATACAATATTCCAGTGTCAATCTGAGCAACCATTTCAGGAATTATCTGTCTCATTTTTGATGAGGTGATAATGCTGAAATCAAACTAATCTAAACAGTATGCGCATTACATCCACAAACACAAGAAACATGCATTGGTACATTCAGAAAATGTACCATGTGAAAAGAAAATGTAAACCTACTGAAAGCTAAAGACTGACAATGATGAGCCAATATGCTCTATGCAGTGCCACTTCTAGATTGACTTGATCGTTAATCTTCATTAAAATTAGTATGTAATTTTCACCTTGAAAGTCCAACTTCTACTCATATATCCATATATTGTACAACTTTTACATTTTTTAAGACGGCCACAAGATCATGTACAGAAAAAGAGCTCATTATGACAGTATCTGTTGAAGTCTTGAAATCACAAGTTAAAGAAAAAGGTTACTCAGATTTTCTCCAGACTTGTGGTTAAGCCTTTTGTGTTGATTTGAGTTTTTGATATCTCTTTGGTCTTACATTCTTTGATTTTGATGAACTCCTCTAAAGCATAACTTAAACAAACCAACAGCTGAAAGACAGATGTAAGACCTTATATAAGAACCTGCTCCGTTCAAAAGACTTCAAATGTCACAACCTTCCAAAAGAGGCAGAAAACATAGCAACCTCGCCTTTTACTCCAGGTATGTTTTAATGTTTTTGTCTGTGATTGTTTGACTATTGGGCTCTCCATTTCTTCTAATTTTTTCTCTTTCTACATTTTTATTAGCAATATCTGAAATGAGTTGTCCTCTTCGAGCAATCAAGCTCTGAGGATGAACTAAAGTAAAAACCTCAATAGTAGAAGTAGATGGCTGTTACTTACATTCTGGGATTTACAACTGGAGAGAGAGGAGAAAGAGAGAAAGAGAGGAAAGAGAAAAGGGAGAGAGAGAGAGAGTAGAGAGAGAGAGAGAGAGAGAGTGTCGAGAAGAGAGAGAGAGGAGAGACGACGAGAGACTGAGAGAGAGAGAGAGAGAGAGAGAGCGCGGAAGAGAGAAGAAGAGATGAGAGCGAGAAGAGAAGAGGGAGGAGGAGGAGTGAGAGAGAGAGAGGAGAAGGAGAGAGAAGAGGAGAGATGAGAGGGGCGAGAGAGGAAAGAGGAGAGAGGAGAGAGAGGAGAGAGAGAGAGAGAGGAGAGAGAGAGAGGAAGAGAAAGATGAGGAAGAGAGAGAGAGGGAGAGAGACGAGAGAGAGAGAGGAAGTGGGATTGAGCCAGATTTCTGCTGAGCTGGATTTTTCTGGGTGGGCCTGAAGTGATTCAAAAGCTCCATCGGTTCAACTGGCTTCCAGCTCTCTCGTGACTGCAAAACACAGACTATTTATCCATTCCAAGCACCTACTTAATAAAAAATCCTTGTGGCTTTGCATTTTACGTCTCTGAGGCTGAAACTGTATGAGCTCTGCACTGCTAATTTAAAATGTCATAGCAGTTGTAAGAAGGAGCTCAAATGTTTTTATTGGTTTAGTTTGTTTCTCTGTAGAATTCCCGGAAAGGTAAACCGCTCAATAGAGAATGATTGACAAAGGGAATGGCATGGATGGCAGACATTGTAGTTGTACTTCACAACTGGCTACAGAGAGTAATGTACAGTATGTTTTGCTTGGTTGTGTTCAACATCTGTTGAAACTATATGAGTTTGTTGGTAGGCTTGTTTTATCTAGCCCAGCTCAATCACAATTAATTATGGTACATGACTGGATTCAAGTTTGATTTCCACCTGAGGATCACAGAAGGGCCACGACTATGCTGCACTTAAACCAATGCCTGGCCCACATCATATCTGGCCCACATACCTTAAATCATCAAATTAAGCAATTTTTGCTGACTGGGTATGTGTTTTAATACAAAATTAGAAAAAAAGACACCATGTCTTAACAATTTCAACTGTACATTTACCCAGATGATTCCAGTATTTCATTTCAATTTCATTTATTATGGATAATATACAATTTGTAACATATATGTTTAACCATTTTATGGTTATATATTTTAACACCAGAGTTAGCCATCATCTAATTCGCTAATTTTCTTTGGAAAGACAAAAAAACAAAACAAATAAAAACAAATAACCCCCCAATCCCAACAACACATAATAAAACACACATGTCAGAGTACACATGTTTCAAGTACAGTACAGTTAATGGAAATGTTTGGATAATTGTCAATAAAAACTTCAACTTGGATTTACAACATATATTGTACTGCAGCTCTTTATATCTTCTGCAATTTTATTCAACTGTGAGGTTGCTGTAAAATTTTTTTATTATAATAAGTAAATAAATAAGAAATGTTATAATCATATGTAGAGGTGGGTCTTATCGAGCTAGCGGGGCGATAACAGACAAAGTTCAGTAGGTATGCTGAAGCTATAATCTTATACATCAAATCCAAGTAGGCAAAGAGTCTAAAATCTTCCAAACGGTGTAGCTATTGAAAATTTCAGTAAATATGTGGTGATTACCTACTGAGTGCGACTGAAAGTCAGCTTCAAGAGGCAATCCCGAGCCTAGGCTTTAGGTTGTTTTAGGAAATATTCTTCTGTTGTGAATCCAAAGTGAGTTCAGTCTAACAGCCATGTGCGAGTTCAGCAGTAATCCACATCAGCTCAGGAGACCATGCTTAAATACCTTTGGAGAGTGTTACTTTGAACTCCTTATCTTAAATGTGGTGTGGCAGAGAGGCTGCACACTTTTAGCACAATACAAAATAGAGCTAATAATTTTTTTACTAAGCGAAATGTAATCATCTTGCCAATTACTTCTGGGATTGCTGGACTTTTTAAAAGTTCTTATGATGTTGTATGGATGTTGCTTTAGTGTTAATCTGTTTAAATGTTAACAAACAGTTGCTACAGTATTGTTTTTTTTTACTCAGTATTTTTCTTTCAGTATTTTTTTTACTTTGTATTTTTTACATGTTACTGATCCCAGAAGACCCCTTAAATTTATGTTTTGCACCAGTCTAGGGTAAAGGACGTAGCACAAAATACAGACAAGTATAATTTCAATCGTAGGGCTAGAAAGTTGACATGAGAAAGAAGTATAAAATAAAATCGTTTTATTTCACCACAAGTGGAAAATTTGGAATATGTATATTTAGCTCAGATGATTGACAAATATGGCAAATGTAGCAGTAGGAAGCAGTAAAGCGATTAGCAAGCGACCCTGTTCTGTTATGAGACCAGAGTCTTTATACTCCTGTGCCAGGTGATTGAGGGGTGGAGGTTCCACATGGCAGAATGAGCTCCAGCTATAGCTCCTCAACTGGTACTTGCAGAGAAAACATATCAAATCTCAGGGATTCGTAACACCCTGCAATAGGAAAAATATCATTAAACAAATTTCCAAAGTGCTATCCGTCTTATGTGGGAACGAAATGCCCCACGTCCCCCAGAAGGCACTGTTAACAGATGTAAATAATAAAATGGGTGCTATTGGGCACTCTTGGCTTTGATGCTGGAAATATTTGATCAGAGGCCACTTTAAAAAAAATCTGATTTCTGTCATTTTGGGATCCGGTCTGAACGTAGATGCAAGCTGTGGTGGTTAAATCTGCTATTAGAGTTGCTCAGACTGCAAGCCGTGCAGTTGTATATTTATTGGGTTTAAAAATGAACAGAAGGGTAACCATTTACTCTCAACAACCTGCTTGTTGCTGTTGTATGATTAAAGGGGCGGGGTCAGCAGTAATTTAGGAAAATTTACAGACCAGTATTTTTGAACACAGTTGTTTTTGAGGGTATTTTAGCAGTACCATTGACAAATTTAGCTTGTTATTAACTTTTCATAAATACCTAAAGAATAAAATCAACTTATAAGACATTTGAATTTCGTCTTCCCTTTAAGGTAAATAGCTGGTAGTTGATTCTTGGAAACACTGAACCAAGTGACCTCTTTCCTCTCGTGAAGCTTTCTAGCCCTATTTTCAGACCCGTCAATCTTCTTAAAAAACTCTGAAGCACCTGAGAAGCTGTGAATACCAAGAACTCAGCGGGAAATGAACGTACAGACGTCTAGACTGGAATCACAGCATACTGCTGGAGCAGAGAGAAAAGAGAGGGGAAAGGGGGATGTTTAATATTCCTCTTGTAATTATCTTAATGATCCCCCGGAAGACCACACTACAGAGTGCAAAGTATGTCAATGTGTAGTTCCGTTCCTATTGTCTTTAGTACTAACTAATGGAGCCTTAACTGAATGAAACTGACAAACATTGAGTTTTAGCTCAAATGAGAAGTGTTCACTGTTCTTTCTTAAATATTAAAAATTCAGGTTCTCAGTTATTAGCAAACTTTAAGTATTTGTACATTTAGTTAAAAAAAGAAAACCTGATCAAACTGTTGGATGACCTCTTAGAGCTAAATATTTCGGAGAGATCTAATTTTCTCGACATCATCATGAAACCTGTAGTAAACAGGAAGACGACACTTCCACTTCCTCACTGCCTCATCCTGGCACACTTTAGAAGATAAAATCTGCATGTTAAATAAGCAATGGATATGGCTCTAGAAGGTCAAAGATAATAATGTTGTACAACTGAATAAAAAAAAAACAGCAATCTTGCAGGGTGGGCATCATGGTTACACAATGGTTGATTTCCTACCGTTCAACCACTGTGAGCTGTAGAGACAGGCACAAGCCCAAGAAGGTTTTATTAACCAGTGTGTAAAATGAGTTAGATAACATAACTAATAAAGGATAAAAAGAAAAATACCTTCATGCACAGTTCAGCACAATCTGGCAACCTGATTTACCAATCCAAGGAGGAAAAACGTCACGTCAACAAACAAACTATAAACACAAACACAAAGGAAGTGTCCTACCCTGTATTTCTAAACGCAAGTTTTCTTTTTATACGAATAATTTTATTTACATTTGTCCTCAAACTGAACATGAAAGCAATGTCATAATGAACATTTATGATTACTTTTAGTTACATGCTTACATACTACACATCTTTGTGTTAATGTAACATAAACATAAATGTAATTTTTAAATCACCCCCTTCAGAGTTGCCATTAAGGTCAACATCAGCAAAAAAGTAATGTCTTGTTACCACAGTGACACCGCAGTATCAAAGGGGTTGATTTTCAGTCGAATAGTTAGCATTTTTAACATGGATGTCAATGGCAGTACTTCTAGAGTCACCCTCTAGCGGCCAGTCGAGGAACTACAGTGCACTCAATTCCCATTACCCCTCTGGAAGTGAGAAGTTGCCACTTGTTTTTTTTTTTGTATACACTTTTAATCAATACTGTTTGAACTGTTTGACTCTAAGATCTTGAATTAATGTTCATTATTTATTGTTACAGTTTTAAAATCATGATATTCAAGAAGTACTTGAACTTTCAAAACAGATAAAAAAATGCTTATGAATTAATGGGAGTGCCTTAAATCTGGCAATCTTAAGCGATGACATCAGTCCTTCAGCAGCCAATAGTGATCTGACTTGTCTGGTGTCTTCAGTCTGTTTGTGCCACCTCGCCAGGCAACCGGCTAGTCATGAAGCAAACTCGCTCTGCTTAGATGGCCAATGCTACAATAGAGTGAGGTGAATATATCTAAAACATATACATGTGCCTGGTATTGCAGACGGCGGTGTCCAGCACAGCATTCTTCATTAGGAGAAGCCTTCACAACTCCCCATATGAATCCTAGAAAATAATGAGGAATGGACATCTTTTGAGGCCTTTAACAAAATGGCAGTAAGCCCAAGATGCCCGTAGAGCAATGATTTCACCTTGTGTCAAAAGCTGCGTGAGGAACAAGCGGAGTGCACACTTGATGTAACTGTCTACATACATTTTTCCTAACAAAGTTGGCAAATCAAATAGACGACCTGCAGCTGGGTTTAACAACGCAATACTTTATTAGGGCCTTTGTACTCATTTTATAGTGGGACATGAATAAAACTCATGATGATAGTCATTGATAACGTTACATAAGGAGGCTTCTGATAGGTCAGAGCAGTTTTCATCCAAGAGGTTGAAAATTGATGAAGTGTTATTGCTTGTTTTTGATGAAGTGATAACAGTTTATTTTCATTAAAAAAACAATGAGAGAACCAGTTTAAAATATTCCCTATACCACTTTGTGTGAAATTCTTCCTTTAATCACTTTTTTGTAGGGCTTTTGTCCCAGAATTGGGTTTGTGTCACTTGAATTTTTTTCCTGGATGTGATCTTCACCACTTCTTGAGATGAAGTACACTCCTTTTACTTCATCATTTTTAGAGTGCACTTTGTGATTATTAAAGCTCCTGCTTTTCCATTTGTTCATTCATTCTTTTTCTTGATTGTGTTTTATCTATTCTGACGTTTATCTACTCATTGCGCTCAAGCACTTCTTCACCCCATTCACCAACTCTTCAGTTGAGAGCTCATTGTCTCTGTCTCCTCCAGGACTATGAGTACCAGAGCCCAGCTCAAGGTCCTCAGCAGCAACAGCAGCAGCAGCAGCAGCAGAAGAGCGACCGCTGTCCTCCACCACCGCAGATGCTGCCTGAGCGTGCCTGCGAGGTCCCCGGGTGCCGCTCGGACTCTGAGTGTGAGCGACACAAGCGCTGCTGCTACAACGGCTGTATCTATGCCTGCCTAGAGTCAGTACAGCCACCAGCAGGTCAGAAAACAGACTCTTACATGACACACAACAGGGAAATATGAATTTGCTCATTTTGTGTATTCTTTCTTATTGGTTAGTGCTGGACTGGTTGGTGCAGCCCAAGCCACGGTGGTTAGGAGGAAATGGTTGGCTTTTAGATGGACCAGAGGAGGTTCTGCAAGGTGAGGGATTAAAGCAAAAATAAATTAAAATGCATTACATTTTTTGCAAACTTGCTTATTGTATGTCTGGTGCTTACATTAGATTGTAGAGGAGATGGGTAAACACACAAACAGGTCATCTGTCTGTCGTTGGACCCAATTAGAAAAAATGGCATTAGTGAACCTTTGTGCGTAATTCAGTTCATATAGGGACATGTTTGCTAATTAAATGATTTGATTCGAAAACTGAAACCTTCAGAACTTTGCAATGAAGATATGATGTAAATAAATACATAAACCATGCAAATTAAAATTAAAACAGACTTTAATAGTTTAACGTTGTGCTTAGTGAACCAACAGTTTTTATTTTTATTTATTTATTATTTTCCATTTTAATTAATTAATGCTATTTAATTACACATTTATTTATTGATTTATTTCCATTTTTCATTAATTAATGGTGTATTTATTTAGTTAATCTGCCTATACATGAGATTAAGAAGAGGATGTTATAATGCTCTGTGAGAAAAATGTATAATACATTTATTAAAGGTAAAACGTAGACTTAATAAAGTCTGCTATTAGTATACACATTACAAATGAACAATAATTATGTCACATATATTCATCATTCTAATGCCTTCAAATGCCCATCGCCATCGCTTGTGCTCTTTTTTGAATGATAAAGGAACAGTGTTGTGCAAGTTACCTGAGACCTGTATTATATTACATACTATGTATTACTGGCAATAAAAAGCAATCCCTTAAACTACAAGGTTTGTTTCTTAGAATTAAAATGAGCTACTTTGCCCTAAATTGCTTTTAAGTTACTTTGAACAAATCAACACATATGGGGTAGCATAATGATTTTAGCAGTATATACTTAAAATTAAAAACATAATATGTAATTATACTGAATCACATGAATGACACCCAGAATATAATTCAGCCGACAAATATGCAATTTTCAAATTTAAATGGGAAGTTTTTATAGCAAGCTCTGGCATAGAATGCAGATCATGCACAAACTCATCACATTCTCATCATAGTCCAAGTATGAACAGGCTCGTACAACACAAATGATCAGTCATAGCGCCATCTATTGGCGAGCACTTACAAACATGTTTTTAATGCCTTCATTTCAGCCAGTGTATGATGGACACAAGTACAATTCCACTCCAAAATACCAAACCTTAAAAGAAAGTCTTTTGGGTGGAGTTTCAAAACTGGACAGGAAGTCAGTTATTTTAACGATTTCTATCAGAAATACAGGCTTCATACTCTAATGAATTCCTCTTTTTTTACCATTCATATTTAAACTTGTACAACGTTAAATTACAAAGCTTTTTGGATCTGATAAAGGGCGGAGCCATGGAGGCCAGGGAATGTCCAAATTTGGATTTGAAACAGGTTGTTGCTATAGCGCCAACCAAACAATGACTGATCGGTCCCAAAATTATCATATTCTCTTTAGAGCCCAAGTGTGAACACATTCTTATTATAATGCACACATTCAGTAATAGCACCACCTAGTTTTCTCTTAATTTCTTAAAATGAAGAGGTTCTAGTTACAGAAACAATGAGTAGTAATGGTGTATAGCGCAACGTATTAGTCATGAGGATGAGACCATTGATGCTGCGAGACCCCTTTAATCGCTGCTTGCAGCTATTGTGTTGTGCCTAGCAAAAACTGGATTATAACTTAGTGTTTCTCAGCATGTAACTAGTTCCTGGAAGCTGTAGTAAGTAATACTTTTACAGTGATATATTATTTTTATAATATGTTATGCGCAAAACTATAAATTAATATAATTAATAAGGAGCACAATAATATGCTAAATATCTGTGAGATGTCATTCACATAGCATTGTTTATTTGGTCCAGCTCTGGCTTGCTCAAGTGGTTTGTCTTAGTCCCAAGTACCACAATAAATTACTGTACATGACTGGATTAGGTCTTCTGCGAAGAATTAAAAGCAATCTACCAGAGCTGAACCGTATTTGGCTGGACAAATGCCAAGCGTTAACCAAAAATATACCATTGCTGACAGAGAAATATACCTTCACATAAACTATTGGCGATGAAGGCAATACTTCCTATTAGACAACAATATAGAAGTCGTTCAAAGTGTCTGGGTTTTTCCAAAAGTCTGTCTCTTTTTGTCGATACCACAATCTGAGACACCAAATAGCAAGATCATTAAGAGTTCATTTTAAGCAAGTTCTCTGCTTTATTTGCAGCTGAAGCTTGCAGCACCACGGAGGATGGAGATGAGCCTTTGCTGTGTCCCACTGGTTATGAGTGCCACATTATCAACCCTGGAAACCCCACGGCCGGCATCCCGAACCGAGGCCAGTGCCTCAAACAGCGGGGAAGCTCAGGTCTGAGTCCAAGGCCCTGACAAATAGATGCTCATTCATAGCACGCATCCTTCCGCACTCACACTGTCAGGTCTATGTTAGTATGCTGGTTGAAAGTTTGCTTCAGTTATCCTCTAAATAACAATACATGTAAATATTGAAGATGCAGTCTGTAAGATATGTATAAAAAATTATAAGAGCTCGGCTCTGTCAAGAAACATTAAATAGTCAAGCTCATTTCACATGCAGATGTCACTGAACTCCAAAACAGTGGTATATTCTGATCTCATTGTAGATTTTTTAATTGTCTGATACAGTCAAGCCCAATCTATTTATGTAGTTGTTTTTCCAACTGCTTCATATCAGATTTTCTAAATGAGCAAATTGAGATGGAAAGTATTAAATTCTTCAGACAGAACCAGATGCAGAATTCTTCAGAAGCAGAACACAGTGGCAGCAATTTATTAAAGAAACCCAAACATGAGATATAAACACATTAGAGCATTCTAAGAAAGGCTAGCTATTCGCGGCATGAACGCATGTGCAAGATTGGACAGAAAGATCAAAAGAGACACCAGAGATTTGGTCCTGGAGCTTTACCCCGAGAAGGATGGCCCTGCTGTCCCTACTGTCTCACTCTCCTCTTGCTCACTCAAGCGCAACGCACAAGCCGGCAGCCTTTTACAATCACTCGATAGACATTATTATCTCTATTACTGATATTAATTATAATGATTCCATTTTCCCATGACATAATTTCCATAATATTCGGAACATAGGACAACAAAATATTTAGAAAAAAGTGCTTTGTTCCATCCATCCATCCACCTTTGTGACTGCTTAGTCCCTTTAATTTGTCAGGGGTCACCACAGCACAATGAACCGCCAACTTGTCTGGCGTATGTTTTTTGCAGCGGATGCCCTTCCAGCTGCAACCCACCACCAGGAACATCCACACACAGACACTCATACACTATTGACCTTTTTTTACCTAATTCACCTTTACGGCATGTCTGTGGGGAAACCGGAGCACCCGGAGTAAACCCACGTGATCACGAGGAGAACATGCAAACTCCACACAGAAATGCCAAATAACCCAGCTGAGGTTCGAACCAGCGACCTTCTTGCTGGGGACGACCTTGCTACCCACTGCACCACCGTGATGCTCTAGTGCTTAATTGTTATTGCAAAATACTGCCCAAAGATCTAATAATTTATTTGAACCCTTTCAGTCTCGTCGTTCATTATAAGTGACGTCACATTCCGACACATAGTGGAAATTTTTACTCAATGTTTTCGGCAGTAAAATCTCTCAGGAAAGCTCAGTGTGTTATAATTTGGAAAAGTCCTGAAAATACATTTTCTAAAAACACTAAATGAAACATGGAATAACAGGAATAAGCTGGTATTTTACACTTACAAGTCATCATCAAAAAATTTTAGAGCATTACAAGGGTAATATGATTACATTTTTTTAAGTTCATATTTAACCACATATTTAGTGATTTTTTTCAGGGAATGCTAAGCTTCCTTTGTTTTCTCACAGTATTCAGCTCTAAAGTATGTTAGGTTTTGGCCACACACTTACACACTGCACCTTTAACTCTCAGAGAGTATCATAAACAGATTTAAACAGGATTTAAAAGCTGTTCTCCTCCTAGATGGACGTAGCCTGAGACACAAGTCCTTCAAAGATTACAAGGATTATTTAGGTTAGTACATCCATCAGTTTATTGGCCTCTATGATTAGGGAGGGGAAGAATCAGCCATGCACACTTTTTGAACTAATGATTTGTTTGATTTTGATTTATCAGGAAGTAACACCAACAATGCAGTGAGCTATGAGAAACATCCACACAAGCACTTGGGTTGAGATGGGTGAGTGCGACCCCTGTGGATATGTCAGTAACAATAGTTTTGGAACATACAGCCCATAATTTTCACTGTGTGATACACTATTAATAAGGATTGAGGGATATTATTACTAAAAGTTGCACCGCTGTTCTGCTTTCTCATTCAGGTGATTGATCTGGTTCTGTTAATCTGGACCATTCTCCATCTTGGAGCTCTGTTTTACTCCAAAACAACTGGACAAGCATTTTTCTCCTGCCTGAACCAGAGATGGGCTCACATCTGGTGCTTTCTCCATTTTGGTGCTTAATGTGACAGATAAAAGCTAAACATTTTCTACCTCTCACAAAAGCCAAAAACATATCAGAGAAACCGTGTGTTCCTTTTTTATAAATAATATAAATATAAAATCAACAGACTGTTGTTTTGAATCATATTTTCTGTTACAGTAAACCATCATTTGTGAAGTTTGATCAATTTTCTTTTTTTATTACAAAACATCCACAAACCTTTCTCTTTCATACAAAAGGAAAGTTGTTGATTGCCAATGATTTATCTGTCTTTTACTTTATTTTACCAGTGTTTGACTGGAGAGGAAAGTAATTTCTTTGAAATGTTTAAACTTCAAGTTGCTTTTTGTTTCCAAATAAAGCTAATTAAACTTTCCAAAAGTGTGAGTTGTGTTCATTGATGATGCAGTCACACTGAAACACATGACCAGTTTCCCCCTGAAACGAAGCACATCTGAGCCGGAGTGCCTGGAGCTGAGATCTCAAACTGTGTCCTCTCCAGATTTGAAGATGGGAGTGTCCAGAAATGTGCATTGTCGTGAATTATAAATATTATTATAGACATATGTGTATTTTAGAGAAGACAACAGATTCTTATAGTTTTTTTTTTTTTAACATATTTTCAAGTTGAATTCCTGAGCTTCACCAAGTAGTAATCAGATATACTGTACATTTAGCAAAAAAGCAGCTAAAGTTGTTTCACTCCAAAAAAAAAAAATTAAATTTCACTGTTGTTTTAGGAAAAGTACAGCTTGCTGCCGATACACTAATGATACAAGTAATAACATGCACATAAATTAGCTATATATTTATACAAATCCGTTTCCAATCTTTTTTCCTCAATGAGTTTTTGTTCAGTTAACTTGGCAGTGTTGCGCCAACTGCAAATAGCAGAAAGTAACAGCAACATTTGAAGAAAGTCTCTCAAAAAATAAATACAACTAAAATGAAATGATTATACATTCAGTTGAATACAACATGGATATAAATATAAAACTAAATAAAGCAAAACAAAACATTTGACCAAAAAATGTAAATGACTTCATCAGATACAACTTAAATAAGACTTAATCAAATAAAACTATATTAAATAGATTAAAACGAAGGGGAAACGATTACTTTGTTAACGTATAAAAACATATATCAATTGGAACAGCTTAACAATAAATGGCAAACTGATATAAGATGCTTGGCTCCAACTGTTGCAGGAACTTACAAAGCCGTGAAAACCCCATCACTTATTTACCATTAATATCTAGAATATGCAGAATATCATTATTTCCTCTAAGTATCGTTAAATCATGTACTAATTTTAAAATTGTTTTATCGCTTTTAAATCTCAGAAGAGATACCGTTAAAAAATTACTTTATAATTGATTAAATAAAATTATATTTATAAAAATTATAGCTACAAATTAGTAAAAGCTTTTTTTAATAGTAGCGCTGCTTAAAAAAATATCTTAAACAACCGTGTAGGATATGTGTCTGTGAAAAATACCGATTGTCACAACACTCTTTTTTATATAACTATTATATATGTTTAAAAACATTGCTGGGTTATGTTGGGACTTTTGTTTTGAAAGGAATTTAAGGTTTTCTTTCCGGGTCAGAAAACCAAACGTGGTCGGTGCATTCTTTAATCCAACGTGTGTTTGACTTCAGAATCTTTAAACAGTCGCAAAAAAGTGAAACGGGGCTAAGTAAGTATGCCACTCTATTGTATTTTTGCTGTTGTTGTTCAAAATGTTTACACTTTAGTATTTACTATGATGAATGTGTTTAACGTAATGGTTTATTAACGTTAGTTAAAAGGCAGCACCATGAATGAGCCTAACTGAACATGAAACATGCCACTTCAGTAGTTTACTATTTTCAATATAACTTTTTTTTATTGTTGTTACTGATTTATATGGAAAGGGCTCTCCAAAACGGTTGTGCTTAAAATTACTCCATAATCAGCATGTGGCATAAAACATGATATGTTCTGCTCTTTTTTTTTTAAACATTGTTAAATGTTGTCACTTAACTTATCTAATAAGTTCTGTTCAAGATTGTTGTAATTGTTGGTCATTATTCAGGTTTTTGTGGTCCTTTTGGTTTTAATCAATCTTCTGAGTCTTTATTTTTCATCCAAAATATTCTTGTGTTTACTTCAGGTCAGAGATGGGGGAGTTTAAAGTCCACAGAGTTCGATTTTTTGAGTACATGCCATCAGAAATCAGAGCCCTAGCTTTCAACCGACATACTGAAAGGTTGGCAGTGGGCAGAAAGGATGGCTCCGTGGAGATTTATCATTGTTCTGACAGGTTTTACCAAGAAAAGGTACAATCCTGGTGATGTTTTGTCATAGATATGATGTCACTCTTTTCAGTTGAGCAGAAACACAGTATTGACTGTGATGCGCATCATATGCCTGTATGATTTCTCCTCAGATCATCTCTGGCAGAGAGCAGAGTGGAATTGAGAGTCTGTCGTGGGTTGGGGAGCGTCTTTTCAGCGTAGGACTAAACGCTTTGATAACGGAGTATGATTTGACAAAACTGAAAGTTAAATACACCATTGATGCTTATGGTGGGCCCATCTGGGCAATGGCAGCCAATCAGCAAGGGACTCACTTAGCGGTAAGTTTGGAATCTTTATTGGAGATAAAGGCAGTGATTTGATGAACAATTCACTTGATTCGGAAACAACAGTTTAATGGAAGGACATTTTCTGTTACTCATGTTCCTTGTGTCTCAAATGGTCAATTTGTTTTGAAACCATTTTATTTTTTTATTTATTCCATAAGTTTCTAATTAATAAAAAATATTCCAAATTTAGCTAAATACTAAACTTAGTATGTTTCACAATTGTGAACTTAGCAATTAAAACATCTTTATTTCTGTCCACAGTCAGAAGAGTTGAGAAACCTTTTTGTACTCTTGAGTTTTTCTACTAAAACTAGCATTTGTTTCACAACTTGCATGTAGATTTTTTTAGATTTTGAATTTTTGCTTCAAGATTTTTATTTGACCTCAAATCGAAAGTAAAAATGTTTAAATTAAATATTTTATATTCACGTGTGTGTCACCCATGACACATGTCTAAATTCATTCTGGACAAGCAACATTTTATTAAAATTTATTCTCAGTTTGCTATTATTTTTGCTTGTACAAGTTCCACAAGTCAAGTGAACACAGTTGAAAATTTTCAAGCATTAAGACCTTTATGCAATTTAAATTCTAAAACTACAGTTCTAAATGGCAAATGTATATTATGTATTTCATTTTTTTCATCAAACTAAGCTTGCACGTCATGAGACATGCCAATTTAAGTACAGAAATACTTTTTCAAATAGAATTCCGCCACATTTATCCATAATGCTGTATTTTGCAAACTGAAACTAGTGTATAAGTAGAGAAATAGCAGCATGGACATCTCAAATAATTTTAGAGGTGCAGTCTGTTGGTTTTTGTATAAATGTGGGACAGCAACTAAAAGAATGGTAGCGCACTGTGACCTCTTCTTCGCCCAGATGGTGGGTTGCCAGACGGTCATCAAGCATGGCTAACACTGAGACATAGTTTCAGAATTACGAATGGATTATTTAATTTTTATTACATAATATCCTAAAGACTTTGAGACTACACTCAAAAAGGCAGTATACTTAAAGTTGATTACAGTGGTAAGCCCAAACCAACATATA
The DNA here is from genome assembly GCA_900490495.1 of Danionella dracula. NCBI lineage: Eukaryota > Metazoa > Chordata > Actinopteri > Cypriniformes > Danionidae > Danionella > Danionella dracula. The sequence continues at coordinate 5,581,373 of UELW01000056.1, forward strand.
ATCTGATTTATGAGAAAAGAATGAAAAGGAACATTTCAAGAGAAAGGTTTCATATTCTACTGCCAAGCTGTTTAATGCCATCTTAATATAGGGCAATGATATTGTTAACAATGATGACTAGCTGTTAGAATTTACAATTTATTCTCATTTTTTAAATGTGACCCTAGTATGAGTTGAAGCTATTTGTTTCTGAGCATGCAAAATGGTAATCATTAGTAAAGAAATCTTTAGTCTAATCTAGCCAAAATGATTCTGTTAGTTCTAACATAGCTTACCTGTTCAGGAGAAATGTTGCTACTTCAGCATCCAGTGTACCATCCTGGTTTTGTTCCTTGAGTCATCATAACAAATCATTGGAGGTTCAGTGGCTCTCAGACTGTAAACTGTTCATGATGTGCACACTTCAGCAGGATCTGGCACCTGCAGCAAACTTTTCTCATAGATCGCTATAGATGTGAAAATGAAGATAACGAAGCTATTTTTAATGTTTGTAGGTTGGCTGTGAAGACGGAACTGTAAAACTCTTTGTATTACATAATGACACAATACAGTTTGAGAGAAATCTGGACAGACAGAAAGGTGAGATTATTACGTTTATTGTTTTAACCAGTTATAGGGTTCCCTGGAGCGTAGTTGGGACTTAATATAACATTTAATCCCGAGGGTCTCAAACTCAATTCCGGGAGTGCCTGCAGCCCCTGCTGGTGTTTATTTTAACCCTGTTTTTAGAGACACGCCAGCTGCTTCAAACAAATCAAGAGGAGCTCAATTAGTGGAGTCAGGTGTGTTCAGTTAGAGGAGTAGCCAGGCTGTGCAGGGCTGCGGCTCTCCAGGAATTGAATTTGAGACTTCAACAAATTGCGAAGAAAACTTTTACAGAATATTTATGGGAGTATGTCCCTTTTGAAATCACAGGGTGAGAGGCACTCACTTTATAAATGCCACTTTTACTCACATTTATTCATTTAACAGATACTTTTAGCCAGATTGACTTCAAATAGAGGGAGGACAACGTGCTGCCTTCCCTTAGAGTTTCATTATTTTTCTGCTTATGATAAGAATTTTAATTTCAGTGCACTCCTAAAGTTACACCCCATTAAAGGGTATATTTCTATTTTGTATTGTTAATATGTTTTTTTTTTTAAAGGAGTTCAAACAAAAAATGCACCATGTTGAATCTCAATTAATGTTTGGTTATGACCCTATTTCAGACCGGATTCTATCTTTGTCCTGGCATCCATCGGGGTCCAAACTGGCTGCAGGAATGATTGATATGATCCAGGTGTTCAACGTAGAGACAGGTACTTTAAGGAATTCTTTAAGGAAACTTTAAGGAGTTTTTTTTTTTTTTTTTTTTTCAACATGAGCTTGTACCACATCCGTCCGTCTTAATGCCATCAGCATAGAAGATATCCGTGTATAAATCTCCTCTGGTTTTATGAAACGATGCAACTACAGAGGAGTTCATTTAGGACTTTTATTTGTTGTTGTGAGCTGAATCTCTACTGGTCTTATCCGATTTTAATCTGATCAAAAAGATCAATGCAAAAAAAGATGAAAAAGCGTTTGAACAGGGCTTGAACACTTGGCGGTACGACCAAGAATTTATATCACGATATTTTTACAATTCAAAACAATATCACGGTATTTTACAGTATTCAATGTTCATGCGTGACTAGTTGTGACTCAATTTCCTAATAATTTAGAGAATAATTACTGCTCATAAATAGTTTAAAATGAGGAGACTAGTGTTTATCCTGGTTTGAAAAACTCACAGAATGCTGCCGTTATAAAGACACTCATAATTGTAATGAGGTGCATAAATAAGAATGCATCATTGTTGCTGTCAAAAAACATTTTGTTATGCAAGTTTTGCAACGTTAAAAGAATTTTAAGCCTGTTACTGTGTGTTCCCTGTAACTGCACTGGGATCACATTGGATTTCAGCACATAGTTTCAAAACATAGACTGTTAAGTACAGAAGATGTGACATTTTTTTAGCTTTTTGAATCATTAGTATTATTGCATCGACTCAAATTGGGAGAATTTAAAATATAAAAGAACTTTCAATGAAAGCACACTTTCTCAACAGTATTGGTAACAGTGGTGATAATAGCGTTTGCTTTTATTGTCGAATGTCTTTGAGTGACGTCTGAGTCGCGTTTTGTGTTGCAGTGCAAACATTAACCTGCAGACGGAGAAAAGCATGCAGGTCTTCATTTCACATCTCATACATAAACTTTAGCTGTTAACGATCACAAATAATGGTTGTTTAATCAACATCAGATTATTTTTAAGCTGAAGTATTTCTACGCAACCGACATGGCTCCTGTTTTCAGAAGAAGCTCTTCTGTGTCTTTATATATGAAACATGGTCAAAATGATATTTTCAGGAGACATTAGAATACAACACATCCTGTTACTACTGCAAAACAATCCCCTCTGAAACGTCCAACCGTTCCGTGTTGTTTACGCTTTATATGCTGTATTTGGTATGAAATGGTATACCGCCCAGTCCTAACCTAATGAGCCCAAATAAAAGGGAGTATTCCTTTAATTTAAGGATTACTAAATTCACAATTTGAGCTTACAAATAATTTGATTTGTTATACCCCAATTTCAGGTCATTCCTTACACAGGCTATTGGTGGAGAAAGGGTCCGGGACGTTCTGCGGTAAAGGTTGCGCTGTGTGGAGTGTGGCCTATCTCTCAGATGGGACCATCGTCAGCGGCGATTCTGTCGGGAAGGTGAAATTGTGGAAGGATGACACCGGGATGCTGATCAAAAGCCACAATGTGGCAGACTCTGATATACTGGCTTTATCAGTTTCTCAGGTAAGAGGGCAAAATGGTACCATCCTGAAGTTTTAGGTTCAACAAATAAAATCTAAATAATTTCATGGAGTGATATACAGCCGGGATCACCAAATTTGGGCCAGAGCCTGCATCTTTTCATTTCACTTTTAAAAATAGATTTTGGTGCAACCCTAATGCATACATATGTGATATTCTGATCTCCACTATTAGTACACCAAACAACATATACAAAGTAAAAAAAGATACAAATTATATTCAACACAAAGTAATAAATTCTGAAAATAGCATTAATTCCAAATGGAGAAATGCTGCAACAGGACAATTAGTTGGCAATTTGACATTTGCAATTTAATCATCTTTATTTTGTCCGTTTATTTAAAGAAGACTTCTGTTAATGTAAAGTTGATACAGTATTGCTGCTCTCTTCAATAACAGGATGAGGATAGCATTGTGGCTGGCACAGGAGAAGGGACTGTGGTCCAGTTCCAGTTTTTGTCTGCAGTACAAGAAAGTTTGGATAAGGAGTGGGTCAGAACACGAACCTTTAGGAACCACACTCATGATGTTAAAGCTCTGGCAGACATCACAATGGCAGTGGTTTCTGGAGGTGAGTTCAGTCTTCTGGGATTAAAGATCATTTCCAATCTTTTTTCATGGTGAAAAGGTGCAAAGTTGTACTCAAGAAGATTCTTTTTCCTGAGAATGTCTCTTGAGTAAACAACAAGGAACAATGTGAGCATCCACAGGAGTTGTGTGCTATGTAAATCAGCTTTTTTTCAACATGATTAAACAGAACAAATCATAGAATTTAGACATAGACAGACTTTATTGTCATTCCAGTACAGCAATGTATAAGGAACGAAATGTCGTTGCAGGGCTGAGCAAGACAGTAATAAATACAAATAAAAAAATATGTATCCACCACACAGATATCCCGCTTATAGGGATACTCTCTATGGTACTTCTGTAGAATGTTGTGAGGATGGGTGGGATCATACGAGCTCTTTTGTCAGCTCAAAAAAAAGCAGACGTTGCTGTGCATTTTTAACGAGCAGTGAGGTGTTCGCCGATCAGGAGAGATCATCTGTGATCTCATCAATGACAAGTCAGTAGAGGTGACAATGAGGCGCTCCCACTTTACCGTGTCTACGGAGCCGAAACTGCATGATGTTCGTAGTTCTAATAGATGTTGATGGTCATACACTGACCTACAGAGAGAGCTGGTCCTATTTTGGCAGCCTAGCTGCTGAACATGTATACTATTTACAAGTTTCGAGTTGCGAGCCCAAGCAGCCGCCACACCAGACGCCACCATCTTTCAAATATTAAAATGAGAAAAAAATCTGATTTATATAGCATATATTGTCATCATATATGATGTTGGATTATGTTTCGGATTAATTTTCGGAACGATTTTCAGATGGAGTTGACAGATAAAATATTACACAGGCAGTCCAGGGGACTCTTGTATTAAGATTTGAGTGGATCATTTATAATTAGTGCTGTCAAAATTTACGCATTTGACCTCTCAAGACACCATATATCAAAGTCAAGGGGCAGATAATGTATTATCTATGGCTCTTGGGATGATTTTTACTTACTATTGAAACCGGCCTGCAGGGTACAACCACACACTGGTGTCTTGCACGCATAAACACTAGGAAAAGTGCAATAATAGGCTGCAAACTCAGGTTAACAGAAAGAGGGCTTTGGAAACTTTGGTACGTGAGAATTAATTTTACGAAGAAATGGGGTTAAGCCTGTATTAAATGAAGTTTTACTATTTAAAAAATAAATAAATAAGATCCCATAAGTCATGGTTCAGTACATACAACTGTATCTTGCAACAATATTCCAGTACTTACTTTTCTGTTCGTTTTGAAACTTTTTAAATTAAAGATCAACAGAATTTATTTGTCTGTTCCGTTGATCAAGATTTATTGTGATCTAATGTCTATTATAACCTCTCCATATAAACAAAACACAAGAGGAAAGTATATGGCAATTTTTATTGTAAACACTTTATTTTTAATTTAAAAAGTATTCATTTAGTTGTAACAAATTATAAATTTAAGTAATTGATAATGACTAAATAAATTAATATCAGCACCTGGATTAAATAAGAAAGGCGTTTCACAACAGAGATTACACAACACAGATGTATTCATCCCATAATTTGTATATGTTCACTTGACAAAATGTTTGTTGCTGTTACTATTTTCTCTCTCAGCTACATAGCACTAAAGTTCGCTCAGTCAGAATCAAATCATGCTAATGCTAACACTAGCTTGTCACTATTTTACTATTTTGAATAGAACAAACACAGCCATATCTGGCTGAGGTTTGAAGAGTTTGGTTTGCTGTGGAAAGTTTTACAAAAAGCCCAAACTGGCATAATTACAGTGTAAACGGCAAGTGAATGACAGTACAGCAGCTGCAAACGCAGATTGTTGTTGCAGCCACAGGTAGAACGCTGAGAGGGGCCATGTCACTTGTGATTTATGTAGATTGTACTATAGCTCTTGTAGTTAAACCGTTTGGCACCTACATCCAGCACTGCTGCATATAACAGTTAAAGTGACCGGACACATTGAAACATTTTTTGTGTTTCGGGGATTGATTGTTTATCCAGCTGATCGTCTTTGATGGACGTTGTGTAATTGTATGTCCCTGTGTATTCAAATCTTTAATGAGTTGTTCCCGTATCAGGAATGGACACTCAGCTGGTTGTCAGACCTTTTCTGGAGAAGTTTGATGAGAAGTCATCAGCATCTGCCCTTCTGAAGATTCAGTTTCCACATGTGAGTTTTGGGAAATATCGGCTTGAAAGGGTTTGTGATTGTGATTGATTCTCACTGGGAGGTTTTCTCTCCACTGTTGCTTTGCAGAAGAGTCTGGTGTCCTGTGCCAGGAAGGCTGGCATGATTCTCTTCCAGTATCCAGGTCATCTGGAGCTCTGGAGGCTGGGAGACAGCGAAAAACAAGGTGGGTGTAAATTCACCAAAGTCAATTTGGGTGGAACTAAGATATCAGTGAATGTCTAGAAGATGGCTTATTGTATTTCATAGATGAATAAAGGTAGACATTATTGATATCACGAGCGAGCACATAGGAAATCATTGAGGGTTTAAATTTTGACCTTTTTAAGGAATCAGAATGTCTATTTCTCTCTCTTTCGATGCACAAAGCGTTCACTGCATCATGAAGCTGCTTCTCTATGCATTTTTGAGTAAATAAGCTATAAACCTGAGACCACGGTTGGTCTCCCACTGTTAAGAGCAGCTCTCATACATCATCCTTTTCAACTTCTCACGAGACTTGATTACTTGTAAAAAAAAATTTTAACATCAATTTTTTCCATTATATTAGTAAAGGAGGAACACAGCTAAAATGAAACTGAGAAACGACTTGGTAAAAGTACTCATTTTTAACAAAAAATGACTTGCGCAAAGAGTACTAGCTGCCCATAAACGGTTCTTGGTTAATAAATGTACCAAGTATATGTAATTACTTGCTTCCTACCTCTGGTGACATACTAGATATTTAAGGAAAGTTTGTTTTAAACATCTCATTGTAAATAGAGAAATAATTCACACCATGAAAATCGCCTTAAATAAAAAAAATTTATTAGCCAACAACACTGCTCATTTAGTTCAGTGTTTCATATGTTGTCCCCAACTGGTCTTGTTTTCAGGCCCCCCAGGAAGCAGATTACCATTAAAAAGGATGCCGGAAAAGCTGCTCCATTTGAAAGTGAAGGTAGCGTGCACATATCTTTGCAGTGTCTAGAAATGCTCTCAGTGTTTGATTTCCAGAGCTTCTCCTCCTCAGGGTGAGGATCACATCTGCTGCAGCGCCGTGTCACCCTGTGGAGAATGGCTTGTGTACTCCACAGCTAGCAGTTTGCGTCTCTACAGGATAAACTGTGATAAAAACATCAGCATCACAAAGGTACTGGATGTGTTCACTTTTTTCGTGCGTGACAGAGCCAGTTTGATGGGTTTTTATTTAAACGGGTTATTTTTGTCTTTCAGATAGCTAAACTTCCAAAGGTCCTCAGCTCAGCCAGTCAGCTTTGCTTTTCTTCTGACTCCTCCCATTTGTTTTCTGCCTCCACACAGTCAGCGGTGCACATGGTCTCCCTCAGCCAATCGGAGTGCAAGTTTGTGGCTACCTTTAAACCCAAGTCAGGTAAGTGGTAGTCTCCGTTTCAGACGTCACAGGCATGGAACAGTGACATGTCTGCTGGGTTTGGTACACTTGACGCGAACACATGAAGAATCTTGATACGAGTGTCACGTAGGGATACAGCCATTAAATATTTTGGTTGTACTATTATAATATGAGGAATAATCATGGTTTCCCCTTTATTATGCATTCATTCATAATAAAACATTATTAGTTTAGAAAATCGCATAAAACTCCTTATATTTTCAGGAACTACTCAGTAACCACATAATACAGAATAAAATAATAATAAAAACACAGAATAATCAATTTCTCTTTGGTTTTAAAAATAATTGTTCAGTAGTATTTTTAAGTTAAAATATATTTAAACCCCCATGTTTTAATGCAGGAAAAACTATATCAAATTATTCCATCACGTAAATTTACCATTCAGGACAATATAGCTTTTCTAAAGCAACATTAGTTTGCTTTTTTTGTATATACACCTATATCTATATATATATATTGCTCTCTTTAAAATATTTTTATAGTTTTGAGGTACCGTCAACTTTGAAAAAATCTACAATAAGTAATAATAACCAATGTAAAATATTTATTATAACACATTTGTCCTTTTGTCAAATAAGTTTTTCTACATTTATCTACTTTTCAATCTCTGGCAAGCTCTCTGATACACTTAAGCCATGTTTTACCACAACCAAGAATTCTTCGCCTAGTCCTTTGCGTTGCACTCAAACGTTTCAAACATTTAAATCACGGGAACGTTATTATCAGGATACTCTATCAGCACTATGTTTAACAATCGATCCAGGACAGAACGCAAGGGGGCTTTGAGAGCTGTGACAGTCACAACAATCATCTGAGATGCGCTGCGCATCTTTTTTTCCTAAATATGGATCTTCTACCTGATGGAAAAAAATCACAGTTTGTTGTGGCACTCGTTACGTTCTGCGCTATAGAATCACAGTGTTGAGAAGCCGTTATTATTAATGAAGTGTGAAAAATTAAGTGTGGTTAATAGTGAAATGAGTTCATCATTGCATCACTAGTATCGTTTTTATCTTAATACACCGGAGAACTAAGTTCAGCCATATAGCTAACTTATTTCATATTGTTCAGTTATATTAATGACATGTCCATGACCCACAAGATTGGTTTTTTAAAATATTGGTGGATAGTTTTTCTGGGTGAGTCTTGACCCAGGAAAGCTGCCATTTTTCCTTGAAAGTCAGGGCATGCGAGATTAGGTTTTGTTCCAGATAAACTGATACTAAAGAACGGAACCAGATATAATTTTTTTGGTGCCAGGGATGGCATTATAAATTTGCCAAAACCAATAGTGGCTTGCGCTTATTTGTTCATGCCAAAACAAACTTGTAGCAAATTAGCAGAAACTAAGACAAATCAGAAGATAGCTCTTTGAAGAAAAAAAAAGACATTTCTCCATTTAACACGACAACTTAACATGTGTTGTGGTTATTGAAGATGCAAAAATGATCTGACTTTGCAACTAAGTCAAACATTTGTTATTTTTGCGTGAGCTGCTTTGCCCAGTGACTGAGGAAAAGTAAAAAATGAAGCTCGTTTGGAAGAGAAAAATGTTAGGAAACTTCCGATTGGACCATATATCTTCGGGAATGAAGAGTCTGCTGCCATTTAATGATTGGCATTATTTACAGCATTTTCGTGTTTTTTTACACAATGAATGAAGTTTTTGTTTGTTTGTTTTTGTTTTATTTTTTTACAGAGTAATCAGAAGGTTTTTTTAAAACTGTGTGCATGGCCTCAGTATGACTGTTCCAGTCAGAATTTTTGATACAGATATTTGAAAGCCATATCATCTGATTATTTTAACAGGGCTCATTTGTAGCCTTATTTACATTATTTTAAACCATTTATTTTTATGCTGTAATGAAGAGGAACGTCAACTGAATATTTGTTGCATCCCATAATAACAATAATAAAAAAATAAAAAAACCAAGCTTGTTAAATGTGGCTAAAGATAAGTAAAATAATATTTTAAGAGACCCTGTTATGGCCTTTTTATAATGAGCTTTCATGCAGTGTAAATATCTCGACTCTCAGTTCAGTTTGAGTGTTTTTATGTGTTATAGCCTTTTAAGCAGGGCTCTCAAAGCTCAATTCTTGGCCTGGAGAGTTGCAGCCCTACACAGTTACACTCAAACCTTAACTGAACACACCTGATTCTACTAATTAAGTCCACTTGGTACATGTCTCTTGAAATAGGTTTGGACCGACCTCCAGATTTTTAGTTTGAGACCCCTGCTTTAAAAAGAAAGAGTCTTGCTGTATGAGTGTGATCTTGATCTAAACACAGAAGAGGGAAGGATAAGCTTTTATTAACTTGAATTATTTTCAGAATAAAATGATTTGTGTTTCGTGCAATCCTCTACCAATTGAAGGGCCACTTGAGATTTACAGGTACATGACACCCTACTAAAGGGATTTTAAGTTATCACATGACCCATGAGAAAGATAGGATGTTTGTTTCATCAGCAAATTATTAGTGCTGGTGATGCCATGTAGAAAAAGGTTGGCTCATGGTTTCACCATCTCTTCCAGGTTTGCATCAGCCCATACACTTACTAGCAGCCAGCAAGGATGGAAAATGGTTAGCGTCTGCCAACAGTGACCATCAAGTTCACATCTACAACCTGCAGACACTAAAGGTATGTTTGTGACAGAAGCATTGTCTGAACCCATGGATTGTTTATACATAAATGGATGGTTAACATAGAACGTTGTTGGTTTCAGAGGCATTGCACGGTTCCTATGTACAGTTCCGCTGTCAGCGCAATGGCCATCCACCCAACGAAGAACAATCTGTTTATGATCCATGCAGATAAGCAGGTATTTACGCTGAGCTGTTAATTCATCATCTAACTTCAAACTGATGTTGAGTTGCTTTCATTTCTCACGCTTGATCTCAAATTTTTTGGTTCATCACAGATCTTCGAGTTCTCCATCGAGCAGAAACAATACACGTCTTGGAGTAGAACGGTCCAGAGGCAGGGCCTTCATCCCTTATGGTTGGAAAGGAACACACCTTGTCTCAAAGTGACGTTTAATCCTCAAAATCCCTCGCACGTCATCCTGCATGATGCTTACATGTTCTGCATCATTGACCAAAGCCTGGTGAGAAGGAATTCATTTGATCGGGTATTTAGGCAGGAAGTAAAGGGGCAGAATATCTGAAAGAAATCCATGCTAACCCAAAAGAGCTAAAAAAAGTTTTTACTAAGGACAGACTTGTGCTGGGAATTGTAACTTAGTTTTAAAACAAGTTTTTAATGATCCTATGAGCTTTTAAATTAAAATAAGAATTTTAAATAAAATGGCCATGTTTTCGTCAGGGCTTTAAAAAGAAAGAAGTAAAGATGAAGGGGGTGGGTTGCGGGAAAGGGCCACAAGTCGTACTCGTACCCTTCTCTCACTTGAGTGAGCGGAGTCATGGATGTCGTGTGTCCAGTGTACTATCCTCTAGGTTAGCTAACTTAAATGGGTTTTTGACTCCTAGCTAATAATGTTTTATTTATTGCGTTAACCACCACCTGCACAAAGGTTAGTGTTTTGTCTGTTTTTGGTTCAAATCAAAACTGAAGTGGATTAGGAGCTAGTGCAGTGATTTTAGAACAGGTTTGATGTGTTCATGTCTTCTGGTTCAAAATCAGAATTTTTTTTTTTGGCCGTATGCGACGTGTCATAATTTCATGACCGTCTGAACCGCTTAATTCAGATTTTTTTTCAAATCCAACCCAGGTTGCTTTCATATGTGGTTCTGAATTAGTTACATATCCGATTGTTTTGCCATGCAACCTGAACAGCCAAGTCGCATTTTTGGGAGTTTTGCATCATCGAGCCCAACTTGAACACAGTTTCTCTCAGATACAAGTCACTGGAGAAGACGTTCGTGTACTGAAATAGTTACATGAAGAGCCCAAAGACGCATTTGAAGCTTAATAAAGTCACAGTTGTTATTGGACCACTTTTAACTCCTCTTCCAGGAGCATACAGTAATAGCTGTTCTAATATTGATCAGATATTTATGCTTACAAAGCCTCAAGCGTGCTTGAGAGCAGGGACTTCAGTGTTTACATCTGTTATCAGTGCATTCTTCAAGATGGAGTTTCTTCTTCTGTGCATGCGTGTCACATTGGAGCTGCATTTCGTTCACACAGAAAACTGATAGCAGGTGCATGTTATTTGTAATGTGAACCAAAATAATATGAATTGGGCATTAAGACCTGCTGTTTGAACATAGCCTTAGAAACCCCGAACAGGAAATCGTTACAGTAATCCAGATGAGATGATACGAAAACCATTGATAAGTCTTTCAGTAGGAGAGAAAAGCAGCATAGGACACCGTCTAGCTTACATTTCTCAGGTGACAAATTAAACCGTGAACGTGGTCTCCAAAAGAAAGCAAACAATTAAAAAAAACCTCATGTTTATATAATATGCATTATTTACTGATGCTTGAAGACTCTTCTGATAAGGATCAAAAGTAATATTAAACCGGATAGGTGAGATGATCTGACGACACGCTGGGGGACATAAAATAACATGCGGCGAGTTGTTCAAACAAACACAGTCCAAGGTTACTTACTCACAAATTTTCGATGACGTGATCGCGGAGCCAATACATTGTTTTCATTGAAGCAAAGAAAACCCAGAAATTACACATAAACTGGTTTTAAGATGGACTTTAATGAACAGTACGTCTTTGAACAATTTTTTTTCCTTCTTAGCCACTGCCTGAGAGCAATTCGATGTTTTACAATCAACTGACCCTGAGCAAACTCTCGGAGGAAAAAAGGGATTCTCAAAAGCATGCTTTCAAAGTCTGCAGCAGCTTCAAGGTAGGTGCTCTAGCCGCAATCGTATCTGTGTCTTGCAGTGGATGGAATGTGATTCACTGTCTGCTCTGTTCAGGAGATATTGTGTGTGGATCTGATGGAAGACCAGTCTCTGGTGGTTGTGGAGCGCCCTCTGCAGGACATCATCTCTCAGTTGCCTCCACCAATCAAACACAAGAAGTTTGCTACTTAAGAACCTCTGAAGGGGTTTCTGTAGAATAAAGTCTTTCAAGTGTCGACGATTCTATGTTGTTTAGAGGAAATATTAAATATATACTTTCCCATCTGTGTCGTTCATATTACCGGGTTCACTTTGCCAATTTAAATCTGTTGTGTTTTTCACCGGAGTCTTCTTATGCGAAATTGAAATAGCAGAAATATGCACATTTAGAGTTACCACTGCAGAAGCAAAATCACCATTTAAATATCTTTTGCTGTTACTAATCAATTTTATCCTGAAACCTGAGGTTCAGTGAGGAAACCCAAGCGATCTGAAGGAACCTAGATACACAGGAGTAAGAAAGCAAGAGTAAAATATTTGTATATAATCTTTCAAACAACCATTTTAAACATTTTAAAGTTCTACAAATTCATTAAAAATAAAACATGTTTAGAAATCTAGATCTTAATTCAGAATCTGCTGAGCATATTGTTTGCACTCGGAGTAAACCCATACGATCTCAGGGAGAACATGCAAACTCCACACAGAAATGCCAACTGACCCAGCCAAGGCTCGAACCAGCAACCTTGCTCTGAGACGACCGTGCTACCCACTGCACCACCGTGATGCCCGATTCCTAAATTTACTTATTTATAAAACTAAAGTGAAACCATCAGCCAAAATTCCTTTTATCCAATCTCTCAGTGAACATCAGAAGTAAAGCGAAATACAAGGTCTTCATCTTCAAATGTATTTATTTTTTTTAAATACAGGGCTCATTTTGTAATTTAAATTTGGAATGAAGGAATATATTGAACGGTATATGTCATTAAGGGTTTTCAATTGCCTTTCTAACTTTGTGAGGGAAAGAAACATTTAAAATAGGCATTTCTGAAAAATATCAGTATTTGTTATTAAAAAAAAAGCTGTATCATTTGGAAAGGATACGGCCACTTGATTTGAGGTATTCTTTTGTATTTGTTGTCGCAGACACCGAGCGCTCAAGGCATACCAAACATTTAATGAATGTGATGTGCATCGTGAAGGTTAAAGACTATCTGTGCAGCAATCTCAGAAAAGCATCGAACACGACAATGTGGTCATTGTGTAGATTTGGAATGAACTAGTGATAACAAGTAGCTGAATATAAGCGCAGACTAAAGTGATTCTAATCGCTACCATCCAGTGAGCCACACTTCGAGATTTTGCTTTATGTTTCGTATTTAGTGTTGAGTTTAGGCTTCTTTGGGGACTAAGCAGAACTGAAAATGTTCCTCCGTAAATTGGAATCAACGTTAAATTATATGTAGCGTTCCACAACCATTACTAACTTCCGATACTTTTATTTTGGAAGAGTCAGTGACGTCACTTCTTTGCGAGGTTGGTCCGGGTCGCTGGATTGTTTTGGAAGGATGGCTGCCGCTCTCACTGACAGCAGCTGTCAGAAACCTTTGCAGAATGCTATGAAGCTTGTGAAAGTGGCCATTCAGCTGGATACCGGCAACAGACATGAGGTAACGTGACATAAATAAATCTTTAAAACATCCAGATATCTCGTGGAGGAGTGACGTAGTTTGTCATGGTAAACACTGATAGACTCATGATCTGAAGAACCGGAATGATTTTTCTCTAACTAAAAAATGCGGATCTGGTCGATATGGCGACCCAACGGTGAACTTTCTGACACATTATTTCACCCTGAACTGAAGTGTGTTTTAGATGATCGCTATTCACATAAACCATGGTAAAGTTTAGCCAGCCTTTTTCGTAACTAGTGGGCATTTACATAAAGTAACGTTAATGACACTATTCATAGGTAACATAGAATGTTGTATGTCTACAAAAAATGTGATTATCATGAAAACGTTTCGTAAAATTTTAGTGAAATTTTACAAGCTCTTATTCCTTAAAATGAAAATGTATGTCGTGCAGATGATTAAACAAACAGAATTCAGAGTCTTAGTAAGATTTCCTTGGAAAGATTTCCTCTGTAGACTCTAGACAAACGATTGCAGATTTTACAGTTATTCAGAACCTTCAGAAGTCATTGACACTCCACTGAAAGTCGAGTGGGAAAAAACCTCGAGGCATGGGTCAGTGCTTCAAGGGTCACTGTGCCAGTTCACGTTCTAAACCTGGGCTTTAAATGTTTTCCTTAAGTCGGACCAGATCTGACCCAAAGGAAAAGTTGGAAGCGTCCAACCAGGACTGTGCTGCAAAAGCCTACTTTCAAAGCTGAACCCCAAAGAGACATTGTCCAGATGAGACATAGAACAAACCATGCAGGGCCACAAGATGATTTGCGTGGATCGAGAGAGTGTTGTGGATTCTTCTACTTTTTTTGGTGTTTTATGGCAGTTTGCATCCTCTCTTTTGGTGCATTACCGCTACCATCTGGGATGTAGTTTGGACAATAATTGTAACAAAAAAGAAAAAAAGAAGAAAAAAATACCTATTGACAGATATTCCAACCTATACTAAATGTACGTGTCTGAAATGGATACATATACATGCACCCGCTTATATTATGTAATCATTTTTATTTTTTTAAGAAAACTCAAAATACTTTTCTAGCATCTTTTAATAATGTCGAGATTGTACATGGTTCTATTTTCATTTTTTAACTTCTTTCATTAGACTTTTTCTCTTTTCTTCATAGGTTTTGCAATCCATAATAGCGTGTTCAATAGATTCCTGCTCTCCACAGTTTTCACATTTTCCTGTTGGGTGATTTCCTATTTTAAATTGACGGTGATTTAATCTGTGTCCTATAACCTTGTTATAATTGTCTCTTCCTTTCGATTTTTTAAAATAAATTGTCTTTCTTGTGCCTTTTCCTGTATTTTATTAAAAATCTCTTCCAGTTTCACATTCATTCCATTGTTCTTGCCACATTATGGTTTGGGGGTTGCCTGAGTTACCTTACATTGAAGAGGTGAACTACTTCCTGCTCTGTCTGATGATCAATTTAAGGTAACTCAGACAACCCCCAAACCATAATTCTTGTTTTGGACGTCAGACTCCATCTGTGTCAGTGTGTGATGTCAGACACGTCCATGAATCACTAGAGACTATTGTTTTTAACAGCTACCCTAACCCCAGCTAATTCCACCTTCCTCCGACCTCCCAGCCAGTCGGCCTTCCCCTGACTCAATCAAAAAACCATTAACCCAACACCAAATAAATTAACCTAACCTAAAATACATTTTTTATTCTTCTCAATCACAAAGATATGTATAAGTATGTATATAATTAGTCCTCAGGCTGTACCCATTTACTCCAACATGGCGATACCCAGGCTGGGATGCAATACCACATTGATGAAATGCTTTTTTTGTAAGTGACAAGCAAGTATTAAGTGCTGAGAAACGAACACTTTTACCCTTTTTTATTTTTTTTTTACCAAATATTTCTATTTTTCTGTGTTTGGCTTTCACTTTCTCTTAATCAGTGAAAAAATGACCAATTTTTTTCATGGTATTCAAATGTGTAGACGATATGTGTCTATCTCTTTGAGGTGTACCCCTACAGTTTATAAGTCAGTGACGTAAAAAAAGGAAATCAAGCTAGTTTTTGTAGCTTAAATACAAAAATCTTTGCCTTTTTTATTTCAGGAGGCCTACTGTGAATACTTAAGAAGTATTAACTACATCTCCCACGCTCTGCTTGAAGATGCTACAGCTAAACGTAAGATATAATAATTTTGATCTTCCTTGCATCATTAATTGTCATGCAGTTAAACAAAATGGTGGCCTTGCGTGATATTACAAGAATGATGAGCAAATATGATAACTGCAATACATGTAGTTACTATGTTATATTACATTTTTCATATTCTATATTAACTTTTTTTGTAGCAAATTGTAATGGTTGAATTATTGATTTCGACCATGAGTGTAGCTTCCACTTTAGTTAAGTGTATGGCAGAAACCACACCCACAAACATCAGTATTAATGAACATCAGCATTTGCAACAAAGACAATTTGAAACAAATTTTTTTGTTCTATGCTGTCAATAACTATTCAAGCTATTAACAAAACTACCTCTGAAGATAAACAAGCTGAAACGTTTAGAAATCTGATCAGAAATGACCTTCTCTACTTCTAATAAATTATTTACATTTTAAAAAATTCCAAAAGTCAAAAATGTAAACAATTAAACAAGTTTACTAACGCAATATCTAAAGTTAGCTTCACCACCAAAAATACAATATGATTCATCAAAAATGTTGCTTCAAGAACTTACTCTCATCAACAATACTTTGATAAGGTTCAGCCTGAAGCCCCGGGGCCCGGGGACGCACAAGGTTACACACTTTAGAGGTGATTTCTGCATAGCACTTGACTAATGACTGTCTCTCTCTCTCTCTCTCTCTCTCCTCGCTCTCTCTGTCTCCTCTCTCTCTCTCTCTCTCTCTCTCTCTCTCTCTCTCTCTCTCTCCTCTCTCTCTCTCTCTCTCTCTCTCTTGCTCTCTCTCTTTCTCCCTCTTTTCATTTTCTCTCTTTCTTTAAATCTATTTCCTCTCTCTCTTCCCCTCTCTCTTTCTCATTTCTCTCACTTCTCTCATTTTCTCATTCTCTCTCATTTCTCTCTCTCCCTTTTCTCATTTTCTCTCTTTGTTTATATCTATTTCCTCCCTCTCTTTCTCCTTCTTTTTTCTCTTCCCCTCTGTATTTCTCATTTCACTCACTTTCATTTCTGTCTCTCCTTTTTCTCATTCTCTCTCTCTCTCTCCCTTTTCTCATTTTCACTTTTTTATCTATTTCCTCCTTCTCTCCCTTCCTCTTTCTCTCTTCTCCTCTCTTTCTCCTTTCTCTTCCATTCCAATCCCCCTTAATCTTTCTTCGTTCCTTGTCCTCTCTCTCTTTTACTCCTTCTGCTCTCTTTTTTGCTCTCTTCTCACTTCTTATTTATTCCTCTCTCTAATTTCTTAATTTTTCTTTCTTTCTTATTTTTATTCTCTCTCTATTTGATCACTCTTGTCTCTCCTTTATTTATTCTCTTTCCTCTCTCTCCCTTTGCTTTTTTCTCTCATATCCCATGTCTCTCTTTTCTCTCTCTCTCTCATCACTGTCTCTGTCCATCTCTCTTTCTCTCTTGTTTCATTTTCTCTTTTTTTCTGTATATCTATTTGCGCTCTCTTTCTACTTCCTCTTTCTCTCTTCTCACCTCTCTTATCATTTCTCTCTCCCTCATTTCTCTCCTTTCTATTATTCTCTTCTTCTCCTCTCTCTCCTTCCTCTCTGGCTCTTCTCCCTCTTTTTCTCTTCCCCTCTCACTCTAATTTCGCTCTCACTCCCTCTATCTACTCTGTTTCTCCTTCCTTCCTCTCTCTCTTTCACTCATTCCTCTCACTTCTCTCTCTTTCTCTTTCTCATTCTCTCTTTCTATTTTTACTTCTTCCTTTTTCTCTTTCCTCTCTCTATTTTATTCTTTTCTTTTTTGGAAATAATTTTGTTACAAAAACTGGAATCTACCAGTTAATAATGTAGAAGATACTTAAAGTGAGACAAATTGACGGAGAACATGCTCACATAGTTTTTGAGTTGATAGAACCTTTAATATTTGGCTCCAGAGGGAATGTCACAATACGTTAGATGTCCTCTGGTGCGTTTGTCCTTGTCACGAGGTGGGACGATGCTTTCTGTTTCAGAGACTGCAGTAGGACCTGATAAGTGTTAACAGTCATTCATCAATCACAACGTGGCTTGTTTCATCATTACAGTTTAGTTGAGATATAATGAATCACTGTGTCGAAAAGATTACATTAAGTGGTCCCTGAGATAAGACATCCCAGAAATCACCAGAAATCAGGGGTGTAAACCTTTTCAAAAGTTGTTACAATTTAAATATAGGCTTACTTCATTTGTTGCATACAAATAATCAGGGGAACAAAAAAGACATTTGCTAAAATTATTTGAGTCCATCCATAGTTTATGCTCTTAAAAAGTGTTGAATGAAATGTTTCTTTGCAGAGGAGGGAGAGATGGAAAGTGTGGAGTTGGAGAAGATGGTGAAACTGGTTGAACAGTGTTTAGAGAGAGTCAAATCCTGCGTAATAAGAAAGCAAAAGTCGTCAGTTGCTTCTTCCACTCTGCTGCTTGATCTCAAGCAAACCTCCATTCCTGCCGAAACTTCGACCAGCGACCCCAAAACTGCAGGTAAGCATCGAGGGTTTCGTCTGTGAGTTTAATTGACTTTATGAAGCATTTCTTACCCTTGAGTTGGATTTATATTAAGTGTTTGTTTGAATAAAAACACATATGAGTTCTCTTCTGAGAAACCTTTTTTTTGTCAGTGAAGTTGTAAATGGTTAGTATTCACATTTTAAATACTTTCATTTTTCATATCCAAATATTTAAAAACGTTTAAAAAATATGTTGGGTATATTTGAGTTATTTTTATTTATCAACTTTTTTTTATTATTCAAAGTTATTACCTTTAAGGCTTAAACATGAACCCATGATTTCTCTGGGTTTCATCAGCCCCAACATCCAGCTTTATTGGCTTTCCAAACATTTTCCAAAAAACTAGTTTGGGAATTTGATGAGTGGTTAAGATTAGCGGAGGGACTCACCAGAGATGTAAACCACTGATCATTCTTTATTCTTTTATAACTTCCATGCTGCTCTTACAAACAGCTAATATATGAAAAAAAAACTAGCCAAGATTGGTGCCTAGATCGTTTTAGAAGAATTTTATGCTACCCTTTTAAATATGATCGCTTCAAAAACAAAATCCATGCACTCAATGGGTGAAGATTTTATGTCAATGCCTTCACACACCATTCCATTCAAGTAAGTATTTTTTTTTTACATACAAACTTTACCTTTCTGTAGAAATTCCCATTGAGGTTGAAGTGGTTTCTGAAAACCATGTTAAAGATCAGCCTAGCAGACACCAGCGAGTCCTCTCCGAAGGAGCCGAGGCAAGTTCCCCCTTCCTTCCACCTGACATCTTCCATAAACTTCAGAGCGCGGAGTCACAAGACAACCGAAAGTAAGTCAGAGAGCCACTCAGAGTTTCACAAGTCCTGTACACATAAGCATTGAATGTGGAGGCACCTCTAATGATTGGTGCAGAGTCCTGATATTCATTGATCTGGTTACAGAGATACTAGGGCTTTGGTGTTAAGCGACATACAAGATAAGAGAAATAACAAAAACAGAGAACACTGACGAAAACATTGATGTTATATAATACTGAAAGGTTTGCTCTAATCGATCTCACCAACATATAAACAAGTAATAACAATGTTTACTAAATGGGTCAGTGATTAACAATAATGGTATGGTTTTAAAATTGCTTTAAAAACCTGTTAAAATAATGTTTAGGCGTTTGTTTCATGGTAGTCATCATTTCAAATGACAAATTAAAGTCTTGTTAAGTACATAAAAAGAAAATATTATATTTGGAATATATTCTGAGAATGTATTTGTAATAAATTACTGATTTTCAGCAGTACAGTTGCATCAGTTCCAGACTCAGAGGATGAATATTTTGGAGAGGTGATATTTTTCATGCTTTTGAGGTGAAACCTTCGAACAATTTGATGATACTATGAATCTTTAATAAGTTAAAAATGTAAAATATGTATAAAACAAAACTAAACTTTAAAAATCTAAAAAAAGTTTTGGTAACAGCTTTGAGAAGTGTTTTTTTTTTCTTTTGGCATCAATCCTAATTTGTCACTGACACAACAAAAAAATAAATGAGAATACAAGAAAAACACTAGCTTTTAAAGTTTTATATATAACTTTTTAATGTTTAGGCAGTTGGAAAATATACATAGGTTTAAATAAACATCTTTTATCATCTTTTACATTTTATCTGCACTAAATTTTCTGTTAGAGAAAGTTTATTTTTTAATTAATTTAGCTATTAATGTTTATGAGTGTTATACAAGTATACACATGTTTTTAAACAATCCTCATTATTCTCCGCAAAATGTTATGTGCACATAGCCAGTGACCCCTGCAATTGATTTTCAAGCATATCAGTTTCCAGAGAACAGATCTGTGTTTTGTCCTTCTGAGGCAGCTAATTCTCCCTAATGCACATGATCTTCACAGTAAGAGCGCCGTATATATGTGTGTAACAGGGAATTGACGCCTATTGAAGAAGCCTCACGTCTGAACCAGAAACTTAAGGCTAATTATGAGGCACGGGTGGCGAGGCTCACTCCTGGACAAGCAACTCAAAAGACCTCACTGGTAAGATTTGATCCATTTGTTAAGTTTCCTACTATGGGCTTGGAGTTTCTAGCAACAAGTAACATCCATGGAAGGTCAAAAGCACTTTTATTTTCAGATAGAATGCACTTATCCTGACCTGATTTTTACTTGTTTCTTGAAAATGGTCCTTTATGTTCTGTGGTCAGACCCAGCCTGCTATGATTGGACTAAGCATGCGGCATGATGAGGAAGAGGAGATGCCACTTTAAATCAAATGTGATGGGGCAGAGCCCTCCTTAATGATACGTATCAAGGAACAAAATGCCTTTTCCTCAGAATGCAAAAAAGTGTCTCCGAGCCATGATTTACTGGAGTGTATGGAGCAGGAGTCACCATGGGTTGAAGACTGCCCTTAAGGATCTCTGAGGGCCTGTTCCAAAGATAGCTCACCATATACTGTGCGCAAAATCTCCAGGTTTTGTTTATTACCGTAAATGCCCAGATTGCACGTCACAAATTGGCAGAGCATGGAGGAGGGACTTTAATCTCTGTACTTCTCTCCTTCAAATAAGTTCTCTCTGTATTTTGCTCTTCTTTTAGCACACTTCAACTACAAATACACCAGTTGTACAACGGTTTAATGCTAGTTTAGCGGCTAAAGCTAACAGAGTGCCATTACATTCCTAATGTGAGTAGAAAACGTCAATCTCATTAGATTCTCCTCTACTCAGAGCAAGATCCGTTTGAGGCTTGTGTTTGTAAAAGGCTTGTGTGCTGAGAAACAGCAGCAGGTGTTTATACACTGTGGCACATTTTTATCGAGATTTCTTTCCAAAAATGAGTCACTATTCTAGAGCAAGCTGATTGGTTGAAGGAAGCAGATTTCTGTTGATTTTTAGACTGAACTGAATTCAGATTGGGTGTTTTTCCACCCAATTGGGCTACTTTTGGTTATGTTTGGCTGGGAGAATTGGCATTGAGTGGGTCCATAAAATACAGGATACTTTTAAATGTATATATATTTAAATATTTGTATAACCAGTATTTGTATAACCAGTATTATACAAATTTATATTTGTATAACCAGTATTCAAACTATAGATTGACCTAAACATAGAAACAATTGAAAGCCATCATTTTATATATATATTTTTTTTTTTTTTTTGAGATAGAAATATATGAGTTACAAATGTTAATAAATAATATATGTCCATCTATATGTTTCTTAAAAATATTCAAGTAAATACTAGAAAATAGATCTACACTTTATATGTAAAAATTATTGAAAAATATAGAAATGTACTTGGGTTATGGTCCCAAAATTTTTTTATTAAAAAATACATTTTGAAAATATTTTATGAATAATATATTGATTAAATAATAGAATATATTATTATATATAACAATGTTATATATAACATATATTTGTCTTCTGAATAATATTTAGTTTAAAATATTAAAGTACATGGAAATAATTATATGATTATAATATTTATATAGAATTGTTCATAATGTCATTTGTTTATCAGGGTTTTTGTTGCTATTTTGAGATTTGGGCTGTTTTTAATGAGGTGGGCTGGTTTTACGTTGAGTTTGGGATGAAACCTGTCGCTCAGATCTGGCAACTTTGAAGAAAAATAAGAGCAACTGTTTTCCATAAGAAATAAAAGAGGTATAAAAAACAAATGAGAGGCGTGTTTAGTTTTAAACGTAAAGCGCATATATAGTTTTTTTAGCATCACTGTAGTTAAAAGGGATGGAAAGATAGTGAACTAAATCGTTGACCTATGGGTTTGTTTTGCATGCTAGCGCATGCGCAGTACACCGCTGATTCCTCAACACCTGGCTGCTTTAAATGGCTGCGCGCGCGTGCGTCGCGTTTTTGTGGATTCGCGCGTCCATGTGCATCCAGCGTCCAATTCTGATTCAATCAAGAGGTCGACTTTCCCACTATACACTCATTATTCATAGATATCTTCATATATGATTTGCGGTCGCGTGGACGCTGTAATGAGAAGTATTGGTACTCAATAGCTCATTTGAGATTAGAGTGTTTGTTTGTTTGTTTGTTTTTTGGCGGGTCTCAAACACGGCGCGGTGAATAATGATCCGGAGACACCGAGAAACTCCAGTGGATATCCGTTTATACTGGAAAAAACTCAAGAACTTCTGGAAGGTTTGTTCTGATATTTTTTTTGTTGGCGTAAATGAGGCTATTTCTGTTTTGAATGTCTGTTAGGATTGGTAACGTCAACCTGAGAAGAACTGGTTTAACGTTATACTTTAGCCCAGTCACGCGAACACGCTGATTTAATATAAGATTAGGTTTGCATTGCTGACATTAAGAACACAGAAACTTGTTCACTGCTAGACAAGAGGAGTCTGTCACCCTGGAAAAGGTAGTTTGACGTTGAACATGCGTTGGAGATTAGAACATTCTATGAAAGATAACCTATTAAAGCCTTTGCTCTTGTTATAGATTGAGGCAAATTTATATATATATATATATATATATATATATATATATATATATATATATATATATATATATATATGTTATTTTTTTACGTATTATATAGACATAAATATGTGCCTTTTATGGTGCGCAGTGCATACTTTCTCAATTACAAAATGAATTAAACGATATAAAAAAACTAAGTTACCTGAATATTCAGGAAAAAATGCTGGTTAATGCACAAGACTCTATTTTTGGAGTTAGCCCTTTATTTAATATATAATAGAAAATTGGCATTTAAAATCATGTACATTTTAAAACGTCAAAATAATTAAACTCTAACATAATTAGAAGTAACTAATTCAAATCAATTGACGAATGTCCTTAACATTATTCTAAATTATGCACAAGCTTTGTTTTTCTCGGTTATACCTGTTTTTTTTGTATTTACACTCAATTTATATTTACATTATTAAAATACATGGTAAACACTTAAGTTAATTAAACTCTAATTGACACTTATTTCAGTAAAGGCATCAAATCAACTGTAAAATTGTTGAAATTATTTTCTGAACGATCCACATGCTTTTATCACAGCTATGCCTTTTGTTTTTTTTATACAGCATTAAAATACTGTATAAAAAACATTATTAGTATATGAATTAAAAAAACAACATACTTTTTGGTTCAATCTGTAGCAACAGCAAAGCGTTTAATAGGTTTCTCAAACTAAGTTTACCACAGTGAATCTTGATTTTGTTGCGTAGCGTTAGAGTTTCATTCTTACATTTACTTTACTTTGAAATATACTTTGAAATGGAGAAACCATCTAATACTTGATGTATTTTTAATAAACAGACAAAACTTTCATGTTGCCTTTTCATCAATCAAAGTGTTCTTTAAAGCACTTGTTTGCTGTGGGTGTAAAGCCAGATTTGCCTATCCCGATAAAACTGATATGACTTAACTAAACCTTTATTTAAATTGAAAACCCATAAAATCCGCAGTCAATAACATTTTGTTGACAAACAAAAAAAAACCTAATATTTAATTAATCATTATTTTAGTTTTGGAATCTTTCAATAGTTACTGTGTTTAAGTTAATCTCTAACTTGAGTACTGGTTCCACACTTTTGTCCTATAAAGTGAACTATTGAACGGCACTTGTAACAGAAACCTGGCTTTTTAACTGTTAAAAAACATGATAATTAAATGGAATTGAGTTTGTTCACTAGTCAGGTGCCAGACAACATCGATGTCTGAACATTTTTGAATTAAAATTAGTTCTGCGCTTTTAGTCTGTCTAACATGTTAAGAGATTTTCTCAGGTTTTGTAACGGTGAGTTTTTAAAAGGCTTAAATTCACATGTTCAGTCAGTGTTGCTTGTGGAATAACATTTTGTTTTATAATGAAGACAAAATCTGTTGACTAACAATTTGAACAAAAACTGTGAAGTAGTGAATTTATAGGTTTTTTTTTTTATTTATGTATGTATGTTTTAAGTGACTAATGCAGTCCAAAGCTGTTTTAGATCAGTTCTGCAGGATGTAGACAAGTGCTCAAGCTATCAGATTTGGTCTTTCTTAACCACAGAATCAAAGTTCAAGACTTTTGGAACAGAATGTATACCTTGCATAATCTTGAAGGGTTATCCCTCTTTTTTTTCAGACCCTCTCACTCCAGAGGCAGATGATGGAGAATCTGATTATAGCAAAAGCAAGACAAGATGCTGTATCCTTTATTTTTTAAATTTGATGGTTATTTGAAAGTGATTCTGAGCTTCAGATTTTTTTTTTGGCAATATAGATGCTATTAGATGAAAAAAAGATTGCGACTAGGGGTGGGGGGTATGGGTTAAATTCATATCACGATAAGGGTTGGCGATCTGGCCCTTAAATAATATCACAATATTTTTGGGAATTTTGGGAATAATAAACTTTAAGAAAATACAACCCTATACACTAAATGTCATTACTTTATTCTCATAAAACACAAACATTGCACCATATCATATAGAACAGAACATAGTAACAGAATTAGAATAAAAGTTTCAGTTCAAAAAATCAGTTAAATATCAAACCATTACCTTCCCAAATAAATCATGTTTTTTCTATCTGTGTCATTGGGTTTTAGTGAAAATTACTAACAATATTGCTATACTGTTATTATGTATTAATGTTTGACGGCTTTATTCATTTTTATCTTCATGTTTAGCAGGCATGTTCCCTGATAATGTTGCATTATAAGTACTACACTACCCATAATGCTTAAGCCTGATTTATACTTCTGCGTCAACTCACCGAATTGTCCACTGCGTGAGCTCTGTGATTGGCTGAAGTGGCCAAGCAAGCTCTTCCTCTCTCTTCCCCTTTCTGGGCTTTCACTCCATGTTAACCGACGGATAATAAAGTAAAATTTTGCCGAGAAAGTAAATAACCTTCCTATTTTATCTGTTATCTTCGTTTTAGCTTCTTTTAGACGTTAGCCTGGTCATCCGTGATATTGATCAGTTTAGAGACAGAGCTTCTGAAGCAGCAGCGTGTGCTCACATTGTTGCGAATCATAAGTATTGTTTCACTAACAAATAATCAGGAACAAGTAACTCAATATAAACTCCCCGGTGTCACTGTGAAGGTACTCGAAGCACAAGGGTATGATCCTCTTGTTCAGTTGAGCTGGTTTAATACCCTTCACCTCGCTGTCTGTCATCAAGCAAACTTGTTTCTTTTCATTGAGTTTGTATTATTTTCCATGAGTGGTCTGCTGTACTCAAAACCCTTCCACACATTTTTGGAATTGAACACTTCCTCTGAACTTCTTAAACCCCAGTTAGCTCTCCAGCACTGTTTTTTAACATCCTCTTTAAGTTTTGGGCAGTGCATATGCAAGCTGCGTGACTTGTGCAAAATCTGCGCCAGAGTACCGATATATGAAAATTTTTCACTGCATTAATACTTGTATCGGTATCATCATGGATGATGAGATTTGACCCACCCCTATATCAGACCATTTTTTTTACTGTCCTGACTGTATTGGTATTATATTGCGATATGGGAAGAAAAAATTTGACATCACATTTTAGTAGACCCTAGTACCATTTGCATTTTAACCTTATTTAAAGTCCGAGGTTAGACAGAGAACTGAAAACTGTTTTTGCTACTGTCAAAAATGACAAATATTTTTGCTCGTTTTTTTTATTTGCTCTACCAGCTTTACTTGCTGATGGTTGACCTCAAACTGCACTTTGTATTTAATTCTGAGGTGTTCTCATGTAGATTAGTTGTGAAGTCTGCTACCTAGAATATTTTCATAATGAACCCTCAGTAAGAGTAGAAACTTAACTTCAAATGTGACTGCTTAAAACTTTATCCGCCTTGTTATAAACAAGTTTCCCTCATAAGGTTTATACTCACCGCTCCACGTTGTATTCTACTTAATTTCTCGCTCTCTCAGTTTGCAGGAACTAGCCACGAACACTTGCAATACAGACTGTACCTCTTTTACACAGTTTCACCAATAACCCACGTCTTTATTCAACGGAAAGAGAGAAGGAGACAGAGAGAATGCTGAGAGAAAGAGAGAATGCTGAGAGAAAGAAAGAGAGTGAGGGAGTGGGTGCTTGCTGAGGGGATGACCCAGGCAGCCAAATTAGTGTCTTTGTCGCATATTTAGCCACTCTTCTGACCGCCTAGCGATTTTTTTTTTATTTATTTATTTTTTTTATATAATCCAGTGAATAGTGGCAAATGTAGTGACGTTTACTGCTGCTCCTGGTGACTTTTAGCAACTTGATTCGTTCTGGCTGACTGGATTTTAGACGGAACAGCGGGTGACTCAGTCTCTGTACCTGACTAGCTTCCCCCTCTGCTCTCAGAACAAGTGCTTGTGTCATCAGCTCCTACATCTCCTCATCTAAACATCAAATAAATTGAGCGTGTGCAAGCGGAACATCAAGCTGAATTCATTAAGTTTATGAAGGGGACTGTATCCACAGTATTGCAAAATCCATATCACACAACACAATACGGTATTTACTTTCATATCGGTATAGCACCCACCCCTAGCTGCATTTAACGATTATTCCCATTTTCGATAAGTCAACAATTGTTTTTCGATTAGTCAACTAACAAGTATTAAATTACTATTACAGTAAACACAATCTATTTATATTGTCTTGTAAGCCATTCAAAATGCAACAGTTTTTTTTTGTGTACGTTCTCTATCTCACCCCATGAAGTAAAAATTGTATAAATGGAAAGATATTTTAGTTAGTAGACAATCATTTTATTGTGTTTATACAGTGTCTGTATCAAGGTTTATTCCAGCCATAGTAGAATATATCTAACAGAAAAAGCAAGAAAATAAGCCAGAATTTGTGTTCAGGTTTCTTGTTTGGTCTGAGCAGAGCAATCGTGGAATCTTCCACGTTCCACGTTCGTTTGTGTAAGCATGCCTCAGTAACTAAAATATAACTTTCAAAATCAAATGAACTGTCTTTGAGGATTTTCGTTGCTAAACTGCTCTCTACTAAAAAAAACTTTGAGAAGATCTCCCTGTTTCTGTAACTGTTATACAACCTATTAGGTTGAAATGTTGTTTTTCTATATAACTTCTATATTTCACCCTTATAAACTGCGTATGAAGATTGGTTGATAACTTGATTGTCAGTCATTTCCATTGTTAATAATAATCAGGAGTCAAATAATCGTTGTAGCCCTAGATTAAAGTTTCTACCCAAGATCAAAGCTTCTGTGTTTTTGCCTTGTTGTTTAGTAAATGGTGCTTGCTTTCGTCAGTGTGCTGCAAACACCTTCTGTTGTCTATATTAAACAAAATTTTGGGAGTTTTCCTTAGCGCTTCTAGCTTCAAAGAAAAATGGAGGAGAGAAGACTCCGGCTGCAGGAAGAAGCTAACCAGTGAGCCTTTATTTCACATAAATTTTAATTGTTTGTTCTATTATAGTTGAGATTATTTTTATATTAGCTGTTGTTTACTCTTACAAAAGATGTGGAAAACTCTCCTTCAGAAAATAATATTTCTTTCGTAATACGAAACCAGTTCATATGTGTCTAAATATTTTTTTTTTTTTATTAATGAAACTATTCATTTGTAGCTGGTGCTTTGTTTTTTTAGGAGGTTTGCTAGCTGTGGGGCAATGACTCCTGAGGAGCAAGAGCAGCGAGTTCTTTACACAAGTGTTCTTGAATATGAACAAGATCATGTAAGTGATGATGATTATTGTTTTGAGGGTTTTTTTTAACAATCATTTTGTTCTGTCTCCGCAGAGAGTTGTTATATTGTTTATAGTGTTCTATAACTAATGTCGTAGCACTTCAAAAAGGAAGATAAGAATACGGTATAGAGTGAAAAGCTTGAAAATACATGAAAATGTTGTTTCTCATGGATAAAAGTGTATTTACATGTAATGACTACATGACCGGGTCAACATTTTTATTTGATTTTTTACTACTGCTGAATTTTGGATCAGAAATGTTTACATTTTTAGTATTTTCCCATTTTTTAAGTTTGAATCCTTGTATTTGATCTAGAATAATATAATCATAAAAGTAAAGTTATTTTTAAAAGCACGCACCACACCCAATTGATTGCCCAGGGCATGGAACATGGGAAAAGAGCATGTGAATTTTTACATATTAAATGTTTTTTTTTCTTGGACACATTTCTTTAGATAAAGTTCCTAGTAACAGTAAGGGTATCCATTGTACTTAATTAATCATTCCATAAAAACATGTTGAAATAAAGGCCTGATTTTAAAAAAAAATGGGATGGGTGGACCAACAAAAGTAGCTGACAGCAGGCTCTGACTGCTGGTCACGTTGTATTTACTAACAGTTACATTACCACAAGAAAAGTCCCATAAACCGTAAACAAAGGAGTTGTTCTTGGGCAGTTCTTGGTGGATAATGAGATCGATTTGTGATCAGAAGGTTGCTGGTTTGATCTCTAGATTCACCAAGTTGAACTTCAACAATTACAGCTGTGGTGTCTTTGAGAATGGCACCAGTTTCCCGACTGCTCCCTGGGCACCACATCATTGACTGCCTACTGCTCCAATGACCATTCCATTACTGTGCGACAACAAAGACTCCACCTAGTAAACATGCTTTAAAAAATACCAAACTCTAAATCTAAATAATGCAAACAGCAACTGGGTTCACTTTAGTGTACTTCACATCAACACTGCCTATGAACATCAGCCTACCAAATTAAATCTTGCTATAAAACTAGATTTCAGTAAAGATTTCATAGACTGGAACTTCCAGTCACAATACAAGTAGTATATATGACTATCTGTCTCGTGTTTGAAATCAGTTTGGCTAAAATTTTTCAATTAAGTAAACTTGACAATCAAATAATATTTGTAAAGTTGATTGGAAGAATTGAGAATTCTCAATAAAGGACATCAATTTGTTGTGGTTCTATAATGTTAGTTTTCCTATTGCACCCTTTGCAGCTGACATTACTTTGGTATATCTAACGCTTTGCTTATGACGTGCAAAAAAATGAAAGTGACCAGTTCGCCAGATATGGAGTGACCCATAACCGTAATTTGTGCTCTGCATTTAACCCATCCCAGTGTACACACACACACAGCAGCAATGAAAAAACACAATGTGCACACTCACTCGGAGCAGTAGGCAGCTGTGCCACACGGGGAACAGTCGGGATTGTTGAAGATTGGAGAGCAATTGTTTCATTACTTACACCATCTTCAACTCTGTGGATCTAGGGATTGAACCGGCAACCTTCTGATCACAAGTCCATCTCATTATCCACCAGACTACAACTGCCAAAAGAATGATCGACTACACCGTTATCCAATCAAAAGCCTGTGATAGACTTAAAGGATATTTATGCCGGATTAAATTGGTTAGAATGAACACAGCTGTAACTCACAAACAGTCGCACTGTGGCCTCTATTTACACTTGCACACATACTCCTAAACATCACAAAGTAGCACAAACTAAAAACTAGGCATATCAAATAAGACCAAAGCAGTTGCAATTTTGAAACCTGCAAAGTGCAAATGTATGTTTGATTTCTACAATTAAAAACGTGTTGTTTTTACTGTGTGATCTTAGGAATGGCCAAAGGGTTGGAAAGCTAAGCTAAATAAGACCCCAAATGATCCGATGCTGGTTTCAGGCCTCATCTCGTGTCTTTTCAGGTAGGTGTGTTGTGTAGTTGTCTACTGAAATAACCAAGTGTTTCTTTTACGTCTAGTCATCAATTTTCTTTTTATTTCAATCTTAGCTACCCTGATCACCCAGTCATGAAGTTGCTGAAGAGACTCCAGTATCGGGTGTATAACAGACTCTATCCTTTAGTGAGCCAGTGTGTTTCTTCAAACTCTGTTTCGTTAAAGCTCTCACGCAGCACTCCGAGCCTTCTCCTGCCTGACAACCCTGCATCTCCTCCGCCACTGCTCAAATCAGCACCGACCAACAGCTTATCTGATGCTTCGGTTTCACTCTCTCCATCTCATGACCTCAACGCCAACGACACGAAGTCTGAGTCTGACCCAGAAGAGTCCTCCATGTTGCTCGCCTCAGATAGAGATAACTCCTTTGAGGATCTGGAGAAGTTCCTTACTCAGCTGGACTGGGTTCCTTCTCACAGCAGGGATGAGCTAGGGGCTGATTTAACTTTTGATATGTCGCAAGACGACCTGGAGTCTCATATTCATGATCTTGAGGAGCGGGCTCTGAAGGAACATTTGAAGGCCATTATCAAAGATATCCACAATGCTATTGGTAAATACACAAATTGACATCTCTAGGGTCGAGAGTCTTAAGAACATCTTAAGACTTCTTAGAAATCCCCTACTCTAGCCACAAGGGTCTCTGTGGCTTTGTCATGTGTTGTTTCTGCGTCTTGGAGCCTCAGCGTCATACTTCCACCATGAACAAGTTTATCAGAGCTTCTTTTATGAAATGTGCGAATTCTCCGATTGTCTATGCTAAATGGATTTGTTCGTGTGTAACAGATCGCCTGCTGTCACTGTGTCTTCTGTCGTTCGAGTGTCTCAACACTGCTAATTCAAAGGATCAGTGTGTGGCATGCCTGGAGGAGGTGTTCTTCACCCCCATCTGGCGTCCCCTGCTGGCGATGTTTAGGTAGGTTTTACATCGGTGTTATTTTCCATTAGTGTATGCATTTCCAAACCAAAATGCTGCTGTTATGATCTGATTAGGGATGGAGTAGAATGATAAATGCTACTTAGAGATGGGGCCTAAAAAGCCAGAGAGAATTAGGCCGATGATGATTTTATTCATCATATGAGCCTGAAGTCGAGATTATTCAAATTAATTCATGCAAACGCATCTTTTCAAGAATTGGTCATTTATTCATATTGTAACTCAATGTATTAATGACTAACAAAGGCAAAAGGCTCAGACCACTTGAAAGTCAAATAAAATACAAATGTAACCCCCAAAAACTCTGCTCTAAATAAGCCACAGTAATGGGGCGGCTATTCACACTCGCAGCAGCTTACACAAGTTAGCAAGGTCTTATAATAATTCAAAAAAATATCTTCACAAGTTGAATTGTAACAAATTAAAAATTACAGTGGGTATTTGGCAGTAAGTAAATTAAAATAGGCAACATAAAATAATAAAGATTCCATGGAAAGAATTATAGGGTTGGGGTTAACAAGATGAATGTTGCCGAAATAAAATACTCAGTATATAATCATAACAAGCTGAATTAAGATTAACTGAAAATTTAAATGAAAAAATTAAATTGACATAATTAAATGATTAATAACAGGATTTAGTTTGCCCCTTCACCAGGGCCCTCCATAATCTTCGTCTTTGGTCTTGAGTTCATACCTCAGTCTTGGAGCAGCCAATAGTTAATCTCCAGAGGCAAGCCATTCGTTCATCTCCTCAGCGTCCATTTTTGTGTCTCTGTAATCTAAGCGCATCACATGACCGCACATGGAACAGCCCTAACCTGTGTAAATGATATAAATTGTTATGAACCGACTGGATTCGGGCAAACATCTTCAAGACTACTGTAGATGCTACACAACTAAACCACTTTCCCTTACCATGATCGTGACAAGGGTTTAGTGGTTTTTGGTTTGATGAATGTTTAACACCGAAGAACCATAGATATTTAATTATTTGGAAATCTGATAGTTGTGCTTGCAATGATTTTTTTTTTTTTGGTTGATCAATGATGAGTTTTAATCAGACAGTTTTTGTATTTTATTTACAACAAGACTTTTGTTTGCTTGTTTTGGCAGTTTTCTAAAAGGGTGACCATGCATGGAGAGACTTAAAGGTTGAGAAAAATAGGAAGGATGCGAGCAGCTTTGCGTCAAATACTTTTCTTTTCTTTGCTTTCACTGAAACTGATCTCAGATTTGTTGTTGGGATTTTTACTGTTTATATAAATACACGCACAAAAAAGAAAGGGCAAAAATTCAATTCAAGTAGTGAAGCAAAAGGAACCAGATGTCCTCAAAAAGGGACTTTTCCCCCTAATGCAAAAGTTTAAGGCTATCACACATCTAGATGAATTTTGGTCTGAATTTTTTTTAGCGCAAACACGCCTTCAGACTAATAAAAAAAGTCACCTTGGTTTTGCTGCAGCCAAATACTTTTGGTTAACCAATGAAAGTTTTGAAAAATTAGAGCAGCTGAATGGTGTTCGATACACACTCTCGTGACAGGAAGATCAGCAAAGAGAAGAAGAGCTGAAGAAAAATGTGTAAAATGAAGATAAGGAACGGATATCTCTGGAGCTGGTATATCCCACAATGCACTGTGTTCTTCTGTGTTTGAAAGCAAATGTCAGATGCAAACAGGCGCCCAGACATGTCACTGTTGTTCTCTGAGCACCATCCAAGGGCAGGAGCTTCATTACATCAGCATTAAACGACAGCATAAAAGCCTCCTGCAGATAAGCTACTTGAGCAGGCGAGCAAATGTAAATTATTCTAGATGTGTGGTGGTCTTTAGAATGGAACACTCTACTAGCTGACTGATTCACTGGGTTATGAAATAGTTTCTCCCCTAAGAAAGCAATTTGGGCTAAATCGATACATCAGTTGCATACAATTTTGTGATGGCGGTATTGCAATTGTTTAAACTAAATTCTCTGGCCTGCTTGACAAAAGACATGATGCTGGTACAGACTGTCAGTAAAAAAAACCTCTCAGAAAATGATCCGCACGGAGGTACCAGTTGTCCTTGCGATCCCAAAAATGTGTTTTCCAAGTACCAATACCTACCATTTAAAAGTGATTCAGTCCTTAAACTAAATTGTATTGCTTGGCTTTAACCACAAGCAACTCTCTTGTCTGAAACCAGAGAAAGTTTCGACAACCAACCTGTAATCCAACCAGTTTAGAGGAATGTGTTTCAGAAATTTCATTTTGGTTAAGTGAAACACCATTTTCTAATGATTTTACTATAATATTTCATATAAAATATAAATAAAAAGTACAGGGTCAAAAGTAAAAGTGTTTATTTTGCCTAAAGTTAGGATTAAATGTGTTTTTGTGGTTTCATGTTCAGTTAAAATGGGTGACCATGCAAAATGAGTTGTCACACAGGTGTTTATAGTAAAAAGCCCTAAAAAGTTACTTGAGTTGTTGTGTAATTTTGAGAATGTTTAATTTGGTGTATTTAATTTTGATAAATGGTTTAGAAAGCATGTTTATATTAATGTAAACTTTATTTTATTTTGTATTGTTTAATGTTATTTAGTGTTTTTTTTTTTTAAGCTTTACACATTTGAAAAGTCAGTGTGTACATTATTTCTACTCATTTCAGGACTATTCGGGACTAATTTCCCATATCTTGCAGCCCTAAAGCAATATATATGTATTTTTACATTCCTTAAAACTATATAGATTTAAAGGTATTTTCAAAATACATACTCAATGTTTTACGCAATTGTGAAGAACACATAAGGGGCAATATGTAGTTTCAATTGGCTAAATGAAAAGGTTTGATTGTTATACTGGAACAATTTTTAATCATAAAATAATCATTTTAATTTTTTTATTTTTAAATCTTATCATAAACCTATTTATGGTTTGGGCTAGGTAAATTTAAATGATCAGTTTTGTATGACCTATACATAAAATGATTTATAATAATCTTTTTTTTTTTTTTTGCACTGGCTATTTGGTGTCATTTGTCAGTTTCTCTTTTTTTCGTATTTAAAATCATATACGTTTAATACCCAGAGATGACATGGTTTGACATTGCATGAAAGTTCAATGTTCACTAGAGGGCAATATTTAGCTAAGCAGTTAACCTCTAACATCTTTCCCCGCTTATTACATGCCTAAATGTGTGTTTAAAATGCATCTGTTTAATACAGATGCACAATTGATCAAAAGAAAAAAGAAATTGCCAAATGATCAAAGCTTTTAAAGAAAACTTGTGTACATATTTTGTGTTCTCTCTGTATTAGAAAAGTCTATCATGATCGGGAGATGGCTGTTGAAAGCAGTATGCATCTTTATCATCACATTTCACCGTGTGATGTTGGTGTAGCATCCAAATTGTTCCCCAGTGACCTAACTGCGCTTCATGGTTCCTACCCTTATGAGTCAGCTGTACTGGAGCTGAAGCTTCTGTGTAGAGAGTATTGTCCTCAAAAGAAGCTAGAATGTATCGGTAAGCACCAATTTCTTTCTCTGCAAGGCTTAACATTTCTTGAGTGTAGGAGTCATTTGGAAAGTTCTTGAATTTAGTGTTTGGTTCTTAGTTTTTATTTCTGTGTGAACAATTGAGTGAGAATTTAAAAGCTGCTAGGGTTCGTGGGTGGTTCAGTACTTACTAATACAAAAAAAATAAATAAATGAGAAGTGTTAATTTTATACTTATTTATATTTTTACAATGGGGTTTATTGAGATTGTGACTGGTATGTTGGCAAAATCAGATAGCTTAAAAAGAGATTTTTACCACGTTGAGCCTCAGAAAATGTTGCAGTACATGTTGAATGCACAGCAGAGGGCAGACACTTACTTTCTTTTCTTTAAAAGGATACAAATTTCAAGATGTTCAACTTTTTAGTGCATGCAGATGCAACATACATTACGTTTCTTGGGCTACCTTCAGACTGCAGATCTTAATGTTCAGTTCCGATTTTTGTAAAGATTTTTTTTGTGCTCATTTGTAAACAACATGCGATTCGTCCAGTGCATGCACGCAGTCCTGGTCGCTGTGAGGGGCGCATGCGCAGAAAATGGCTTTGTATTAAACTAAATCAAACACTGATGAGAATATGATTAGAGGTGATTGTGTGGCTTTACTGCAGTTATTTTCTTATTGCAGCCGCCATCGTTTCAACCAAATCATAGACTTATTTGAAATGAAACGTCTGTTCTCTTACAATGATGTAAAATTTGGACAAATGCAACCTGGCTGTACACACTGAAGTCACATTGCAGAAAATCATATATGTATCAGATTCAGGACCACATATGAAGGCTACCTTGGTCAGATTTGGAAAAAATATAATGTATATGTGTATGTATGTATGTATATATATATATATATATATATACACACACACACACACACACAGAGAGAGACATAAATAAACACTGCTATTGCTTCGCTTGAACTACTAATAAATAGGTGGACAGATGTTTCTAAAAAAAACTAATAAACAAATGTATAATTAGTCATGTATTTTTCTTATAGTTGATATGTATTCTAACAAATATAACATGCAATAATTAAAATATGTGGGATTCATGAATGCTGAATTGTTTGATTTAAAGTTCATTCATTAGTTTCTTAATTTTCAGAGTCTTTTTAAATACCTAATAATGATGACCAATAAATATGTTTGAGATGTGTTTTTACATTTGTTTTCAGAAAATGCTTCCTAAATGTTAACATGCTCTTTTTTTCGCCATAGTGAGAACTCTCCGAATGATTTGTGGCTGTGCTGAAGAGTATCGGCTCCTTCAAGAAAACCAGTCCCCGCCAAAATCAGCAGCAATGTGAGTACACACGATTGTTCAGAACTGTCGTTAGGCTGTGAATCTCTGTCCCCTGCTTTGTCCTTTTTAAATGAAGTAGAAACCAAGATGAAGGATTGTTGTTGGAGTTAAATGTTTTGGAGAGCGATCTCCTGCTTGTCTGGTCTTTTGTCAGGCTTCATCAGAGCCCATAGCGCAGCAGGGGTTTAGCCTTGACCCTCTGTCACCCGTGGGGCGCTCTCTGCTCACTTCCTTTATAAGTGGGTCGCCTTGTCTGGTGCTGACCATGGCCTTGATGCACTTTGAGGGAGGGTTTGTATGTACACTACAAACGTTGAAGTTAAACAGAATTAAAAGTTCTGAATTCTACACAAGACATCATGAACTGTTTGTAACATACTCGTGACTTATTTAAATGAAAGTGCAGGGATTTTTTTAATGTTACGGCACAGATTTCTTGCGCTAATGGTTATTTGTTGCTTCTCGGGAACTCTGTAACCTCTTGGTCCCCTCACACAGATCAAAAGAAGTTCCTTGTTCCTTTTTCTTGCTTGATTTCCTGCATTGTAGTTGAGAAATATGTCTAGAATGATTGCTTGCATCATTCAGACTACTTGTGTCTGTTTGTATCAGTTTCTAGTATGGTGACGCACAGTGGTTGATGCTAGTTTTAGAGCAATGTCTTGAGCTATTATACCAATACGATCAGCAGATAGAGTTGTGGTTATATTATCGTCACCGCATAATGAACCTGATTTTATATGAACTCGAGGGTAGAGCAGTTTTGATAATTTTCACAGTATTTCTTGTCCAATGGGCAACATTCGAGTCCTTAATTTGTACATAAACAAAATTCCAGTCTGTTTTTATCCGAGGTATTGCATGAGATGTGCAAGGGTTAACAGATTTCAGAACTCTTGTTCAAAAGTTGTTGTAGATTTTGGGGTTGCGAGATATTAAGGTCACCGATAGTCCTGTCCAGGGCCTTGGAGGGATGGGTGCCACCACCACCATCAGGCAGTAGACCCACAGGTCAGATCTCAGTTTTTCATTAAAGATGCAAAACCTGAACTCCCTGAGTTATGTGCGCTGCC
Source organism: Danionella dracula (assembly GCA_900490495.1). Lineage (NCBI taxonomy): Eukaryota > Metazoa > Chordata > Actinopteri > Cypriniformes > Danionidae > Danionella > Danionella dracula. Next base: position 5,618,121 of record UELW01000056.1, read on the forward strand.
GGGAGACTTGCATTGCAGATCTGAATGCAGTTTTCATCTCAGTCACATTCAAGGGCATGGCCCTTGAATGTGGATTAAATGTGGTCTGATCCAGTGCAGTCCGGATGGGTCTCAGCTTCCGTGTCGGAGTCAGCCTCGAGTGAGACCTCCTCCGCTGGAACCGGAGGCTGCACCATGGTCGAGCCTAAACCCCCAGGTAGGTCTCCACCTAGGCTCCCTTCGAACCCCACCGCTAAGTCCACTAGTTTGCGGCCCTGCTATGAAAACTATTAGTGAGGTGCATATGATGCCATTAGTGGAATTTCAGGAAGCCTGGTTGGCTTTAGTACTGTTAATACGGGAAGGGGTTCGAATCCTGGGTTACTTGGACAACTTACTGATACTGGCCCAGATGCGTGAGTTGATTCGCCACAGAGACAGGGTCGTATGACCTCAGTCATCTGTGGCTTTGGATCAAATCAGAAAAGAGCCGTCTAACCCCTGGCCAGAGCATATCTTTTCTGAGTATGGAGCTAAACTCGTTGAACATGCAAGCACGCCTCTCTCTAGAGCGTGACCTGAGCCTGCTGATCGCAGTATGCAGTCTGCAGTCTGCAGTCTGCACAAGATTAATGGTCCCTTTGAAGAACTTCCAGATGCTCCTGGGGCATATGGCTTCCGCGGCAGCGGTTATTCCGCACGGCTTATTACATTTGAGCCCACTCCAGCTTTGGCTCAAGTTCCGAGTTCCGTCGCTAGCATGGTGTCCAGGGTGACTGAAGGTGAAGGTGACACCTTGTTGGCGCCTCCACCTGCGTCTTTGGAAAGATGTTCTCTTCCTCTGTGTCTGTGTCCCCCTGGGAGGGGCTCTTACCCGCAGACTGCTCCTCTGGAGTCAACATTGGGGTCTGTCCCTAGTTGCAGTCCATATCCCCGGCAGGTTGAATCAGACAGCGGATGTCTCGGTGGAAGCCCCGGTCAGGAGAATGGTAACTCCATCCCCTGGCAGACGCTTTGGTATAGCGGAGGTAGACCTGTTCACCGCCCCAGAGAATATTGAGTGCCGGCTTTTCTATGCTCTGTCCCAGGCTCCTCCCGGGATAGATACGCTGGGCCAGGAAGAAACGCCTATATGCGTTTCCCATATTGCACCCCTCCTGTGCAAGATCAGGGAGGATGAGGCAGAGGTCCTAGTGGTGGCACCTTATTGGCCCAACCGACCTTGGTTCATAGGACTCTACTCCCTCGTGACAGTCCCTCCATGGCCAGTTCCCCTGCGGTCGGACTTTCTGTCCCAGGGATGTCTGCACAAGCACCTGTGCCCAGACCTCTGGAATCTCCATGTCTGGCACATATTGCTGCAAAGGTCCCCCGGGTAATGCCTCAGTCTATGGTTCAAACACTGTGTCTTGCCAGAGCTTCCTCTACTAGGGACAAGTGGGGTCGGTTTGTTCATCTGGTGTGATTCTCAAGTAGACCCGAGTAGCTGCCCCGTTGAACTCGTGCTAACCTTCCTTCAAGAAGATCTGGATCGAGGACTGTCTCCATCTACCCTGAAAGTTTACATCGGTGCGATTTCTGCCTATCACTTTCCGGTTGAAGGCAACACATTGGGACAACGTGAGATAACGGTCAGATTCCTCAGAAGGGTTAGACCAGGGGTGTCAAACTCAATTCCTGGAGGGCCACAGCCCTGCACAGTTTTGCTCCAACCTTAACTGAACACACCTGATTCCACTGTTTGTCCTCCTCTGGGTTTGTTTGAAGCTATTTGTGTGTCTCCTGAAACAGGGTTGGAACAAAAACCCGCAGGGTCTGCGGCCCTCTAGGAATTGAGTTTGACACCCATGGGTTAGACCATCTAGGCCATCCTTAGTTCCTTCCTGCAACCTTCCATTGTCATTACAAAAAAAATCTTTTTTTTTTTTTTTTTACCCATGGTTGCTTAGGATTTCAGAAACATGGCTTATTCTTGATTTGAAAGATGTAATAAAAAAGAAGTTGTTGTCTTGAGCCTGATGAGAACTATCTCTGATCTATAGTTTTTCATGTTCAGCTACTTTCAGAACAGTTGTTTTCAATTCCATGCGTGACTATTCGTTTAATGATCTGACTACAAAGGCCTCCGCGTTCCAAATTAAAATGTGTCATCTTGAAAAGTGCCCTGGTTTAGCCCTGTTGACACAGCCAAAGTGCAATCTGCCTGTATTTTGTTTTTAAGTTTGTGTTTGGTCGTGAGGGAGAATGAATGTTCTCATGCGTGCATGAACAAGAACAATCTAGCCATTTTAACCCTTTTGAGCTGTTGGCTCTATTGTTACTTACTTGTTCATTCTTCTTTTTGTATTACTGTTTTTGTACTTTTGTTAAATTGATCACAATACAGTCCTCTGTCCACGCCTGTCTTGCCTAGATCTATTTTTATGTAAAACAAAATCTACCGATTGTCTTTCCAGCTTTGTTTTCCTTTAATCAGATTGCGTTACCAATTTATGATCGAACAGGCTTAAACCTGCCAACATTCATCTTCACCTCGCATCTTCCTTGTGTTCACAAGTTCAGGAGAAAAAAATTTTTGAAACGGATGAGGATGATATGTTATGCAATTATACCTGCATGAAACGTATCAGGTGTCCTTCATTTCAGCAGGAATGGGGACAACCAGATGCGTTCTCACGCAAGCATCCCTTCAGTGCTTGATTAATGGAGAATGAGAACTTTTCTTTCCACTCAAGTGAACTTTTGATTCCTTTGCTTTTTCCCCACAGAGGTGCTGATGATCTTTTACCGATCCTGGCGTTCGTGGCTTTACGTAGTGATATGCCCCAGCTGGTGTCTGAATGTGCTGCTTTGGAGGAATTCATTCATGAGGGGTATGTCTTCACCAGCCCTATTTGCACTTGACATTAAATATCACTTGAATTAAAATGGATTTAATAACTAAATCAAGTTCTTTCTCTCTGTTCATGTTCTCTATTAGCTGGCACCTCAGTTTAAAGAGAGCATAGAATTATTACTAATGGTTGGTCTGCACCAGTGCAGCTAGAAGAGGGATGCTTTACATCGAACACTCGAGTATAGGCACACCATCTCAACATAAGAGTTATGGAAAGGAATAGAGGGATAAGCACCCTGGCCCATACCAAAAACTTAGTGTTGCTCTTAGTTTGCCTGTGAAGAAAGTATTCTGAAAACCAGTGCTTTAGTACATTATTACACTAAGAAATCTTACTGGGCTTTCACATGGAGCAACAAGCAATCTAACAGAAAACATTAATATTGATTTAAAGGAGACCTCAGATGGCAATTGAACATCAGATAATTTGGTTCTTTAGGGTATATATCTAAATCCTAATCAAAGTTTATAATTCTGAATGGTTTTGTCAAAAAATGTAAACAAAACCACTTCTGTTATAAACAAGCTGTTTATTTGTTGGTGCTGTTCTAAATGACTGCATGTTGGCGTGTTTAGTTGGCCATCATGTTTTCATAATGCAAGTCCAGTGGAAGCATACGAGAGGGATATAATAATAATAATAATAAATAGAAAGTAAAAATATGCTATACATATTTGTCTTCATGAGGAAAGTGTGGCAGACTTGTAAAGAATATATTTATGGTTATTTCAAATAATACACTTACTTGTTCTGGAGTTGGATCAAGTAGAATTGGTTCAGATCCAAGTTTCAGTGTTAACTTCATTGCAAACTCAGTTTTGTACTGACCCAACAAAAATATACTAAAAAACAATGAGAAGATTGTCAGCTCCTGCTTAAAGAAAAGTTGAGCTGAACATAAAAAATATGATTTTAACAAACAAAAACATAGTTCAGTATTTTTATGAATTTCATGAACTCATTTATAAGCAGATATGTAATGTATTGACTAAATACAAATAAATACTTACTCAAAGTTAGATATTTGTGCCATGTTTACAGATTATTAGAACATTTTTACCAACAATTTATCTGAAACTGGCTCCAAATCAAATGAAAGAAAGATTTATATAGTTATATACAGAACTTAACAAAACTATTAATGTTTAGAAAATGTTTGCCTTGTTATGACAATAAATATAGATAATAAATATAGATATCAGATTTTACAACTGTCACTTTAGAGCAAAACTCTGCTTTTATTTTTTACCATACATAAAGATTTGACTATTGTGATTAACTGTCTATATCAACTGATACAGAAAAAATATTGTGATATATTTTTGGTCATATCGCCCAGCCCTAGGCAGAGTTTATGGTAATTAATGAATTATCATTTTAGGAGGGATTTGTACAGACCTCAATGAGCCACATTTCTGTCCAAACAGCTAAAATGTTTTGGTCTCTTTTAAATATATTGAAATTTAACCAATATCACTCTCCAAATGGGAAACATACAAAGTCAAAAGCAGCTTTTGGTTGTATTGCGTGAGAGATTGGTTCACCCCTCCTGTACTGCACTCTTGCTTGTCTGCTTGGACCACAGCCCTAAACTCTGTTTATCAGTATATAACTGGACACTTTATTGCCTTTCACAGGAAACACTCTGGTTTGGTGTTTCTCTCCCTATAAAAATCCACATAAAATCGTTTTAGTTGTTTGTGCAGCCTAGTAGCTTGAAGTTCAGGGTAGGATAAGGCTGTGATGGCAAATGCTCTTGAACTTGTGCGTGCTAGTTCTGGTTTGAAGATGGGATAGGCTTTTGAATTATGAGGTCTTCCAAGGACTTTACTGCACAAAAAATAGCAAGCTTTGAAAAACAAAAATGATTTAATTTAAATGTAAAATACTGGGAACGTAGTGCTACATTGCCATGCTGTCCATGGTCAATCAATTTTTTCTGTGTGCAGATATCTGATTGGAGAGGAAGGTTACTGTCTGACATCGATGCAGAGCGCACTGACTTACGTCGAATCATTGCTCTACAGTGGAGGTCCACCTCCAGCTGCTAAACCCACCTGAAGCTGGTGTTCCAGTGAGTTTCTTTCAGCTCTAATGTATGTCGTCAATCATCTCCAAGCCTCGCTTTGCAGTTAAAACTTTAACCTAAACATAAACCGAATATCATTAAAAATATTTTTGTATGACTGCAGGCACCCCCTCATTTCAGGTCAACCCGCACATTCGCTGAATATTTAAGAAATGCTCTGTAGGATAGGAAATTATGTTGCAGTGAAAGCAAAAGGAGGGCGATATATTGAGTACAGGGAAATTGATCGCCAATATAACTCGCATAGTCATACTGGGAGATGACAATGTAAAGGAAAAATAAAATTACATATTATATTGCCATTGACTAAGTATAAATGTAAAAGTGTTGGCAAAGTTAAGACTTGATGCACTGTTGTGTCTTACTCTCAAACATTTTCCTCGTTATCCATTGCATGTTGGTTTGTGTAACAGAATTGTAAAAAAAAAAAAATGGCAAATCTGGATCAAGGCTACATGAGCTGCTCTGCTTTAGTGGATCGATTACATCGACCTCGCTGAACTGTAAACCTCTCATCAAACGGAAATATTCCGGTGTGCTTTTAGCCACAGGGTGAACTTTCTCTTCAGGTTCATGTTACTGAAATAATGATAGACTGCAGTCGCTCTAATTAGATTGTCACCTTTTAACAGTATTGTCAATTGAATGTTGAAAGTAAAAATAAATATGTTCTGAATGTTTATGTTGCTGACTGGCCTATTTGCATTTAGTTTAATTAAAAGGGCTTGTGTTTTGATCCCAGGTGTTTTAGGCCATGGAAACAATCGTGTTTTGTTTTAAGAGGAAGTTGCCAGATCTCCTCCACTCACCCAGTTATCCAGGCTTCGGTGGCTGCTTTCTTAAGTCCTCTGCTGTGGGCTGAAGGGGTGAGAAGTCCTCGCTTTCTGTGTTTGAGCACTACGCTGTGAGCTCGTCTCAACAGGTTTGATGTGGGAAGTTTGCACCAAAGCTAAAGAAAAAAATATTGTTTGCAATTGTGTCCAATTATTTGAGCCATTTTGAGAATTGTGGAAAGTATGGGTCAAGTTTTTAGATTTCCTTTTAGCTGCGGAACTTGTAGGTCTGTTTAATTTTAGCTCAGTGTTTTAGCCTCAGACTGGAGTTTATCATTTAGAATTTTGTATGTTTTTTTGTTTTTATTTTGAGTTGTGAAAGTAGATGTTGCTGTTACATAGAGTAGCTTTTATATATATATTTTTAATTGTAATTTGTTACGTTACACTCAAAGTCTGAAGTATAGTCAATGTAAAAAAAAAACAATGCTGCTAGTTAATATTTTTGTTTGACTTTTTAAGGATTAACGTAAAACAAGTGCCAAGATTGCTATTTTCATGTTTGTTTCTGAAAATAATGTGAATTTTGCAGAATGTAAATGCCATCTAGATCACAACACTTGAGATTATCAAGCATGTTTTTGTATTCTAGTTTTGTTAATTTTCTTCTTAAATGCTATGTTTTTGAAATTGTATTCTGCACATGTGTTGTGAATGTGCATGATGTGATTTTTTTTTTATAACAATAAAATCTGAAGTCAACATATATGGCTGTTTTGTCTTTGGTTCAATACTTTTGATCAATGAGTTGAAATCTGAATGGGAAGTTAGCGGCTGAAGGATTGCGCTGAGGGTGGCCGAGTTGTCTAATGTGTGCGGGATGGATTGTTCAGATGGATGGATGTTCCGGCCCAAAGCGGAAAACATGCCACTCTGAATCAGGAGGTTTTAACTTTGTCCCGGAATACCCTCTGTGTGGATGCGGATCTCTCTAATGGCTTCACTGTGTGACTCTTTTTCTTTGGGCGGCCTTTTAAATTCCTTCCAGTCGACTTGCCTTGTCCCTCTGTATAAACGGCCTAATTCCTATCTGTGTTTTTTTGAGTTGCCACCCAGAATGGTCTGTGACAACCCTTGGGGTCAAGCATCACAACGCAGCGGTTTGTGGTTAGGGCAGGTTTGCAAGCGCTAATTTTCTACTTACTTGAGTTTTGAAATAGATAGTGTTGCTGGGTAAATGAAGCTCACTCCTGCAATGTAAAGGTGGAAACTTTAGGTGCCAAACACTGAACAGCTCTTTAATCTTGAACATGGAGGAGATTTTATAATCTAATTGATTGCTTCTGTCTTTTCTACAGGTAATCTGATATTGCCCATTCAAATTAACAACATATATTCTAGTTCCAGGGACATCTAGGGTTCGGAAATCTTGCTTAATCGTGAGGTCACATATTACAGTTGTTTTCCTTCAGAAGCACTATATTGCCCAAATTATTCGGTCACCTGCCTCGACTCACAGATTAACCTTGACATCTCATTCTTAATCTATAGGGTTCAGTATGATGTAAAATTACAGCTGTAACTCTTCTTGCAAACATGCTCTTGGTCAAAGTCAGCTTCAAATTTGCTGAACGGGTCAGCTTTGGTCGATTCTGCTCATGAGTATGATCTCATGATTTAGTTCATTAAAAAAAAAAACTTTTATCCTATTTTCCCTATTTAACCTAACTTCCTGTCTGCTATCTTTGACTGTCAAAAACCTACCTTTTCAAACTCCTCGTACGCAGTTTGTTCAATATCTATGAAATTTGGTCCATGTAACTGCTGAATCATGCTGACTAAACTCTATGGAAGGGAACTTTATCATTTGAACCATTTTCAAACTATTTGTAAACTAACAATGTATGTTAGGACACCAATTCTTCCATATACTAGAATTTCAGATCTGCTGTAGTCAACTGAAATGAATTGTTCATCTTTAAGATTCGTAACCTACTAAAGTTACTATACAGACCTTGCTTAGAAAGTTACATGAAGCATGCATCTATGTGATAGGAGTTGTAATCAGTTGAAGGACCACATATAGGCTAAACCATGTTTATAAAGAAAAAATGGCCTTAATCATTTACATATTGATTTCTCAGTTAAAGACCCTTTTAAAAACCAAATTGGTATGATGAAAAATCAAAAAAGTTTTGCAAAATAGCTTTCTTCTGGTGTTTATCAACATGAGAAACTATGAATAACCAAACAACTTTGAAATAGTGTCAAATTCACCTTTAATTATTCTTTAACATTCATGATCTAAAACAATTAAAAACATAACAAAAGGGAATCCATGACATTCCATTTTTCTGAATCCCTGTAATTGGGCACATGGTTTGGAATTAATCAGCTGTAGAAGACAGAGAATGGAACTAGGGCAGAGAGTCACGCAATATGGGAGCAAATGTGCCAACAACCTGCCACCCTTTCATCTCTAGCGCCAACCACCGAAACGTTACACACTCCAAGTTTCTATGTGCATGGCTCTGATGGCACTTCAAAGCATACACTGCGATCTTAATCAGTAATTAAAGTGATTTGTTAGAGGGCTACGAGTGCTTCTATGGTACTGGGATATAGCTGTAGATATTAGCGTTTGATTAACATGCAATACCGAATAAAATACAGAAGAAACTGATCGAGCTTTGTTACAGGTTGCCCTCCAAGATGACTGTCTTTAGATCAGCAGGACAGCTCACAGCGAAGATGCTGTGGGACCTGTTACGCCGTTCCACCAATGTAGTCACCGCCTCCCCTAAATCCAGGTGGTTCAAGAACCCAGGGGCCATTCGCTCTGGAGTGCCTACTCCTGTGTTAATTTTCACCTGTTGAAAGATCGAGAGGAAAATGAAGAAATTCTTCACGTTGATTTACAGAAGTGTTCTTGAAGTGGTGGTTCTTGAACCTGGTTGAGTTTGCAGGGCACCTCCGGATACTCCTCCCGCAGAACCTGACAGAATGCCAGAGCACTGGCGGCCCCGATGGTCAGGAATCCTGTCCCAGGCATCAACACTTTCTCTCCAGCTCCTCCTAAATGAGAGGGTAACGTTCAGAATAGTTTTTAAAGATATTCTAACACAATTTTAACTTCCAAAAAGAATTTACAATTGCTGCAGTTGAGTTTTACTTTTTAAAAACTTATTTAATTATGTTCCCAGCATACTTGAAAAGTTGCTCAGCTGTGCCTATGGTTGGCAGTATAACAGTTTTTGCTCTTCATTTTTTTCTTCACTTTTGTAATAGCTTCTCACCACTGTGATTTTATGGCTCTTATAATTTTAGTGTCTCCAGCCTAAAAGAGCCGCTTCCATGTCAAATGATTAAAAAAAAAAAAAAAGGTTCATGCATTTGGTTAACGGAGGTTGCTGAGGTTAATAAAAAACATTCTGATCAATAATGTTCTGATCAGGGCTTAATTTATTTCTGGTGTATAAGATTTGTCTTGGTTTTTCAACTAAACACCTGCAACGCAAACCCCCGGCATTCCAGATATATGTGTATAAATCTACGCACAGAAAACAACTCTGACCGAATGACTTGTCAACGGGGGAGGGTCTTACCATTTAACTGTTTTGCAGCAGATGAATATTTACAGAGGACACTTTTGTTTCAAAAGTTCGCTCTTGCTCGTAATTGGATGGCGAACAATGGAAAATCATACTAGGCGAGCCGTCTGTGTGTTAGTCCAGGACCGTTGAGCGACCTGGGCCTGGAGAATACCCCCCCTCCCCCCTAGAGTTCCAACTATTACTCTAGTTTAACAAGGTAAAGATTGTCTTATGCAAAGTGAGATGAGGTAAAACATGTAAGTGGCAAAGGGGTGGAAGGAGGGATAGCTTGCACGATGGAGATGTTAGCTCTGATCATATCTTATATAATGTATATGATATATCTAGGTGGGTCCATATGATTAAATGGTCAATTATCAGCCAAGCTCCTCCCAAATTTATGTCAATCAAATGATTAACCTCATTTACTCTTCTATAGCTTCTATAGCTCCATTTTCTGCTTTAAAAAATATATACTTTTAGTGTGGAACCACTTGCTAAGAATCTTTACTGGTGTGCCCGATTTGCATTCCACTGCTTCAATGTTCTGTAAATACTGATTTGCAGAACCTACCTGTGATAAATGTGTAGGTGCAGTTGGGATCATCCCGGACCAGAGGAAAGAAGGCCTTCCAAGCGACGAACGTACTGTTAAGAAGCGTCTCAATAACCTGTTGAGATGGAAGATGCTGAGTCGATGAAATGAGGGCTATACTTACATAAAAATATGCATCAGGAGATGAGTAAGTTAATTCACTGAGGCTTGTATAGCCATCAGTGTGGAGATATACGCTTACTGGCCACTTTATTAGGTACACCTGTCTGACTGCTCATTAACGAAAATATCTAATCAACCAATCACATGGGAGAAAATCAATGCATTTATGACGTAAAGAGGATCAAGATCAGCAGCTGCAGCTCAAACTGAGAATCAGAATGGGGAAGAAAGGTGATTTAAGTGACTTTGAATGTGGTGGTGGTGATGTTGGTGCCACCAAGCTGATTTTTGATTTCTGAGTTTTTCAGAAACTGCTGATCTACTAGGATTTTGAATGACCAGACTGGTTTGAGCTAAAAAAAAAAAAGAAGACATCTTAAATAGCCACTCGTTACAACTGAGGTTTGCAGAAGAACCTCTCTGAACACACAACACGTCCAACCTTGAGACTGATGGGCTACAACAACAGAAAACCATACCGGGTGCTACTCCAGTCAGCAAAGAATAGGAAACTGAAGCTATAATTTGATCAGGCTCATTAAAATTGGAGAATAGAAGAAAAGTGTTGGAAGGTAGGGTCAGAATTGGACTTCTACCATCCAGCCCTTTATTGAAGGTTCAAGCTGGTGGTGTAATGGTGTGGGGGATATTTTCTTGCCACTCTTTGGGTCTGTTCGAGCATCACACTGCAGCCTTCCTGAGTATTGTTGCTGAGCATGTCCATCGCTATATAACAGTGTACCCATCCTTTGATGGTGATTAAATGCAAATAAAAAGATGGTCATAAAATGCAAATCATCTCATGGTTTCTTGAACATGATTTTGAATTTACAGTGTTTAAATAGCCTCCTCGATCACCAGATCTCAATCCAGTGAGCACCTTTGGTATGTGGAGGAACAGGAGGTTTGCAACATTGATGTGCAGCCAACAAATCTGCAGCAACTGTATGATGCTATCATGCCAATATGATCTTTTTGAAGGCAAAAGGGGTTCCAACCCAGTACTAGCAAGATGTATATAATAAAGTGGCTATTGCTCTATTGTCCCCCCCTCCCCCATTTTTTTTTTTTTTTTTTTTTTTTTTTTTACTATTTGTGAGTGAAAGAAACTTGATAATCTAGAGACCGTGTGTTGGTTAACTGGTGTGAGACTCACCCAGTTCAGTTCTTTGAGGGGCTGTGTGTGAGGTGGTCCCCTCTGCCACCAACTGAAGCCCAGAGATGAAACCACATCTGTGACTTTGCCCACTGCCTTCAGCAAGGCCTGTTTCACCTCCTGTACTCCCTCTTCTGAGCCTGCGATTAAGCAGCACAGCATCACAAATAATCTGGAAGTGTCTGCACTCCTAACGGTAAACTGGAGACTTACCAACATTTCCAACCAAAGTGGTCAGATTGCTTTTTGTGTTGGGCGAAACAAACTCCTTGAGCTTCTCCAGCTTTCTCTCGTCTCTGGAGATCACAGCAACCTTAAAACCTAAAGGTATGTTTGCTTGGGTATCAGACCATTACAATGTGAGTGCATAGTTTGAAACAGGTTCACAAAATCAAATCAGGGTTTCATAATATTAGTTACAACCATTAACTATTTTTCTTTAAATTCTGATAACTAAAACTGGAATGAACCAAGTTCAGTAACATATGTTAGTGATCAAATGATTGAGTGAGCGGTCATGACGCTTTTTATTAACATGTGAAATAATACATTTATGGAAAAATAGAAAGGGAGGCAGAAAAGACAGAAGAAGAGGGAGAAAACGACAGAGGAAGGGGCGAGGGAGAAAAAGAAAGACAGGGAGAGGGAGAAAAAGAAAGAGAGGGAGCTAGAGAAAACCTAGAGGGAGAATAGAGACAGAGGAAGAGAGTTAAAAAAAGAGTGAGAAGAAGAATGAGGATGGTTAGAAAGAGAGATGAGAGGGAGAAAAGAGGGAAGAAGTGAGAAAGATTGAGAAAAAGAGAGGGAGAAAAAGACAGTGGGAGAGAGATAGTATTTTGATAAACATGGAACAAAAACGTACATTATGGTAATTAATTGTTATGATTGGGTTGGGTTGTGCTGTGTTTAAATGGTTTAATAACCATAAATGTGACAATTATTTTGACTTAAGAAATTAAACAGTTTTTTACCATTTTTCTTTTTGGGAAAAAAGTTTTGCATTGAATATACATTAATTTCACTTTTAGTATTTTACATTATATTTGGTATAAAGTTTTTACATTTTATAACTAATTTTACAGTACATCAGCTATTTCAACTTATAGAATTCAACACAAATAATTCATTTACAATGTAGTTATTTATGTTAAAAACATTTTAAAGAATTAAAGTATACAACCTCCAATTTCATTAATTTAATTTATAAAAAAAAATCGACTGTTTTATTTTATTATGTATTTATTTTATATATTTTATTTATATATTATTTTATAATATGCTGCATGCTATACTCATGTAAGCTACACTCATTATTTACTTAATTATATGCTTATATTTATTATATACTTAATATTGAGCATCTAACTTTCAAAAGTCCTCATTTGATATTTTTATCAGATTACATACTCTCTCTATCAATTAATTAAAAAAAAAAAAAAAAAAAACAACAACAACAAGTAGCTTACCTCTGTCCAGGAGAGCTCTCACTACTCCGGAACCGACAGTACCAGCTCCACCGAGCGCCAGAACGAGCCTGTCCCCGTTCGACATCGCTTCTGGCCGGCTGCGCACTCTGAGCTTGATCGGGGTTTGTGTGGAGCTCCAGGCGGAGTCTGCGCAGAGTCGCTTACTCGAACCGCAACATCAAAGCCACGCCCATTGTAGAAGGACACGCCCACCGTGTCACTGATCAATCACGCAATTAACAATTAGTTAATTCAGTTTCACTAAAAAAAAAAATAAAAATTAGCCTGTTTCACTATAATTTCATAATACTTCCCATAAACATTTCCAAGACATTTCTTGAGAGGTGTCTAGAAAGAAATAAAAGTTGCTTTCAGAAGAGAATAAATAAGTGCGTCGGAGTAACTGCAGTACAGGTACGTTTTTTTGTAGCTGTACTTTAAAACAAACAAACAAACAAACACACAAACAAACACTCAAACAAGCAAACAAACACACAAACAAACAAACACTCTGATGTGTGTCCTAATAAAGCCCAGCCAAAATGATCTGCACTTTTTGGAGAAATATCATGAATGATTTCTGTAAAAAATGACCACAGTGTGCCTAACTTTAGTTCAACTCATTAAGCATTAATATTAACTAAATATTTAACATACTCGTGGATTTTGGTCTTTACATTTTTTTTTATCCGTTTTGTACATTTACACTAGCAAAAGCATATGTCAAAAATAATTGAATGTAAAAGTAAAACATTTGATCAAATGTATGTTAAATATGCGTTCAATGTCTTCTAACATGCTTTCTGTTTGTCACAGAGCTTTATCTTATTTTGATCCTTTTTAATTCTACTTTCTGGAATTATCTGCATTTAGGATTTATAATCATATCTCTTTGGGCTGGCATCAATTCGGCTTTCATGAACGTACTACATTATATTTTGTTTTGTATTTTAACTTAATTTTTTAATCCTTTTCATTTAGCTTTAATTTAAATGTAATTTGTTAATGCGCTTGATATGATAACCGTGCTGTTATTTGTTTTACTGAGAAGCACTTTGGTCATTTCTCCTACGTACTATTATAACTAAACCTGACCTTTTTATCATTTACTTGTATTGAATGCTGTATATAATTTAGGTATTGAGTAAATAAATTATATATTTAATGATATTGAAGTTCACGTTTACTGATTATTTGAAAAAGTTGACAAATTTTCGCCAGTGTTTCTAACAAGCTTTTGTCTGTTGCTATAGCGCCCTCTTGTGAACAAAATAAAAGATTGCCTGAATGGTGTCACAGAGTACACTTTGTAAGTAAGCGTTTTTTAATTAACTTAAATTACATTAAATGGCGTTGTGTTTACACACTTTTGTTTTAAGCTTGGTGCTTCTTTTTTCTAGAAACCCAATTTCTTGGCTGAATATCAAAGACGAGGCGTTCCAAAAGGACAATGTTAGGCGTGATTGGACGATAGGTAAGAGTTAAGCTTTTTGATAGGCTCAAGTAGCTGAAGTGACGCCCATTTACTCTTTTCTGCAGCTAACACCGATTGATCTCAAAGGATACATTTAGGGTATTTTTCATTTATATTCTATATTTAAATTCTATTTACTTACAGAAAAAAGAAAGCTGGTCTAAAAGAAGAAAACCACAAGAAACAAAAACAAGAACAAGTTCAGACTTTAAACCAGATGACACGCGATCGATTTTCAATGAGCCAATGCGGAAGTGACGTCAAAAAAGTTTGAGCGAGACGCCGGTGTTCGTCGAATTATTCTGTTTCGGTTTATCTTGAATAACTTGTAAGGTAACTGTACTTAATGTTATTTTTATTAACACGCAATAATGAAAGTGATGTCGTTATGTGTGTTCATTTTAGTTTAAACAGAATCTTCAAAATGTTAACATGCAATGTGTGTTTAATTGTTGTTTATATGTGCGTTATGATTTAAATAAGTTATGACATTAGGCTACTTTACTTTAAAAAACGTTAATATTAATATTACGTTAATATGACGTTATTTACCAAAGATATATAAATGTGCTGATTTTCAATAACAGGGAAGTTTTGTTTTCGTCTTCACTTTCACTTTAGGCTGTCATCGATTTGGTAAAACAAATGATTGTTTTTGTTTGTTTAATATTAGTATTGCTATTTTACAGAACAGTGTTTTTTTAATTGCTTGCATACATAAAAAGTGTCGATACAGAGTTATATGAGAATAACAGACTGCCAAAAAACTGGAAAACTCAAATGGAAGAACAGAACAATAAATGTAAAAACATAGCAATAAAATAAACATGCAGCCTCAAGAATAAAATGAATACTCTTACCAAAACGACAATAGACATTACACCAAGACGAGCTTTATGAAATAAACAATTACTTCTTATTAATATTCTCTTTTCAGTCATCATAATAATCCAAAAATATATATCTTTTCTTCTTATTTTTTTTTCAAATAATCTAAGTGATTTAATAAACATGATTATTTCTAATAAAATGAAGAAAAGCAGGTTGTGATTTGGAAAAATTCTGCTTGTGAATATAAAAACTGCAACATAAAATCAAAACAATTAAGTTGCTTGTAAAACTAGAATTTTTATGAAGATAAAAAGAAAGGATATTTTGTAAATAAAAAGAACTGAGAGAATCGATGTGGTTATTTATATAAAGATTTACCCAAAAGAGTGTAGTTTTAGGTCATTGCAAAAAATAAATGAGCCTGAGTTTCATCATCCTTTTCACAAAAGAAGCAAGAACTGTCAACTTCCGTAAATTTTGCTATTATGTAAGTACCTGGATATATTGTATAAAGAATTTTACCATGAATCTCGTTTGATTGTTTGGAGATAATTTTGATTGTGTATGACATCATATGATCTTTTTTTTCTTTTCCCTAATAATACTGTACTTACCGCATACTAAAGAGTTGTGGAGAAATGTGTCTCAAAATGTACTAAAATTTTTCACTCTT
The DNA here is from genome assembly GCA_900490495.1 of Danionella dracula. Classification (NCBI taxonomy): domain Eukaryota; kingdom Metazoa; phylum Chordata; class Actinopteri; order Cypriniformes; family Danionidae; genus Danionella; species Danionella dracula. The sequence continues at coordinate 5,633,770 of UELW01000056.1, forward strand.
TTGGTAAAATGACTTACCTTCTGTGTTCTGTAATCAATATTACTATTCTTCTAATCAAATTCTATGTCCACAAATCTAGGGACATAAACGCAACCCCACCATTTACAGATTTGGTAATATATTTCAAAGAATACCTTGATCCATAACATCTTGCTGCAATAAGAAAGCTGTTAAAACACATAATTTATTTAAGCTTTACAATATCTTTCAATAATTACCTTTAAATTGAATTTCTTAACTCACCCCACCTCTCTTTTTACTTTTATGTGAAAGAAGTCAACGTTATCTGTATTCCGTTCCGTAAATCAAAAGAAGATATTATTGCACTTGATAAGTGTCTAATATCATTTGAACTTTAACAACACATTCTTTCTTCGTTTAAGGATGGAATATTCTGCTCTCAAAAAGACCATTGAGGGTCTCGTGAAAAGGTACAAGGTTAACCTGAAGAAGCGAATTGAGAAAGGAGGTCAAAGTTTGGTCTGTAGGGACAAGGATCTTTCTAAAGAGGTGGAGATGCTTCTTCACAAAGACTCTGTGATACACAGCCTGTTTAGAATAGAAGCTCTAAAGGTGATGGAAAAGTCCCTTCAGGCACTTTTTCCCTCAAACAGTGGCAAAGTATGGCTTGAGAAACTTTCCAAGGCGTTTGAAGTTTTGGAGCTTGCTGCGTTAAACCTCTACATCTACCCTTGGAGAAGAGAGTTCACAATACTGAAGGTATGCAGCCAAATGCAGTTCTTACACATTTTTGTTGTTCACTGACTTGACATCGTCTTTCCTCAAACCAGATGTTTTCAGCAATGTTCACCCATTTAATCAAACCCGTGCTGACTCTTTAGCAAGCTAAAGAGCTGTTTGGTTTGCTTGGGTATGAGCAGATAGAAGAGGAGCTGATCTTGATCCCCAAACATGTTCCTGCAGACTCCCTCCTTAGCCTAGCGTGTGGGTTTTTTGTCGCTCGACTGGAGTGCCAGCTGCTTCTTTCCTCCTTGGGTTCTGAGGACAAAAATGTGCAGTGTGTTCTTTGGCTGGTCGAGCTGAGGATAGAAGGCCACAGTCTTCAGATGGCGTTAGAAATCATGAGTTCTTCAGCTGCAGGTGTCACGTCCGGAGGACTTGATTGTGGCTTGGATCTGTACACAGAGCAAGAAGCATCTCCACCTCACAGTTCTTTTCTTTAATCTAAATATCTTAGCATGACCAAATCAAACTCACAAATGGGAGATGATGGGAATGTCCTGCAGAAATCACCCCACAATATCAAGTCTGTCCCGGAGGAAAACTTCACTGGCGAAGAAGTCTGAGCAAAAGGGATCTGTGAGTGCATAAAGCCAGAAATGTTATTCATCTTCCATTGTTCCATGTGCAAAGACATACACAGTTCATCATGTAGCAATTATAGGGAGAGTGTGAAGAACTATCATGATTTATCTCTTATTAGGTAATTAGTAAGGAGTAACTAGTAAGGAGATCCCTAAAGATTTCTCGAAGATTCAGGATTGTGTAGCCAGCTCTGCTTCTCAATATTTTTTTGGTTATATTTTTATGGATATATATTTTACAACTGCCAAGTCATTCATGATTTGCACTGTAGCGGTATTCAAAGATGCATCTCCCATCACAACCACAATGTGCTCCTAACAGGCCAGCCGCTTCTTCCTTCGGGATGAAAAAGGAATCACGCTTGTATGATCGTGAGCACATCTGTCTACATTACCTGCAACAGCTGCAACTCCATCACAATTTTTCTTGTGAAGATATGCAAAGATAAATAAGTGAAGGTCATCATTTGGAGTCTTCCATAGAATCTAAGTATCCAGACCCAAAGTTTGGACAGAAACCAGACCATATCCAATGTTCGAGTGCATTGACCTTGCCTGAAATTTAGCTTGAGGTTTTTCACTTCCTCGGCTGTAAAGATGGAAGGGTTTGCTTTAAAACCATCTGCACGGTTGCTTGGAGCGGTTCGGAACTCTCCACTCTGTGCAGGTATTGTGGTGCTCTATATTGCAGCAGGTGTAGCTTTAGAAAAAGAATGTTGTGTAAGTGTGGAAAGTCTTTGGCTAAGGGGTCCACTGTTTAGAATCTTTGCTGAATGAAGAGGGCTTTTTACAGGAACTTTAGGGTTTTCTAAAATTATCTAACATTGGGAGTTGGGACTCTAAAATACTGAATGATATCAAGATCATTTGTTTACAATGACCTTTTTATGCCAGCGACAGACGGGAAAGCACTCTGATGCATCCTATATTAACATGGCTAGTAATGAAAGATGTAGTCATTTGTTCAAGCTTTGATTTAGATTTTTGCCAATTTAACACTTGTTTTTGTGCCTGCCTTCAGACATTTAGAACTTGGAACTTCTAAGTGGGCGGTTTAATGTAGTTTACGGAATTGTACTAATCTGTTATCTTGATGGCATTCAATGAAAATAAAAAGGGATTTGAAATGTATTTAACACTGATTTTTTAACGTGATTTTAACTCAATGGCATTTCTTATATTTTTTGAAAGACAACATTTTAGCACATTTAACATTTTAAGATCATATCCAAAATCTGTGGGGAAATTTTTTTTTTCAAATTATGATTTTTCAAGGGATTTTTTTTAATCCTAGCTGAATGTGCGCTAATCCTAAAGTAAAAACATGGAGAGTGTATGTAACATGGATATTGTGAAGAAGAAAAAGAGACTTAAATTGGGTAAATCTAACACTCAATTTGATCTCTTTCTTTCCTACTAAAGAGCTTTTCGATCATTAGGTTTGAATCAGTTTGAACTACCATGGGCTCGCTCTAAACAGGCTTTCAGTTACTATGCTGCCAGCTTCCAGAAGAGATTAGACAAGCTAAAACTTTAGTCCCATTTAAATCTAGACTAAAAACACATTTATTTAATTATGTTTATGGACTGAGCTCTGCTGTCTGAACAGCAATTCACCAATGAATTTCTTGCTTTGTTTTAGGTTATGAATTTGAATTGCTTTAATGTTGTATCCCTTGCCTTTTAGCTATGCTTTTTTTTTATTGTCTGTTTTATCCATTCTTCTGTAAAGCACTTTAAATTACCATTGTGTACGAAAATGTGTTATATAAATAAAATGACTTTACCTTACTACCAGAGGATAAAGAATGACCAAAAACGTAGAAATGACGATAACTTCAGTGCTGCTGACTGGCTCTTTTTACATAAATTGAGAAACCATTTTACATAAATTGAGAAATTGCATCGTCAATCACAACCAATTACAAACACAGAGGAAAAGTGTGGGGTGCGTTGGCTTTAATCGCTGTCTTTAACAGTCACTGTAAATCCATTTATTCATGAAAACTAGAGTAATAAACGAAAACCTCTTCACAAACAGCCACAGGGTTTCTGCAAGTTTAATACGGTCAAATGGAAGATATTTTAAGACCGTTCAGAATCAAGTCAGACCAATATTATAACATTAAAAACACGTACAAAACTTTTTTTCTACATAATAAACAGTATGCTTCAAATACATTGTTTGAAACCGTACCCAACACTTTATGTTTATGCGCATTTTCAAATATACTTTGGCAACCCTAACTATCATTTTGACGATTTTTAACACTTAAAATTTTCTCAATTTGTGGCAACCTCAACAATCACTTTTAAACATTTGAGTATTTCAGTACATCTTCTTAATCTCTGGCAACCCTTACAATCATGTTTACAGTTTTTTATATTTATGGGTTTTGTAAATTAATACCTGGCAACGCAATCTCTTTTTTATTTAGAATGGATATGAGCCTTTTCTCAAACTATGACAGGGCTAAACGTCACATTTAGGCTTTCGTGGATTTCTGAAAATGGCATCAGAAAAATAAGAGCTGTAAAAAATGATTTAAGACCTAGAACTGAATTCAAGTCTTTTTAAGGCCTAAAGCTTGGGGTTTTTCATTTGGTAGACCCTGCGCAAGCCCTAGGTGTATTTTATCTTTCGTGCATGCTTCAGCTGGCAGACTAGCCTGAAAAGCAGATTTGTGTCCAATTGGCCTTGTTTAGTTTTAATCTCAAGGCCCTGAATATGTTTCCTCTGTAACTGGTGGTACACCCCAGGTCTTAAACTCCATTATATCAGAGATGGAAATGATTAGTATTTTATATTTATTAACTCAACAAGTGAAGTCTTTTTTATGGTCAGCTTTATTGATTATACTCAACCCATTTTATGTCAATGAAGCTTTTAGAATCCATGCGATCTATGTACAACACTCCATTGAGATGATCGATTTCATGCTGCAGGATTCTAGCCGGCCATCCGCTCACTTCCCAGTTAACAGCCTCCCCTTTCTCGTTCAGACCTGCAGAAAGAGTAAGAGTCATGATGTGGTGCATTGAAGTGTTTAACCATGTAGCAAAGTTGTAATCTAAAATAACAAGGGAATGACTTCGGTTTGAAAAGTGTGTGGTAATTTCCATCTATTTTTGTTATATTAATTTTTTTACGTTTAGAGAGTAATCTGATCAGTGTTTTCCCTACCACTCAAAAGGAGCACCCTTCAAGAAAAAAAGCTAATTTTTCTGATGATTTTGTGTTGGTAGATGGAGGGGTTGACTACAAACCAATTTATAGTAAAGTGTACAACATGAAAGATATGAAGTATATTTTTCTTTCTCCAAGCTTTCTTTAAATGATTTTTGTAGCATAACCAGCATATGAGCACTGATTTATGACACAAATTGAGGTGAATATAGACAATAACTTTATCCATCAATCTTTATCACATTATAAACATTTTCTCAATTTCTGAAAATGAGTTAATCCAGCAAATGAACAGTAATGGATGAACTGCATTTGGTATAAGTGTTTTAGACTGAAGCGGGAGGCCATTTATGCAGGCTTTTAGCCTTTTGCGATGATTCTTTTGTCCCTTTCTGAGAGAGCCATCCTTTTCAGCGAATGCAAAAGAAAGAATACCTAAAAAAGCTGTTTAGCTTATTAAGGTCTCGTTTGTTTAATAAGACTGAGATATTAAGCTAGAAAAGAGACAATCTTTAAATCTGTGTCCAACTTTAGTGAAATGGGAGTACGAGGTGTAGAGGAAACATTGATTTGATTAATGAGCGATTGACAACTGGTGTGGTAAAAAAGAAATGAAAAAATGGTTGCGTTGAAGTTTCATATTCGGAACGCCAGCAATGCCAACATGAACTTACATTGTTTTGGAGACTGAATTAAATAGTCACCTGGTTTGACAAAGACCAAATAATTCATCACCTGGATCATCTTGTGTTATTTTATATTTTATAAAGCCTACCGAGTTGTTCAAAAGATATTTCTTATGAGTGGAAATAGGAAAGCATATTAAAAATTAAAACAAATTGATGAAGCTTAATTCAGTCTGTAAATTGTCACCGGCCGAGAGCAAAACATTAAAATAACTCAGAAAGTATAGTATAACGTATTAAGCTTCATTCAGTCACTGGCTCCTACTAATAAGAACATAACTTTTTTTACCAACATGTTGCTTTATGCAATATTATACAACACCAAGACAATTCAGATGATGAATCATTTGGTCTTCGTTGATCCATGTGATGATTTTTCTCCAGAACAATGTCAGTTTATGTTAAAACTGACTCTCTGGATCCTGCAATGACAACTTTCTTTTAATATTTCAATACAACTTAAAAGTTGGGGGACAGCTTTAAAACAATAGTTTGTCTAAAAATGTGACAAAGATGCAGTCTTTTTTTTCTTCAGAAGGTCGTTAAAATAATTGACTGTATATAACAAGGACGTAGCAAGCATGACGTTTCATATGAGGGGTAAAGGAGGCTCAGAATTGGCGTAGCCAGCTATCGCCTTGATGGAAGTGCATCACATCCCTATAACCAACAACGGGTCCAGGGAGGCGGGACATAGGTGTACCACAGATGTCTGATTGGCTGCAGGTTTAAATCACAGCTGAGTGTTTATGAAGCTCAAAACTAGCTATCTGAATCAACATTGCAGCACCAGTTGTGTAATCATGTTTTTTAGCTGCAAAGTAAGGCAATTTTAACATTGGAGTGAATGAGAACCTGCTCACTTCTGACCACATTCACCCACTTCTGCAGCCGGTCGAGGTACTACAGTTCACTCACTTCCTATTGTCTCTCAGCAGAGAGAGCAGGGGGTTGGCCCTTCGTTAATTTAGATGCTTGATGTATTTAGCAAAAGGTGCAGTATGCTATTTTTCAAAAACGTTGGTACATGCAAGAGCAACCTCGTAGCCAATCAGCAGGAGCTTTAAAAACAGGATGATGCACTGTTGGCCTACTTTGTGTTTTTGTTTGATGATTTCCCATTTTAGCCACCGTCTCTGGGAAATAACAAAACTTGATAGCATCGGTCCTGAAGGGCAGCAGCCTGGCTCAAGTAAATGCATCCTAATTAGTGTGATCAGGTATGTTTAGTAATAAGTTAAAAAAAATATAAATGGCAGACTTAGGAAAACCCTGCTTCAATGCCTCTATCTGTATAAAGCAAGATCAAGGTTTAACCAGACTTGCTGCTTGTCAACCGCTGGCTACTTCAAAGATGTCCACCAACTATTATCCAATTCCACCCATATGTGATATAGAACGCCAACACTCAGTGACCCCAACAAAGACTGAGCAGTAAAAGAAAATGATGGATGGATATTTTAGTTTGACCGTCTTACCTGATACTTCCACAGACACGTAGCGTGGGACAGATGCTGAATACCCTGAGATGCTCTCACATGCTTCTTGGAAGATGACTGTGCGTCCATCAAGGACACGCAACTTAGGATTGATAAAAATCATCAACGGCAACACCACCAAACCCCGAGCTTCAATAGAAGCCACTGATTCCTCTTTCAGCATATTCTCGGGATACTCCAAAACTAGAATTTGTAAAGGAACACCAATCTGTGGAGCACTCAGGCCAACACACTCCAGCTTCCTCATCACCTTGACCAGAGTCTTTATGACCTTCTGCACCTCATCTCCCTGAATTTCTCCTGGATCGACTTCTGCTGCGTGTGAGCGCAAGACAGGGTCCCCTACCTGGCACACATGACTGTAGGGAGGCACTGGAGGACCTTTGATTTTTCTGTTCAAGTACTGCAAGTATGAACGCTCTTTGATTTTTACTGAATGAGAGCGAAGAGACACAGAACAAGTGAATGGAAAAGACGCTGAGCGTATTGTGACAGGCTTGGGAAGTACGTTATTTGCTTGAGTCCAGAGCACAAGATGAGAAATAGTCCTGCAGTTCCGGAGCATGCTGAGTTCAGTGCGTCTCCTTTTTTCTAGGTGGAAAAAAAGCGTAATTAATATTCCATTGCATATACATCATATTTGTTTAACATAGTCTATTTTAATTAAGAGTTAGGCTAAATGCTCTATATTATAAATGTATGCAAGTATATTATATGACAAGTGTCAATTTCTGTTTCTTAAGCGCCACAACTCTCAAAAAAAAACTTAAATACTTAAGTAAAAATGTACTCACACTCAGTGTGTTTCATTAAGGTTGCAGCTAAACTGTGGTTAGCTCTGGCCCTTTAAGGACAAAGTTTGACAGATATGGTGGAACTAGTAGCGTTACAAAATTTGTCCTAAATGTGACATTAATCGTTCACGTAACATTTATTCGCAGACATTACATATGAATAATTAAAAAAATTGTCAATAAATGAGAAAATAGCTGCGTGATACAATTACAATGTAATAATCTCCATGTGAATTAACAATAAAAGAAACTCACATTAAATGAACTAGGATTCAATGTTAGCCTAAAGCATTTCAGTGCGAGGAAAGTCAAATATCATTTCCGGATACGTTTATTTATTTCAAAGTAAAAGTACCTTTAGCTAAGAAACTTGGACGGGTCAATTAAATTTTGCTATTTAGGTATTAAAATACTCCATTCCAACTGTTGAGGTATTTTTTACAGACTTGGTCTAACTTTTTTAAAAATGTTTTTCCGTTTTATAGTAACTGTTGTACACCTTTCTTTATAATTAAAGCATTTATTTGTTTACCGGTTTCACTAACATTAGCTTTCTTTCTTGCTTAAATAATGTGTATTTTTTCCTTTTCTCATGAAGGTTCTATGACGTTGTCGAGGGAAAAAACACACACAAATAACAAAACTTGAGTATCCACATGATTCACAATGTGGTTCAGTGTGGAACGAATGTTTATTTCATATTTTAGTTAACGTGACACAGTAGGTAACACTTTTAAACATAAGTTTAATCCTAAAAAGGACAATTCACCGGGACTACTATCCAACATCCATTAAACATATTTAAACCTGGGTCAGTCTTTGAACATGACATGGCATACAGTTTATTGCTGAAAATAAAATGATTAAAAAAAATACTATTTTAACGTGTGCTTTTATTTTGGTCAAGTTCTCCATTTCCTGTTGTAAACGTCTCGAACATGGTATCACGTGACATTGTTTACATGCGCTTTAAAGGACACGACAACGGTCAAATCAATTAATCTAAAAAATCGGAATCAACGCGTAACACCAGCTCTTAGCTCATTTTTAAGAAATGTATTACTTTGCGTAGATATTTTCTTATTGCCATACTGTGCTTCGGAGCGCAGAGGTGATCCTGTTTTGTATGAATATAATTTTTGTTACGTTTAATAGATTAACGTTGACATTTTAAGCTTTACGTGCAATTTTCAATAACGTTAAATTAAAATGTAAAATTCCAGCTGAATTATGTGATCACGTGTTTGCATCGTAGCTGAGAAATCCACAGCACGTACGTTACATCCGCGATCATCAAATAAACATGGCGCATGGGAAACGGCTCAACGCTGGATTGTAAACATCAGGGATTTTTGGAATATTTTTGGCGTCGTACCATGCACCTGTGAAATGCTCGCAATCCCAATTTACTGGATCATCTTAGCTGCTTCATTGATGACTGCGAAGCGACGGCTTGAGGACAACGTATCACATTGCCTTCATAAACATTTCTATAGAACTTCACACCTCTGAGCATTCATTGTTTTGGTTATTTCTCGCTTGATTGTGGATGACCTCCTCACACGACCAAATGGCTGCGATAGGAAAAGCTAAACGGATAAATGATTTCCCTCAAGGTGTTGAGAGGTTGAAAGAGGAGCACAGAAAGGTCAGACGTTTATGTCCTTTATCAGTTAACGTATTGTATGAAAACGATTTAAAGGACTTCATCATGTTGTTTCCAGGTATGCAAAGCCTTCCACGAGGCGTTTAAACGCACGTAACCTTATCTTCTTCTGGAAACTTCTTTGTCTATCACGTGTTGCTATCGGTTAGCTGTGTTCGTTTTATTTAACACGTTTAACGTTAGATTATATGCCCTTTTTATGAATAGCACCTTTAACGTTGTATGTTCGGGAACCTTTTAAACTGGGAAAACCTAGTTTTAGTGGGAAATGTGGCTCAAACTCCCCAAATGTTTACGTTTAGCTTTAAATACAGTAACGTTATGCAGTGAACACGTGCTTTCCAGTTGACTTCTCGTTAAGGTAAGTTTCACTGACTTGTTTATTCTGCGTTTTATGAGAAGGGTAACATTTTTCATACGTTTGTTGTAACTTTAGACAATGGCAGATAACTTTCATTTTCGCTCAACAGGGCTTTACCTGGATGTCAGTTACAGTACTTTAACTTTCAGGTTGAGCACAACCTTTTTTAATCAATGTTTGAACAAGGGTGTGTTGTACTTTTAATATTTTTCAAACACACTTTAAGTCAGATTTTGCATTTCTTTCTATGTCAAGAAGAAGACTCTGATTTATTCTCAAGACTATTTGTGGTTAACTTCTTCTCATTATCACACACGCAGGCTAAACTTTTTGGTGGTGGAATCCAAAAGAAAGTTGTTGTTTGCTGGAAATAAAGGTGTAAATGTTCTTTCACTACCATGCTTTAATGTTCCATTTGTGATGTGTGAGATTCACAGAAAGTTACTGTTAATAATAAATAAGGATGACTCGATCAGGTTTTTTTTTTATCCAGACCTGACCTGTCGAAACAGATATTTCACGATCCCTTTTTTTTGCTCCTGATACTATTTCAATCATCCGTCCATCCATCCATTATCTTGTCGGCTTTCTTCGCTTTCGGGGTCACCATAGCGAAATGAACTGCCAACTCATCTGGCATATGTTTTATGCGGCGGATGCCCATCCAGACACAACCCACCACTGGGAATCATTCATTCACACTCATTCACATACTATGAGCACTTTTATTTACCCAATTCACTTGTAATACCTGTCTTTGTACTTGTGGGGAAACCGGAGCACCCGGACTATACCCACACGATCACGGGGAGAACATGCAAACTCCACACAGAAATGCCACCTGCCCCAGCGAGGCTCGAACCAGCGACCTTCTTGCTGTGAGACGACCGTGCTACCCACTGCACAATGCATTTTTGGCGAAGCATTAAGAATAATGGAGGACTGACTTCATCAGCCAATGAGGACACGCAGCTGAAAAACTAGCTCAGAACTCCATAATTTCCATCAATATACATCTAAACCAGTTTTATAAAGTCTAAACATGGTTTTTGTGTAAGTTTACCACAACAGTCCATTTTATTGAGTTTTGAGTTTTCAGATCATGAGTGTTGAGTTTTCAGATCATGAAGATGCTGAAGACTGACGGCTGAATCTAATGAAGAGAATAAAGTTAAGCTGCAAGTGAAAAAATATTGACTAATATACAAGACCAGATTTCAAAAATATGCATTAATAGTAGCAAACATATTCTTTTATTCGTAACAGATTTTTGTCATGAGAATTATGAATGTTGACTGATAAGAAATAAATATAGTGGCCATATTACCCAGTCCTAGCTGCCAGGAAAATTAGTACAAAAAAAATAATACGAATATAAAGTTTTTGTTTTATAAGAACATTACTCTATTTTTTTTTAAGTTATATCAACCACATTTATTGTAGTGATTGTTAAACAGCAGGCTTTATTTTTATTCATAGACAAACATTAACTTACATTTCTATGTTCACAAAATAAATTTTTTAAGGCATTCCGTTAGTTGTTGTCATTAAAGATATTTTTACCCTCAAAAAAACTAAAGAACGATAGTGGAAACGTATTTTTTTTTTGTGGACATATGTACAAAATAACTGTCCTAAAAATAACAAGATCTTTGTTTTCAACAGGTGGTGCAAGATTGCAGAAGTCAAACGGAGCACTGGTAAGTGCCTCGAGCGTCCCTCTGTGCTGTGTTTCTCTATATCGGGGGAGTTTGAGTTTAGCTCTGTTCTGTTCGTTTCCTTGTGTTATCGTAAATGGTATACAGCTCATATATATATATATATATATATATATATATATATATATATATATATATATATATATATATATATATATATGTGTGTGTGTGTGTGTGTGTATTTCACTAACTACTATAAAACTACTATATAGCTTGGTTTTTGCATTTATATGTTTATTTGAGATCATTTCAAAGGCAAAAGGAACAAAATGAAATATTTAGAATAGGGGGTGGGTGATTCATAAAAATTCATATTACAGTATTTTCCACTGTCCAGACAGTATCAGTATTGTATCGTGATATTAGGGGGGAAATTGGACATCACATTTTAGTAGAACTTACTAACATTAGAGGCAAAATGGACATTTTAACCTGGTGAGATTAGACGGAGAACTGGAAGCCGTTTTTTACCACTGTTTAATTGAAAAGGGGCAAATGTGCAACATGAGGTAGGCGTGTATGCATTATGTGGGAATAGATTGCTTTTTAATTTTAAATTAATCTCACTCTAATATTTAAATTATAGATTAAAATGCCTCGTTTGAATTCTGCCAGAGGCATTAAGAACATATTTACCCAAAATTACGACTAAAAGTAGGTCTTTGAGAACGAATTTCTCAAGCCAGGTGGCGCTTTAGACCAGGGTCTCATCTCCTGATTCCAAAATTGATCACAAACTCTTTAAGAAAGCTGTTTTACTATCATAATTGGTGATGAAAATAAATTCTGTGCAATAAGATATTCTTGTGTTTACTAACAGAAGATAAAACTGATTTAAGTTCTGTTTGATCAACAGGAAAAAAGTGGAAAAAGACTATGAATCTCTTCAGGACCGCCTCAGGACATTACCAGACAAGCTGTCTTATGATATAACGGTATGGTACAAGTCGATTTACAAGCCTTACCAAAATTCCTTGTACTATTTAATTCTAATCTAAATGGTCTAAAAAGTAAGATGCCTTCAGGAGTTTGTTTTCTTGTTCCATAAACAGCAATTGTTTAACTACAATTGTTTGCGTTTCGTAGCATTACTTGTAAATGTATTCTCGATGTCAGCTCTACCAGTTCTGAAAACAATTTCTGAGTTCAATAGACTTTATCCATTACTACTTCCCCATTCCATGTCAGTAGTTCCTCATCTGCCAGTTCAGTTCAGAAGTAGTTTTTCCTATTGCCTTCAATGAAAGTGATCAATCCACAGCAGAACTAGGCAGTGGGTCGTTCATATAGTCTGTTCTTCTTAAATGTTTGATATATCCATTATGATATTTTGCTCATTGTCTGACCATTTCCTATTTTCTGAAGGTCCCATTTGGTCCTCTGGCTTTCATGCCCGGAAAGCTCGTTCACACTAATGAGTTAACGGTGTTGCTCGGGGATAACTGGTTCGCCAAGTGCTCTGCCAAGCAAGCCGATGCTCTCGTGGAACACAGAAAAACTCGTGAGTTCACGTCCTCAAGAATCGTTTCCCTCTCACCAATCAAAAGAGCCTAAAATATGTGCGTTTTTTCTAGATGTCAAGCAAACACTGGACGATTTACAAAAAGTGATGAAGAACTTTCAGAACAGAGCAAGTTTCACAGATGACCTTGAGAAATTGGCGGGTGTGAGTCTATTAGTCTTGAGGTCAAATTCTCGGAAAAAAAAACTTCAACCCAAATCTAAAATGATTCCACACTTTCTTCTTAGCGTACTGGAGAGTTCATCGATATTAAAGAAGAGGTGATGAATGAGAGAGAAATTACCAAAGGTAAATCAAGAGCACAAGACTTTCCAGCTGTCTCAGTTTCAGGAGCCCAACCATGATTAATCTTTCCCAGGAAAACAGCGGTTGGCCCACAAACCCAAATCTAAACCTAAGCAAGAGTTTATTGTGAAGCTTGTGGAGGACGAGGAAGAAGTTAGTGACGAGCGAAAGACAGCAGTGCTGTCTGAGGAGGAGCTCTGGGCTCGGCTGGATGAACTAGAGCGACAGGAGGAAATGCAAGATCAGAGATACCGGTAAGAGTGCGCATTATTTACTACAGCATGGTAGAATAGTTTGTTGTGATATTGAATGATACTGAAAGTCTAGTTTAAGTCAGCGGACTGGACTTGGTTTTGCACATAGCTGAGTTTTGCAGAAAATCCAACAAAGTTAGGAGGTTGGGACCTGTATTTTAAGTAGGACTCCTGGTAGTGTCTTTTAAATCTAGCTTTAATTTTCTCAGAAGTCGTAGGCTTATCTACTCTCTCTTCAGGACCATTTCCCCTTTCCAAAGAAGCTCCACAAAGATTTTTTGATTGATTATTGCTAGCTTGCTTACAGGAGTTATCCTATCACGTGACGGAGAGAAGCATCACTCCAGACAGACATGCTTTTTCTAAATAAATCATCCAGTAATAAAGTAGTTCATAATAAAGGTTGTCTCAGCTGATCAATCCAACATAGAATGCATGGGCACATTATAAAGACGCATTAGGGAAGAATTTTTAAAAATTAATTTAATTGAATTATTAAGGAGGGTAAAACGAGTACACTACCGGGGTATATTACAGTTCACCAAAGGACATTGGTAACTATTACAAATGACTCAAGGTCATTGGATAATCCTAATCCAGTATGAGTAAAGTTTAAGCTGTGAAAGAAATGACTGGATGAACACTTTGCAGACTATAACAAGTGTTTATGCTACAGCTGTATTCTGTTCAATTAATGACATTTTGATTGTGTCTCCAAAATATATAAGTTTTAATGTAAATTTTGTTAACTTGCGCATTATGCTTGGTGCCTGCATTTAGCCAGAGCATGTCATGTTGTGACTACATGATTCAGTATATTTCCATGTTTTCATTTACCTACAACAGAATCCAATGAAATCCCATAAAAAAGAGTTCTGAACGTAATTCATGCGGTATTTTCAGTTGAATGATCAAAACTTTCCCTCTTCCATGTTCTGTCTTTGTAGCAAGATTTAGAGCCAATAAGGGAAAGTTAGTAAGAATTTTTCTAAATGATGTCTCATTCACGAAATTCATGTCCAAGCTCAAATTTAGTAATTTCCAGATTATAGAACCAGCTGAATTTAAGCAGCACTGTAAATGAAAAGTGCTAATATTAATTTAGAAAGAAAAACGCTATGTGCATTATAACTTATCCATAGAGAAAATCTTTAAACATTGAAAGTTGTTTGATCGTAACGTGGCTGACATGGATTATATTGAGAAAGCAGCTCAAATATCGTATAATATATTATATTGTATAATTATTTAATCTCTTTAATGTTAATTCATCAAAGATTCTTTTATACGCATATTTCATATAACTTATGGGGCCCCCACGAATGGCTGCAAGTTTATGCTAGCAGCTAAATATTCACCTTCTTGATCAAATCCGTATCTCTGTTAGGAAAGTAATCAGAGAAGGGCTTGCAATGACTGGAGAATTGTAGCGACTGAGTTTTAAGAGGAAGGGACAATCAATGTAATTTTTTTTTTCTTCATCAATACAGTTAAAATCTTCAGGTATTCATAAAACTTGTGGGGATTTCATCATTTGGATCTATATATCGCATTAGACTTTGAATACCTTCACCACAGAAGACACTCAAGGGTAAAATGTCTTAATACTTTTGAACAGATCCTTTGAGTTCTTTCTTCTGCTCGCCACACATCACATGTTTTCCCAGATAACTTAAAGGACCACGTTTCTGTCCATCGTCACGTGTTACTGGTGGATGTTTGCTTCAAAAGGGATATTGCATTGTAATTGTGCTAGATGTGTAATTTTTAAACTGTGCAGCAGTTTCTCCCATTGTTGTTTTCTTTTACCACTGAGTCCCAAATATAGGAATATTGATGAAGAAGTCATTTGCACTTGAGGTGGTAGCTTTATTTGCAACATGGCTTATAGAAATTCTGTTCTTTTTTTCCTCTTATACAAGCTTGGACAGCACGGACACCAATGAAGAAGATACCACTTCTTCTTCAGAGGAGGAGGAGAAGGAAGCTGAGGCTGCCAGTGAGGTGGAGACTAATGGACATCAGAAAGAAAGGGACTGGGAAGCAGCACCTCTCACACCTAAGATGAACTCCAGTAATGGCTCCCATCCTGAAGAAGAAGAAGTGGGGGAGGAGGAAACGAGCAACATCCTTCCAACCATCTACTTTTCCCACACTGCAGAGTTAAAAAAGGTTAGATTAGTGCTGATTTTAAGTATGTTGTTGTCTTGCATATGTAAAATGTTGATAAAGGATTGTGAAATAAGATCTGTAAACAAACGACAGACACTTTATCAGCTTTGTGGCTGCAAATAGCATTCTAGTCGTTTATATTCTTGAACTGTTTGGCATGTAAGAGCATTTGAATGATGTAGGCTAGCAACAGGATGTTTATTGGTAAAACCGCTGCAGGTGCGTGTGAAAAAAATAACGGAGCACCAACCTCTGAAGCTCCTCTGCTTCTTCAGACCGGGTTTCAGCAGCACCCTGAACAACTGTTCCACGTACGTTCAAAAATATGTTAGGTCCGAGGCGATCATGAAGCTTCAGCTCCTACCCCATGAAGCTGTACATTTCTAGATTCCTTCTGGTTTGGTATCCACTGTATCCATAAGCAAATGAGCTGTTCTTGCAAACTGTCATCTTCGCTTGACAGGGAAGCTGAGAAGTTAGCGAGTTTTTATGAACCTCTTCATTTATTTCCATCACTTTTGGTGTGCATTACTGTGTGTTTAAATCACAACATTTGTCGTTTCCTATTGTTATTTTGCATTGCATACCATGCTCAAAGGTCTTTAGAAACACGTTGTTACATTATTTATTCGAGCTGCTCTCTCAACATAACTGATGCGTGCAACTCTGCAAGCTCTTCCAACAAATGCTCTTATTTAATTTAGCATTCAAAAATATATATCAGTGTACTATGTTTCCCATGTTATTATCTCACATCATGACATGCATGACTGCAGCTTATATTCAGCCTCGTAAGTTTTAATTAAATTATAAAGCAATTACACAAGATTAGCATTTACGGACATAAAACATTGTTAACGTTGTCACCAATTAACTCGAAATATAATTAGGAATTATCTAATTTGAATTGTATCTAAAATATATTGATAACCACTGGTGAATGTTTCTCCATGATCATTTTTATCCATCAAAAATTTGTGAAGGTCCGGATCAACATCGGAAAGAATACGACTCTGAAGTTCAGTGAAAGAAAGGAACAGAAAGAGCAAGCCAAACAGAAAAAGAAAAATGGCAAAAGTAACGGCCATTCAACTGAGAGCTTCAAGATCACAAGCCCTGCAGACATTTACAGGTAACACTCGGTGCTTTATCACTCTCAGAATATGTCCCAGAGTTGATACTCATGGTTCTTTTCCTCTGTGTTTCTTTGCAGGGTGTTTGTGGACTTGGTGAACGGAGAAAAAATTCCACGGAAGTCTATTTTGAAGTCACGCAGCCGTGAAAACAGCGTGTGCAGTGACACCAGCGAGAGCAGTGCGGCGGACTTTGAGGAGCGGCGTGTAGCTTTGGGACGCTCGTGGAGCCATGATGACACCACACACAGCGACACCAGTGATGGGATCCCAGAGGAGGACAGTCCCACAGGAGCCAGTCCACACACCAACGGACGCTTCGAGGTAACGGCATTTCACTCAATGTAAAAATAACTCAATGTAATATAGTTTCAATGGCACGAAATATAAATTAAGAACCTGACAGCAGCGCAGATACATCACAATTTTTTTTAACAAGAACAAGTTTACTTGCATGTCAAGAAAATAAAAAAGTTGATAAGAATCCTAATAATAAGACAAACATCATTTGGGGGAAAAAAACTAACAACTTAAAAACAAGGAAACCAATGAGAGAAACTGTTACTAGATATAAGCATGTTGTAAATTGCATATACAAGTATAAATATAAAGACTACAACACAAACTATTTCAGAGCCATCAACTTTTCATTGAGTATTTTTTTATTTAGATAAAAACATAAAGAAATTTGTACTATTCAACGAGCAAAACCAATAATTACTTGATATTGTTTTTGAAGAAACTCAACCTTGAATGAACCACTTGAGGCCGTATTGACTAAACTAAGGATAATGTTTTGATTTAAAGCTGGATGTTTTTTGGTTTTCTGGAAATGTTTCACATAAATTCATTAGTTGAACAATCACAGAAGGATTTTAGATTAGTTTAAAAAAAAGTGTTGTAGCTGTTTGCTTTTTAACAGAGTGTTTCTAGAATACCTCAAAATAACATTCAACAGATGTCATCAAAATAATGCAAATTGATTAAGTTAAACAATAAATATTTGACCTCCCATAAAAGCTGCCCGGTGCATCTTTTCGGTAGCAATTAAGGATCACAGTAGCACCCCTCTAGATTAAAAATAAGTCAGTTCATTTTAGTCAGTAGCTCCGTATCCTGCTGTTAGAGACTCACTGAGTAATATCTTGACATTTCCCTCATGACAAACTCTTATTCCTTAAAACGTGTCTGTGTTCCAGGCGTTTACTGGCACCGTTGTTGAAAAGGATCCTCTACCATGTTCCATCCCTCACCTGACCATTGCAGCTCCTGCTCTCCCCACAATCCCTGAGAGGAAGCTGGAAGAGTTGGGACCAGAAACACCTCAGGAACTTCCCAAGAGGATATCCAAGTTCAAAGCAAATCGGTTGCATCAGAAATGATTGTGAAGGTAATGCGAGTTTAGTTTCTGTACAATAGACTATGTCCCTCTTCTACCAGCTTCCTTCATGCTATTTCTTAATGGTTAAATCTCATGTTTTACCGTCTGGTGGATGTTTTTTTACTGTATAACAGCATTGGGTGAGCAACATGGTTTCTCCAAAAATAGCTTCTGTTTTAACAATGAACAAACATCAACTTTGGGTAGTTTTGTGCGCGTTTACATTCATTACTAAAATATGAAAAACTAATCAAATTCTTTGAACACAAAAATGATGGTAATTGTATGGTATACTAACATGTTTTTTAGCAAAGCTTTGATTTCATTCGGATACTTTGTGCTACTTTGCTTTAAAAATAAAACTTTGTTAACTTGGAAAGCATTTGTAGCTGTTCTGATCGCACGGTCCTTTAAAACCTGGTATCGTTGAGTCTGCTTCACTGCTTTGGACATTGCTTTTGTATCGTTTACAGTCTCTGCTTTGTTAGTGGCCTCTGTACATCAGCCTGGAAGATGTTTTTTGAAGAAAAATAAATAAAGGACTATGCAAAGACTTATAGTTGTCATGGACATGATGTGTTAAAAGTTCAGCACGACGCATTATGGTTTGGTTCATTTTAGCCTTTAGAGGGCGCTAAAGACTTGTATTAGTCATCCTTCAGAATCTGGAAAACCTGCTTGATGATGGACAAAAACAATCATTTGGAGTATAATTTAAAAAAGTTAAATAGCCTTGATAAAAAAGTAAGTTTCAGCCTTTTATGGGTTAAGTCCAGAATCTCAGATCTAAATAAATAAGTATTCCTTTTTCTTTTTTTTGTTGGTTTTCAAAGGTTGTTGGACCACACTGGGACACTCCATTGAATAGCTCAACCCTCAAACTCCCTAAAGTTCTCTGTCAAAGAGGGTCTGGGTGCTCATGAGGCCTAAAGTTCTCTGTCAAAGAGGGTCTGGGTGCTCATGAGGCCTAAAGTTCTCTGTCAAAGAGGGTCTGAGTGCTCATGAGGCCTAAAGTTCTCTGTCAAAGAGGGTCTGAGTGCTCATGAGGCCTAAAGTTCTCTGTCAAAGAGGGTCTGGGTGCTCATGAGGCCTAAAGTTCTCTGTCAAAGAGGGTCTGGGTGCTCATGAGGCCTAAAGTTCTCTGTCAAAGAGGGTCTGGGTGCTCATGAGGCCTAAAGTTCTCTGTCAAAGAGGGTTTGGGTGCTCATGAGGCCTAAAGTTCTGTCAAAGAGGGTCTGGGTGCTCATGAGGCCTAAAGTTCTCTGTCAAAGAGGGTCTGGGTGCTCATGAGGCCTAAAGTTCTGTCAAAGAGGGTCTGGGTGCTCATGAGGCCTAAAGTTCTCTGTCAAAGAGGGTCTGGGTGCTCATGAGGCCTAAAGTTCTCTGTCAAAGAGGGTCTGGGTGCTCATGAGGCCTAAAGTTCTCTGTCAAAGAGGGTCTGGGTGCTCATGAGGCCTAAAGTTCTCTGTCAAAGAGGGTCTGGGTGCTCATGAGGCCTAAAGTTCTCTGTCAAAGAGGGTCTGTGTGCTCATGAGGCCTAAAGTTCTCTGTCAAAGAGGGTCTGGGTGCTCATGAGGCCTAAAGTTCTCTGTCAAAGAGGGTCTGGGTGCTCATGAGGCCTAAAGTTCTGTCAAAGAGGGTCTGGGTACTCATGAGGCCTAAAGTTCTCTGTCAAAGAGGGTCTGGGTGCTCATGAGGCCTAAAGTTCTGTCAAAGAGGGTCTGGGTGCTCATGAGGCCTAAAGTTCTCTGTCAAAGAGGGTCTGGGTGCTCATGAGACCTAAAGTTCTCTGTCAAAGAGGGTCTGGGTGCTCATGAGGCCTAAGGTTCTCTGTCAAAGAGGGTCTGGGTGCTCATGAGGCCTAAAGTTCTCTGTCAAAGAGGGTCTGGGTGCTCATGAGGCCTAAAGTTCTCTGTCAAAGAGGGTCTGGGTGCTCATGAGGCCTAAAGTTCTGTCAAAGAGGGTCTGGGTGCTCATGAGGCCTAAAGTTCTCTGTCAAAGAGGGTCTGGGTGCTCATGAGACCTAAAGTTCTCTGTCAAAGAGGGTCTGGGTGCTCATGAGGCCTAAGGTTCTCTGTCAAAGAGGGTCTGGGTGCTCATGAGGCCTAAAGTTCTCTGTCAAAGAGGGTCTGGGTGCTCATGAGGCCTAAAGTTCTCTGTCAAAGAGGGTCTGGGTGCTCATGAGGCCTAAAGTTCTCTGTCAAAGAGGGTCTGAGTGCTCATGAGGCCTAAAGTTCTCTGTCAAAGAGGGTCTGGGTGCTCATGAGGCCTAAAGTTCTCTGTCAAAGAGGGTCTGGGTGCTCATGAGGCCTAAAGTTCTCTGTCAAAGAGGGTCTGGGTGCTCATGAGGCCTAAAGTTCTCTGTCAAAGAGGGTTTGGGTGCTCATGAGGCCTAAAGTTCTGTCAAAGAGGGTCTGGGTGCTCATGAGGCCTAAAGTTCTCTGTCAAAGAGGGTCTGGGTGCTCATGAGGCCTAAAGTTCTGTCAAAGAGGGTCTGGGTGCTCATGAGGCCTAAAGTTCTCTGTCAAAGAGGGTCTGGGTGCTCATGAGGCCTAAAGTTCTCTGTCAAAGAGGGTCTGGGTGCTCATGAGGCCTAAAGTTCTCTGTCAAAGAGGGTCTGGGTGCTCATGAGGCCTAAAGTTCTCTGTCAAAGAGGGTCTGGGTGCTCATGAGGCCTAAAGTTCTCTGTCAAAGAGGGTCTGTGTGCTCATGAGGCCTAAAGTTCTCTGTCAAAGAGGGTCTGGGTGCTCATGAGGCCTAAAGTTCTCTGTCAAAGAGGGTCTGGGTGCTCATGAGGCCTAAAGTTCTGTCAAAGAGGGTCTGGGTACTCATGAGGCCTAAAGTTCTCTGTCAAAGAGGGTCTGGGTGCTCATGAGGCCTAAAGTTCTGTCAAAGAGGGTCTGGGTGCTCATGAGGCCTAAAGTTCTCTGTCAAAGAGGGTCTGGGTGCTCATGAGACCTAAAGTTCTCTGTCAAAGAGGGTCTGGGTGCTCATGAGGCCTAAGGTTCTCTGTCAAAGAGGGTCTGGGTGCTCATGAGGCCTAAAGTTCTCTGTCAAAGAGGGTCTGGGTGCTCATGAGGCCTAAAGTTCTCTGTCAAAGAGGGTCTGGGTGCTCATGAGGCCTAAAGTTCTGTCAAAGAGGGTCTGGGTGCTCATGAGGCCTAAAGTT
This sequence comes from Danionella dracula, assembly GCA_900490495.1. Taxonomy (NCBI): domain Eukaryota; kingdom Metazoa; phylum Chordata; class Actinopteri; order Cypriniformes; family Danionidae; genus Danionella; species Danionella dracula. The sequence goes on from UELW01000056.1 coordinate 5,654,922, forward strand.
CTCTGTCAAAGAGGGTCTGGGTGCTCATGAGACCTAAAGTTCTCTGTCAAAGAGGGTCTGGGTGCTCATGAGGCCTAAGGTTCTCTGTCAAAGAGGGTCTGGGTGCTCATGAGGCCTAAAGTTCTCTGTCAAAGAGGGTCTGGGTGCTCATGAGGCCTAAAGTTCTCTGTCAAAGAGGGTCTGGGTGCTCATGAGGCCTAAAGTTCTCTGTCAAAGAGGGTCTGGGTGCTCATGAGGCCTAAAGTTCTCTGTCAAAGAGGGTCTGGGTGCTCATGAGGCCTAAAGTTCTCTGTCAAAGAGGGTCTGTGTGCTCATGAGGCCTAAAGTTCTCTGTCAAAGAGGGTCTGGGTGCTCATGAGGCCTAAAGTTCTCTGTCAAAGAGGGTCTGGGTGCTCATGAGGCCTAAAGTTCTCTGTCAAAGAGGGTCTGGGTGCTCATGAGGCCTAAAGTTCTCTGTCAAAGAGGGTCTGGGTGCTCATGAGGCCTAAAGTTCTCTGTCAAAGAGGGTCTGTGTGCTCATGAGGCCTAAAGTTCTCTGTCAAAGAGGGTCTGGGTGCTCATGAGGCCTAAAGTTCTCTGTCAAAGAGGGTCTGGGTGCTCATGAGGCCTAAAGTTCTGTCAAAGAGGGTCTGGGTACTCATGAGGCCTAAAGTTCTCTGTCAAAGAGGGTCTGGGTGCTCATGAGGCCTAAAGTTCTCTGTCAAAGAGGGTCTGGGTGCTCATGAGGCCTAAAGTTCTCTGTCAAAGAGGGTCTGGGTGCTCATGAGGCCTAAAGTTCTCTGTCAAAGAGGGTCTGGGTGCTCATGAGGCCTAAAGTTCTCTGTCAAAGAGGGTCTGGGTGCTCATGAGGCCTAAAGTTCTCTGTCAAAGAGGGTCTGGGTGCTCATGAGGCCTAAAGTTCTCTGTCAAAGAGGGTCTGGGTGCTCATGAGGCCTAAAGTTCTCTGTCAAAGAGGGTCTGGGTGCTCATGAGGCCTAAGGTTCTCTGTCAAAGAGGGTCTGGGTGCTCATGAGGCCTAAAGTTCTCTGTCAAAGAGGGTCTGGGTGCTCATGAGGCCTAAAGTTCTGTCAAAGAGGGTCTGGGTGCTCATGAGGCCTAAAGTTCTCTGTCAAAGAGGGTCTGGGTGCTCATGAGGCCTAAAGTTCTCTGTCAAAGAGGGTCTGGGTGCTCATGAGGCCTAAAGTTCTCTGTAAAAGAGGGTCTGGGTGCTCAAGAGGCCTAAAGTTCTCTGTCAAAGAGGGTCTGGGTGCTCATGAGGCCTAAGGTTCTCTGTCAAAGAGGGTCTGGGTGCTCATGAGGCCTAAAGTTCTCTGTCAAAGAGGGTCTGGGGGCTCATGAGGCCTAAAGTTCTCTGTCAAAGAGGGTCTGGGTGCTCATGAGGCGTAAAGTTCTGTCAAAGAGGGTCTGGGTGCTCATGAGGCCTAAAGTTCTCTGTCAAAGAGGGTCTGAGTGCTCATGAGGCCTAAAGTTCTCTGTCAAAGAGGGTCTGGGTGCTCATGAGGCCTAAAGTTCTCTGTCAAATAGGGTCTGGGTGCTCATGAGGCCTAAAGTTCTCTGTCAAAGAGGGTCTGGGTGCTCATGAGGCCTAAAGTTCTCTGTCAAAGAGGGTCTGGGTGCTCATGAGGCCTAAAGTTCTCTGTCAAAGAGGGTCTGGGTGCTCATGAGGCCTAAAGTTCTCTGTCAAAGAGGGTCTGGGTGCTCATGAGGCCTAAAGTTCTCTGTCAAAGAGGGTCTGGGTGCTCAAGACGCCTAAAGTTCTCTGTCAAAGAGGGTCTGGGTGCTCATGAGGCCTAAAGTTCTCTGTCAAAGAGGGTCTGGGTGCTCATGAGGCCTAAAGTTCTCTGTCAAAGAGGGTCTGGGTGCTCATGAGGCCTAAAGTTCTCTGTCAAAGAGGGTCTGGTGGCTCATGAGGCCTAAAGTTGATGTTCAGATACTGTACATGTTGGTTTTGGTTTCCTCGTGTACCCTCAATAGTCAGATTTCAAGACTAAGGCAAATGTGAAAACTTCCCATAAATAGATCTCCAGATTCTTTGACTTACTTGTATACATTTAGACATTTTTACTGTTTAATAATAAGTATTATTATTACATTTAATTTAATTTTAGTTTTTCTTGACTCTCAAGGTCAGAGTACAGCAAATAACCAAGTGTAGCGCACCAAAAGAAGCAGAAACAAACCATACAATCAAAACCAAATAAACAGTCAGTATAATTAAACAAATTCAATTTATGTAACACTTTTCCAGACGCTCAAAGGCGCTTCACAACTGTAGAAAGAACAGGGAACTGTTCTTTCAGTCCACATTCTGTCTCTGGTGGTGAGAGAGCACCTCAGCTGCTCTGGGGCAAATCCATTACCAGGAGTTTCCAGATTCTGGTTTTTGTTGGTGTTTAGATTTCTTTTGATGTATTTTCTATTAAATACATTCTTTAGATTTTCTTGTGTTTATACAGCAATTATGTAGGCTTGTTGTTGAAATGTGCTGAATAATTAAAATGTACTTCCATTAAAAACAGCAGTTCTTTCACATCTAGCAGGGGTTCCGAATCATTTCAGCTTATTAGCACAACAGATGTTTGAGTGTCAAGTAATAGTAGATATTAAAAACTTTTCAGTTGTATTGTGCGTGGTTTTGAAACATGTATCCTTGAAAGTATCTGTAGATCTAGAAAACAAGTAATATAGTTTTTACATTTTATGTGTGTGTGTGTGTAAGGGGGGGATGTTCTGTGCGTGCGTGTGTGTGCTTTGCTTGATACCTTTTATTGGGGTCATATAAAAAAAAACATAATACATATAAAAGAGTAAATACATGTGTTGAACTGTAGAAATACAACACAATTTAAACTTCCATTTTTTTAAAACATATTTATGTATTTAAGTATGTATTCATTAATTGTTTTATTCATTCCTTTTCATGCATTTATTTCTACTTTTATATACTATTTATTGGTGTATATTTGTCTTTGTTTAGTTTTTGTTTAATTGTACAGCTTATGTATCTTTCGAGGCAGATGTCGCAAACTTACTTTATACTGAAAGAAAGCGGAGATGCATTTCATTCAAATTTTTTAATCTCCAAAAAGAGCAGGTGCTGTTTACCCATTTATGCTATTCATGTTAGTAGAATTTTAAGCGCCAAAGACCAAGTGCATCTGTGAGCTTCTTTATACCATTCTCGGGTTAAACTCAATGATTGTGTATGAGCGTGTATTCCATCCATCAACTCCTTGGTTTGCACAGGTTTCACTTTCATGACGTTGAGTGCAGACGTATCTGTCAACACATTGATGTCCGAACGTGAACGGTTTCTGAGTCAGCATCACTCAAACACTCCACCGTCTATTTAATTAATTTCTGTCGAGAAAAGAGATTGATCTAATATCTTTTGAGAGTTTTAACTTGGCAAACTTTGTTTTAGAAATGTTACTTCAAAAGGCAAACAGGAGTGGAGAAAATAAAGTGTGTAACATGGCTCTTAGGTTGAGAAAACTCTAGTTTGAGTTTAAAACTTGAAAGTGCTTTGTGTGTCCAGGGTTTGGCTTTCACACGAATAAAATTCTTCTTTAAAGAAACGAATGGTCCTTGGATTTCTGCTTAATTATGTGTGTTCAATTTTAACACTGTTGTTGGTGGCGCACACTTCATAATCTTAACATTTGTTATCCATGGTCAGTCAAGCAGCTGCTCTTAGGATTTTGAGTTCTCATCTGTCTTCTAAGAATCGCTGAAAACTGCTGGAAGAGCCGTGAGTGAAGAACAGCACTGTGTTTTGCTCTGTGGAATGAATATGATTTGCCTTTTCCTCTCTATGATCTGTGCAGCATCTAATCACAACAGAGTGGGAGATGTGCACAGATTTGGGTCACACAAACAAGCTAAATGTTCGTTTGTGGTTTGTTGGGTAACCAAGCAAAATAGATGCATTTCAAAACATTTAAATTTGTGTTTGTTTTGAATGTGTGTTAACATTTAGCTGGAGAATCCCAAAACCAAAGTATGAACCTTTCAAAATTATATTTAACTTAAAAGTTAACATTTTCTGACACGGTATGCATAAAGTCAAAGTCAGACATTAAAATGTTTTAAAAGTGCAGTGTGTACTAGTTGGACCAAAAGTAATCAGAAAATGTTATTTATGTGTTGGGACATTAAGCTATTAACATTGACATTAATCTATGTTCAGTCCTAGTACTGGTATTGGTGAAGTATTGGTCTTTAAAAATGTATTTCCTCCCTCGGGCTGTCCAATCGCAGATGCATAAATCAGGTTGCCAGATTGTGCTAATCCACTCATCTTTGTTGTAACAGTTTGCAAGTAGATAAGATTTTTCCCCCAAATGAACGTTCATTCTAATGAATCGTTCTTTGAGATGAACTAGAGTCAAAAGAACCAAGCACCAAGTTGAATGAAATTTCCCATCACCACTCAGGAGAAAACAGCCACACGCCGGCTGTTATATAGTTTTGCGGGCTTTGTGGAACAACTTCAAGCTTCTGAATGTTTATATTCTTATATTTCTCGACTTTCACGTTGTTCTTAGGCACGGGTTCCTGTTGTGAGATGGAAGCGGCAGTGTGTATATTGAGGGCCATCCATCGGCCCCTCACGGTCCCCATCGCGTCATAAAAACAGTCAGATTCCATTGGTCCAAAAAACAATTCGATATGGCAGAGCTCAACTCTTTTTTGCTCTTACCAATCACTAGCACAGATGTGTGAATGCTGAAAATCCTAATAGTGATTGTTGAAATTGTATAAATTGAGAAAATGCTCATAAGTTTGACAAACTTTGGCAAATGCTCAAAAGTGCCAGTTAGAGGTTCAAACAATATATTTGGAGCATACTGTTTATTATGTAAAAGCTTTTATGCTATGATATAGATCTTAACATTTATTCTTAACGGTTCTAAAAAGTCTTATATTGGTTGTCATGAAACCTGCAGAAACCCTGTATAAAATGCATTTAGTCTCTGGGCATCTGTGTTGCTCAAACTGCCAGTGATGAGCATTGCACTAATAATGGCTTCTGGGCCCATCAGCTCTGTAACGTCCAGCTGCTCTCTCTTGCTGATCCACCATTTTAGAGGTCAGAGTCTCTCAAAGGTGTCTGAGCTCAGTCCCCATCAGACATGTCATCATTAGACCCAGCTCTCCCAAACCCTAATGCCTCAGAGTGGCCATTTCACCCATAATTGAAACATCTGAAACACTTCTCAGAGCAACCGCTATGAAAGGCAATTATGCACCAATTAGTAGTCTAGTTAACACATCTCATGGAGGCAGATGAGGAGGATCATCTTGTGCTCAAATGATAAACCTTCCCTGGATTTCAAAAGCAGATCTGTTTTTGTTGCCATCATTGTATTTTGATAGGAAATGTTTCACAGAATTACGTCAACGCTTCAGATCTGACTGAAAAAGGTCTACCATACAAGCATTTGATGGTGAAACCATAGATCACCAGGCCGCATGCTATCTCCCTCGTTTCCATGACGATGCTGCTGATTGACAGTTGCCCTGACAACTCCATTCAGCCACCACCTGCTAGCTGTCAATCAGCCCTGCCATCCTGGGGCTATTGACGGAGCTGTCAGCTTGTGTGAGATGTGCCTGTCAAAGCTGTGGTGGCAGGGAAACATCTTTTTTTGCTTTCCCATGAATTCTAATTTGGGTAGAGGACAACATAAACATTTAAATATAAAGACTATATACATTTTTTTTGATGATGGTGATAACACCTCGATAAACACCTGATGCTGGTCTACATGTCCCGAGTCTGTCCATATTGGAATGAATGCCTTTAGAAATGTTAAGTACTTACAAAGTATATTTTGTTAATGGAGTTAAATTGTTATGTTTCCCACAACTCGCTGATGTACGCTGCTAAAATCCAGCTCAGCAAACCCAATATTCCATAACACTTTCAGACCTGAAACATGTTCTGGGTGTCAGTAAAGCATCTCTCTTTACTACTTATATAATCAAATGAAAACCTCTTTTTTTCCCAGATGCTCTTTAGTTGGTCATGTTTTTTGTGGAAATCAGGTCTTTTGGAGAATTTATAAAAAAAATGTCCCGTTGAACAGTAAATGTATATAAAATATAATTGTTTAACTTTTTGTTTGGAGAACAGTACAGCCTCTTTTTTAGATTTCAAAATGCAGAGATTTTCTGCCTATATTTATGTGATATTAAGTGTAATTACAGTTGTTCAGATTGATTAGACGCCTGAACATTGGGTTATTATCACATGATTTTCAAATGATCAGAATAGGGGAAAAAATAAAGACAAATTTTTTTTTAACACTACAGTAACATTTGTAGGTTAATAATAATAACACACTCTTTAATACAATAAATAAATAACCTACATTTTTTACGTACATGTTTACATTTTGTTTGAGTTGTGGAATGAGCTGTCGCTGTTCATTTCATTATAGAATTTTGCACCAATGCTAAGCCAAAAATGTTCTCATTTTTTGTGATAGTGTGTTTTTGACTTAAATGTCATCTAATCTGACCTCTTAAAAATTCTTTGTATTTAAATTTTTTATAATTGCTTTATTGTTAGTTTGAGTTTGTACTTATTTCGTTTTAGTTAGATAGTTTATATTGTTATTTTTTTTCTTTTTATGCTTTATGATTTAATATGGCAACGAAAAAGAAATATGTGATTGTCTTCGTGAATGGATAATAAAACAGAACCTTGTGACAGCTTGAATGAGTTTTAGTTGTCTAAATAGAATGGTTTGAAATGTTTTAACGGTTGAATTAGTTTTTACATCGCGTGAAGCACACACACAGAGCACATATTGATTCTTCAGATATTTTCTTTTGACTTGCTTTAGAATCTAGTGTTTACTTTTCCTGATGTGTGCAAAGAGTACCAAATCAGCCAACATAAGTCTTGAAAACAAACTAATGAATTGTATTTTTTTCGTTTTGAATCACCTCTCACTCAAGTGGTTCAGAGAGGTTCTATTATTATCTAAAGCTAGGCTATCAGACTCTGCTTTTTGACCTTTTTCGAGAGTAAGTCAACTTAGAAAGGGTTGTCTTGGTTTCAAATGTCTACACCTCAAATGGCCTACACTCAAAACTCCTTAAGCCCATAATAATTTTAAGAACAGAAGATTATATTATATGATCGAATTATGTAATTTATTGGGGAAATAGTTTAAGTATGAATTAACAATAATAAACCAGTAATAGTTTTAAAATATTGCTGATGTTCTGAACACTGTCAGAACCTCTCTCTCACCTGACAGTTAACAGAGCGGGGCTTGCTGGATGATGCTGTAATCAAAGTTCTGTCACACCTGCCAATACACTGCTGTCAAAGCAACACTTCCTGTGAATGAGGATTGTGAGAGACAGAGGGGCGAGACAGGATTTTTTCAAAATAACTTTATGCACCCTGAATCCCAATGAAATGAGCTCATTTTCAAGCCATTAAACTGTGTTTTAACAGGGTTTTCTAATCAGAATAGTATAATGATTCTTAAAAAAAATAGTATTTCTGTTTCCTAATTACAAAGGGTGTCCAAATGCAATCTTTTAGCTTCTACACATAAAAAAAAATGACACAAGAGAGTGAGGCAAGGAGATTTAAACTCAGAGTCCTCACAACGACTAAATGTGTGTTCACACTAGGACTCGGTAAGGAATCGAATTTTGATCACAATATAAATTTTGAGCCTCAAATTTTGAGATCATAAAAACAATATAATCAAGATCAACGATTATTCCAGTTATTATTAACTTAGTAATAAACACATGCGCATTAAGTCACTGCTGAAGCTCATTTAGGCTGTTTATATAGCCACAGCATTCATTCTGAGATTTCGTCCTTCATTATTTCCCCGCAGCAGCAGATCGATGCATCTAGAACACCCAGTGTTCAGTTATAAACACAGTAATGTGTATAATAGCAGAGAGGATTGCTCCATACAGAAACAAGAGCATGCGCATCAATGTTTTCTCCAGTCTACGACATTTTATAATGTTATACCCTTGATTTTTCCTTCAAGATGTACACACTGGCTGAGATAAACTCTTCTTTTTGCATACACCAAGTTTGTGTCGCTCAAAAAGAATGACAGCAACACAATGCTGCACAAAACTGCCAGGCTAGCATTAGCATTAGCTGCCAATGTTGACATATGGTTCTGACATGACTTATCCCAAGCACTGTCAAAATAAAAGTCTATTTTATGTGAGGAATACTTTTTTGTGTTATAACATTATTATATATTATGTATATGTTGTGAAATTTTTATTCTTATTTAAAGTTGTTATAATTCATTTATGTGTCCATTCTTATTTACTTATCATTTAAAATGTTTTACAATGTATTAAACACCTTTAAGAACAAAATATTTTTTCACTTAAAAGCACATCATCTTGCATCATTAATAAGACCAAGTTTCTGTTAACATGACAATAGAGTGTGAAACTATATTATATTGTCTTTTTATATTTTTAGTATAGTATAGTATAGTATAATATTTTTTATTTATAGTATTTAGTATAGCTGTTAGTATTTCTAGTTTTCATAAATCCTACAAATTTTGCATATTTTTAGTCTTCTCTGAGCTCATGTTGTCAAGTAATAACTTAAAATCTCTATTATATGAGAGAAAACGAGAAAACAAAGGAGAACATCTTCAAAATGTAAATGTTATATATACACTACAGCCTGTCTGAATTCTTGATTCTGATTGGCTGCCAGTTGTATATTTTTTGATAAACCACATTCAGTGTCTGCGCTGTCAAATCACTGTATGTATGCTTATGCGACTTTAGGAATTTTGATCAGTTCATTCGAGCTCATAAGACAGGCATGTTAACAGAACAAACCATCAGAACAGCGTTTAGATATCACATGTTTGTCCCGGATCTCTTTTAAATACCACAGATTTTTATAACCGAACTGTTAAGAAGCTGCATTCAGACTCGTCTCATTATTCATGACTGGAGCACATTCAGATTAGTGTTACCTTAACTTACATGACTAACGTTAAGGTAAACTTTTTTTGTCTTTGTCAGGAGCGAGAAGCAGTGAAACACACACAAATAACAACCGTTCCGTTTCATTTCTGTGATGTGCTGCAGAGCGAACATTAATAATATCTTTAATATTTTAATGTTGCCCAAAGATAATAAAAACAGCATACTCCACATCAAACATTAAGACATCACTGGATCAAAATGTAAACGCACTACTTTTTCTCTGAATTCAAAACGAGATTCACAATAAAACCTTCCATTTCCATTCATTTATTGCAGCTCAAATATTAATAATAACTTAAATATGCCAGTCTTGGCAAATACAGTGGTATAAACGCGGTATACAATGGCTAGGGGATATATATTGATTTTTAAACCACTTTGTGTCATGCAGAGTCTATTTTTAAACTCAGAAGCCAATACCCCTATTTTTTACTTAAATTATAACAGAAAAAGAATCAAACAACATTTACACCTCAAAATTGCCATTGGTAAATTTCGTCTCCTCCAAAAAAACCCTCTCAAAAAGCTATCAATCACATTTGTAAATAATTGCATGTCTAGTTTGCTAAACAGAGAAGCAAACGTAATATCTGTCTAACGGCTAAAATACAAATCCAAATTGACAGGAAAATAAGATCTTAATTTTGTTTTTACACTTGCACTCAAGTCACGTCAACCACTTTGAGGAGAACATGAGGATTCAATCAAACAGCCTATTAAAGTTTGCTCAGAAAATTGACGCCTGGAATTTAATGACTGTCTTGTGTTTTGTTATACATCACATTTGAAATCCCATGACTGGGTGAGCGCGGATGAGGAAGGTTCCATTAAACCTGTCTGGGTGAGACATCCACCGTTTTAAAGAGTTTACAATATCCTAGCCATCTTTCAAAGCCTATCATCGCCTTCAGATTAAAGCTGACGCTGATGTCTGCCAGCTCGCATTAATCAGAAGAGTGTCACAATGGCTTTTGCAACACTTACAAGTCAATGCTAATGATGTCTGCATTTCTCGTTTCCTCTGCAGAGGATTATTCATCATGATGCATGATATTTGCTGTCCAGTTGTTGTCTAATCCATCAAACAGTGTAGCTTCATGCGCCTTTTGTTTTTTCTAACGCACGATTGGCTGAAACAAAAGAGATTTGATTCTGTCATGCACATGTCCAGTGAGTGGAAGCTCACGTCTGCTGTGCCTCTATATGGAGTGGAATTGGACAGGACAGGCACGTCCTTGACAAGTTCACCTGTCACTGGGTCAAGCCAGATCACATCCGCAAGTCAAGCATCTTGTGCTTGGTGCTTGTTTTCATTTCAGAAGACACTTGCTCTTGTTACACGCTGTCAGGTATAAAGCAGCAAAGTGTTAAAGGTACTAAATGCATGGTATTCTAAACTAAGTGTCTGAAATTTACTTGCAAAGTTTCCTGTGAAATGTCACCATCTTAATCATGGTTTGTGTGACTCAATGTCAAGTTGCAATCAGGTGCCCAGCTGGTTAAGCATCTTAGTTCCTATATCCTATCGTTCCCATCACATGTCAAACTGGACACCAGTTTCAGATGAGGTCCCTCAAGGCTCAATTCTTACACCTCTTTTGTTCAGCCTGTACATGCTATTACTGAGTCAAATAATGAGAAGATACCTATAGGTCACGATTCTGGTGTGACAGTACAAGGTCGGACAAATACGTGTGGTTAAGGGTGTTTATTGCACACCAGAGTAGGTTACATCCAACAAAAACACACAACAGGGATAAGCAGATCACTGACACTGGTAGTAGAAGATGGGGGCGACAGAGGGGTAGCTTCATCCAGGAAAAAACCTGTTCTTCAGGTGTCCTCGTGGAGAGCAAGAAGGGCAATGCTAATGCTGGTAAGATGGGGTTAAGCCAGAGGTTTGTAAGCAAGAACTGAAGGGACCAGACTGAAGTTGGTGACAAATTAGAAGTGCTTGCTAGGATCACAACAGAGCTAGGGTTTCTGGGCCACTTGGAATCCACCACGAGGAGCAAGAGAAACCTGAAGGCAGCTTCTCCCCACACGATGCGGTGCCAACGTGTTGAACAGAAGTTAAAACGTTAGAACGTTAAAAAGTTAGAACGGAAGTTAGGATGATGAGTGACGATTCCAAGAATGCTTCACACTAACAGGTCTGACTGTTCAGATAGCTTGTTAACAGGTAAAGTTGAGAAAGGAGCTCAGGAAGTGTAGAGAGGTGTATGTATGGCAGGAAAGGAAGTTATAAGGAAGTGACTTCGACCAAGGACAGGAAGACGAGGGAAATTAAGTTCTTTTACACCAGAGAACCTAGTGCTGATTTAATAGAATAGCGAGTTGCAGGTTTGCCGGTGAGGAAACTTAAAGATTTTAGATCATGTGTTCATTGTTTGTGAAGAGACTTAGGAAGATGTGACAAGTACTACGTAACCATTTCCCAGAAATGGATTTTGAAGCAGCTCAGAGTTATCACTGCTGTTTTCCCCTACCTGAATGGTTCTGAATGCTCATTACACTTAAAAAAATAATACAGGTTATCATTTATTGTAGCCATCATGTCCTAATAATTTCTGCTAGCATAAAATAACTGGTGTAAGATACTGTTTTTCAGTCCTATAGCATTAGCCCGCCTAAACGTCATACCAGTGTATTGATCTCCAACTTTATAGAAAGTTGTCTTTTTACATTTTTTTTTACTTGAAAATGTAACAAATTTGGTGAACACAGAAGGTGAAAGCAGTTTGACTGGGTTTGAGCCCGAGAAAACACGAAGATTACCTCTTACATCTTTTTTTAACATAATGTTAGAACAGTTGTTGCTTTTTTTAATATGTGTATATAGATAAATATATCATTCATTTTAGTGTTTTTAATTATATCCATACTGTTACGATCTATTTTAAAATCTAGGGGTAGACCATAACAGAACTATGGTTCGGTGAGGGTTTGAGGGCAACTGCTGGACCATCTCAAGCTCGCACACCCAGAGAGAAAAAACAACAACTACCAAACAACTTCTAAATCAACATATTTATCTTACAAAAATATAACAAACACAACAAGCAAACCAGAATCAAGAAAATGGGCCTTTCTAATCAGAAGGGGGTAAATGCCAAAATAACAATGTAATGAACAGACTCCTTTCAGCACCCAATATAAATGAGAAAAAAGACAATAAAAAACTCATTAACTCCTTCTGCTAACAAACAAAAGTAACAATAAGAAAAACAAAGGATACAAAGTCAAAATGCCACCTCTTTCCTACTTAACCCAACAGAAAGAACAAATCCTAAATGCTAATAGACAACAAGAAAAGTAACTTACATAGCTAAGACAACAAATTGCAGTAAATATACAATAAAAAAGAGGATACTGGAAAGACATATGAGAACAGCAGTCTTTGCCCTCTTACCAACACACAACACCATAGACTGGGAAGACTTGCTTTTTATAAGGCCTCAGGTGGATCAAAATAACTGTGGAGAAATACAGACACACAAAATCAGACGTTATTGAATGGGTTTTTTGTATCAGGAGCAAGTACAACAGCTAGTACTTTAACAACGTAGATGCCGCCGGCGACAGAATAGTGACTTGCACACTTCAAGCTACCGTAACTCTGGTTATTTTCATACTATTGAAAAAATCTCAACAGATTCTGAAAGCTGAGAAATGGTTCTTTTGACTGTTATTACAATAATTACGGTAATGACTACATTGCTTGTGTTTCAGGGACAGGAAGTTTGATTACGTGTGAATGAAAACAGTGTTTTAGAGGCGATTTCATTTTAAATATTATATTTTTATTGTATATAATAGTATAGGCATTGTTTTCATTGTAGTTATGGGTTTATTCATGCTAGATTGTACCGTTTTTTATACCGTGTTTGCATCTATGATTTTGCAGCGTTCGCGTAAAAGTGTGTCTTTTCTTCATATTTTCCTTCTCCTTCTTCCGACGTTTTATGGCAGACTTGGTGTTAGATTTCAGAGCCAAAACACTTGTTATTGGTGGAGAAAGATGTCAAGATGATCTTGACATCAAAGTTGCTTTTGTTAGTGAGTTTTTGTTCAAAGATTGTGAGGAGGACGCCTCTGGAAGGTTTGTGGAAGAGGATAAGCAACAGCAGCAGCAGGCAGGGGTCGTGTCACCATCTCAACCTCCGTAAGTGATACAGTTATGTTTTTCAATATATATAGTGTTATTTTTCTAATTTACATTATATAATATTGCTTTATTACTGCTCATGGTGATGAATTCAACAACATATTGCTTCATTCATTATTCTTATTTCATCTAATCATTATATTTTTTTATTTGATCTTTTGCTAATTTTTGTGTAGAAACACAAGTTTTTTTGACAAATCTTAACTAATCTTATGTAATGTCTTTATATTTCTAGAGATTCTTCTGATGAAGGGGAATCCTCCTGTGATTTGGGGATTTTGTCTGTGGCAGTGGTTTATTTATTATTGAAATATAAATATATAAAAATAAAAAAACTTGTGAAATGGACACCGAAAGCCCTATTCAAACAAAACGTTTTGAGTTGACGTAAAACAATTTGAGGTTCATTTTTGTAATTTCAAAAGTCTTGTTGCTCTACATGGCTCTGTTTGTAAAGAGAAACTTGATGAAAATTCAAATACGTTTTTTTGTACTTTTCTTGTTATTACACACTGTTCTGCGCTTTTATAACATAATAATAACCCATAATTGTCAGATTTTGAAATTTTACTTAATCTGAAAAGGAAAACTGGCAAAAAAAAAATCATAAAACAACATTTTATGACACAATTATTAAAAACAAGACAAGAATACCAGGAGAACTGTTATATTTACAGTATCATTATAGGTGTCACAGAGGCTAACCTCGGCACTCCCTCCTCTGACCACCAGAGGGCACTAACTCCTGCTCCTCCATCTACACCACACTACATTCCCCATACACCTATGGGGCGCCTTGATTACACACCCAGCTGAAGGACATTAGAACCACTACTTATACAGACTGATTCCCATCGCTCAGTGCGAAGTCTTGTTTGTATTTCTACTGCAATTCCGAGCGTTTACCCTGTTTGTGTGCCTGCCTGTTGTGACCCTGCCTGTTTTCCGTTTATGATCCCAGCCGCCTGCCCGTTGGACTACTCTCGCTGATCTCCGTTACTGCCTGTTTGCTGCCTGCCCTGACTAACCGCCTGCTTCTGGATTACGTTGTTAATAAAAGCCTGCAAATGGATCCCAACCCGAGTGATGTTTCGTTAAACCATGCCAGAAAAAGTGTCCCATGATACAAATGAAAAGTGTTGGTGATTCCTAAATGTCATGACAGAACATTCTCATGGGGCAACCGAAGCACATGAGAACGATGCCCAGTAGGTAACAGAATTTGGCGAACCTCTTGCCACTTTTCACTACAGTGCAAGGGTTTACATTTTCACATCATTATTCCATGTTCCAAAAAATAGGTTTGTCCTAGCATTGGGTGCTTGAAAGATGTCGACAGCAGCATCTCTACAAGAAGCCAAGGAAGGATCCGCCTGTTGTGACACGATAAGCTTTTATTTTCCTAATTTAGGAATAAGTTCAATCACAGCGGGCTCAAGGTCGTCCACTAAAACCTTAGGCTCAGCTTCTGCCATTTTCAAAGAGGAATCAAATACCATGAAGGAGTAAATGGCAAAATAGAAAACAAAACAATCTAATTAACTGACTCCTGTCAACTCTCTATATAAACTAGAAAAAAAGAGAATTAAAAAAGCCCAAGCCAGGATCCATTTAGTGCCAGAGACCAATCATTGAGCGCAGGTGGAACAAAATAACTGAGGATAAGCACCGACACACAAAATCAGCTTTGAAAGAATCAGACAATAATGGAACGTGTTTTTAGCTCAGGATGTAACAGTACGCTATTGGGAACAATGCAGATCAATTTTAAAGGGATCTACATTGTTATATGCTGCTTTTTTATGTAAAGTTCCGTGAACACAATTTCGGGAGGAGCGATCAGATAATTAGCGAAAAATCTACAGGTGTTTCCAATCCCTCTGCTCGCTCAAGAGATAAAACCGTAACCACTCCACTTCCAATTCGACGATGAAATGTGAAATTCGCTCCGCCACCCCTGTCTCCACATCTCATGGGGGGGGGGTTCTCGGGCCCGGATCGCTTCTCGCCTCGAGGCCCTCCCGTGGACAGCTCGCCCAGTATGCTTATCTTAATCTCGCCACATACGCTTGCATTTTCTGGGCTAATTCTATGTAAGCGAACTCGTGAAATTAAATTTATATGAAACGTTTTATGGGCAAAAATATTTTATTTTTTCCCAGCAATGGGTTGCGGCTGTAAGGGCATGCGCTGCATAAAACATATGCCATAGAGTTGGTGGTTCATTCCGCTGTGGCGACCCCGAAAGGGAAGAAAGCCGACATGAAGATGAATGAAAAATATTTTATTTTACGTGTCCCATCAGGCTTGTACATCAACAATGCTCATGGTCTGCTAAAATAAGTAATGAATGGAAAATAAGAGTTTAAATGATTCATAAAAACGATTAGTTATGTTAAAGCTTTTAACAAAGGCATATAGGTGTTTAATTAAGAAACGTATTAAGAATTGCCCTTTACACATTTAGGGAAGATTTGTATTAAGAAAAACCAATTGCCTCATCTTTGAAGGGTTGATCCTGCTTCTTCGTTCTGAGATGATCAGTCCAGTTTTTGAGGAGATAGTCTCTGAGATCCTCTCACACATACTATAATAAAACACCTTCCCAAGGTATTTAAATCGTAAATGACTATGAAAGTTATTTGTGGAACCTGCTCGATAAAAAATCGACCTCTTGCATTGTATGCTCTCAGCTAACGTGCTATTTATTGGATTAAAATTAAGAAACATGTAATTTCTTTTTCGACTGCTGCACATTTTCCCTTCCTTCTGTAATTTTTTTTTCAACTGTTTCTGACAAAAACTCCAAGCAATGACATAACCATGACCAATCATGACCATTGAATCTTTGAGAGAGAGAGAGTGTAAGTGAGAGAGAGAGTGAGAGAGAGTAAGAGTGAGTGAAAGAGAGAGAGTGAGAGAGAGTGAGAGAGAGAGAGAGAGAGAGTGAGAGAGAGAGAGTGAGAGAGAGAGAGAGAGAGAGAGACATCTTTCTAGATTAGTGAGCCGGTTCTCATCGCTCAGTACAAAGAACCGACTCAAAGAAACCATTTCGTCCATGATTGACACATCACCAAAACCCAGGTCCCAAGTTTGAAAATAAATTAACAGCAATATTTTTTTTTCACACAATAAATAATATATTTAACAATCCACCACATATATATGTAATCTTTTATTTGTTATATGTACTTCATAATGATTCGAACTACACTCAAGTTTATTTAATGGAAAACAGTAATAAAAAAGCCCTGATTGTAAAATTGATGATTTCTTGACAATCTCCTTAAAAATGGAAACGTTGAGAAAATCTTGTTTTATGTGGCTAGTTGTTCAGAAAGTAGTAATTTTGACAGATGATGTTTTAAGTTATAGTAGATGAGAATCTTTGCTTTTGAATAAGCAGGAGATACATGTTTAATTCAGATCTTTAGCACAGATGTTTTTCATCATGGATATTCTCTCTTAGGTTAAACTTGTCATCCTGAAAGCAGGCTGAATGACAGAGTAGGCACCTTTGTCTCACAGCTGATGTTATTATTGGAGTGTTTTTTGTGAGGGAAGGTCTCACCCTGCCAGGCACCCAACGGATGTTCACAGCTTTGACAAGATTCTGCACTTTTCTCTTTGATGTCTGAACGTTGAGGTGAATGCGTGTTCTCAAACACGTTATCAGAGTTCTGTCATTCGTAACTGTTGCCAAATGACAAGTGGAAGGTGTGGGACAGTACTGTGAGCAACTGTAGAAGCATTTGTATTGCATGACAAAAACAAAAGTAAAAAAATAAATAAATACATAACACAAGAATCCTATGAGGTTGACAGTCAAGAATCTAAAAGTGCAATAATTTAATTTAATATTTATGATATTATGTTATAACATGTGTTATATATTATACTTTATTTACACTTATTTTATTTTGTGGGCCAAAATTAAAGGATAATCACTTTCTTAACCATACTTTTCACACAAAAATCTGTTTTCCTAGTTTTACATCACTATAGACTTCTGAAGTTTTTGAGCATACAATTCACATTATTGAGGTTTCCAAGCATTGCAAGGGCCTGTTAATTAGTATAAGCCAATTAATTGCAAATCTTCTCTAAATTTCTTGTTATTTTGCTTTCTCTTGATTGACAAAAAATGTCTTACTGAATTGATTGCTGTAACAGGAGTGTGTTTGCACCATCCACACATTTGTGTCCAAATACTTTCCGAGTGTATTTTGCCCTTTAAAACAGAAACGTTTTCTGGATTAACCATATGGCTTACTATTCTTAAAAATGTGTTCTGTTTTTCTGTTTCAGGAAATAGACATTTGCCGGGCGACCAATTAATATGAAAAATATGTAATTCTCAGATATTAGAAAATACACCTAGAAAAGCCTGAAAGTTCTCTTGAAGAGGAAAAAAACTGCATTGACTATTAAAAGGCGAAGCACATGGCGGTTTTCTGCTGTTGTTTAATGCAGATGAGAGCTGGCACTCACAGTGAAGTAGAGGTGGTCAAACAGAAAGGCCAGACAAGCAGACAGATGTCTGATCAGGGATTTTCAAAACACTGTATTTCAACTCCCTCAATGTGTGAATAAATAGGACAGGAAGTGGCAGTTTGGCAGCTCCAACCAGGAGTGTCACACTGAATCTTGTCTCCTGCCATCTTGGGATGGCTTGTGCTGCCCAGGAGGTCGCTTGAAACGCTCAGCTCATGCATTTCTGAGATGCGGCATCTAAACGGCACCTATGCATGCGGCCGAGATAACCAGAGAAGGACCATAGACAGGGACGAGACCATTACCACATTTCCAATGAGCGCTGACGGAACATGAGCGGATGCCTTGTCAGATCATTCTGCATACACAATGTCTGGAGTCATGCCATCATGTCAGACAATTCCAGCACTGAGAGAGAGAGCTACAGGAGCATGCTACAATATTGTCTGGAATTCTGACAGATTTCTTCTCAGAAACAGGTAATCTGGAGCAAAATAGGACTGTTGATGGAATGGACTTGAAGTGACTGCTTTCAATGGATTTTTTGTGACAAACATTATTTAGTGAGTCCAACTAACCCCTGATTATCACCAAAGGGCTGTCAAAAGGTGGGGCTTACCAAAATTAGGCCCTTTACTGTGGAAAATGAGGAGAAAGACTAAATTATTACTCTAAATTATTAAATATCAAGTACAGTGTTACCTCAAGATACTAAATGAATCCGTATCAGCTTAGTTTAACGTTCAGCACTTGTCTTGAAATCGAATTCCTTTACCGCCAGTGCTTGTTGATTATGCTAGCCTTCGTATGCATAACTTTTTGTCGAAGCAAGTTTTGCATGTAAAATGCCTAATACATTCCAAACCACACAGAAACAACACTAAAACTGTAAAATAACATGGAAAATTATTAAAAAAATAACCTAGGATTCTTCAATCATTAAAATAGCTCATAATACGTCTAATAAATATGCTCGGGTCTGCTTGGCGAGAGTGACACCAGTCGACAAACCAACCCCACTAGTCGGCATAACAAGCTCTGACTAGACACAGTGTTTTGGGCCGCGGACGTGGGATAAATGAGGGTCCTCCGTGCCTCAAGGTTTCAGACATGGAGTTCCAGATGTCTGGATGCGGGTGCTTGTGCCCATATTCCTGGGTCAGAATGTCCGGCCGCAGGGGAACTGGCCATGGAGAGAGGGAGCAGAGTTTAAAGAACCAAGGTAGATCGGGCACCACATTAGGACCTCTGCCTCGTACTCCCTGATCTTGTTCAGGAGGGGCTCAAGGAGGCTCATTGGGGAAAACACATATGAGGGGGAGCATGAAGCGCTGGAATACCGGAGCCATGCACTCATCGACCCTTACAACCAGGAGCTACATCTCCAGTGGTGGCCTGAAAGAATGCCAGCCTCGTCCGAAGTGCGTTACCAGACAGAACTGTGCAATTCATACAGTCTGAACCCTCAATCGCTGTCTCAGCATGTCTACGCCCAAGACAACCGAGGCAATGATCGTTGCTATCCGTCAATGTGATCGATCTACCGCATTCAACAGACTTGCAGGTTGACTCACCAGATCTCTTAACAACCCACACAAGGAATAACTCAACTTGTTATCGTGGTCTCACTGTCACATGTTGAGAGTATTTGGCTCCTGCAAGAAAGTGTTACACTTGCATCCGCTTTATTCGTGATGGCGTGGTCACGTGACCATCAGGGCGACTGCTGATTGGCATTTTGAAAAGAGTGTGGAGAGAGTTGAGCCGCCCTAGCGGCGCTTCCAATAGCCGTCACCAACAGAAGCTGTGATGAGGAACTGATTTTTTCCCTTTTCTTTTACCTATTAAAACCGTATGGTAAAACCATGGTGCAGTTGATTATCTGCACTGTAAATATAAATAGTGTATTTACAAAACCAGACACATGCATATGATTTATGCATTCAACTTGCATAAATCGTAATAAAGTATTACATATACAAGTATATTTAATTTTTAAAATAATTGAATAATTGTAGGCGTCACCGTGGCCCAGTGGGTAGCACGGTCGTCTCACAGCAAGAAGGTCGCTGGTTCTGGGCTCGGCTGTGTGGAGTTTGCAAGTTCTCCTCGTGATCGCGTGGGTTTTCTCCTGGTGCTCTGGTTTCCCCACAAGTCCAAAGACATGCGGAATAAGTGAATTGAATAAGAATAGTGTTAAAGAGTGAATGTGTGTGTGAATGTTTCCCAGCGATGGGTTGCGGCAGGGAAGGGCATCCGCTGCGTAAAACATATGCCAGAGAGTTGGCAGTTCATTCCGCTGTGGAGACCCCGAAAGGGAATAAAGCCGACATGAAGATGAATGAATGAATAATTGTATAACAATCAAAAAGTAACATGCAATCATCTTGTAAATCGTGTTACGTCATAAGATTTTTTTCTCCTTTGTATCTGACAACTATGTTTTTCTCAATTTGTGAAGGTCCACACCCTGTGTGCGTGTGTGTGTGTGTGTGTGCATGCGTGTGTGTGCGTGTGTGTGTGCATGCGTGCGTGTGTGCGTGCGTGTGTGTGTGTTTCTGCGGAGCTTCACGGCGCAGTCTCCTTAAGTGATTGTGGATCAGCTGTTCTTAATCTCGTGGACTACAAATCCGTGAGGAAAATGTGAAAATTCGACGGTTGTAACAATTTGGGGGAGGAGTTAGATTTTCTGGCATGAATGAATGACATGGAAGGTTGTACGGAATGACGTAACGGTGCACAGGCCAGACAATTAGCTTTTACCTAGTATTCGTTACAGTGACTCTGAGTTGACTCTTTTTAAAATCGGACTTAAAGCTATGCTTCACACCACATGAGAGCTATTTTAGAATCCCATAATAGTGGCTCTTTAAGAAAGTTCTCTCCTGGCACTGCATGAAAGGCTTTATTTCCTCAGAGTCTCTGTAGATACAAGAAACAACTCTTCCGTTTATGTACTTTATCATTAAATGGAACTCAAAAACTTGTGTGACTTAGCGATTATGCCCTCAGTGAACAATTTTTCACTCAGTTATGCTGATGAACTGATTTTCATTGTTTATTTCCTCCACTCAAGGGAACACTCCGCCGTTAGCAGAGTTGAGTGTTGAGTAAAGTGTTTATAGATTTTTTTGTTTTAGTCACTGTTTTTTTTTTGTTTGTCAAAAACAATTAAGGGTCTAGTCTAGCCTTTTTTGTTTTAGCCACATTTTTTTGTTTTAGTTACAAAACAAATTAAGGGTTTAGTCTAGATTACTAAAAGCTTTAGTCTGTTTTTAGTTAGTCCCAACAAACAGAACAACAAAAGGATTTAATCACTAAAAATAAAATGGTTTAGTCCAGTTTTTGTAACAAAAAAGTGTTTAAGTCCAGTTTTAGTCTCTAAAATAGGATAGGTTTACTTTTTTCTCCTTGACTTACTTGAAATACTTACTTTAAAAATTCTGGCCATGCCAGTAATAACTTTGCATGCCAAAAGACTAGAGAAAAAAAAAACCTACAAACCTATTATACATAAAAACCCTGTATTATAAAAAGGGTATGAGACGCAGAAACACTGACTAAAAAGGAATACTGCTAGGCATGGAATTTAAATAAAGATGAAGACAATTAATGAGCTTGAACTCAAGCTGAACATGGGGGAGTGCAGGAAGTGGATAGTGAGGAAGAACAAATGTAGAGCGTATACTACTCAAAGAAACAGAATTTATAGGGACCTTTAGAAAAAATGAAAGAATAAATATTAAACCAGTGATTGGAGAACGCTGCGAGAATTTAACAGAGAAAAAACAAAAGGAGTACAAAACAGGGAAACCATATAGATCTTTCAAAAATGAGCTTGAACATTTTAGTATTTATATTCCAAAATTATATAGAATTAAAAAAAAAATTTTTTATAAGGATTGGTTACTTATTATAGTACTCACTAAGAAAATACATTTCTGTATATATTGTATTTAAAATGCAATACATTCAATATTTTATCTTTTGCTTCTGGTTCAGAAGGTTAATGGGCATTCAAAAGTTGTGACCAAGCCTAAAACATCTTCTCAAGCAGACATGGGATTGTTAGTTATACTCTAATACAAACTAAATATAAGGTCTTCCTTGAATTTGTGCCACCAGATCTTATTTTAGACCATTTCTTTTTTTGCAGTTGTAGCTAAGTAAGCTGCAGTCTTCCTCTGGAGCTTTGCACTGGCTCAGCATTTCTCTCAGTCAGAAATATTGCTTTAGGTATCACTTAAGGTGTTGGAAAACAGGATCAAACAGATTCATACACAGCTTTTGACATGCTATTTGAGCATGTAGCTCACTATAATTGGTAGTGTCATCATGCATTAAATTAACAATGTATGGTGTAATGCCCTGAAACGAGTGTCTTTTGCAAATCCATCAGATATCACGCCAAAATGCTCTTGACAGCTGTCTGGGGAAATGCTAGCGAATAGCTATTCAGCTGCTCCGAATAATCCCCGTCCAGCTGTTCGATTCTTTTTGGACACAACTTTCACAAAAAAAATTTTTTTCAAAGCAAAATGTTAACAGATGCTTTTCATGTCCCTTTTCAGATAATAAAAACACATTTTACAGTATGGTGCATGTTTGATTCATCATTAAAACACTCAGCGAATCTGACTTTTCTGCAGCAGTTTGTAAAACTGTGCAAATCATTCGCTAAGAAAAGGAAAATGACCTCAACCTGAATCCTTGTGCAAAAATATATCCGAGACTGTGGACTCTGTGGGCAGCTGCCTTGATTCTGTCCCATGAGTGCTCCAGAGCTGTCAAAAACTGTCACGTCAACTCAAGTCCGCTCACAATATGAGCTGACACTCAAGTCACGACTGAGCAGTTTCCAACACGACATGATAGGTGCAAGTAATGCTTGCTCAATAATCAATTCATTGTGCCTAGTGAAAACCTCTTTCAAAGCTGGATCAGAACAATGAGTTACTCCTCTTTTTAATCACTGTCCCGTGCAGTTGTTGTAATACTTATAAAAGGATGGCGCCTATAAAATTCTGTTGTTTCAAAATCAAATAAAATGTTCTCACACAAACCATATTTTTGATTGGCACATGTGTCAGAATTGCTGTTCAAACTTGTCTGATCAGGTTGAAGCTTATTGCACCGTCAAACGTAGCTCTCTTCTTATTAGTCTGGGCCCCTTCACATCAATGCATGTGCTCAAATTAGATTGACATCCAAACTGTTCAGATACACAAAGCAATTTGGATGATAGTCATTAGAGCGATGACATAGGCTGATGTGACTTTGACAAGGAGCACGTCTCTCTCTCTCTCTCTCTCTCTCGATTTTGTTAGAACCAATGCGTTACAACCCCCACTGCACCAAAAGACAAAACCCCAAAACAAACTCTGTTCATTAGATTGCAAACAAGATTACAAAGACAGCACAACATCTGACCTTGCTGGACAAAAAACAAAAACTCATCAATGTCGTTTAAAAGTAAAAGGTATCACCTGTATAAAAATGTCAGGTTATTTGGTATTGGAAAGTGGAATTTTATTAGCTTGGTTAAATTAAGCACCTCCCACTGCTGGGGTCTGGAACTGAGCCACTGAGTTTTGCTTTCTTTCAGGAACAGGGCATTCTGCCAAATTTGACTATGATTGGCTCTGCCTTTACCCAATCACTAACGTCTGGATGTGACATGTTCATTGTTCCCGAGAAATGGTGGTAGGAGCATGCTAGTGCCTTGCTAATCATGCTAGGGACATGCTAGCCACTTGTCACAAAGCTAGTCACTTGCTAAACATGCTAGGAACATGCCAGTGACTATGCTCATGTGAATACAACTATTGAAAATGATTTGTTTTTTCGAGTGGTATTTTTGAGGATTGCAAGAGGCTGTTATTTATATATATCACTAAACCTAATTATAAGAAGCAGGTTTTAAAACAACTAAAATTATTTACATAAAAACTATGGTGATATCCGAAAAGGTTAAGAATGATTATGAATCAAGTGGCAATCTCTTGCGTTCCCTCTCGATACGTAATAGGAAGTGACTGCAATGCAGTTCCTCGTCCGGCCCCTTGAGGCCAACTCCAGGAGTGAGCAGGTTCTCATTCTCTCCCTTAAAAAAATTGACCAATTTTAGAGCTGAAAAAAACCCCACCTTTCCACCCATGGCTCCATTAGGTTTGGAGATGCCTACTCTACGGCCATGACTTAATTACTTGCTTCGCCCACTCTAAACCTCTGTTAATGTTGCCAGAAAACGGGAGATGACATAGGCACTACATCTATGTCACATACAGTCAATGGCATAGACAAGACTATTAGCATTTAGGGTTCTGCAGCCAAGATCTCAAACACTAAGTTGAAGCGTTCAATATATATATATATATATCATCATTAACACCGAACTGACCAGCAAAATTTGACCAGCCTCTTTCACATAGTCTTCTATTAATGCATTAAAAGGGTAAACAACATCAACAATGGGCTTAGGATCACTTTCTTGTTCCATAGCCATCTCCTTTGAAACTAACAGTTAAAGATAGTAAATTAAGCTTTTGTCAAACCCTGTGGGGAGTAGGCCACAACATCTTTGTGACAAACACAATGTAATAAACATTGTTCTTTTTCATAGTTTTAAAGAAGTTTACTAGTTGTAAATGTTATGAAGGTTTGCTAAAAATGGCAGAACAGCCTGTACACTTCCGTCACCTCCGCTTCCCATCTCCACCACCAGACTGACATGTTCTCTCACAGCCACTCCTGCTGATCGCTGGTTGGCCTGGTGAAAAGTAGAGAAAACAAAGCTCAGTGGCTCAGTTCTAGACCACCTGTACAAAACGAAATGTAGTGGGAGGGGCTGGTTTTAACCAGGCTAGAATTTTACAGATCAGGGACTAGCCAGTAATTAATGACTTGTAAATCATTGCAAGCTCTTTGAAACCCATCAATTGATGTGGTCTTTGAGTCGTATAGCCCCTTTATACATGTTTTAGCTTAACAATTTACCATTTTGCTCAAAATAACCCAAATCTATAATTATTGCTTGTATTGGGTTAATTTCTCATTGTTTCACAGTCTCTTAATTACTGCAATTTAAGAACAGATCAAGTTACCTTCTTTTCATCTCTGTTTCAGTTCTTGTTAATTAATTGATGACAAGCAACTTTGGACTGCAGAAAGAATCACCACACACTGTCCCAGATAAAGCCACATCCAGGCTTCCTGTGACCTCAAGTGGCTACTCTAAACCTGCAAGAAGAGTTGGGTAACAAAACCCGGTTCCAATACACAACCGGTACCTCTAAAACTGGTTTGGACCGGACTGAAACAGAATGCGAAAACCGGTTCCTAAATAAAAATGTGTATGTGTACTACTAAAAGGATTAACTGTTATTAATATTAAAAAGTGAAAGTCCAAGATTTTTGTGTTTTCAGCATTGGTTTGGGTGATCCTGAGCCCCGCTTCAGTCACTCGATCACAAACACGAGTCACTGATTATGATGAGACAGCAGCAGCCTTTCCACCGGTTATTATTAAGCTAATGTAATGTGAATCGCAAATCTTACATTCATGCTAACAAATGGTCAAACAATTTCAACCAGTTAATTTTTTTTTCATGTTGTTGTTGTGTATATATATATATATATATCCATCCATCCATCTTCATGTCGGCTTTATTCCCTTTCGGGGTCGCCACAGCGGAATGAACCGCCAACTCACTGGCCTATGTTTTACGCAGCGGATGCCCTTCCCTGCCGCAACCCATCGCTGGGAAACATTCACACACACATTCACACTTTAACACTATGGGCAATTGTTCTTATTCAATTCACTTATTCTGCATGTCTTTGGACTTGTGGGGAAACCGGAGCACCCGGAGAAAACCCACGCGATCACGGGGAGAACATGCAAACTCCACACAGAAATGCCACCTGCCCCAGCCGAGCCTAGAACCAGCGACCTTCTTGCTGTGAGACGACCGTGCTACCCACTGCGCCACCGTGACGCTATATATATATATATATATATATATATATATATATATATATATATATATATATATATATATATATATATATATATATATATATATATATATATATATATATATATATATATATATATATATATATATTGTTACGTTTTAAGCATCACATTTTTTGTTCAATAAAAATGTATTCTTGAGTCATCGGGCATTATTCTGCAGTCTTTGTAAAGTATCTGTTCAGGCACCGTTATCGTTTTAAAAGTATCATTTTGGCACCAGTATCAGTACAACTCCAAATGATACCCAACTTGCAAGGCACTCTATTACCTTGCTCCTCCATATCTGACTAAACTTTTTACAATTAAATCAACTTTTTGAACTGTTAATGGGCAAATGGCGATGCTCTGGAACAAGCTTAGTCCACAATACTCAATAATTTTAAACCAATCTGATAAAATGTCTCTTTAGACAGGGCTTGCCTTCTCTGTGCTTTGTTTAATATTAACGCTTTCTCTGTATGGTTTTTCTCTGAAAGGTGTCCTTGAGAGCTCTGATCAAATTTATAATTATTAGATAGTATTATTACTATCAATTGGTAGTGGGAAATTTACTTGCTAACCATGACTAAAGTTAATAAAGTCTGTGTGTATGTACCAATTTAGTGTTGGTATTGAACATTTTATATAATTATTGTATTATATATAATTAGTGTTATTTTGACAAATTGTTAAACTAAAACATAAGCAGCTAAAAGGAACAAAGACAGCAATCAAAAAATGGCTTTCAAAGGGATTGCCATCCAAAAACATTTGACTAGTAAATAAGAAATTTTTCATTAATTACAAGCTAATTGCTGATTCTTAAAATTAAGTCACCCAATTCTAATACCACAGATAAAATGTCAATCTGTGTCTTAATAAATTGCTTTGTTTTGTTACTGACAATAATGATCATAAAGATGCAGACAAAAAAGACAGACACTTGATTTTTTACTGTATTTTTTCTCTCCATAAAAAAAGAAATGACTGGACATCTTATATTTCACATACATAAATGGCATGCCTGATCAATGCATGAACATTCAGCAAACTGGCGTAAATATGAATGTGAAGTGAATAATTCTGCCTATCCAAACTGGCAATTACAAAAACAAATAAATTATATCAATCGTTAAAAGAAATGGCAATTCAAATAAACAGGCAAATTTTAAGTATTTTATTTAACATGTTGATTTTATATTTCGCTAAATAAGTTAGTTTACTTCAGCAAAAAACATTTTCAGTATGCAGACAAAATAAACCTTAATCTAAAAAGTATCATCAACATGGAAGTTTATCTTTTCACAATTTCTCCTTCTTTTCTTCCCACAATGAAAGAGCCGCTAAAACATCCACATTGGCTTTCAGGAATGTTCTTGGAAAGTATAATATCTTGTGTATAAACATGTTTCAAACATTGATAAATATTTATAATATTTTGGTTTATGGTTGCAATCGGCAACTTAATGCCACAGTGTACATATATTTATACAAAGTAATGCATAGATCACAATCTTCCTTCAACAATGGGCACAAAATGTGTTGACGATATCCATATGAACAGTTTTGACTGTCTAACAGGTTAAACGTAGGTTACAGAGTTAACAATTTCTCCTGAGATCCTCTTGCTGGCAATCCTGCAAGAAACACTGTCTTTAAATGAGTGCTTTTATCATGCCTTATCTTCCTGTTAAGATCCTTAGGTGAAATTTTAGCCAAGTCTTTCATTTTAAATCCAAGGTGAGACTCAAGGTGACAGATGTATGCCGATCGAGCTTGGTACTGCATTGCACATTCACTGCAGTAAAAAACTGGGTGTCCCATGTCAACATTCTTTATGAACTTCGTTCTGCCTGTTCTTCTCAGCTGATACTTCACATTGGCAAGCCAGTGGCTGATGGTTGTCAGAGATAGACCTGTTATATGCGATATTATCATCCTTTCCTGGGAATTCAAGTCTGATATCATATATTTTCCATCAGCAGTCTGCCTGAGGCACGACGTGAACCGAGCCTGCAAAATCAGCAAGTGCTGGGGTTTCCAGTGAGACTGTCTACCTTTACGTTTGTGCACTACAGCCAAGTCCTCTGCATCCTCCGAAGTACGAGAACCTTCTATTTCGGACTGCTCTGGCTTACATGCACGTACTGAGGGATTTGAAGCCTCTGAGTCTGAAAGATTACGCAGCATGTCTGATATGTCAGAGAGGGCATTTTCTCTCAAAGGACTCACTGGAGAAACAATTTTGGGACTGGTTGAGTTGCTCACAGAAGACGTTGATAATGAAGAACTCAAAGCTTTGCCTGGGAGAGCAGCAGCTCTGAGAAACTGGTTATGTTTGCTTTTGGACAAGTCTATGGGTTGATCTCTAGAATTGTCATTGATGTCATGATACTGGCTAACTTTCACTGAGTGTCCAGATGGACCGGGCAGAGCAGCCCTTTCTGCCATGCTGTTGCTCATCCTGAGAAGCATACTCATAGGGTCCTGGACAGCCTTCACTGGTTTGGCAGCTTTACCCAGATGAAGATTCATGACAGATTGCAGGGCACTTAGAGGACTAACAGAGGGTTGTTTGGGCTCTGGCTGGGGAGAAAGGACACCAGAATCGTTGTAAACATCTGAAATGGAGGTTGGGTCTTGCTTTTGCTTAAGCATTTTGTTTTGATTTGTTTTGCCACCTGTAACCATACTCTCAAGTTTAGGAGATTTTGCTGGCGTTCGCTGCAGATTCAGACCTTTAATGTGTCCTTCTCTTGAAACCTTTTCTCTATTCTCAATTTTTGCCTCACTGGGATAAAGCGTGGCTGAGGAAACTCCTGGAGAAGTGCGAGGGGAAATCAAATTACTCTTGTCGAAAGATTGGGTGTCAAGAGAACAACCTGATTGTTTAAAAGAGGAAGGTAAACTCGAATTGTTGAGAGCAGGTTTCATATGGTTTTGTAACTGGTAGGCAGCATGAATGCTCTGGTAACCACCCCAGCTTGGGGCACCCCTCTGTGCTTTGCTAATGGCCGATGTTACGGTATTCTCCAGTGATTTCAGAATATCAAAATCCATTGAAGGACTTTCCTTCAGATCATCTTCCGTAAGGTATGGAAGGTGTTTGCGTTCATCATCTATCTCAGTTCTTGACTCGCTAGCTATCTGTGAAATTACTTCTTGTGAGTTATCTTTGGTGTTTGTTTTAGCAGATGTGAAAGACAGTGACTCCCTGACTGTTGTGGTTGAGAGAGGTGAAGAACATGGAGACTCCTCAGACTTTGAGAGATTTAGATGAAGAGGTTTCTCTTTTTTTTGCAGCCGTTGGTTGACTTTTGCGAAGTGTCCAGTCAACATCCTATGAATACTAAGCTTCTGTAAGGAGTCATGAGAAACCCCACACTGCATACATTTAAAATTTTGGGTCTTGAAATGAACATCAGAGGTTGTTTTCTTCTGACTGGAGTCATCTTTGTTCATGTTTTCAGAATACACTTTTAAAATATCACTGTCTTGCCCTGTATGGAGATTTCTAGTCAGCTCTGTGGAATAAATCAGTTTCGGAAAATCCATCTCTACTGGAACCTTCTTCCTGAATGAAGACACAGCTTTCGCAGCAATTGCTGTTCTTGGCTCTCTTAAAGGAACCTTTTGATAATGCTTAGTCTTTATCATGTGCACACTGAGATCTTGCAATGATTCGAAAGAGTTGCCACAATACATGCAGCGAAGGACTTTTTGAGCATCTTCTTTTCCCTCCATTTCCAACAGAGATCGCTTGCGTGGCTTGGACCAAGACTTAGAACCTTTGCTGCCTGTTTCTAGATTGTCATCACGATAATGGTCTGTTTCATTCATGTGAACCGTGAGATCGAGAAGAGTGTCATATGAGGCACTGCAGCTTTTGCAGTGGAATTTGCTTGCTCCAGTAAAGATAGATCCGTAGAGTTTGGTACTTTGTCGGTAGAGCTGAACAGTGGAGAATATGCTTGGTTCAATTGGAACAGATGGTTTCTGAGAGACCTGTGTGAGTGTCTTTGTGATTGCAGCCTGATGCCAGTCATAACAGTTGCGCCCAGGACTACTGTTGCTGCTACTGTTTCCACTGCTACTGGTCGGCTGGTCATCTACATCAGGTCGAGAGGAATTCAAGCTCAATAATGACCAATAGGGATTGTTTAGAAAGCTTTTGTAAATGGTCTTTATCTGTTCAAGACTGTCCGGACTGCATACTGAGCCATGACTTCTATCTTTTACAAAGTCTGTTGAGGTATCATCTTTGTCTTTGATTGTGCTTATCTCATCATCTGATGTGGGGTAACTAGATTCACTGTCAACCTCATAACCAGAGGGCTCAACTGAGGGTGAATCATTCTTATGCACTGGGCTTTTTAATTCTTTTTCTTCCAGCAATGTTTTCTTGGTCTCATGGCCTTCAACGACTTCCCCTGTGTCATTTCCACCAAGCTGTTTCTCCATCGACAGTGAGCTATCACTTCTGGTATCTTTAGTCTTACCAGCACTGTCCTTGGCATTCTCAGAATCATAATCTGTAAGGGGAAAATGGCAAATAAATCATAATGCAGAACCACAATAGCAATAAAAACAAAACAGAAAATACACTTTTTTCTTCAGGTGGCAAACCAGGAAGTGAAATAACGAATACTACAAGTCATTAACTGACTATTTGAGGATGATAACAGAAGTAAACAGAATCTTAAACAGCTTAATAAAACACGTTTAAAGCCTGATACACATTTTTACTTCATTTCAAAATTTGATACAAGGCTTCAAAGAATTATTTTTTTTTAATTAATTATACAATACAACAATTTTCATATCTCCCTCACCTCCCCACCCAAGATTTCCATCGTCCATCGAAGATGTTTCTCATTAGACATTGTCGATGCTAAATTTGTCAACATCGCCCAACCCAAGTTGAATCATTGAATGAAAGCAGTTCATATGCCTGAGACATATTAGCTAATTATAAGAGGTGCCTCTCCTGAACTTTTTGAAACATTGGCTGTCCAAACTGCCAACAAGTAAAGGGATGATTGTCTCTAATTTTTGCTTTAAAATCCTTTATCAGAAGCGTATGGGTGACTTAACAGACACTAAATGCATAGTTTTATTCAGTCTTTGGTCGGAAGGTTAAAAAAGAATTTCTAACAGTCCTATCAAATTCTTATATGTGTTTTAACTTTGGAAATATAGTAGTTTGTGATGTCATCAGAGAAGTTTTGGGAGTAACAGTTAAAGACAATTAGCATGGGCATTTCACCAAATTAAGCTTGCCATCCTTCCCTTCTATCTACATGCCTTCAATTGGTACAATCCACCGCCTCCCAATCTTTTCATATCTATTGCTCCCTAGGACTGGGAGCCCTCTCTTGAACAGCTTGCCTGTATGCTTTAATATAGCCAACTATGCTTGTATAGCTATAACCAATTTCTTGAGGTTGTACCCATGAAATACAACATAAGCTTAGAAGGGTTACCTGGACATTTGTGTTTAATAGTTTTCTGTTAAACACCCAGTGACACTTTTTATCAGATTTCACCCGAACCTATTCAGCCCACTTCTACACATGTCCACATGTCAAGACACCTGTATACATATAAAGAGACAAACAGAAAGCAGAAAACGGTGGACAGAGAGATTGAGAGGTTAAGGGGACTGACAGAAGATGGCGACACATAAGCCGCCTGTCACTTTCAATCTCACCTGATGACTGTTCACCTTGGACAGGTGACATGTTGGGAGAAAGGTGTCTGCTCGAGCACCTCCCGATGACAGATCCAAGAGGACACAGTCACCCTTCTCTCTGCCAGCTGCCCCTCACACCCTCACAAGAGCCCATCCACCACCGTCCACTGGGACTGATGATCTAGTCTCCTGACAGCCTGTCCCTTGCTAGTTTGATACTGTCACTCCAACTCCGTAAGTGGAACAAATACCCCCTTGAAAGCTACACCACAACCTCTCCTCTGAATCTCTGTTTCTCCCCGTTCGCTTGTTTGAGTGCAGTTGTGATCATTTTGCTTGTGTCAAAAGGAAATCGGTTGGCTTTTCGGATATTTGGAAATACTTTAATTTAGAAGATAAAAGTGAGCTGCTGTAACTGTGATTCAAGTGTGTTGTGAGCTCTCTTCCTCACTTTCACTTACATGAGAAACTCCAGTCTTGACAAGAGTGTTAAAGCACAAATAGCTCTCATTTCAAATGATAATGCACAATCTCTCAGGTCTGCGCTTCTCTCATTTAGCCTCTCAATGGCTGTCAGCCAGGGGGCCAGCAAAAGAGGGGCTCTAAAGGATAACTGGCAGGTGCAGGCCAGTCTTATCCCCTCTGTAGATTTGGATTGTCACTAGCTATCCATTACTTGCCAATCTCCTCTGATCGTGCCCGACAGCCTTGATCAAAAGATGTCATTTAAACAGCCTGATTTGGCATGAACTCCAAAGAAGCTCAAAAAGAGGGTGAACCAGGTGTAACTACAATGACATGATCATTTTCCTGCCCGCTCATATCTCTGAGACAATTACTGTGACACTGGTGAAATTTCCAATAGGAAATTTTCTTTTTCTTCCTTAAACAACAAATATGAAACCATGGATATAGTATTTTAAATCAGGATAAATGTGAAATAAAAGGCTGTAGTGCCTTCAATCTTGAAAACTCTTTGATATATTTTAAGTAGAATTTCATCCAAGGAACCATATAGTCTAGTATGTGTGTACTTTACTTAAACCCAAACCCTGCCATCTTTGATCAGATTATTTCATCTTCATAATCCATTTCAGGAGACTAACAGCATAACCAATTATCCTCAAAAGGTTGATTGACAGCCAGGATGATTTATTAAGCTAATAAAATGTGATGTGTGCGGTGAGCTCTTCTAGACCAGAAATCTGGGGCACTTTAATGGCACTCAATTTATGTAACCATCACCTCATGACCAATCGTTCCTTCTATTGTATAGAAACAGTACAAATTTCATTTAGATCGGATGATCATTTTCCTACCAAATTCAAAACCTGTTAATAACAAATTTATCAGATGCACAACTACTCTTACAACGGATTTTATTGGGTTGATTGCTCTAGAGATTGAAGTCTTGGGTTAAAAAGAAAATACATTTTGCACATTTCAGAAACTCCATTCATACCACATATGAACCTTAAAGGTTAAATAAAGTAGCACTAATCAAATCAAATAAACATGTTTAATACTATAGAGCCTTCCAACCACAACGCTCAAATGAGTCACTCATTACCTCACAGTGAGATACAGATTGGGCTAACTGTGAGAATTGTTCTTGCTGGCGGCACAATTAATGTGCAACACATGATACTTTGACCAAAATAAACCAGCATTCGACAACATGTTGAGATGAGACAATGCCAAATACAATGTTTTATTTACAAATTCAGCAAAGAAGCCAAAGTGTGAGTCAACTGCATATTAGTCAGTTAAATTCATTCATGAGAATACAACACCTTCTTTGATCTTCAGAGGTCACCCACTAACGACGCAAACGTTGACATACACTGTTGGAATAAAAATGTAACTGAATGTTATAATACTTTAAAAAGTTTTTTTTGTCTTTGCTTATTTTGTTTTTGCATGCTTATGTATCATCGCAGGAAGTTAACAGTTAGCAAACATAAATGTGATTAAAACTGGCTGATGATAATCCAAAAAATGCTCTGGCAGTGTGTGAAAATAATTAACAGTTTTCAGTCTATATTTGAAGATAGCGTTCATTTTTCACAGGACCTTTCAACCTTTTGAAGATTCACCCGTTCTTCTATCTGTTCTTCTCATCTGGCAATAGCACTTGTCGCTTAGCTTAGCATAGATCATTGAATCAGAGCAATGCTTTTTCCTTCCAGTAATATTATAAGAATCTTTTTTAAAAAATGCAATCTCCTGACAATTTCCACCCACTACTTCATCTCGGAAGGTTCTTTACAAAAGATTTTCAAATGCAGGTGTGGTAGTTATTGTAATATAAAAACATTGGCTAGTCAGAGAGCAATGCACATTTGCTCTCGAAAGCAACCTTAATTGTTGAATTAAATCTATCATACTCAAGACAGGTCAAACCATGAAAAATATTTTTAAAATGTTTTTAAAACTAGAACTTGCATACAGTGAACTACAATATACATCAAGCAACTAAATGCATCTGGCCCACTGAGTCTCTCATTTACAGTAAACACATGAAGACAGAGTCTCTACTGACTGGAATTTCACCAACCACAAATGTCCTTTCAGGGGAAATATATCTCTAATTATCACTCTGTGTGCCTTTGATTCCGTTTCCCCCTTGACAACACAGTGTCTGTTGTGCCTCAGCTGCCAGGAATGATTGGCAACAATTCTATGTGTATCTACGCCAGCAGCTGCAGAGATGATGGCCCAGCATCAAAGAACTCAGTGAGATGGATGGCACTCATACTTCTACTCTGCAGGGACAAGGTGGGGGAGGCAGGGGGCAAAAACCAACATCAAAAAATCCCAGACTGTCAGCCACCCCCAACCTTTCAAGTAAGGCTTTGTCCTGAGTTACATCCCTTTAATAAGCTTCCGATAACTAGGAACTGTCTTTGCTGAGAATACTGGAAATGTTTGTTGGGAATGCAATACCAAACTCCCAATCTTATCCTGCGATGACCACCCGGTGGACAGCTGGTGTCTCATAACAAACATAGAGAGAAAGCAAAGCCATCCATCATAGAGAGGACATCTAAGACCCGGTGCTGTGTCTATGCCTCTCTAACTCTCAGGTTACAGGCTTATACACCCGTCCAAATAATATTCACTGTGATAAATGGACCACTAAGCCGCCTACCTCTCATTAATCTCTTTCTTTAAAGGAGCATCCATCATGAAGCAGGGCTAGTGCAGTGGGAGAGAATGCTAGAGTTCATTTTCAGGCCAACTGAGCTTGAGTGATGCTTGTCATTTTAAGCTTAGATGAGAATGCACAGACGTGAATGCGAATAAAATCTCCACGTATGTGAATAACAACACACAGACATTCATGCATAAACATGCACTGCTGACAAAAAGAGAGGACGTTTGATAAGTGGATTGATTCACATGTCGAGGCTTGGTACAAATGCTCAATAGCTTTAAATAGTGAAATTATAATGTATTAAGCTAAATTAGTCCTAGTATGTTGTATTCCTTTTTCACAGCATATACAAATCAATCAGTCAGTGGCAGGGTTCAACCCAAAGAGATTTCAATGACTTAATAGCTTAACTCAGCAGTGAAATGGTTAATTTTCTCGCTTGTGTAACTTTCGACCACGCCATACAACATCTCTGCGCCACACTTAAACTAGTCTCTCTAGCATTCCAATATTCTCCTCAGCATTTTCTGTCTAATTCTCTAAAATATTTCCCCTTTCTTCTCTCCCTTGGCGTCTCGGAAAGCCTTCGTGATAGATGACGTGTGTCAGGATGCCAGAAGTAAAGGGTGGCAGCGTGATTAACGGCTCTGTTGAAAGGGTAATTGACGGTTTGGCATTGTGCTGATGTTCTCCACCAGGGTTTGGTTTCTGGACCCCTGAGGACCAGACTGACTCATTTTTCTAAAATGGACCGCAAGCTAAAAGCCACCTCCCTTGAGAAAAGAGATGGATTCTTGTCTTTTTAACAGAAGATTGATGTCTTCATTGTCAAAGCAGCAAAGTAACATTCGTATAAGTTTACGACCACAATCAAGTGCTGCTTCAAGAGCTTGAATAACAGGTCAAAGAGGCGATGAAGTCATTTCATCAACAAATGTTTCCTCAACTTTCATTTATTAAGTTAGGTTTTTTTGTACTGTGATTACTCTAAAGCTGACATGTTTTTTTATGTGTAACCTTTTAAATACAGATATTTTACTTTTTAAACATAACAATGGGCCTGTTGAGATTTATAGATTGGTTAAAACTGCTATTATGGGTTATTATTTTGTAAATAATAAAAATAAAAATAGCTAAACCTTGACATATGAGAACTTATGTAAACATAGCAAACATATTAAACATGATTACATAGCTTCATAATTACATAGCTTCAGCTGAAGATTTTTTTTAATTGAAAACATCATTCATATTTTTTGATAGTTTGTAAAGAACATACAAACTGACAACAAAAAAATACTATTGTAATGTCCCTATTTAGCTTTTTTCCACTACCAAAAAAACATAAAATATATATATAAAAAAAGCCTCAAATACCATTTTCTATGGGGCATCACGGTGGTGCAGCGAGCAGCACAGTCATCTCACATCAAGAAGGTCGCTAGTTTGAGCCTCGGCTAAGTCAGTTGGCATTTCTGTGTTTGCACGTTGTTCCTGTGATCTCGTGGGTTTCCCCCACAAGTTCAAAGACATGCGGTATAAGTCAGTTGGATGAAGGAAATTGTCCTTAGTGTATGTATGTGAATGAGTGTGTGTGATTGTTTCCCAGTGATGGGTTGCGGCTGGAAGGGCATCCGCCGCATAAAACAAATGCCAGTAGAGTTGGCGGTTCATTCCGCTGTGGCGACCCCGAAAGGTAAAAAGCAGAAAAGATAATGGATGGATGGAACATTTTCTCAACTAAAATGCCTCAATCCTCAAAATGTCCCTCTCACAGTATCCTCCCCCCACCAACAACGCTGCAATCAAATAGATGAGTGCAGCTCTCCTAGTATTGGTGGTGTTACAGGCCATGTTTATAACTTTAATAAAACTTACAAGCAAACCTAAGCAACAAATTATTATTTCACAAAATATATAAAATCAATAGTGTTCAAATTTTCCCTTAAAATCAACAAAGTCTGTTTTTCACACACAATTCCCTTAACATTAACATTGTTGAGAACTGTTGGAATTTAAGAATTATGATTTCCTAAAAAAAACTTACTTTATGCAATTTTTAAAAAACATTTTTATAAATAAATTGAGAATGCTTCTCATTTGGTAGAATGTACAAAGATTTAAAACACAACTTTAGTGGATTTCCAAACTAGAATTGATTTCAAAGAAAGTAAGTAAGAAAGTAAGAAAAACCTTAAAGTTTTTGCAAAAATATTTTTTAGATTATTGGATATAACTAAGGCTACGTTACGCCTTCAGGCCAAAGAGACTTTATCTGATCAACATGGTGGACAGCCTGAACAGCTCAATTCAGATTTTTTCAAATCTGACCACGTCACTTTCATTTGTGGCCCTGAAACCAATACATATCTGAATTTTTTGCAATGCGACCTCAGGTTGAACAACCAGATCGCATTTATCTGAAATTTACGTTATTGTATGGGGACAGATGTTGGATTTCTAGGTGTGCGCGGGAAGTTTAACATTAATCATGGCTGAGGACTGAGCTGAAAGCAGTCGGTGAAGGAAAGTAAAGTAATAGAACTAAAAAACATCTCTTCTTTGTCCTCTGGATATGGTGTGTATAAGATTTGGTTGAAATAATGGTTGAAAATTAACTGAAATAAAGCTGCAGAATTACATTAGCATCCATTTTTACAAGTCACATGTTGTGTGTAGTGTGACGAGCGCTCGAAAAAATCTGAACTGAACATTAAGACCTGCAGTCTGAACATAGCCTAAGTCTTATATCTACTCTGACCTAGAACAAAGTTCAGGCGAAGGATGAGTAAGTTAAATGTTATCAAATCCTATGATAAAAATTGTAATTGATCTCTCCATCAAAACGCATCACTGTCCGTTATGAACACATTAACCTTCTGAACAGACTCTCAAGTGCAAGGCAGGAATGTCTGTGTGATTACTTTAATCTTTTGTCTCAAACCCTGTGTAAATCACTGCAGTTCTTGCCATTTTGAAGCTGTTGGCAGTGATTATAGGCATGCCTGGCTAGAGAGGTATGTTGACACTGGTTGGGATTAGGGGATGGTGGGCCTCTATGGTTTCCTGCCCTTTCATCACTGCCACCATCAAGCTCAGCTCCTGCGTCACATCCACGCATGACTGATGGCAGCTTGTCCGGATGACCTGCCTCGCACCTTATGTCTGACAGAAACTGATTTTGCTCTTAGAAAGAGTATGAAGGCAGGGCCTGGAGTCCTGCCCAAAGTAGCCTGAGAACGGAAAGGATTTTTGGCCAGGGCAGACTGTGAGATCTGCGGAGGTGTGACTGATTAACTCACACATTATCACAGACCTAGCTTGAGATCTAACCGAGAGGGGTGGAAAGAGAGTGCAATTCTCAAAATAGAACTGATGTCTAATTTATCCTGAACCTCAAAGCTCAGTCGATGAAAACATTAGGTGGTTCCTCATATTCTTCTCCTCACTAATGGTTAATAAACTAAATTCCAGACATGCTGAGAGTTAAATTGGGTAATGCAAGCAGGAAAAGCCTGAAGGAGTGGCTACTACCAACGTGAATGCATCAAAGGAGACGAAACCTGATATGACGATGACAGACTCCGAGCTTGTCATCTCCAATTATTACACCTGCCAAAATGCTTAATTTTACAGTTAATTACACTAGATCAAATTAGAAGCAAAGTTTTTTAACTAAGCTGTGTAGATCATTACGGCTTGGAGGTGTTTTCCTATCCCTCAATAAGACTCAATACTGGCAATTGTGTATTCTTCGCTGCCATTTCTGCTGACACCAATGCATCAAAATCAATCATTTGATCACCATCTAACTAAGAACAAGCTCAAAATGTGATCAAGCCACTGAATGTGCTTGTACCTGTAAAACATAATCTCGCACTCATAAACCCCACAGTCACCACTTTCCACAGCCTCCCCGAGAGAAGTTTGGTGGAGCATACTGATGAAATAAAAGCCCCGGCAAGCTTATGGGAAAAGAAGGAGAGCACTCACATGGCCTTGCTCTGATTGACCATTAAAGCCTTTGATGGATGAGGCTGTCACAAGGATAACAATTAAATCCAACATGAGACAAAGCTGTTCTGACAAGCCAGTCTAACAGAGCAAGCCATACCCCTCCATTAAACTCCACATCATCTCTGCCTCAAACACACGCACAAACAGTCAAGGCTATGTAATAATGGCTTTGTATCTCTGTTTCAAAGCGCTCTGCTATAAATATAAAACTGTGCCATACCACCTTCTCTTTCAAACAAGACAGGACCTACTCTTCTAATCAGACATGTTTTGTTAAAATGACAGCTGCTGCCATGGTTGCCTACACACTCAAATTAAAATGGATCATCAACCGATGATATTGTATGTATCCAATAAAATAGAGTATGAGGTATTTCTGAGAAAACATTCGGAGAGTTCAATCTATATTTCTGGGTTTCATAGGTTAAAAAGTTTTCAAAACGTTTCTGAATCTACTGAAAATATTTTTTTTCTAATTATTGGGTCTCATCCATTTGACCCGAATAAGGACATAGCGCCTGTGATGCCACTCATATGTTTTAGAAGAAAGCAAGTTTGGGTGACCAGCCATCTCTTTGTTAGAAAAATATCACTAAAAGACATTTAGAAATGGTCTGAAAGATGAGATATGGGAGACAAGAATTACTGGTGATCATCTCTCACTCAAGTGCCTTCACCCCTAATTATGCAAAACTTTAAATTACCATATAACGTATACCACCAAGCAATGGAACGATTTATCCCCCTGAGTTCAATTCAAGCAACATTGTGTGCAAACATGTGCATTTAGCTGTAAAGTTAGGCATTTTAACATTGCTGTGAATGGGAATCTGCTCACTTCTGTAGTCGGCCTCAAGTGGTCAGATGATGAACTGCAGTACACTGACCAAGAAATTTAGAGGTTGCCCTCATAAGTCATCCCCAACATGTCAATTCTAATAACCCCTGAAAACAAACCTGTACTGGGTTAAACATATATATTCTAAAATAAAATAATTTGGTGGTTGAAAAAAGTTTCATGAGATCCTGGGGTCTTCAAACACTGTTCCTAACAAAAACATACTTCGCAATTTTTGTATTCACTATGAATATATGTTAGTAACATGCATTAAACCTATCATTAAACCTATTATTATCATTGCTCACATTACTGTTTGAGGCATTGTTTGAATCTTACGAATCTGTGTTCAAAAGTAGACATTATTCATGTTTCACAGCAAAATTAAGTCTATCTTTAATGTTTCATTATTATGCTTGGGCTGATAATTTCCGATGTAATCAGGAGTATCACAAGCTAAAATACCATTTGCGTTCTTAAAAAAAAAAACACCAAAACAATTTCAACAAAAATACCAGGGTTTTGAAAGTTGAAAGTGACATAACATTAAAAGTGATCTTTTTAGTCATCACTTTTTAGTCACATGATTAAAATGGTTTAAATAAATAAAGAGCAAAATAACACATAGCACATCTGGTGGTTATACATAGAAAGCTATTACACTTGCAAAAAGTGGTCCCTAGCCTAGTCTATTCTAAATCTGTGCTGGAGATATTTTTAGAAAAGATTTCATCCACTTTCACTTCATGAAGTGACACTAATATTAATCACATTACGAAAAAGAATCTCAAGTGGTTAAACAGTAACACATTTTTTTAACGTGATAGCCCTGGCATTATGGCCAAACAGCTTCTCATAGGATTCTGTGAATACATTTAGTTACAAGCATCTTTATGAACTGAACTTACCTGAAGCTCTTTTCGGCGCTTGCTGCTTTCTCCTCGGCATAGTTGCGTGGACTGAAGCGTCTTTTTCGCAGACTGAAGCGAAATTCAACCAACTACGCTCCCGGTCACTAAAACAGGAACAGAAGAGCGTTGAAATAAAACTCACAGCACTTCGTGTCAGGCATAGATGAAGGCTCAGGTGGTCCGTGCGGGTCTTTGTTTGTTTGAAGCGCGTCCGGCTGTCCGCGGGAGTGATCGCCTCGCCTCGCCTCGCCTCTCCGGTCGAGAGAGACCCGTTTGTCACGTCACTCAAAAGTCCGCGAGAGCCTGTTCCTCCTCCCTCCGAGACAGAGCGTAAGGAAACGCGTTCACTCGACTGGAAATGTTCTAAACGGAACGATTTCGAGGGATTTGTGTCGCAAACAGAAGTTTTAGAAGTTCATTAGCGTGTACAATCCCGGCGTATTCACATTGTTTCGTGACGACACGTAGAAGACTGTGTATTGTACGAGAGGTTGCGACAGCACAGCACCAATGTGAAATTATAGGGGACTTTTACAAGATACTGATATAAAGATGCCAAATTATAGCTCTTATCGTTTATAATAAATATTTGACAGATCCAGACTATCATTGCACCCGTAATAATCGTCAAAAGACAGTATTAATCGTAAAAAAAAATTATCACCTCAAATTGTGTCCCAGCTCGCCAAAACAAACCGCGTACCCACTGTTCCTCTGACTGACATGTTTCTGCCACATCCTGCCATTTGCATCGAATGCGTTCATCTTTTGGTCGGGAGACCGAAAACATTCTTTCTTTTCGTTGTTTATTTTTCTATTGATTGTTTTTTTACTGGTTGTGCATTATTTTATCCAGATTTCTAAATCACCCTGCAATAGGAGGGTGGGTGGATACCATACTATTTTCATTTTGATAAATATTTTATTTTACAGTTTCTCTGAAATGCTAAATCGCATTTGTTCATCTGTTTGGTTAGTGGCCTGTGCTACTGCCAATGGGCGGGGCTACGGCCATCGAGCAATTTTCAGATCCCAGAAAAAGCAAATAGGATTACACAAACTTTAATCAACCAGTTTGATTTAAGTTTTTAAAATCAATTTAGTATTATTTGCCGTAAAAAACACTCTTCTGTTTTTATTTAATTTTGTCTATTACCTTTAAATGAAATATAGTACCACAAAAAAGCAAAAAATGTATCTCTCATCAAAATGGTTGTGCCAATTTTATTGAAAGTCAAAGAGCACAGTTTTATAGTTATAGGTTGACTAAAACTGCATAACCTTTTTAATCATGACGAATAACATAAATTCAAATAAATGTGAATTACTGAACCTTTCAGTAAGTGAAATATTTCTCTGGAAACTCACAGGTCCAGAAACAATTTACTTGCAAAAGGTGCTTTATGCAATATTTTTTGTCACGTATAACCTTGGTCAGACTGACAGGGTGGGCACCAAAACAAATTTCTGAACAAGTTTTGGAGGGTTTCAAATGTAAACAGTTAGCATAGAGCAACTTTTAAAGGTGCATTCTGCAAGTTTATGGTCAAAAGTGGTACAGCTATAACAACAAATACTTTTGAACGTAGTTTCCCCCTCTTTTTATTCACCGATCAACAATTCGTTGATGTGACACATGGCAAGTGACAACACAAACATTTTTAGCCTATGCTTATTCTTTATCTGTGAAAGTCTTAAAGGTAGTTATGTATAGCAAAAAAGTGTTAAGTCTTTGCGTTCAGTATTTAAGAGGATGTTTTCAGTAATACCCTTACCTTAGTCATATTGGTAATCTAAATCCTAAACCAAATATAAACTATGTGTAGAGGATGATGGAAAGCTTTCAAAAATAATATGACAAAAATTACAGGGTAAAGAAATATATTTTGAGTTTACTAATTCAGGAAAAATATACACAAAAACTGCTACCAAAAATCTACTCAGACGGTGTACCGAAACAGACGGATACCTGGAGGAATAACTTCAGTCTCCGATCTCCTCTCCTTCAAATAAGCCTCAGTATTTCCCACCTATTTCACCTGGCTTCAACTACAAATATAAAGCAGCTCCACTGTTGTAAAGTGCTAGCATTGTGGCTAAAGCTAACAGATTGTCATTGTATTGTAGTAAACTTTAAACTCACCTGATTGTCTGGTTATTCATTTCAGTCTTGTTTTAGTAGAAGGTGACTAAGTTTCTCCCCTACATTTCTGTTAACACTCTTCCAACAATGTACTGCTGGTCAATTAATGCTAAGCGGACTCTGTCAAAAGTTCTGATTTTTCTATTTATATATATCTGTTTTCTCCAGTACCATAAGAAAGTGTGCACCGTGGAGTAAGAAATGGATATCTGCCCTGTTACTCTGAAATTCCTGCATGATTGCATCTTGTCATTGAGTTAACATGGAAACCATCTCATATTCCCACTTTTCTGCTTGTTGGTGTGTACACAGCATACCAGTGACCAGAACATGCATACAGAACTTACAAACAGAACTCTGTATACCATAGAGAATTGCAGCAAAGTGTAGATTTTGCCATGTACTCCAATGAAATAAAGTCACTTCAAGTGGAATGCACTCTTCCATGCATCAGCTAAACAAATGCTCTAATACTGCGATCCCTGTCCCCTGGGTCACAGATCGGTACCAGTCCGTGGGTTAGTTGGTACTGGGCCACCAAGAAATAATTAATCAGAATCAAGTCCATCAGCACCTAATTGAATTTCTCAATTCAAATGATGGTGGATTTAGCTGATGTATGAGACTCAAACCCAGAACACGGAACTTCCATCTAATTCATGTGATGTTTACCTGCCATGTGTTCATTACATTTTTTTTTTCCAGATGTTGTCTTCAAATGCAGTCCGAGCACTTCTTGCAACTACCTTTCCCCCCTCACTGTCTGCTAAAGTTGAAAATATCAGAAGCAACTAACCAGTTATGGTTCGGTGAACCTGAACAGGTGCCATCTTGTATCACTTTACACCTAAACTGTATAAATTAATTCATATACCATTTTTAGGGTCCATTATTTTTATTTGCATTAGAAGTGCGCACATTGTGAATGCTACATCATGCTCTTTGCCAGCAAGCAACATCCACTGAAATCTAATAAAAGCTCCAGAAGCTTCATTTCCTCCAAACAGTCTCAAGAGCAATCAAAAGAGCATGGCCCGAGCTAGCTTTACCCCAGGGGCTTTCCTTTACAAATCAGCACTGTCTGAGGATGTATTTTTAAGTACTGTAAAGTCATTCAGATGTGGGGTCAGAGTCCTGACCGTGCCATTAAAACACAGGCAGAGACATAGTGCTCTCATTTAACCGCTCGGCTGCATCATGAATCATCCCACTGCCACAGACCTGCATTAGAGGCATCTTTGATTTTTACTTTTAGAGCAACATAAATCAAATTCAAGGCAAGGTCTGCCAGTGACATCCATGTGCTGGTCTTCGTTGAATGGTGTGGAGGCTGTTGACTGAGGTCAGGATCAAACGGAAATGCTTGACTACTTCAGTTAAACAAAGAATAATCTGTGTTATAAATGTTTAGTGATGATTAATGTTGCTTATCATCTGCAGAGAATCAATTTCAATTGGTTTAAAGAGATACCACCAATCTAATCTATTTTTAGGAATTCTGTAGACAAAAAGACCTTTTTGACTTCTAAAGAGAATGACGTTTCTTAAAGGTTTGTTGCAATAAAACGCTACCAAAG
This sequence comes from Danionella dracula, assembly GCA_900490495.1. Classification (NCBI taxonomy): domain Eukaryota; kingdom Metazoa; phylum Chordata; class Actinopteri; order Cypriniformes; family Danionidae; genus Danionella; species Danionella dracula. The sequence goes on from UELW01000056.1 coordinate 5,698,954, forward strand.
ACTATAACCTCTCACCGTAAGTTTTCAGAATTTGGTGCGCATGTAGCAACGTCAGGGGAACTGTCTCATTTGCGCGATTCTCCGCACCTCAGAGCAATCTTGTCAAGCAGCATCTGAAAGCAGAAGGGACATCAGCCAGCAGGACACCTCCCTCCCTACAGCTCACAGGAGGGTGTATTTGAGCCACATGTCCATCAGTCCTGTTGTGAAGATTTCATTTTTATCTCCTCTTGCCCGCTCTCTGCCACTGTTTGGAGAGCCGCTGTCCTCCACTTTGATCTATGATGAACAGATGACCTTTTTCTCAAGTCAGGTGTCTGGCTTTGTAACATCATGTTCCAACAGTGTGTCAAAACAGCATGGCTCACCTTCTCCGACTCTGAATATTTGTCTACCACAGCCTCACAAATCTGTTTTGAAGATGTCTGGGGTGGAGATGGTTTAATAACAAAAAATGTAAATGCAAAACATGTTAATTAGACATGCAAAATTGGTTTTCTTCTTTTTTATTTGGGAAGAAATAAATCAGTGTTTCTTCATAATATTAACATTGCACTTAATTGAAGTAGAATGAAGCAGCAACCTATCCTCGGAAGTATTAAAAAACAATGAGATTGAGAAATCAGTCACAAAAATTTCCACTAACAACAAGGAGAACGTCACCAGCTACGGTAGATTCAAAAGAAATGAAGAAAAAAGTGCCCATTTAAACTAGTGTTTTTTCTTCTTCTGATACTTTAGCTCAGGTATTGATTCGCCAGAGAGATTACTAGCCTTATCCTAAAGGATGTGTTACAAATACCCCAATCAATGCCACAATCAGGGTTTTTATCAACATCCCAGCAATCACTCACTCTAACTGCAATGGGCTATAAAATGAACCCAGAATTACATTACAATCGCAGTGATTGTGAGCAAGAAATAGGCACTTATCTGACGTCTAGGGATATTTTACTGTTTACTAAAATGATTAAAAAAAAGCTATTGTCTTGAAGTTTTGGAGGAAAAAGCATACAAAAATGTCTACATTTTTATGAATACATACATGAATAATTATTTATATTCAATTTACAAAACAAAATCAGAAATATATATTTAAAATTGTGCTGTCAAACTATAGTAACAACAATGATACAGCAACATAGGTTAAAAGCTCAAGTCAATTTAAAATGAAATTGTACTCTTTGACTAGATTGTTTTACCATTTAAATGTGCTACTAACATGAATCTTCATATAAACGTTGACGTTACAGTTTTCGTGTTTGCACACAGATGACGATTTGAGAACATTGTTTGCACTTTTTTATCATATGACAATAGGTTAATAGATTTAACCGTCATTTTGAGATCACATACTCAAAATACTTACAATATAAATCTTTGACTGTTGGGCTGCTTTAAAAGTATAGAACAAGAGTAATTTCCGCAAGTGACAACATCTATTTCTGATTCTGAATATTGCATTTATGAAGGGAATGCAAAGAAATGTTTCTTAAATATCCTCACATCACATGCCCACTAATCCAATTTCTCTTGCAGGATGACATTAGAGTCACTATCATAAGTCACTCGGAAGGGATAATTAAGCCTTGATCTTCAAATATAAATGAAGAGTCAGTACAGATGGGGCCTATGGCACAAAATGTAAATTTTTCACCTTTAACCAGCATTAGTTTGACAGTGACGCAGCGTTCCTCTGCACAAGAATACAGTTGGCCAGGTTCAGTCAGGTGAGAGGTGACAGGGCCGTATGGTGGATCTCCTCACTCTGACAAGCTGTCTGTTGGAGATCTGTGCCATGTGGCTGTCTCTCAGCCTGTCACAAGCTGACGGATGACCCTTCTGCTCACTGGGGCTTCACCCGCCATGCCATTCCTGTCTCTCAGCTCCTACATCTGACAGCAGACATGACATCGCAGACACATTGACTCCATCTTCAGGTAGGCCTGGCCTGCTTTTCCTGTGACTTCTAGAAGGAAAAGAAAAGAGGTAGTGTGTGTGCGTCCTGTCGCTATAAAAGAGCCTTGGGGTTAAATACTTAAAACTGACATTATGATGAAGAGTGTATGAGTTTAAACACAGGGTGAAGATTGAGTGAGAGCTCAAGGTTGAGTGTTTTGATGAGGTGAGCATGTAGTTATTAAGATCTGAAGAGGTTTTTATTTTTATTTTTTACAGAAATCCATCAATGTTGACACAAGTGATTTTTGTAATTAACCGAGCCTCCTGATAAAGCAGTTTTACTTGATTTATGGGTTTACGAAGAAGGACAAAATGTGTATTATTGCAATTTAAAAAACTTAACATGCAGTGAAAAAATAGATACATAGATTTTTCTTTTTTTATTATTTACTGTGCTCTTTAAATATTAATCTATACGTCTCTAATATGTAATATACATACTTTTATCTCCTCCCATCTTGACTATTGAAACACTCTGTTCACATGCCTCTCTGTTCACTTCTGTTCAGAGCCTTGAGTAGGATGCTGCATCTCGGCTTGTCACAACATCAAAGAAGTACAAGAGTGTTTAGCTGTGGCCTGAATTTGACACCCTGACTCCTCCCCATCACTGTGTGATGTCCAGACCAGGTCTTTTGACGAGTGGAGAGGAGGACTTTAGCTGGGATTAGGGTAAGTTGTTGGTTGGGACGATATGGACGTCACTGAGACATCCAACGCAGGTCACAGTGAGGACCATCTCACATAACCCGGTACTGGCTACTCATCAGTTTTAAGATTCATTTTGAAGTTTTGGATTTAACATACAGAGGACTGCATAGCACCTTTCTGACCTACTTCAGACTCCAGCAGAGCTCTGAGATCAGCAGACCAGAATGTAACAGTGGTGACTTGCACCAACAACGGAGGATAAAGCTTTATTGCAGCAGCTCGGAGGCTGTGGAAAGCTCTTCTGAAGGGGCTGTGGAAAGCTCTTCTGAAGGGGCTGAGGATGGCTTCATCCGTAGACATATTTTCATTAACAGGAATTTCCAGATCCTTAAAATTTGTTTTGGTGCAGTTGAAATGTATTTATATGTGTGCTGGTTAATTGTTTTTATTTGCGTTTCAGTTTGTCCTTACAATTTTTTTCTTTAATGTCTTTTAACACTGTGTGCATTCTATGGCTGAGATATTTAGTTTTATTTTTAAGCACTCTGTGAGCCTTCTCTTTGAATTTAAATAAACTACTACTAGAATAGATATAACACACAAAATATATAAAATTGAATCATGATCATCTGTTTCATACTCAAACAGTCAGATTACATCACTGCGACTGTTCCTTGATCTAAACGTACATCTAGGAGTGACAGAGCTTTCTGCTATAGGACAAGCTCTTCCAGGCATTTGTCAAGTTACTATTGTTTAAGCTTAAGAAAGGTGCCCTAATATGTAAACTCCTCTTTTCAGATTTTTTGTGCATGTTTTAGTTTTGTTCCTTCATAAAAACATGCCTCAAGTTGTATTCATGCATGTTCGTGTAGTCAAATTTTCTTTTTCTGGGTGCTCATACCTAGAGAAAGGAATGTTTCACGTTATGAAAAATCCACAAAGAATATTTTTGTTCATGATAAGAAATAGAAAAGAAAAAAAGAAACACTGGGCATCACATGACAGCATTAAACGCACCACCAGCAGTTCTGCTCTCCTATTGGTTTGTCCCAGCCCTGACGCAGCATTTGTGCGTAGAATCCTGATCTCCCATTGGTCAGTTTTTTATATTAAGTTTAAAATAACTATTAAATTATCCTTGATTCTATACATTTTGTCTGTAAACTGAGCAGTGAATACTTTTTCTGATGAGGCTATTACATTTATTTATAACAGAAGTACAAGGCAAGGAAGAAGCATGACAGTGGGAGGAAGGGAGCTAAACGGTGCATTTTGGGGAGCCCTAAAATACTAGGTGATCCAAAAAACATTGTTTACAATAACTACTTACAGAACTACTGAAGATTATTAAGGGAACAGTGATGGTATAGATCAGGGGTGTCCAACGTCGGTCCTAGAGAGCCAGAGCCCTGCACATTTTAGTTGCAACCCTGCTGTAGTATGCATACTACTCTACTTCAGCCAATCAGAGGACCATAATTAGTGCCACAGGTGTGTTTCATGATGGTTGAACCAAAAATGTGCAGGGCTCCGGCTCTCCATGACCGACGTTGGACACCCCTGGTATAGATGGATCAATTAAGTATTCTAAAAGCTTTAAAAAGTACATAAAACTTTCATACTGTTTTTTGATGTCATTCTCTATTTTTTATTAACACTTTTGGTAGTGACATTTTACACCAATCTGTAAATGGTGCTCTATAAATAAATTTTACTTACTTGTTTACTATGCAACTCTATTTATAGATATGGTTGAAGATGCACTGAACTAATATTTAAGTTTGTTCACCCCAAGTTCAAGTACGCCTTTTGGCTCACCTCAGCATTTTTTTGGCACTTTTGAGAAACATGTAAATAATTCTCTACCAAAACATCATCAACTGGTTGAAACTCATCCTTCAAACTGTATCGACTGGAAAGAAAAACATAGACATTATTGTTATATATCTGCCTTATGATTAAAAATCAAATGGTTTGATTGATACTGGTATCTCATATCTAATAGCAAGTTAAAATAAATCCACCAGTTTCCCCACACCATCACTGTCCTCCACCATGTTTAACAGCAGGGATCATACTTCAAAAGACAATCAAATCATCTTTTCTGTGTTGCACAAAGACATGTGGAACAAAAAAATGCATGGGCCCAAACATACCTTTTCTGCTTGAATGCTTATTATAAATAGTACTTCCTGTTGCGAAAGTTGCTATTTAAAACAAAATTGATTTGATTTTTGAGTGTTGATTTTTAGCTCCATAACAGTCCATTTAGCAATGTCTCTTTTATTAGCAATCCAATGTCATCGATCTGGGCGCTGAGTTGCTATTCCCAAGGCCAGTGACTCAGATTCAGCAGCAGAGGTGACTCTTGGTCTTCCATTCCTGGGGCTATCCTCAACTGAGCAAGTTATATTGGAGTTTTTGACAGTTATTGCAACGACATTTTGGAATATTGTATCAATTCAAAAATGTTGCCATTTTCCAGACTAAATGACCTTCATTTCATTCAAGTAATGATAAACACATGTTTCTCTTTACTTGATTGATTGGTTTTTGCAATGATATCACTTCTAACACAATATGCTTTCAGCTGTGTACAAACCTGCATTCTGAACAAGCAGCTGATGATCCCAATCCCATAAAGTAGGTGGGACATTTCACAAATGCACACTGACAAGGCACACTGTGGAAGTGAAACCCATATAAGGTGATAAATCCAGACTGCTACATAGAGGCAAAAAACTTCTTTTTTTATTTTATTTTTTTACTTTTTTGAGGTAGGTACATTGTGCCCGAATCTTTGACTGGTGGTGGTAATTCTACAAACAAAAAATCTTCATGTATTTTAAAGTGTCAATACATAAATAAATAAGAACCAGAGGTATTTATTTACACATATCAAACTTCTGCAGATGATCCAGAACTCTGCAGCTCGTCTTATCTTCAAGGAACCGAAAAGAGCTCATGTTACTCCCCTCTTCATCACTGACTCCCCATCGGAGCTTATGTTAACCCTGTTTCACATCTACCTGAATATTCGGTGCAAGTTACATGCGTGAACATACCTCAATTCGAAACCATGAAGAATATTTCACAAAAGATGACTAGGCATTTTTTTTAAACAACTAACCATATTATTAGATAATTAATATAACACAAATCTATTATATTATAGATATTATAGATAATAATATAATAATAATAATTGTGACCAGTTGGCCAGATATGGAGTGATCCATACCAGGAATTTGTGCTCTGGGTTAGATTTAACCCATCCCAGTGCACACACACAGCAGTGAACAAACACACCGTGAACACTCACTCGGAGCAGTGGGCAGTCAGGAAACTGGTACACCGCAGCTGGGATTGTTGAAGATTCCACGGACCACGGCTGCCACAATATGTAATTATTGTAATAATTTCACTGGTTACTGAAAACGAACACTTTAAGTTTAAAGCAGGCAGTTTTTTTCTGTAAGAGGTAATTAAAAACTGATTATTATTTTTTTCATTTAAAAAAGCTCCTACAGGAACTACCATACAAGCAACTTAAAACTTTTGTACAATCTATGAGTTATAATTGGTTATGTGCTGATACACAATTTTCTGTAAATAATTTGAAAAGACAGACTTTTGCATCTGAACTTTTCGTTCATAAGTGGAACTATTTACAAAGTCAACAAGCAGTAGTTTCTGTTCAATATTGATTCTGAACTAATCTTCTGTACCTCTTTCTCTGTTAGGATACAAGTGACAAGGAAACGTATCTGAGACTTGCCGTGGGAATACTCAACATTCATCCATAAGATCAACTGCAAAAACTGTGTTGTAATAGTTTGAGAAATTGCTATTGAAAGGTAGTTTCTGTATTACTTTTCTACCAAAAAGTGTGAATTAAAAATGTAAAAGATTCTTTTGCGTTGATTGTTTTCATTATCTATAAATTAGGTATGCAAAACATTCATCCATTGATCCATTTTCTTGTCGGCTTTGTCCCTTTCAGAGTCGCCTCAGTGGAATGAACCCCCACTCATCTGACATATGTTTTATGCAGTGGATGCAGTATACATAACAAGGTACTTGTAATTACCTTAACTATTTAATTAATGTTATCATTTAGTGGATTAAACTTAAAATTATAAGAAGATCAAACAAACTTTTTCAGCGAATGAAACTTAAAAACATAATTACTTCACACCCTCTTTTTAAGTATTGTGGGCTCAAACCATCAAGTACAATTACTTGAAAATTTTAGGGCAACTAGTTTTTCTCAAATTTTGTAAATACACTCTACTTATCCAGGCTTAAAGTGTACACTGAACTAAACTTAAGTCACACATTAAACAACAAAACAGCTATAACATGCAGTTATAAAACAGATATTTGTTTCCAACATCGGTGGTTGTCTTCAAGCCATGTGCTTCACTAAGGTTTGGATGCACAGGGGAGGGGGAGTTGTGATTCATTGAGCACGCTCAAGGACATGTAGTAATAATTTTGAGTAATTTTACTTACATTTTATTAGTAATTCAAATATGTATCCAAACATTTACCAATACTTAACTATTTTAAGTAAACCCAAAATTTGAGTAAAAATAACATAATAGCATTTGTCTACTAAAGTATAATATTTGATTTTACAGTGCATGCTCAGATTTTTTTCAGTTGGTGTGACCCAGTTCAATAAGGAACTTCCTCTGATGAAATCTCATTTCTGGGTTTTCTGTTTCCTGATCAGGACAAAAATGCCACCCAACAGAGAGCAACACCAAATGACCTGGCCTCCAAAAACCTAAATCCTAAATAGACCAGAAGTCATCCAAAACTGCTGAAAAAACATTTCTGGTGATTATTTCATATGTGAAAATTATTAGTTGCGGTGTCTTTTATAATCATGAAAATCTGTGCCCATACCCATGACTAGTAGTGGGCATGTCTACTTTGCACAGGATGAGATCATCAAATAAAACCAACCAGAGCCTCCATTGAGAACTTGCTGCATGCATCCTGACCTGCTGCAACTCAGTCTGTTCTGACAGCTGCTCATGCTTGGAGCGGAAATCCCTTCAGCGGGTTGCCCAAACTGCCCATTGAAGAGCCTCAGAACCATGACTGCCGGGCTTTGAGCTCTCCAGATCATCAGGGACTCTCTCCACCACAGCTCCAGTCTGTTTTCCTCCATGCCATCTGGAATCCACACAGACACTTACAATCACTCACCATGAGGCAAAAGAAGTGCATCTTCCCCAGAGCTGTTACATAAGCTTAACCTCTTTAAAGATGCAGATACAGGTTTCATTTCGTTCTTGGGTACGGTATGAGTAACAAACAAACTGTTTTCAAACTTCTGAAACTATTTAATCTGTACTTTCTCTCTCCAAAGTTTTTTCTCTAAAGATTTTTTTTTCTTAAAAAGGTTAGAGGTTAGGGTTTCTCAAAATTGTTTGTTGATCTGAGTCCTGTAAGTACAAAACCAGGTTTCAGCCAATCAGATAATGCAAACAAAATAGGAATGTTGTACTATTGGACAATGGGCATGTTAGTTTTTGTAATAAAAAAAGTTATCAATTCTTTAAAAAAAAAGACTTGAAATTGAATATTGCACCCTAAACAGTGTTTGGCGTAAGCTTTGTCTAAATTGGATAAAGTGCCTTTTAAAAGTACACGTTTAGGACATAATAGTAAGTTAATCATAATCTTTCTATCCTTATTATGTTCATCTAAAAAATTAGTTTAAGCATGTATATCCTAAGAATATCGATAAATAAAAAAATCATTCTTTTTGCAAAAGTTTATTGTTTCATAAACTGATTGTACTCTTTACTCAACAAAGGAATGTTGTATGTGATTAAATTCATTGTAGATTAAATATTAATTAGACCAATTATTCATCATCATGAAGATCATGAGTGCAGAATGAAATAGTCAAACTGTCTATTTTAAAGCTGTAAGCACATTGTCCTCCCCTGCTGCAGTTTCCGAGTGTAGCCAGACATATTTGCATGCTCAGCGCTGTGTGTCTGCAGTAATTCATCATCGGTCTCTGAGGTATTGAAAGCATCAGCATCCGTCAGCAAGCTTATGTCAATGGCTCGGTTTTTAAAAGAACAAAAGAATTATTTCTCATCAGAACAGCACTTATTTTTAAACAGTACCCTGATGTCTGCCTTCAAAAACATCTGCACATAATGAAAGATTTGAAAAAGATTAAGTTTCAAGATAGCAGTAATGATGCAGTAATTACAAAATGTATTGATTAAATAATGTGAAAATGCAGATGGAGAAAACAAACAGGTAATGAATACAACTGCTATAAAATATTAACCGTAGTTGTATCAATTGTTTAGCTACACTTCCTGTACATTTCACTCACAGTAAATAAGTGGCCATAAAAGATGATAAAAACGATACAACTGCAGGATTTAAACTCCAAACAGCAAAAGTTATTTCAGATAAAAGGCTCTATGATTTATTTATTCTGAGAAAAATGACAGACAACGAAGAAGTCATTTTTTAAATCCTTTTTACATCATATGAAGTAAATAATTATATAAACTTTTATATAGGGTCACAGTGGGTATCACGGTCGTCTCACGGCAAGGTTGCTGGTTCGAGCCTCGGCTGGGTCAGTTGGTAATTCTGTGTGGAGTTTGCATGTTCTTCCTGTTATCTCCGTTGCATAAAACATAAGCCAGGAGATTTGGTGGTTCATTCCCTGTGGCGATGCCAAAAGGGATGGAAGGATAGAAGGATGGATGGATGGATGGATGGACTTTTATATACGACTCACTTATGTGAACTGTGCTTGATTAGATCACTATTCAACTTCAAATTCAACTTCCATTTGCCACCACCAGAAATGAGTTTTGGACAAGAGAAGGAAACACATGAAGCCCCAGGAGAACCTGAAAATGCACCTTGATGGGGTCAAAAGTAACATTATAGCTATAGCTTATAGTGTTACAGTCACATAAATCAATTGATGCAAGATACTGATCCCTAGATGCTTTATTTACCCTTACAAGTCGACTGTTTACGGCCTCTTGTCAATCAGAGGCCTCTCCAGGATGCAGAGAATTTGGTTTAGATCCAGTGTATTAAAAAACGTGATGATTCAAATGCTTGTTAGCTCGCATTGTAAGAGAAAAATGTTTTAAGTGCACAACTTATGCTAAACCCTCTTAAACCACCTGAAGTGTTTGTTTTAAGAAGTATTTCTCATTAGTCTCACAAGTGTACATTCAATCATTTAGTTTTACAAGATTATATTGTTAAAGGGTCCCAATACACTGTAAATACACTGTCTGTCCACTGTAAATATTACTTATTAAAACAAACATATTTCTCTTAAAATATTTTGTTTTGTACATTTCGTCATTTAAACTATGATTGTTAGATAAGAAATTGAATTGAATTTTAAACAAATTTGCTGATTACCTAAATTAAAAGAAACACAATTTGCAATTTTTTTAATAAAGTTAGCAAAAGTCCATTTTTCCAAAGATTTAGTCAATTTAACAGGATATTATATAGGATCCATCAGATTACCACGCGACTATACAAATACATAAATTCATACAAATACAATATGTGGCGGCCATTTCTGACAATCAGATCTAGAGAAGCCTGTTCACTCGTGGCGACTGTCTGTTTGGTAATTAATTTTAAATGCATTTATGAACTGTATTTACTTTTTGTCATATTCTAAACGTGTTCCAGTGTGGGTTGGAGATTGAAGCTCAGTGGTACCGGTATGTAACCAGAGCTGGTTAAAATGAAGAAAAAAAAAAAAAGTACTTTTAAGTACTTAGGTAATATGGAGTTCACTGAAAGCATCAGCGGAGTATTTTTCATATACTGTATAGATAATTGTTAGTTAACTGATAAGTGACTTTGGTATTTTAAAGTTGAGTAACTACACATTTTCAAAATAAACGAGTTTAAGATTTTATGATTAGGCAAACAGAACTTTAATGGTAGAAATTATTGAAACGTGTACTTTACAAAATGTCCCCAACCAATAAGATTTCACCCTGCTAGAAAGAGCGCGAAACAAAGAGCGCGAGAAGAGACAAACACGTGCGTTGTTTAAAACCAACCAATAAGACAAATAATTTCTTGTTCAATCAATATTTGTTTAAAAAATCTAGCCTTGTCCAACATGAATCTACCTACTCTTCAAAAGTCAGTTTACAATTCGCAAGAGTCCAAAAGAATGCTGTTTGTCAAGTGTCCCTCAGCCTGAAGGACTCTCTGAACAACCCCTCCCCGTTCAGCAGATCAGATCGCGTTGCTCAGATGTGTTTATTTCTGCTGTGTTGTCTTGTTTGCGACGCGCCTCCATCAGTACACAGTCATGTCTCGGATTTGCCGCGGAGGACGAGGATCGGCAGATGAGCTCGTCTGTCAGAGAAAATGACACGCGTGCCACTTTCCTGCGCGAGCGACTGACGGCGGATGCGCACCAGTGTCACATCCCCGCGTTTGTAGCCCGGAGCGCAGTGCGGGGGTCCCGTCCATCACCGGGAAGAGGGGGCGCTTGACGGGGATTTGACGAGTGAGTGACTGGAGCTTTTGCTGCTCCTCATTCTCACGATCTCCAGCTGCCACATCAAACGCCTCCGTCAGCGCGAGTCCGGCTCTTTATCCCATCAATTAGATGGAATCGCAACGATGGGCCACATGAAGCCAGCACGAGGACTCCCGGGTTCTGCGCACAACAGGGCCAAAGATCAACTGAAGCGGGAAAGTGTCTCGAAGTGATGACACAAAAAAGTATGAAGCCAAATGGTTTTTGTCCCAACTTGATGTTTTCACGATTTGCTACACAGCAAAATCAACCTAATGTTGAGTTTTATTTGAATACTATCAAAGTGTCAGAGATTTAAAACAGGGTTTAAAACTTTTTGGTCACTTGAATAAGCGATTACTGAAAAATCAGATTTTCCTAGGGTGGAATGAGTACACAAAGTTTATACGTATTATAAGTAAGAGTGCTATGGGAGAGTATTTGAGTCAAATGAATGAATAAATAATTAACCCTTGTGTGGTGTTCATATTATTGTTACTCAGGAGGCGTTTGCGGGTCTCGTGGACCCATTGTCTTTTGCAGATTTTAATTCACCCAATCTAAACATTTTATGTTAAAAACTTAAACAATATTTCCTTTAGCCAAGAAACAAGTGATATAAATAGCAAATATACTTTATTTATTGTTCTTTAACCTGATTTCTTCACGTTTAGAATTTGAACAATGTGTGGTGTTCTCATTATTGTTACTTTGGCAGGGTTGGTGGCTCTGCTGGACCCATTGCATTTTGGCGCTTTTAATTCACACAATCACACAATTTTATTCTAAAACGTAAAATGTTATGTTTATGTGTGATTTATGTTTGTGTGGGAAGAGAGAATTAAGGTAAAGAATCAACCATTTTCACACTTTTACATGCCCTGGGTCCAGTAGACCCAAACACCTTGTGTGTAATATAAATGTGTGGGGCCATAAAAAAATCTTTCTGATATATGTTTTTTTCACAGGAAATGAGCCAAGCCCAGTGAATCTCAGCTTCAAATTATAAATGCTTGTTTAATTTTTCTTTTGATGAAAACAGAAAATGGGTCCCACAGACCCGAACACCATACAAGGGTTAAATCTACAATTGAATGTACAGTGGCCGAAAGGTGCAATACACATTTACATACTGTGAAAGACTTTTACAAGTTATAAAACACTTTTACATTTGATAAAACAAATTTACATGGTATAAAACACTTTAACGAATTCCAAAACACAAATACCTTTTAGAATCCGGAAAGGGTAGGTACCTTTGCGACCCGACAACTTTGCACTGATTGGCACAAGACTTCTGTCAACCATTACGAGCACTCATACTAGCGGCCTATTTTTGTAGTTTTTGCTAAAATAAGTGTTAAAAGGGCTGAATTAATTAAACACTCTTATGAGGAAGGACATGCTTATGTGGCGATTGTGAACATGGCAGCACTCCATCAGTCTGTGTTACATTAAAACACGCTTGAAGGAAGCTGTGACTTTGCAGAACAGCTGTTGGCTGGCGAACAATGTGACAAGTGCACAATGTGGCTAAAACTTTTACATAAATAAAAGCAGTGCATTTAACACGATGATGTTAGCAACAGACCACAGCATTGTTAGTTTTAATTTGAGAATGGTCAATCATTGGCATTCACAGAGCGCTCCGGTTTACGATGTCTGCCATGTCTCTTTCAAACTCTTAATACTTTTCCTGTATGAACTGCAGTCCACTGGGGTAATGTCGTATTGTATTCCACAAAAGGCAGATACATTCCGAAAACAATCAACAATTTAACAAAATCTAACGTCAGTTTACGTCTCGAGGTCCAAACTTTCCCCTCTGGCAAATTGTGATGTCATTTACTCAGTAGTTTTAATGGCATAAGTCTCTGCACCAACTTGTCTTTTCTCAATGGTACCTACCCTTTCAAATTCTGAAATGAATCTGTGTTTCAGACTTCAGAGGGAGAGCGCGTACGCAGTCCCCCGCTACTATAAAATGAGCAACCAAGATCCCACATTTGGGGAGTTCGAGCATAATGAAAGGGCCTTGCATTGGACGAGTCATCTACTTGATCATGAATGCATCTCTGCTAAGTAAGTAAGAGTTATGAGGGACATGTGACTCAAGAGACACAACCATTTCTTTCATGACCATATATGGGGGCCGATTCAAGGTTCTCTGCCCAAAGATGCATGGCCTGAGCACACCTGAGCAGAGTTACCAAGATACGCAGGACAACCTGGAAAGAGGGCCCCAACCTGACCCAGCCCTCAACTAGGACCTCTGGACAGACAAGGTCCATGCAAATCCCAGACCTGTCTGCAGCATTGCTCTCAGGAATGGACCTTCGGCCAGCCGACCTCGAACCTTTCACCGATTGTGCATTAGAGAGGGAGAGGGAGAGAAAGAGAGAGAGAGAGATGCTGGCTGTGGAGGCTAACTTTGACTTTTCTCGTGCTATGTGGCATGTTGCACCAAAGAGCAGGCTCGGTTGTCTAGGGCAGGGGTCGGCAACCCGTGGCTCTGGAGCCACATGTGGCTCTTTAGCGCTGCCCTAGTGGCTCCCTGGAGCTTTTTCAAAAATGAAAAAAAAATAAAAGGAAAAAGGTAAATATGTTTTTTGTTTAATATGGTTTCTATAGGAGTACAAACATTCTTAAAGTTTTACAATACTGTAAAAGAGTGTAGAATAAATATTTAATTTCAACATTTCTGTCAGCGACGATTTGCGTCATCACCCGCGACACACGCTTCTATCAGCAGGGGGGGGATGCCAGGCAGGTGGCTGCTGTAAACAAACCGGCGGCTGTGTGAAGGGCCATGGATCCCAAAGAGAAAAAGAGAAACATAACGGAGGAGAACAGAGGGTTCAACGGTTCTTGGACCGAATCGATGGCATTCATTGCCGATGCGGAAGGATTCTCTGAATGTTTGCTCTGTAGTGGGAAGTTGTCTAATAACAAGAGTAAAGTGGAAAGACATTTCCAGGGAAGGCATGCACGTATTTAGTAACAAAGTGGCTGTGATTTTACATACTTCTTTTCAAAAGGCTGCTGTTTTATTTTTATACATGTATGCTGCGTTTTTTCGCATTGTTTGTTGCCCAGTTAAGGGGCACGTTGTGCACGTTCCAATTTGATGTTGTTTTTGTGAATCCTCAAAATAAAAATGACATCAAAAATTCGATTTCTTTATTGCATTTCTCTAATTTCATCAAAGCAATGAAACATAATTCATTAATATTGTAATCGTACAACAGAGTAGTCACGTGGTGCGTCGTTCTCTACAGGATTCACTGCAGGGAAAATAAACATTTAATCATGAAGGCTCATTATGTATTTGTAGCAAACTTAGTCATTTTTATAGTAGGCTAATATAGATACATAAAGCATGTGTTGCCTTCATTATAAGGCTTATACAAGGCTTTTAATTTTTTGCGGCTCCGGACCTATTTGTTTTTTGTTTTTTTGGTCCAATATGGCGCTTTCAACATTTTGGGTTGCCGACCCCTGGTCTAGGGGTATGATTCTCGCTTAGGGTGCGAGAGGAAAAACAACATGAACAACAGAGGTTGTGGAGGATAAATTTGTCTATTCTTGTGCTGTCTTGCGTTGTGCATGACAAATGAAAATAGTACCAAGTCAGAGAAGTGGTAGAAGAAAACATATCTTATTTAAACCCAGAGAACCACCGGTTCCTCTTGTCCCCAATAAGGTCCTCAAAGCAAAAGAACATCATAGAGTCTGTTGTTTGCTGTGTGAAAGGGTTTTGTTACTTGTAAATGTGTTTTCTAAAATGTTCACTTTTTTCTAACTTGTAAAAGTGGTTCACATTATGCAAATAAATGTACATTTATTAAAACACAATACAGAAATATGTTTGGTGCTCTTCACCATTTGTCACTCTCATCCTGTTTATTCGTGAATTTCTCGCTGCGCATTTGTGAGTCTTGACAAATCTCCCATCAAGAGAACCAGAGATCCACAAATAGGTGAGCTCCGCTCACCACCTGCTAAACCAATCAGATTGCAACGAACTGCCATTCTTCCCATCCAATCACGCCCCATTCAAATAGGTTTTATTCTTGGGAGGTGATTAGCACCTGCCTCAGTCAGAGAAGCTCTCTGTGATTTCAGAGGGATCTTTTTCTCTGTATCTTTTCTCTCCCCACCAATAAAAAGTCTTGGTTGCTTAAATGGGTTTAATTCTGGCTTTTCTAAAAAGTCAGATATTACTGGTCAGTTTGAATCAGCAGTTTCCTCATACTGATAAACTTTACTTTATAATCTCTAAGGTAGCAGTATATTGCTAGCTCAGAATTATATAGTAGGAAATTATTTTTTAACTCTTTATCCACATGAGGTCTTTGTGAAGCTGCTTAGAAGCAACAGCTAAACAAGCACTAAATAAAACCATTATGATTGATTGATCGATGGGGATGTTGGCAGTTAAATTGTGTTCGTTTTTCATACATCTGCATTCAGCTGTGTATATTAATTAAAATGTGTACATGTAATCCTTGTGATGACCTGAAACCTGACCTTCTCCAACGAGAGCAGAAGACAGAGTTTCACGGCCATAAAATCATAAAGCAAGTTCAGAAATGGTTTTATATCGGAGTTAGTCATCATTTTGATATTTAAATATTAGAAGTTTTTTTCACTAATAAAAAACAAATCTTTAGCTAACATTCAGTCATTAATATTTATTCTGAAGAAAGACAGCAAAAGACAAAACAAGACCTGAGATTTTTTCATTAAACATACTGTAAACTTGTGAATTTAGGAATCATTTTCCTTAAATGAACGTTTCAAAGAATGACCATGTCATATCAACAGAATTTAAAATCAAAGATGGTCGCAACATGATTTAAAACTGTCCTTCCATGGAAATTAAGGAACCCACACCACCTGCTGGACGAATCCTGAAAACAACCAATAAACCCAAAAACACATTCTAGAACCTTTCCAAAGAGCATCTTTTATGTAGATCAACAACCCAAACTGCTCTAGTCCAACAGATGTGCTTTATTTGGCAGTTTGACAGCATGTGCAGTGCTTGGATTGTGTGGTCCATCTGAGACTGCGGCACATCTGTCCATTTGTGTGCAGCTTTTCAGTTTAGAAGCAGACTTTGGCTCTTTACAATAGTTGCACATGGGATGAAAAACATAGCAGTTACATAGCAGTAACATCAAGAATATAGTCATTACAAATGGCAACTCCAAAGGAAGAACTGGCTAGTATGTTAACACACATATCGACTTTACATTCTTATCCCTCCGGACTTATTACATTTACTGTAACATGCCCATCAAATAGATTTCATTCCAGATTTGGTGAATTTCACTACAACAATAAAAGTTCAGATGAGTATGGTCTCCAAACAGCCTCATCTTATTACATCAAACCTGGTCTTTAACTTTATTTGCAAAAAGGTTCATTCAGCATCTCCTCCTGCGAGAGTTAGTAGCGTATTACTGTAGTGGAATCTAAAAAGCCCTTCTCACTTTAGCATAGCTTAACATAGACCATTGAATTTTATTAGTCCAGCAGCATTTTCGAAACTGTAGCAGAATGATTGATGATTTTCAGAATGACCAAAGACTTTCCAGTAGTTATATCAAAACTTAAGGTGAGTAGTAACTGAAAAGCTGATCTTTATTGCCAGGACCCATACTCTAAGACAGCTAGGAGGTGAAAGTTAAATAGAAATGATGAAATCAAAATGAACAATAAAAAACAATTACAAATCTTGGGGCGGACTTTTCACTAGCTAAAAGTATGTTGAAATTGATCCCTTGACATATAGGAATGTTTTACATTCTTTAAACAATAGACTCATTGCAGACTACTTCCACGTTCCATGTCAGTGGTTCGTCAATTACCGGTTGATGTTTTTTTTTCTATTGCTTCAATGAATGCAGCTTCCATGGAATTTCTATCTTTATCTTAAGGAAAAGATCATTATCACACAATGCAGCACAGCAGTATAGTGATGTCGCACTTTCAATTCGGAGGAATTTACAATTTTTTAGAATTCATTTACAAATGAATTTGAGATATAGATCAAAGATAAAATTTGACAATAATATGGTATCACTAAAAACCAGACTAAACTTACACCTACTCGTGATCGCTTCCTAACAAACAAACCCCCGCTATCAACATATAAACTGTTATCTGGAAGCTCAAACCATTTACAATGTCCCTGCTTTTTTTCTTCTTCAGTCATGTACGCTTTAACATGTTCGGCACATACAGAGAATCGAAACCACTACCTTGCACCACATTGTAGCATTTAACATGCAAATATACTAAATCTCTGAAGGCTTCAAAGCTCTCTTTTAACTCTTTAAACACACAAATTGTTTTTTTCCTGAAACTTCAAGAATGCATTTTAGAGATTACTAGGCTCCGTAATAAACTATTTGTACTGTTAATGTTTTGTAAATTCAAGAGTTCAACCTAAAAGTTTTAGGCAATTAACCTGAAAATTATTCATTTTTCTGTACGACCCACTTAAAAATTGTTTGTTACATAGATATTCGTTTAGAAAAAAACTTAAATGAAGAAAAAAATAGGGGCCCCTATACTTTTTTGCACTGATTGTGAACACCATCTTAACATTCCATGGAATACATATTATATGCAAGCCTTTAAAATGCCTATTTCTTATTTAGAGGGAAAACTCTCCCGGTCTTGACAATGTGGCTAGAGCTTTTGCTGAATGCCTTTTAAACACAAGGATGTTATGCTTTTGCTTTTAAGTCTTCAGTCAGAAAGTTTAAGTTTAAGTCAGAAAGTACACTGCTGATTTGTTAGTTGCAATTCTCATTCAATGGGACCGCAATTTCTGCTGTGTCTCTTTTCAAAATCTCAAGACTATCACCACATGAACTTCTCAACTCTTGGAATGAAGTTATATGGTATTCTACAAAAGATGCAGTGCATTTTAGACAGGTAAAAACTACAAAAAATTTAATGAATACAAATGTTATTTCTCTCGCCCCAACTGTTCTGTTAACTGTTAACTGAAATGTTAAATCAACAAGAAGTCTTGCTGTCTTTACCACGATCAAGGCTGAAGACAAAATGTGATAGAGCCTTTTTTATTGTTGCCCCTCAGCTCCCGCTATCTCTGGCTCAAGCCTGGCTCCCGCTATCTCTGCTTTTAAGTCAACTTTTTAGTTCATCTAGGTGTGCAGTGGCCATAATACTCACATTTTGGAGTATTTTAAAGGTAACTTACTGATGTAATAATATCATTCAGCTCCAGAAAACAGACTTTTGTCAAAGGATTGGCAGACTGATTAAAGACGGCTGATTGCATCAGTAGGGGAAATGTAATTTTTTAAATTATTATTCTACTACTCCTACTTGTGCGAAAATCTACTGGTCTAATCCAATTCAATGCTCTATGGTAAGCAATGCTAAAAGATAAATCTGCAGAAAAGGAGAAACAAAACAGTAAAACACCTCTAAAAGAAATGGACAATAAACCTCTTTCTAAAAATGTGGAATAACCCATAAAAAGGCCAGATTTTAATACTGAAATTATTTTAATATACAGTTTATGCTTCTTCATTTAAAGAAGTAAAGTTGCGGTGCACGATTTTTAAAATTGCTTGGGGAGCAGTGCTGAGTCTCGGAGAGCTAAATAATCGTGAACCGCAACTATATCGGATTATCGCATGATTCTTGGAGCAGATCTGTCATTTGACGTCACTTTCCTGAGCCGCACGCCTCTACGGATAGTCTTCAGCATGTCTGCTCCATCCTTTGGCGCCTCTTCCTGCCGCTCCCCTTGCGGCTCTGAAGGAAAAGGAAACTGTGCTTCCCCCAAAGCATGAGCGTTAGCCACCAGCTCGCCAATCTTCTCTACAAGACTATGACGATTAGCAGCAAGAACCTGCTCTTCTTCTGAACTGAAGCCTGTGGCACCAGGCTGCTGGGCATAAACACTCCCACTAGATCCCCACGTTGGCAAACTCATACGTTTTGGAGAAGCTTTATATTCTACAATTTCTAAAGTTTCATCCTTATACAGGCTCTCCTCACTTCCGTTGTGCTCGGGGGGAGGGCTAGGGAATCCCGGTGAGTCTGGAACAGTTGGCGTCTTTACCGGGACGATTGGTGGTCGGATAGGAATTGGGCCAACGATAGACGGGGCGCGTCTTGCGTTGGTTTTAGATGAAGGCGTTCTTCGAATGGTGGCAGTTCCTGAAGCTATGATGTTGCTTCCTTTACCGTTGGTTGCCCCGTGAAGCCCCACTGTGCTAGCGGGACGCTTGGTCTGGATCATTCGCCGGTAGTTTTGAGCCAAGTTGCTGTGACGGGGGACGGTAGAGGACTTGTCAAAGTCTGTCTGCGTGTCAGTATCTCCATCACCATTCATGGAATAACAATCATATTCAGATCCTGTGAAGAAAAAAGAATGAGATTTAGCTCATCTATGTAAAATTGACGGTTGTAGACATTCTGAAAAAGTTTGACAGTTCACCGAAAAACTTCTTTGGATTTGAAGTTTTGAAGATTGAGTTGAAGTTGGAGCCAAAGAAAAGGCAAAAGAACAAGAAATTCAAACTAATGCATCAACATATATACTGTGAACGCTTACTTCTTTTATGGTAAAAAGTGAGGGTCTGAGAACCTATAGCTCTGTAGCGCCACCACATGGCGCCATCAAACAGCAAGGAGCATCACTACGTCTATATTTCACTCGATCTGGATGAACGACCCCCTGCTGTTACCTTTTACTGAGGATAGCCAATCAGCTCATGTGAACAATACCAGATCGATAAAACCAAGTTCAACGTATAAGGTTAGAATCAACTCAAAGTAGGTGATTGTAAACAATTGTATTCAAGAACACATTCTGAACTAAGATGGAATAGATAAGATGTAGAAAAAAATAAATTTGAAGTCAAAGAGATTATTACTTTTAAATTGCATTTTATATGTTTCTTTCTGGAAGTATATATTATTTGAAATTGTATTATTTTTTTTGGTGATATCAATACTCTCATTATTTTATCTGATACATTTCATTACATTTGAATTTCTCATTGAAAAAAAGCTGCATGTTAATTGTATGTGTTGTTCACTTAAGAGTGAAATAATATATTTTAGGGTTATTTGGTTGGTCTTGGCTGTTGCTGAGATTTGATTGATCTGCAAATTTCAGTCTGAAATCTTGGTTGTTTTTTTTCTGGTTAATTTGCCTTAAAAACAGGGTTCCTATATTTGTAGAAACAAAACAAAAAACAATGCAAGTGTCTTAAAAGGTATAATAAAACAAATAGCTTATGCAACAATGTGCACTCCTTTGTAGTAATACTGAAGATCCAATGAAAATCAAGTTAAAACTGCAGCTCGTCTTATCTTCAAGGAACGGAAGCGAGCTCATGTTACTCCCCTCTTCATCTCTCTTCATTGGCTCCCCATCACAGCATGTGTATAGTTCAAATCACTGATGCTGGCTTACAAAACTATCTCCAAATCAGCCCTTGTTTACCTCCACGAGCTCATACACCCATCCCACAAGGGCAGAAGATCTCTCAGCAGAACCTTCTCTCTCACTGTCCCTGGCTGGTGGAACAAACTCCTGATCCAGTCAGGAGAGCAGCAACACTAATAGATTTCAAAAAGCAACTGAAAACTCTTCTTTTCAGGGAACACCTACTATAACAAATCCCTTTATGCACTTTTCTCTTTGTTTTCTAACTGCTTTGGTTTATTGATCTGTTGATACAACTTCTACTACGAGTGAACTGAGACAGACTTTGACTGTGTAACAAATTGCATATTGTCTCTCCCCTTCTGTAAGTCACTTTGGATAAAAGCGTCTGCTAAATACATAAATGTAAATGCAGAACTATCCTTGAGCTCATGTTGTGACTGGCCCAATCTGATTAACCAAGTTTTCTTAAGTGCAATCAATCTCAATTTTCTGAATTTCTTTAACATCAAGAAAAAACAAGCCTTTCCCACACACATACTTCATCTATCAAGAGGCTGCAGGTGTATAAATACACTTTTTGCTTTTGTTTTAAACTCTGATTTTATTTAATAGAATAAAATATTATAGTAGCATGTAGAGCTCAGAGAGGGTGCTTAAGCTGAATAAAGTGACTGCTTTTTGCAATGTTGGAAAAAATATTATTGGGATTTTTTTTATTGTAACTCTCCTGAGTATTATTTAAATCGTTTTTCCTCAACACCATTAAAGTCAGAGTTTTACCTCATCTTTCCCATGTCCAAAGCTAAGATAAAAGGCAAAAAAATAGCCAGCCCACAACTACATTTTAATATTGAAATAAGTCATTTTGTGTGTGTCTTTTCTCCAAATCAGTGATAGCATGGGAATTAAAGGACTAAAATTCTGGATTAAAAAACGAACACTTTGTAGTTTTGATCAGGGCTGAGCTTAAATAATAAATTTATGCAAATATTAATCTGATAAATGTTTAAGCCGCAATCAATTTAAGGAATCTTAAGGAAACTCTGAGCTACGTATTCAATTAAAATACCCAGAAGGACACTTTCTACATTTAAAATGCATCTACACAGAGAGTAATAAAGTGTAAAGAGTTATATTTGAGGAGAAATACAGCCGTTGTTTCTATGTGCTGTGAGTGTTACCCTGTGAGGGGATGGTGTCCTCGGAGCAGGATGGTGTGGTGCTCTGAGTGCTGTATCCACTGGAGAACTGCAGAGAGTCACAGCTGCTCTTCTGCTGCTGCTCCACACTGAGTCCGCGGGTCAGAACCATGGCTAGCTCACTAGCAGCCGAAGACACAGGCTTCCCATGCTAATATAAAACCAACAAACAAGAACACTGAGGTGTACTTTCAGAGGTGAAAGTAATCTAACCTAGCAATCAAGTCAACAGATCTACGTCATAACTGGCCAAAACAGTGGAGACATAGGGGCTGGTTTATATCACTTTTATAGTGATAAGATTTTATATTGCATCGCAAATCTCTACCCAACAACCAGGTTTTTTACCCAGCAACCATATCATTTAATCTATATTTCAGTTTCAGAAAATAAAAGCACAGAGGTGTGTTTATGTACCATAATTTTCCTTATAACAATAAATCTCTTGTGTAATACTGTCAAATGGGACTTTATATGACTTCACTGTCCACTCCCTAGTAACCCGATTATTTAACCTATCAACCATATCATCACCTCTTTATGTTAGATTTGGGAAGTTTAGAGATATCAGTTGATTTACATTACTCAAAGTGACTAATTTCTTCCTGCTAACCAGGTTGTTTACCCTAGCAACCAAAAATCAGCAGATCTACATATTGTAGCTGCAGATAACAGGGGAGACATATGGGCTGGTTTATATAACTTTTATAGTGATAAGATTTTATATTACATTACGTTTTAATAACTAGCAACCAGGTTGTTTACCCTAGCAACCAATATGCAGAACTATATAATAGCTGCAGAAAACAGGGGAGGTGTATGGGTTGGTTTATATAACTTTTATAGTGATAAGATGTTATATTACATCGATTTTGCCAACTAGCAATCAGGTTGTTTACCCTAGCAACCATTTAAGTAAATTTATATTTCAGCTTCAGTAAATGTTAGAGCCATGGAGGTTGCTTTTTTCCACACAGATTGACAAGTGACAACTTTATATCACATCACTGATTGCTCCCTAACAACCAGACTGTTTACTTTAGCAAAGCAAAGATCAAAATCTTGTGCATATCTAAGGCCGGTATGAGACATGTAGGTTGGTTAAATTGATTAATGCCAACAACAGCATATACTATTAAAGGTGTATTCTCTTATTTTTTTTAACCCCTGATTTCCTTAGTCCATGCTGATTTACTACAAGTTTGATTATATTCTGACAGGAGTCTCCCCGATCAGCCTCATTAAAAAATAGCATATTGCAGTTTTTGAATAATACAGTACAGAAATGTACATGCTATTTCATATTTTAAAGTGATACCCTGACAAAACATTATTTTCAGGAGAAATTCTATTAAAATACCCACTATTAAAATTGTGCATTTATACATCAATTACATTGAAATTTTAACATGGATTCTAAAATCAATCTTATCAAACATCATATTCACAGAAACACTTATTACCGAACCTTACTTGTGAAGTATAAAAGTAAAAAAGCATATAAAACTTATTTTAAAAGTAAATAAATGCATATAGTTATATGGTATCATTTTAAGAAAATAGATCAACTTACTTAATACGTTATTAAATGTATTGAAAAATATCTCATTACCTTAGCAGTAGCATCTTTGGAGTTCATCCTTGTCAGTCTGTAGGGCTCCTCTGGGGGGAGGGCTCCACTAGAGGGCGTTGCAGGGTCCGTCCTGCGCTGAGTGATTCCTGACGCCTGCTCATACTGACTGGCCTTCGACCAGTCCTGCTGCGAGCGGACATGCAATCAAGATAAAATAGCAATACCCCCGCACAGGACAGGATGCTCAATGTTTATTTTATCAACTGGATGCTGATCAACAATAAAAAGTTGATGATAAAATCAAATGTGAGGAGTTTTAAAGAAACAAATGAAAGCTAACGCGTCTTAAAGAACAAACCAAAGCAAAGAAAGGCTGATGAAATGATGAAATAAAAAAAACAAACCTTCCAGTAAGGAACCTTTGCTGTGGGTGAAGGGGAGTTTGATCCTGGGGAGTGATTATAAGGGGAAGCAGGAAGAATGTGAGCGTGAGGCCTGAAGGACTCGTGAAAACAGTGAGCAGGGCGGAAGGTAGCGAAGGACGAGGCCGGCTGTGAAAAGCAACGACAGGATGGCCGGTCAAACACAGAAACAACATCCCTCGCCGCTCAAATCTGACTTTCCGACTAATGTTTTTCATTATGATGCAAAAAGGGAGATTTTTTTTTGCTGCACTAATAAACAAATGACTAATTTACTATTATTATTTACTAGTAAATCTGTTATTTCATGCCTCAACATTATAACTCCCCGCTAATCTCTGCTTGATAGTAAATAAAATGCTGATTTTCTGCTTAAATATAACCATGGTGGACTAAACTGTAAGATTTTTATTCAGAACACTTATTTCAGACACTAAAGATTACAAATTCATTACTTGCATTATTACTAATAGAACATATTTAAAATAATTTGTAATATTACATTTTAAATGCCTTTTGAACCGATAAAACATGTTATTCTACAATTTTTTAAGCACATTTAAATGAAAATCATTGTCATTTAGTAAGGTTTTTGTGCATAAAGAGGTTAAATGATAGGAATGAGCAAAACATGGAAACAGAATGTATAGGAACTTAAAAAAGATGGCATGATGAATGTGAGGTTGGTTTCTAAGCAGAACTTACAATGGTGGGAGAGCCGCACTCACTGACCGACTGACAGGTTTCTGACGCCTCTGAGGAAGCAGAGCTGGACGACTTCTGTTACACACACACACACACACACACACACACACACACGCACGCACGCACACAGATCTCGTGTCAAGCTTAAGTCTATTACATGTTTATACAGCTGCTTTAACCCATCTTGATAAAATAATGACTCTTGCTGATTAAAGATCTCAAACTTCAAACCAATTACAGGTCTCATGCTCAACGATTACTGACATATCATTTTTATTTCACCCATAAAAAGCAACCCTCAGGGGTGTTCAGTAAGATGAAGAGGAACTATTTCTTGTTGTTAACCACCGAAGGTCAATTATTTGACTTTGGCTGGTTTTGAATCAGTGATCTGCTAAGACCTATTTTCAAAATGTAAACAATTAAAATTTAATTAATTACTTTTTCAGCATTTGTTAGTTTGCTATAACAGAAAAAAACAATGTCTTATAAATATAATATTACATACATTTGTTTGTAGTTTTAATTGACATCAAATCAAAAATCTATTTTTCTATTTGCACCAAAGACCTGCTCAAGTGCACCGCTCTTCCGACGATTGACTAAATATAAATATAATACATGTGAAATAAATAAAACAAATTAAGTGAACAATTTTTTTCTACAAATAACAAAACATGAGGATCATTGTATGATTAATATGTTTATATAATTTCTTTTTACTCAATTAGAGCCTGATTTCAAATTTCGAGATGTAATTTACTTCGGATAACATCTACTCAAGTAAAAATGTCAAAACCTGACTCAATTACAGTAGTGCATGACAACATAACTTATTACTTTCCACCTTTGCTAATCAAACTACATATGATCAAGGAAAGACACAAAAAGTATTTTATTATTAACAATCCCTCAAAAAAATTCTCAACAAAGAGTATAAAGCTTTTCAAATAAAAATTAAAAATCAACAAAGTCCACACCTCAATGCTGCTGCAAAACAGTAAACAAAAAAAACAAGTTTTTGTTTGCAACATCAGACATGGCAGTGTCAGTACACGAGTAACGAAAGATCCCAGATTAGTTGCTGTAGTACCACTTCCACATTTCAAGCCAAATATTCAAAGTATGATTAGTTTTCATTTTTGAATGAGCACGCCTGCCTGCGACTAAAGTCAGATAAAATACTTTTCATTTTAGTTGAGTTGTTCCTCAGCAGAAACAGTTTGATCATTCAGGCAACTGCAAAAATAATAGTGACCTGGCTGGTGATGTCAGACGGCATAGGAGAGGGAGGTTTAGAGTGAACATTTGCATCCTGAGAGACAAATCCTGAATCATGAGAAGACACGCTGCTCAGGCGATGAGCTCCTCCTGGTGGCAGATGCACCAAACTGCAAAAAAAGGTTTCTTTTTAAAACTAGCAAAACATCAAGCACAACTGCTTAAACACAGACATGCCATTATCCTCTGGAGCCCTGCACCTCCAAAAATATTTCGTGTTGTGAAATGCATTCTAAAGAGTCTACTGAATAACAAACTAAACATATTTATATTTAAAAATGGATGGATTCATATTAACAAATCGGAGGAAGACAAATTATTGGACAGGCACCTGCACAGGCTGCTCTTCCTGGATCCGATGCTGCTTGGGGAAGAAGGCGGAGTCTGGTAGGACCAGTTATATTCAGAACCTTTCAGATCCAGAATCACCTAGCGGAGATATTGTTGTTGTTATCATCCTGTGATTGTGTGTTTGGGATATTTGCGTGTGTTTCTCTGGCACCTGTTCACTGGCCTCTGGTAGCTTGTGAGGGTCGGTGGTCAGCACTGTGAGGTCATCAATAATGGCCTGAAGATGCGTGGCCTCTCCCAACATGGCGATCTCACCCATCTAAATGAAGATGCTTTGGTTTATAGTCACTCACATTTTAGCACTTAATTTTCAGCACTTATGCACTTTTTCTTTTATGCACTTATGTTTCTTTTTCAAATATATACTGTGAGAGAATGAAGTATATGACCCCTCAAGGCTGCAATAACCCATTTTTCCATTATTGATTCGTCAGCAGCTTTTTTTCTGCTATATTTTATTTGTTGATGATTATTGTGGTTGTGTTTGATTTGACATCCTTAAAAATATTGTTATTAAGTATGTGCTTATGAAGTTGTAGTAGACAGGACGCTCAAATAGACTTTTATGTTTGTTTTAATGAGACGACATTTTGAAAGAGCTAATAAGTTTAGCTATAAGAACCAAACCCCAGGTGTAATGTGTCAGTGATGCGTGGGTGGACCTGAAATGAGCGTGTGCGAGTTGTTTTTACATTGTCCCACGCATCTCTGGTCTGTGTCAATCAGGGGCCAAAATGTAGGGAGTTGTGAAAGTCACTAGGGTACTCTGGTTGTTATGAAGATGTTTCTAGTATGTAATGTTCCCCTGGTTAATATAAATCAAACCCCCGTGTTTCAGAGATTTTTATAAGATGAAAATGAAAAAAAGGTTGCATGGAATGTTAACATTCCAAGTATGGAATCCTTAAGGAATGTTACCTTGCTTATATGGATTACATAATCCAATCCATGTCTGAGAAGATGTTGCTAATCCAGCAGAGCATCCAGATTAATTCTCTTTGTGAATATTTATCTGTAATCTACACTTGTTTTCTCAAACAATTCAGACGAGAAGTTACTTTGCCTGTAAGTCACTGTACAGACGCATTTAATAAAAATACAACATCCATTGACAATGAATCAACTGGTAAATGTAATGGTTTATTTCCAAAACAAGAGATCAAAAATATTTGATCTCATATATCTCAAACGTTTTTGATCTCAAAAGAATATTTGATCTCCAAAGAAGCTCATAATGTCAACTGTTTTCCTGTTTAAAAGTCTTTTAAACAGGAAAATAGTTAACATTATGAGCCTCTTTTGAAGTATTTCTGACAAATGAAGGATTTAATTAATTGGAAATTAAAATCCAGAGTGGCAGGATGGGCTGCATGCACATTGTGGGGTGTTCATTGCAGACTTCTGTGAAAACTGTGTGCACATATTCATAATCCACATGGGGTCAAATACTTCTTTCCCACCCGGTGTAGAGAGGAGACCAGAACTTGTTTTCATACAAGATTTACAATTACTATGCATCCGGCGGCTATATAGTATTTACCAAAACAAATCTTTTACAACATGTAATATGGTATACCACTAAACAAAATCTGCAAACATTTTCTTTTGAAATACACATTTAAAGAACAAATTTGAGCATTTGTTAAGCAATTTCATGGTCTACTTTAAACTATTTCTAATAATCTAATAGTGCAAATACATATCAAAGCTAATATCATTTTAAAATCACATTAGAAAATATTTTGACATGGTTTATACAGCTACAATTGTGTTCTGTAACAACAGAATAAAGACATTTGAATTTGAAACAGTAGTCTTGAAAGTTGTAGCCAACATTCCCTTGTTCTTGCTGCGTGACTCATACAAAGACAGCTTTAATGCCAAATCTTTGAAATTCACTTTGGGAAAAAACAGAAACTACTACTACAAAAAGTTTTTGCAAAACTATATATATATAAAAAAAAAATTCTCTCATAAAAACAATACATTTTAATCAATGCAAATGCAGTTACAGATGAGATTCATCACCTCCATAATGAGGTGGTTAATGATCATTTAAAGATTTTGAACACTACTTCTATTTCAAAATAACCTCCAGCACTCTGTGGGAATCCTAGTTCTAGAAACAATATTATTGAATGAATGTATTTTTATGCTGCATTTTGTTACGCTGCTCCTCACCACCATCGGCTGCAGGAAGCTGATAAAACTGCAATAGCGCCCTCTTTCCTCCAGAAGGGCACGCCGCACTGCCTGCTTCTCCGTCTCCTCCATCAGCAGGTACATATCACTCACGTCCTGCATGGCGCTGTTCAGCTGGGGCTGCAAACCACCTCGGCCTGTGAGAGAGACGTGAATGTAAGGATGGAGAATTAGCTCAGTGTTTCATTTCATTTCAACGATGCAATTTTCGAATAAATTCAAAAATAAGAAAGTCTTTGTTCCACAACGTGTTTATAATAAGGCATTTGAATCATTTAAACCTCACTTAAACATGGTTTTTATTGCCACATTTGTGTAAAAATGTAAAAAAAATTAAACAAGTTTTTATTATTTTGATAATATTGGTGAATTAAACTGATTTTAATACTTGGTGTCATTACACCACTTCAATGCTTTTACTAACATCCAATAACATCCTATTGGACCGGCGACCCTTGTAACCCATGTCATCAAACTAACAAAGTATAATTTAAAATGGCATAATGAATGTTCCATAATAGGCTTAGTAGTTATATATTTAATGGACTAAACACATTACTGCTTTTCATCATGTGTAGAACCAATCTGATGTACTTTCAAGAAGCTGCAGCCAATCTGCTCCTCGCTACTTCAGCTCCAAGCAGCAGCAGAATAGAGAGACTACACTGTTCAAATAATGTTGCTTTAGTCCAAACCTATTGTGCTTAACAACTTATATATAGTGTTTCGCTTCAGAGGTGATTAAAAGTATTTTTTTTTCGAAAATAGATTTTCTCACTGGAAAACACTAGCAGATATACTAACAATTAGAATGTAAAATGCCATAGGCTTATGCTAGAAATATAAATATTGAATTATTTTCTGGTTGATTGTGAGTATTTTAAATATTTAAGTCAGGTTTTACTGAATTGTGGAACATTTTGAATGATTTAGCAAGTTGTTCATAAAATTTATTTTCCAATTAAGAGATCGACGTTGCTGTTTTGCTTATTTGTTAATTATTAAAAAAAAAACTCTATTCAAAGCCAAATATCTATATTTGGTGACAGATTCTATTATTCAAACACTGGGCTCCTTTTCATTCTTGCCCTTCTCATTCAGGAAACTGAATTTATGATTGACAGCTGCCCTAATGCTGTGAACCTCGGGATTTTTTTTCACTTTGTATCCTTGCTTTTGCTGATCAAATTAACTTAAAGAGCAATAGATCACAAGGTTAAAAACTTCTTTCAGACCCAAATTCTAAACAACTTTCTAGTCTGAATGAACAAAAAAAGTTCCAAATTGCATTGTTATCTGAAGAAATGTCTGATGTGGAACTGAACACAGATGGCTCAACAAAGACCGATGTCAACACAGCAAGCATTCAATGGCAAGCATCATGCAAGGAATGGAATGAACAAAAATAAATCATGATTGAAGATTGTGATGCTTTACACAGAGTATATCCATACTATCTATGTCTGATGACACTGATGGGCTGATGAAATATAAAACAACTTACTAGAAACGAGAGAAGGTGTGAGATAAAAATGATGGTCATGAACAGGATGCAAAACAACTCAGATGAAATGAAATTGATGTTAGTCAAGCTAGATTGTGAAGGAACTGCCGAATACATACCTGGTAGATCTACGGTTAACAAGCAGAAGCCAAGCCAACCACAGAATGAAACACACAGAGAAAAGAGAATAAAGAGACTGCAAAAGTTGTGAGGAAGGGCAGCAAAGACACAAGCAAAGACAGATTTAAATTTGAGAATTTGTTTGGATATCATCAAGTCGATCAGAGTGAAAGCAAAAAAGACAATAAAAAAAGAAACCCTCTTCAGGTTTGTCACAGGTTCAGGTTCAAAGTATTTCAAAAAATAATTTTTTCTAGAGTAAAAATACAGCCCCCAAAAAAGTTGTTGCAGGCTTGAAATCTGAAAGTGAATCCTACTCATTTCATTAGGTATTTCTAACTATTGTTACACAAAGAGGAAACCCTTTAAAAAAACGATTTATGGTGATATTCTTTATGTTTGATAGGCTCACGATGGCCTGGTGATTAGCACGAGACCAGCTCAGCCTGCTGCCTCCTTTTGTGAGGTCATAAGCGCCCTGCATCCGGCTTGCCCTGCTCAAACATCCACCGACGTCTGCAGCGAGATCTGGTGGCAATAATCCACATCAACTAAAAACCCTCTGAATGTCAAAAGTTAATAAGCACAGGGTTGTTTATCCACGTTATTATGCTTAATTTTTTTCTTTGTTGTTTTATAGATGCATTCAAACCCATTGCATCTGTAATTTACTCATTAAGCTACAAAACGGTCATGAAATTAGCAGTTCTGCTCTACAAAATCCCCAGAAGAAGAACTAATGAATTAGAGCTAAATAGTTTAATATGAAAACATTTATTTTATAATAATTAGACCGAAACTAACATTTAATACCTTATCTGATGACTAACTAGTATTAAACTTTGATACTATAAAAATACGTCATGTAAAAAAAAAAAAAATATATATATATATATATATATATATATATATATCAATATTGATAAGTATCATGATAGTCATATTTTTATTTCTGGTATAAACATAAGCAAGTTTTTGCTCTGAAGTGATAGCTGCATGAACCTAACTGAGGTTCTAGACCTATTGTTATTCCCAAAACAAGGCAAACATGTGGCTGTGTATTCAACAATTACAATAAAAAATCATTTTATTTGGAGACAGTTTCAGACAAATTATTGTTATAAACAGGTATTTATAATCTGTAAAAATAGCACAAATATCAGGCATTGAGTAATTATTTAGTACATTACATTATGTATTATAGGCGTTAATCTTCTTCTTCTTCTTTCGGCTGTTCCCAGTTTAGGGGTCGCCACAGCAAGTCATCTGTTTCCACCTAACTCTGGCCTCAGTATCCTCTACTCTTGCACCAATTACCTTCATGTACTCCTTCAGCACACCCATATAACTTGTCTTTGGCCTTCCTCTCGCCCTCTTGCCTGGCAGCTCCATCTCCAACATCCTTCTACCAATATAACTACTATCCCTTCTCTGCACATGTCCAAACCATCTCAATCTGGCTTCTCTGACTTTGTCTCCAAAACAACCAACCTGAGCTGTTCCTCTGATGTGCTCGTTCCTAATCTTGTCCATCCTTGTCACTCCTAAACTGAACCTCAACATTCTCATCTCTGCTACTTCCATCTCTGCCTCGTGTCTCTTCCTCACTGCTACAGTCTCTAACCCATACATCATAGCTGGTCTCACTACTGTTCTGTACACCTTTCCTTTGATTCTCTTCTGTCACACAACACCCCTGACACTTTTCTTCACCCACTCCAACCTGCCTGCACTCGCCTCTTCACCTCTTTTCCACACTCCCTGTCGCACTGGACTGTTGACCCCAAATACCTAAACTCCTCCACCTTCTTGACCTCAGCCCCCTGTAACCTCACTGTTCTACTTCCCTCCCTCTCGTTCAAACACATGTATTCTGTCTTACTACGACTGACTTTCATTCCTCTTCTTTCTAGAGCAGACCTCCAACTTTCCAGCTGTCCCTCCACCTGCTCTCTACTCTCACTACAGATTACAATGTCATCTGCAAACATCATTGTCCATGGAGATTCCTGTCTGACCTCATCTGTCAACCTGTCCATCACCATAGCAAACAAGAAGGGACGTATAGGGGTTAACAATATTCAGAAAACTCATACACTGAAACATACTGATTTTTTTTTATTTATTAAAGTCAATTAATTTACTTCAAGCTGAAATGTACTTTCTCTCTTCTGTGTTCTGCATCTTCATGAGAAAGAACCGTATCTGCGCTCAACAGAAGATGCTGTTGTGATAAACTTACACAAAAACAATGTTTAGACTTAAAATAAAACTATTTTAGAAGACTTTTATAACCAGCTCCAGAGCGGTAGATATCCAGAGTGGTGTCAGTGTTTGATCAGTATTAAAAATCAGTGCCCTCTGTAGCGGACACCACTCTGTAAATCAATCGTTTCTCTTCTGCTGTGAGCCTGAGTGTGTGTCTCCATTAGCTAAAAAATAAGTCAGTCAACGAGCTGTTTGCATTCAAAAACGCTCTTGTACATACTTGAGACTCCGCCTCCTTTCTTATCAGAACGAGAGGCATGACTATATAAGAAGTTTCCAGGTGCAGCCTCGTTTAGTAGCAACATCAAATCTAAGTTATGTGTTAAAATAAAATCATTTACAAGATGTGCCTTGTTTCTAAGTGACCGAACGTTTAGTAGTGAGCAGGAATAGTGCGAGAGTTTTATTTCACGTGACTGTGGAGCTGCTGTTTACATGGAGAAAGATCCCACACAAAGGACACGGACGTTCCGTTCACTGACTTTTCCAGAAGACACCGTACTCTCTATCAACCCCTCTATATCTTCTTATCGGGAAAAATATTGTTGTTAATTATCACTATCATGACATAAAGATGAATGAATGAATGTATAAAAAAGAAATATTTTCTGCTGACCATATATGTGTAACCTTTGTCGTTATTGGCATGTAACTTGTATGTTTATTAAAATGATCTTTAAATGAGCATGTTTTATTTTAGTAGATATATATAATAATACATTGATAAATTATGTAGGTAATATAATTTCCCAGAAGTGGCAGCAGCTGGTGGAAAATGTCCTTTATTTTTAAATCCAAAACTAGACAGGTACGCTTTTTTGTTAATCGATATAAAATAGAATTCAAGTGATATTTTAAATGCAAAAAAAAACGCTATGATGCTCATCAACTTGAATTGAACATTGCAAATTACCTCCTTTAGAAGCAACCAAAATAGTATAATGTATAGTATAAGTATAAGAGAGTGTATAGTATAAGTATAAGAGAGTGTATAGTATAAGTATAAGTGAGTGTATAGTATAAGTATAAGTGAGTGTATAGTATAAGTATAAGAGAGTGTATAGTATAAGTATAAGAGAGTGTATAGTATAAGTATAAGTGAGTGTATAGTATAAGTATAAGTGAGTGTGAGTGTGAGTGTATAGTATAAGTATAAGTGAGTGATAGTATAAGTATAAGTGAGTGTATAGTATAAGTATAAGAGAGTGTATAGTATAAGTATAAGTGAGTGCATAGTATAAGTATAAGTGAGTGCATAGTATAAGTATAAGTGAGTGTATAGTATAAGTATAAGAGAGTGTATAGTATAAGTATAAGTGAGTGTATAGTATAAGTATAAGAGAGTGTATAGTATAAGTATAAGAGAGTGTATAGTATAAGTATAAGAGAGTGCATAGTATAAGTATAAGTGAGTGTATAGTATAAGTATAAGTGAGTGTATAGTATAAGTATAAGAGAGTGTATAGTATAAGTATAAGAGAGTGTATAGTATAAGTATAAGTGAGTGTATAGTATAAGTATAAGTGAGTGTATAGTATAAGTATAAGTGAGTGTATAGTATAAGTATAAGTGAGTGTATAGTATAAGTATAAGAGAGTGTATAGTATAAGTATAAGTGAGTGCATAGTATAAGTATAAGTGAGTGCATAGTATAAGTATAAGTGAGTGTATAGTATAAGTATAAGAGAGTGTATAGTATAAGTAAGTGAGTGTATAGTATAAGTATAAGAGAGTGTATAGTAAGTATAAGTGAGTGTATAGTATAAGTATAAGTGAGTGTATAGTATAAGTATAAGTGAGTGTATAGTATAAGTATAAGAGAGTTTATAGTATAAGTATAAGTGAGTGTATAGTATAAGTATAAGTGAGTGTATAGTATAAGTATAAGTGAGTGTATAGTATAAGTATAAGAGAGTGTATAGTATAAGTATAAGAGAGTGTATAGTATAAGTATAAGTGAGTGTATAGTATAAGTATAAGAGAGTGTATAGTATAAGTATAAGTGAGTGTATAGTATAAGTATAAGAGAGTGTATAGTATAAGTATAAGAGAGTGTATAGTATAAGTATAAGAGAGTGTATAGTATAAGTATAAGAGAGTGCATAGTATAAGTATAAGTGAGTGCATAGTATAAGTATAAGTGAGTGTATAGTATAAGTATAAGTGAGTGTATAGTATAAGTATAAGAGAGTGTATAGTATAAGTATAAGAGAGTGTATAGTATAAGTATAAGTGAGTGTATAGTATAAGTATAAGAGAGTGTATAGTATAAGTATAAGTGAGTGTATAGTATAAGTATAAGTGAGTGTATAGTATAAGTATAAGTGAGTGTATAGTATAAGTATAAGAGAGTGTATAGTATAAGTATAAGTGAGTGTATAGTATAAGTATAAGTGAGTGTATAGTATAAGTATAAGTGAGTGTATAGTATAAGTATAAGTGAGTGTATAGTATAAGTATAAGAGAGTGTTATAGTATAAGTATAAGTGAGTGTTATAGTATAAGTATAAGTGAGTGTATAGTATAAGTATAAGATGAGTGTTATAGTATAAAGTATAAGTGAGTGTATAGTATAAGTATAAGATGAGTGTATAGTATAAGTATAAGTGAGTGTATAGTATAAGTATAAGTGAGTGTTATAGTATAAGTATAAGTGAGTGTATAGTATAAGTAAGTGAGTGTATAGTATAAGTATAAGTGAGTGTATAGTATAAGTATAAGAGAGTGTATAGTATAAGTATAAGTGAGTGTATAGTATAAGTATAAGTGAGTGTATAGTATAAGTATAAGTGAGTGTATAGTATAAGTATAAGAGAGTGTATAGTATAAGTATAAGTGAGTGTATAGTATAAGTATAAGTGAGTGTATAGTATAAGTATAAGAGAGTGTATAGTATAAGTATAAGAGAGTGTATAGTATAAGTATAAGTGAGTGTATAGTATAAGTATAAGTGAGAGTGTATAGTATAAGTATAAGTGAGTGTATAGTATAAGTATAAGTGAGTGTATAGTATAAGTATAAGTGAGTGTATAGTATAAGTATAAGAGAGTGTATAGTATAAGTATAAGTGAGTGTATAGTATAAGTATAAGTGAGTGTATAGTATAAGTATAAGTGAGTGTATAGTATAAGTATAAGTGAGTGTATAGTATAAGTATAAGTGAGTGTATAGTATAAGTATAAGTGAGTGTATAGTATAAGTATAAGTGAGTGTATAGTATAAGTATAAGTGAGTGTATAGTATAAGAGAGTGTATAGTATAAGTATAAGTGAGTGTATAGTATAAGTATAAGTGAGTGTATAGTATAAGTATAAGTGAGTGTATAGTATAAGTATAAGTGAGTGTATAGTATAAGTATAAGTGAGTGTATAGTATAAGTATAAGTGAGTGTATAGTATAAGTATAAGTGAGTGTATAGTAAAAGTATAAGTGAGTGTATAGTATAAGTATAAGTGAGTGTATAGTATAAGTATAAGTGAGTGTATAGTATAAGTATAAGTGAGTGTATAGTATAAGAGAGTGTATAGTATAAGTATAAGAGAGTGTATAGTATAAGTATAAGTGAGTGTATAGTATAAGTATAAGTGAGTGTATAGTATAAGTATAAGAGAGTGTATAGTATAAGTATAAGTGAGTGTATAGTATAAGTATAAGTGAGTGTGGTTTACTGGTAACCCCAGCTTGTTCCATGCAGGCGCTATGACACCATGACCTAGCTGCTGAACTTCATAATCTGTCTTTGACCTAATTAATCTTGGGATCAGTGGTAGCCAGCACTCGAGAGAGAGAGTGAGCAGAGTGAGAAGAGACTCTGATGTGACACTCCGTGTATATTCAGTAAATCTTTACCATACTAAGAGCAATAATCCTCTGAACATGATCCCTGGTGCGAGGGTGGTGCTGACAGAGGGGAAAAAGAGCTGCTGACCTTTTCTGGCTTTCTTCTGGAGCTTTATAGTGTCAGATGACTTCTTCTTGATCTCCTGCCTGGAGCGCTTGTACTCTGGAGGACAGAAGGAAGGTTGGGTATGTTTAGATCCGCGCGAGTAATGCATGAGTATGAGACAGGGCGCTGATTGAGAGCTCTACCTTTAGCGTGGTCTTTATCAAGCAGGGCACCGGTTTTTTTCCACTCTTCTATTTTGTCCTGGAGGGGGCCGATCATTTTTTCCATCAGAGCACTTTGTGAAAGATTTTAAAAGTAGATGATAAACAACAGAGTTCAACTAAAGGTCACCAACCACAATACTACACACAGGGTTTCCTCAGGTTTTACGAAGTCAAATTTAACACTTTAAATACTTTTTAAGAACTTTAAGAATCAATTAAGACCTACATCATAACACGAAACACACACACAAAACTTTTTTGCATTATAAATAGTATCATTATTTGAAACCCTAACCATCACTTTTATGTTTTTGAGCATTTATTAAGATTTTCTCAAGGGATGCACGGATACAACATGTTTTTCACTGTAAATAAATAATCTTAATTCCAAACTAGTGCCTTGTTTGTTTGCTTTTTAACTATATGACTAAAGCTGTTACCTGTAAATTTAAATCATGTTTTTATTAAGTATTGGTATCGCCGAGTACTGAAATGCAAGTACACGCACTTGTTTGCCAAAAAAGTGGTATCGGTGGATCCCTAGTTTTCTCAAACTCTGGCAACCCTAACAATGCCTTTTACAAAGCTGAGTATTTATGAGCATTTTCTCAATCTCAACCTTAGTTGTAATTTTTACATTTCTGAATGTCTGGCAACCCTGACTATAACTTTTATGCTTTTAAGCAGTTATGCACGTTTTCTTAATCTCTGGGAGACAGTTTCTGCTGATTTTTTGGTGATTTTTTTTCTTAAATCAGCTGAATTATGTAAAAGTAAATAAGTTATTCATTTTACAAACAACACAGAAAAAAAAATCTTTTATTGAGCTTATCTTTACAATGTGTATCAAGCAAGTCATTTTTAAAATATATTTTATATCATAAATCAACAAAAGGTGCAAAACAACTTTGCATTCCATCAAAACTATATAAAAACTGATACAATTTTACATGAAGTAAATAGCCATGCATAATTTGAACTACATCAACATATCGTATGAAATTAATTAACAGTTTCTGTCAACCCTTCCTTGTTGCTGATGTATCAAATGAACCAAAGATGCATGTAAAGAACTCAAAAGAGAGAGAAACGTATTTGGGTAATAAGCATCACTAAAGGCTTTCGCACACATTAGGAAAAGGACATAACACTCAGAGCGCTGAAAAATAATGGCAAAGTTTAACTAGAGCAAGAAGACATTCAAAATCTTGAGCACTAAGCTGGAAGATTGTCAAGAAAATGTGTTGATCTGAGGTTTTATGCTACAAAACAAAGGGATATCTTCCATCAACTTTTCCACCTACTTTCCGACCTGCAGCCGGTGCTTTTGTCAGACAGATCTTAAAACATCACACTTCGTTCTCATAAAACTCTCTTGCTCTGTTCCTTGCTGTGATTTCTGTTGACAGGTGGCGTTTGCATAAGATAGTCACATCAAAAAGTTTAGAAAATGAGTGATTGAAAAAATTTTAAATAAATTTTTGAAATGCGATGACGCTGCATT
Organism: Danionella dracula; assembly: GCA_900490495.1. Lineage (NCBI taxonomy): Eukaryota > Metazoa > Chordata > Actinopteri > Cypriniformes > Danionidae > Danionella > Danionella dracula. Next base: position 5,736,829 of record UELW01000056.1, read on the forward strand.
TGCTATTTGGGTCTCACTTTAAAGTTATCTTTTGGAGTCCGTGAGCTAATTCGGTCTCTCTGAAGGGAACACATTAAAGGCTGGGAGCAGCTGGACTGATCGATGGTTGTTTGCTTATCTCTCCAGTGGAAAATCAATGCCTGGCCCTGAGATGAAACCCTGTCTGTGCGTCTGACTGGCGGGGAAAGAGGGATGAAAGTGCGTGGGTCGAACACTCACTTGGTGAAGTGGCGCAGCTTGGCTTCAATGCTGCGGTGTCGCATGCACATCCGGGTCAAGGCTGAGCCAATATCCCTGGTGGCACCTGGCAACCAGAAAAATCTTCATTAAAGCAAAACTTTGATTTCATTTCACCAAAGTGACATTGTTTTTTAACAATTAAATAATACAGGAAATCTAAAAATAGACTCTAAAATATTAAAAAAGGTAAGGCATTCCAACATTTTTTGAGCACATGGAAACAAGGTTTTCAGCTTTTTGTGTTGTTATAATGACAATGTTTAATTTTTAAAAATAAAACACTGCAAGTCCACAGTTGGCCACCTGGGGGAGACTGCTCAGTTTCGCAGAGAGCTGAAGATCTTTTCTTGAACCCAACTCACTTTATGTCTATCGTTTTACATGGGTCTGGTTCCAGCGTGGTTGGGCTTTGGTTTTACCAAAAATGTGTTAAAAGAGATGTCGGTCATATGATGGAGTTAAATTAGAGTGAGAGACACAAAAATGTATACAAAGTAGGTGAAACTGAGAGTTTTTGGTCAGCATGTGAGTCAATTTAGTAATTTTATTCATTAAAACTATAAAGCAAACCTATCTGACCATTTTACATTTCTTTTTTTGTTCAGTAGGCTCAAAAGTGGAGCAAGTTAAACAAAAAACAGAGTGGCAGAGTGGCAATATAAATGTTTGTGGAGTTTAAATTAAGTTAAAACAAAGTAAATGAATCATTCTTGTGAAGCGGACTGTGTGCATGCACTGATTGAAACAATATCAGGCTGAGATCAGGCTTATAAATCTATAAAAAAAAAATTATTTTCTGTGCTAAATTCTGTTGCACTTGTATTCGGACAGGTCAAGCTTTTAAGGCTCTAATCTAGTAGAAACTGATGATAATAGTGTGTAAATAAACGAATTACTTACATAATTAAAAAAACTGGATTACCCATGTGCAACTGATATTTACAGATACTATAAGATATAAACTTTTTTGCAAAATCATAATAATAACAATAGTAAGTAATAACATGAATATAGTGCTTTCCTATACACATTCCTAGACACAAAGTGACTTACATCTTCAAATAAATAACATATAGAAAATGTATACACAGTATCTCAATGATAAAAACATCCCTCATAGCACATCGAGAATAGCGACAACAGGAAGTAAACATCTCTGTTTGATGTTTTTTTCTGCGTATAACCCTGTTGTAGCATATTCTCCAAAGGCTGATTTACAAATGCTTCAACTTGAAAAGTACTCAAACTGAAAGTGTCGGACACAACACAACTTGTTTATTTGCAGTATAATCTTGTACATAATCTCTAATGGCGAATATCTTCCCTTTTCAGCTAAGTGTAATTTAAAAAGAGGGTATTAACACATTCAGCTAAGCTAAGAGGTTTAAGAGACTCTTCTCAAACCATCAGCTCATATTATTGTAAAGGTTATCTTTTTCTTGTTTACCAAAAATAGTTGCTTTAGTCATTTTAAGTTGAACCTGTAAGCTTCAGACTCTAATATCTAAAGGTTATAGGGTCATAGTTTAATAACATTAAGGCAATCGTTAATCATTATGCTTCTTTTAATTGGGTCATTAGAGTTTTTAGTTTAATAATCAAGCTTTACATGAAAACAATCTGGCTGCAAATGAACAGTTATTCTTAATTTACTGTATCCAGTTAAAAACCAAATTATACTTAACAATATAATTACAGTTTCCATTCCCGTATATAGTGAGAAAATGTCACAACAACCACAGTGGTGTATCTTAACAAGGATGCAAAATAAAAAAAGGGATAGCTATAAAAACTACAAAATTACAGAGCTGTATTTTTACCAATTTTTAAATAAAAAATCTCTACTTCCTGCCTTTACAGGAACAGTGTGTATCTAGAAATACACAAACTGGTAAACATGTACATATATTTTATTTTCTACTCTTACTGAGGCATTAAATTGATATTTAAAGTCAATTAAAAATTATACAACCCTGAAAAAAAAAGAGATTTTAACAAAAATTTCCAATAAAATCCCAATATAATGGATCTTATATTGGTGTGTTTTTTTATATAATATAAAATGTATTTAAAATCCAAATGAAAAGTTGTACATTGGCATTATTAAAGAGTAGATTTAGCATTTATAAACATTACAGTGTGCATCGTGTGTCAGCTGACTGTGAATGTCAGTGTCAAAATCCCCAATACAACCGGTTTTAAAGTTTATCCTTTCAAGCGAAACCTACACAAGATATTTGTGAATGTATCTGAAATCAGAGAAGGCCAGAGCACCAGCTCTTCAGCCTTATCCAGGTCCAAAGGGGAAAGGAGGGAACCCGGTAAAGGGATATCCCTCCATTCTTCCACTCTGTATCTGCCTTTCCTGTCTGCTCATGTTTCCCAAACACCATTATTAGAGGAGAGAATAGGAGAGGCCGCCATTAACCTGGCCTCCTGCAGCCACACACACACACACACACACACTTTTACCTAAAATAAAAACCAAAGGTTAATAAAAAAAAAAAAAAAAAAAAAAAAGAGTGCTGTCTAGGTCTGTGGTACCCAATCACCAGACTGCCGGACCGCTACCGATCTGTGGTTCAATTGGTCCCTGATACCTAGATATAAGTATTTTTTTCTGATGCATTTATCAGACTCTGAACAACCTTTTATTTTGAAGAGAAAAAAAGAACAAAAAACAACATTTATTTGCATGCAACATTTACAAGCTCATGTTAAGTTGTAGTAATGCTACAAGAAAGATGCTAATACTTTTATAATTATACTCATATTATTATTGATAATACATTTAATATTTGTACCATTCAAAAACGTGAAAGTTAAAGTGAAAGAAAAACACTTTAGACAAGTGTTGAAAGCTACGATCTGTGTCGCTCAGGTTTTCACTATTTTATTTTGATTTAAGCTTGTGATTTAGACACACTGTCTCATTCTTGGACTCCTTGAAGCATTATCATATTTTTCTTAAGGTGCCTGTATCATGTAAACTCAAATTTTCAGACATTTCTTGCATGCTTTAGTATTGTTTACTCAAACATTTAGATTAGTTCTTGCATGTTTGTGTAATCATTGTGTAATAATTTTTTTTTCTGGGAGCTCAAAATGGCTTGATGACATTTGTCATAGCACCTCCCACTAATCAATCAGACGAAGTGCTAATGCAGCTCATTTCAAAGAACATACCCGAACGTGAACCATGATAGAACCATGTCAATAAAAAATGAAAATTAAGTTTTTTGCTTACCAAAAGGTGAACGTATTCATTGTAAATGGGTGGATTTTCTGTGTGCCAAAACCCAGCAGGGGGCGTAGTGGATGCATAACAGTGGGTAGAACAGGAGGATCATGACTTGCTTGTCGCAGCACAACCATTTGAGGTGATTCATTGACACTTTTTATGATAAATACTGCCTTTTGAAAGTTAGTAAGGGTACAGTGAAAGTTTAGAGGGGCATAATATGACACCTTTAGGAGAGCTTGAGTGGCTCAAAAGTATTCAACGCCATGATTGTTATAGCGTGATTTAGTAAAACAAACCTTCTTTTAAACCGAATGCACAACCCTAGAGCTTGTCCCGGTGGGTGGAACACAAACAGACTGAAAGCTAGCCAAACAGGTGACAGAAAGAGGAAAGCGAGGTTAAAGCTCAGCCATCTGAATCCTCCATCTCAATGGCTTTACTCAGGAAATGATACACCAGAAAGAAAAACCCTCTGTATCCTTTTTGGCCAGAGCCCAGAGGTTCATCGTATAGTGTCATAGTGTTGAGAGAAGATCAGTACACAGCGTGCTCGGCCAAGAGCATGCTGCACGTCCTATTCTCCAAGTTCTTTATTGAGGCAAATCAAGTTCAACTCTGTGCTGCGCTGTTGAGACATAACAGAGCTGATCTGTGCACACGCACAACTACAGCTCAGAACCAGACACGGAGTAGAAATGTTACGCTATACATTCACACACACACCTGCCAGCATCCTCCTCCCTTCCCTTGAGGGATCAGCTGACAGCTCCATCCTGAAAGCATTCACAGACTTCCTGCATCCAAGAGTCCCTGGGTGTCCCACCCTGGCTGGATACACTTTTCAATCACTTTATCATTCACTTTCACTGCTGTAAACGGTTTACAGGTGTCTGCAAACACATGATCTCTGCTCGGGACTTGTAATAATGTCTGCTGACAATCTCCATCCCCAAACATTCAAAATCATTAAATCACTTTTACCCAACTAAAAGATCGTTTATCTTTCAGAGCATATCTTTTACAGACTCCCAGAGTTCTGTCAGGGACGGAGTATGTGGTTAATTGTTTCCTTTTTCCCCAGCACTATTCACACCTGCTGCTGCTGTCACACCAGTGCTCTCAGCTGCTGCCTGTTGGTCTTTAACACTTTTATTTATACCTGCTGCGCACAGGCCTGTGTCGCTTGAGTACTGCCTGTAGTACCTGCCAGCATTCAGTAATCTGGTAGTTTTTGTCAGTCCATTTCCTGGTATTTCTGTCAGGTCTGGTCCAGTCGGAGTCAGGAGTGAGAGCTGCACTCAGTTGGAGATGTACTCCACCCCAGCAGAGTGTAAAGCCACCGTTACGGAAAGGTTTTACTCACTCTTCAGTTGCACGATAGGTAGTCTCAGCCTCAAACGTCTAGCTAAACATCTGAGTAGTTTGGTAGTGGAAGTTCGAAACACTTCAAGAATCCTGAAGTCCTGGTTTGATTGACTTATTCAGATTTCACAACAGTAGCCAGTGTGGTGTTTATATTCACTTCGGCCAGAAAAAACAAAGAGGTGTGCGATAGAGAACATCGAATATCCATGGTGTGTTTTGAAAATGTGATTTTAATTAACAACTAAACATTGGATTCACTAAAGTATGCAAATTTCACAGAATACACTCTTTTAAAGACGCCCAGGATTATTACTTAAGGTTTTTAGTGGAGTCAAAGAGTTTTTGTCCCTTTGTCTATATTTGGAAGTAGAAAATTTTACTATGACTAACCTGTTGCATGTCAATTAGTGTGGTAAAGTTTCCTCCCTGAAACATCACGCTATACGAAGTGACATGGGATTTGGTCTTTACCAAAAAAGCTGCCAAGACCCTGAAGGTTTGGCTACGTGAGACTTTACTTCTAAGCTGATAAAAATAAAAAACTATATAGATTTGTTGCTAGACTGAAAGTTAGACTGAATATAGTTGACGATAGTGGTCTGAGTGCACGGTAAATAGAGCACAAGGTTGACAACAGAACATTTTGATAACATCACAATGCATCTAATAAATGTACTTTTAAAAACATGGTCATGTAGCGCAACCTTGAATGAATTGAAAAAATAAATTAATAAAAACACAAAAATCACCCAGCACTAGCAACTTTCTAAAACAACTCATGAGTAAATTTTCAAATTAGGCGTTAACATTATTTTATCCAAAATACACTCAATTATTTGGTACACCTGCTTGGTAATGCAAATTTCTAATCAACCAATCACATGGCACCAACTTAATGCATTCAGGCATGAAAAAATGACCAAATCGATCTTCTTCAGTTCAAATTTGAGCATCAGAATGAGAGAGAAAGCGGATTTAAGCTACTTTCAATGTGGTCCGGTAGTTGGTGCCTTGAGGTGGATGTGCTACAACAACAGAAAACTGCACCTGGTTCCACTTCTGTCAGCTAAGAAGAGATATTTTCTTGAGTATTACTACCTGAGTACTGTGGCTGACCATGTTCATCCCTTTATGATCACAGTGCATCCATCTTCTGATGCCACTTCTAGCAGGATAATGCACCACGCCACAAAGCATGAATCATCTCATGGTTTCTTGAACATGACGATGAGTTCCCTGTACTCAAATAACCTCCAGTCACCAGATCTCAATCCAGTAGAGCACCTTTGGGATAGTAGTGAAACAGGAGATTTTACATCTTGAATGTGCAGCCAACAAATCTGTAGCAACTGCATGTCATGTCAATATGGACGAGACTCCCTGAGGAATCTTTCCAGTGCTTTGTGGAATTGATGACACAAGGAATTAAAGCAGTGACAACCATACCAGCAAGGTGTACCTAATAAAGTGATGATGAGTGAATCCTATAGTTGATAAAAATCTTTATGAACATCTAAACTGTAGAAAAGTGTCTTTATCACTCTGTCACTGTGAATGGAGGCTGATCCAGGTGCAGCGGAGGTAGAGACTGTGAATGGCTGGCACTAGAACATTCATCCAGAGGGAGTTGAACACAATTATTCATGGATGACTCTCTTGCAAGTCCTTCTAATAGCTTGATGTGATAGCATTTATTTATACAATCTTATTCATGCCTGGAAAACAAAACTTGATGCGACAGGAAAAATAATTTATGGTTAGTTTCAGCGCAATTTCCATTTGAATAATTTAACCCTTTCTAACCATTTGTTCACAGTAAAATCTAGAGAGAGATGAATTTACTCTGTTCTGAGTGTATTTGGGTCTGAGTCTTTATAAAGGGTTTTCAGCAGGTTTCATAAGGTCAAATGTAAAACGTTTTAAGACCTTTAAGAATAAATTAACATGACATACAAAACTTTTTTTGCAGAATAAACAATATGCTTGAAATACATTGCTACGATGATAAAAATGATGAAAAAGATAAATTACTAGATACGTGGATTACAACACGCCTTCCTGAACTTCGAGTTTCTGACTCAAATTCCAGTTAATAGACTGTTTACGATGGAGGGGCATTATTGTTCTGTGTGAAACAATATGTTTCAGAGTTTGTTTGCAGGGCTTGAGGACTGTACTATTTACTAAGGCATTTTTATAAAGTCATTCCTAACCCAATTTTCAATATTTTGGTTACCATTTGACTATTTTTATGAGGTGTTATGAACATAAATTGCTTTAAAAGAGTATTTTGGAGGACTACTCAGTCATGTAATAATGTAATTTTTCCAACTCAGAATCGCTCTCTTTCCATTACGTTTTGAAAAACACTTTCTAATCAGATTCCTTTAGATAAAAGAAAGTCCTGTCCAGAAGTTTTTAATGAACCCGAATCCCTGTTTCCTTTTGAAATTCATTAAAATAAAAAGGACAATGGGTCAAGATTAAGGGATCCATTTAACAAGCACAGAATCTCTCTTTGAAGCCACAGCAAAAAAAAGAAGTGGTTAAAAAACAACCCAAAATCTTTTAACGTGCATAATCCAAAACAAACACGTGATGTTTTCGCTCTTCTCACATTTGTTCCCATCTGAAGACATCTGAGAGGGTTTCAGGGTTACATAACTCTCTACTAAAGCAGTAGAATAATAAACAGAAACCATCGATGCACCAAACGCCAGTCAACAGACTGAGACAGAGACAGGAAGACGAGCGACAGTAAACTTGAGTTTGCTCTCCTGCCATGAGGGAAGGATGCCCATGTGTTGGGGGGAGACTTAATGTGACTCTCTGTTTACAGCCCCTAAGACTTCCTGTCTGGGGGAATCGAGCACTGCTTCTAAAAATACTCCAGGCCCCTCCTCACCAGATGTGCTTTACATTGGAGCCAGCAAAAACAGACTCTCATATTCGACCAAAACAGACATAATAGGGGCCCCCGGTTTTTGTCTGCCCCTCTCTCTTTTTCCTTTTGCAACTGTCTATATTAAAGGTGAAAGTAGCTAGGATTGTAGATTAAACACCACTTCTATTTGGCTGGACTTCTTCTATCTACTGTTAAGGTCATCACACTAGATCTAGATGGATTTTGGGTCTAAAATACAGTGCCTAAACAATGGCAATTTAAGCTGATACATATGTCTGAGCGATGGGGATGAAAGACATAAGTTCGGCATTCCAAGTCGCTTTTTTTTTGCAAGACAAGTCTCGTGGTCGACCGATGAAAGTTGGCTCATTTGATGACATGTTCATAATGCTATTGTGAGATGAAAGATCCATTTTTTTTGGATCGAGGCTACAGTTTAATTTATATTTGCTAATCAGCCATTTTCAAATTAGTTCATGTTATAGTTTCAGTTTTACCTCATCACTGTTTCTTCATTTAGATGGGTGGGTAAAATAACTCACACAACTGAATAACTATGGCCTTGATAAATGAAAAACTTCCCCTAAAGTCATATCACAAAGAATCCTTTGTACATCATCCAGTAAATTGTTCGAATTGATTCATCTTACCTAGTTATTTTGGGGTTTTTCCCACACTATTAAGCTGTTTGTAACCAGAACATTTGGAGTATTTTGAGACGGCATGTTATGTAGAGACCAGGAGCAAGAGATCAGAGCCACTTCATCTCAAGAACAAGAATGGGCTTGTCTAGTTTTAACTATTTGATATCCACTTTACACATGTAAATTTGATGTAGTTAAAAATGACCTCTCATGTGGTGTAAAGCATAGCTTTAGTTTTGTAGGACATCCTGCTGGAGTTAAAACTACATGTCTTTTAATAAGTTTCCTTTAATAAGAAAGAGTTGACTCATAGTCGCTGAAACGAGATCTTTTTGGCTGTGCGATCACACGTCACTTCGTACAACCTCCCACGTCATTCATTCATGCTGAGAAAACAAACTAAACATCGAAGTAGCGGCTCTCGGATTACACAGTCGCATGAGGGGAAGACTTAGCATGCAAGAAGGAAAGTGTTATAGTTTACCTGCATCTGATTACTGAATAGTACATTTTTTCTCTGAGTAAGGAACTGCTCCGGTTGCATCATGTAGAGGAGCGGTTTATTACAAACGAGTCACTAAACGCATCATTTGAAAGTGAAAGTGAACTGTTGGCCAGATATGGAGTGACACATACCAGGAATTTGTGTTCTGCATGTAACCCATCCCAGTGTACACACACAGCAGTGAACAAACACTGTGTATACACACTGTTCATTGCTAGATTTAACTAAATAAAGATATGCAGAATTTGCAATTGATTCATTCTTTGCATAAATCAATATTGTAAGTATGGTCTTGATTTGTAATAGTCAGAATAGTCAGGCCTCTGTTTTTGGTCTTAGTTTTCTCTATTTTAGTTTCCGGTTTCAGACAGAATATATCTGTAAAAAATATTCAGCTGTAAAATATCTGTAAAAAAAACCTTGAATCAGAGCCAAAATACAATTATAAAATAACACATTAAACATTTATGAAATAGAATATAAAATAAAAAAGCTACCAAAATCAAGACAAAGGTCTGTTAGTCAAGTTTGTTTTGGTGGATTCAAATTCAACAATCAGTTAACAATGAGATTACTCATACTCAACATTCTTCAGCTTTCTTTTGTGTCTGACAGACAAAAAACAATAAATAATGCAATGAAACCACTTACAGAGAATGAAACACAAAACACAAATCCAGATTTTGGGTAAACTATTCTTTAAATGAGCCCCATGTTTACAGTGTCGGCTCCAGTCAGGGGAACATGAACAAAGTGTTCTGTTCTTTAGGAGCATCACTTTTATTTTTATCTTTAATTCAATGCAGCAGACGAATGAAATCTGTTCCAGAGTAAACAGAACGCTTCTAAATCTCCAGGTTCTCTACATGTTGGAAATATTTGTGGTGAGTTCTGTTATTAGAAGCTTTCAAAGAAGAAAGTGAATCCTTGTTTTTATTGAATACAAATAATGAATGGCAGAATTCATTGTGCATGTTAAAACAGTCTTTGTTTATCTGGCAGCCACATTTATCATGGCTAACATATTCCCCTTTGAAGTTTTCAAATCAGAGAAAATATTTAACTCTCGGTAGCAGTCCAGGGTTTCATTTTATCCCATTATAAACCTTACTGAGTCCCTGAGGGGTAATATGAACATTGTCGTTATGTTCCTAGAGGGGTTGCCTTGGAAGCTCGACAGAGAATAAGTGTGTTTTTAAAAACAACTGCAAGCTAAGGTGTGAGACAATAGAGTAAGACTTTGCAAATTATGAATAGATGTTTATTTTTATAATTAACAATTAAGCAAAACAGCAATTTCTTTTCATTTTTTTCATTGTGCCTCAAACTGACCGCAGCTGGGATACTAAGAGTGAAGATTCTCCTAACTCTATTCACTATTTACAGAAATACTTAGCACTTTATACTGCCCTTGACACCCAGAAGGACACCAGCTCAGGGTTAAAAAAGTAACATACTCCACCAGACAGTCATGTGGATTCAAAGTGCCCCTGAAAGCAGGAGACAACTCTAGCACGCCGCTTCAGCAGCTTACCCAGCATCAAATTCAAGCTGTTTTTGAAATATTTTAATGGATATTTTGAATGGTTTTAGAAGCCCAGTAATGGAATTTCTCCATAGAATTTTAAGCTGCGAATCTCATGGATAGGTGGAAGAAATTTAATTGTAGGTGGTACAGTACACAAAGGCTGAGTTTAACTGTAAATGCAGTCTTTGAATATCTTGTTAAGTGAGGGTTCTCTCTGTTTGGAGGTCCAGAGTTTAACTTTGGTGTTTAGTTCTGTGTAGTTCTGGAGTTAGTCTTGCTAAGTTAGGCTTGCTGATCTTAGCTACTTAGCTACCAGCAGTAAGGGGTTTGTTTTACAAGCTCAGGGAAGATCTTAAAAAGGTCTCCGGATGTAAGTGGATGCTGTAACTCTCTGTTGCGGGATGAAAGAAAATCAGTTTTATTTAAAAAACAAACCACTTTGAGTTCTGACTGAACTTTCAGTGTTGTATAAATTTTAGTTTCACCTCTCATATGCCTAACAGGTTTCTGCAGGTTTGATAAGGTCAAATATAAGACTTTTTAAGATCTTTTAGAATTAAAATTAAGATCTATTTCGTAACATAAAAAACATTATGTTTATTATGTTTTACATAATAAACAACCCTAACCATCACTGTTTTTGAGCATTTATGAACATTTTCTCTGGCAACCCTAAACATGCATCATCATACCTTTCATCTTTACATTTTTGAACATTTTGGAGCATTTTCTCAATCTCTGGCAACATTTACAATCACACATACACTTAAACATTTGAGTCATATGTCAATATCTGGCAACTTTAACAACCACTTTTAAGATTTTGAGTGTATATTAGCCTTCTCTAAAACTATGGCATCGCTTAATGTCACTTTTATGTTTTTGAGCTTAGCTTAAAACTTTTAAGAGTTTTTGCTTAAACTCTGGCAACTCTGATGTAGACTTTTATCATTCACCCCAAGCAATAACAAAAACACATATAATCTGAGCTTTACATTGACATCAGAAAAATAAGATCAGTTTTAAATTCACTGTTCTATGTTTGAAATATATTTTTAAAGATGTTTTAAGGCCTTAAATTTGGGCTTTTAAATGTAATACCTTTTAAGACCCTGCGGAAACTCTGGTTCCCCCCAAATGAAGATTCACAGAGGCAGGAAGATCGAACTGACAGGTAAACTCACAGAAATGACTGAAATGTGCAAGTGTAAAAATGACATCAAAAACTCAGATGCCAACTAAGGCAAATTCTTACCCATGCCCCACACTCCAGATGGCTGGCAAGGAAACATGCCATCTGCCAGTCCAGAGCTGCAGGGAAGATTAACAGCCCACTGCGTCCCACTGACACACACTAGCTCTAACATGCAGAAACTCCGTCTGTGTATCAGTACAAGGTAAAGAGGATTACGCATCTCTGCCTCGCCTCTGCTAGCCGGGGGAAGTCACCTCCGAGCTTCCTCTGACTAAAGGTATGGAATACATAGCCATGTCTCAGGGATGAAAAACACACAGACTCAAGAGCCTTCATTAAATCATCAATCCCACGATGGAGAGTTTTACACCAATCTCCCATGGTGCACCTCTCACAACAGAAGAAATTACTCAAGAGACCAACTGTACACTTACACAACTAAATCACTGTGGGCTGGTTTAACGTGCTGACATCACGTAAACAGAGTGATTTGGATGTGTTAATAAAGAGCTGGAAGAACAAAGCATGTATCATTACGTTTGACTGCTGCTCCAGTAAACATGCCTCAGAATGTAAGCAAACACAGCTATTCTGAGACCAGACACAGTTCAGATAGAAGAACACAGAGATGAAGGGTTTCCAACATGTGTTCCTATAGAGTGCCTATAAAAACCCTGAGCATGACACTATGATTATAAAGAGCAGAAACAATGCTGGACTCCAGGCAGTTGTAATACAGGACAAAGCCTTTTAGGAGAGACTGTGATGACTTGTGATTTCGTTATTGACCTTGCTTATATTGATGTCCGTCAGGCTTCAAGGCTGCTCACAAGCAGCTGACCTTTCTTTGACAAACAAGTAAATTAAAGTGTGGGGAATTCAAGCTTCCAGTGACTTGAAACCTAATGAAGCCTCAATGCCAGTCACAGTATAGACAACCTGATCAACAGTGAGTTATATTTGCAATATTATATTTGTATATTTTGTGTAAAACACTTTTTTTTTGTATTTGTTGAAGTTGCAGTAAGTGAATATTCAGAGAAAAGAGAATCTCTAGCTGTATGAGGTAAAAAAGCTGGTGTATCATTTTTACCTTTTACAGAAAACAGTTCAGTAAACAGACTGGCAGAAGAAAAAAGAAAATAGTTGTTTTTATACCCCAACCCCCATCCAAGATGGATGATCACCAACTCAGTATCTGAGTAGGACATGTAATCTAGCTAACACACAACATCTGATTCTAAAGATGCCCCCAAGGATAATCAGGAGCCGTTTACAGCATGGCATCAACATGATTGTGATCTAACCGCTTGCTTGTGTCTCCATCGGCTAAAAAGGAAGTCAGTCAATGAGCTAAACCAACTCGAAGCAACAGTAGCCAGCTTGCTCATGAAGCGTGGCTTCTGATTGGTCTTCCAGAAGGTTATGAACAGGAAGTCTCCACAGACTCGCAAAGATGAAAGACAGACAAAATATAGCTTTTTTCTTCTTCTCAAAACTATGATAAAAGTGTCGCAGTTTCAATTTCTGACCAGGAACAGCGAGAGTCTTTTATCTCACGTGATTCTGGAGCTCACGCTAGCACAGAAAAACATATCTCCAGACATAGAAATTTGCAACAAGTGGGTCAGGCAGCTATCGAGTTCTCTATCACCCTTTCTAGATCATCTTAACAAGAAAATGTATATCGTTATAATTATCAATGTCAAATTATCATCCTGCCCTAATATTAAGCAAATGTGTTAGTGTCACTCTCAACCTCAGTATATACATTTTACAAAATATTAAAATTAGCATTAAAAACACATGACTCACCAATATAGCTCAAATCTTGACACAAAAATACTAAAACACTTATATGTTCACTATTGCTTCACAGCGGTTCCTGGGCATTTGGAAAGACTCCAGCATCTTGTCCATTTTGGACAACTTCAATTTCTTCAGATTTGTAGACAGATTCTAGCTTAACCTTACAGATTACACCTGTTGCTGTGCCGCCTCTCATTGAACCATTTCTGCTTTAAATATTCAAAATTGTTGACCAATCACAGCAGACCTGTAACCAGCCCTTCTCAAGACTGCAAAAAGGCTGATAAAAACAGGAAATCACAGAAGTAGGTGATCCAAGAAGTGCCAAGGAAAAGCTAATCAGGAGTCCAAGATGTGGTCTGTGAGAATGACCAAATAAGGAATGCTGACAAAATAAAGGCAACACTGTATCAAACAGCCACTGAGCTACACTAAACCAGAGAAAGTACATAACTAGACGGGAGGAAACACAAGAGTAAACATAGATGCGCAACTGAATGACATGACTAAAGGAAACAAAGGAAGGAAAGAATAACTTCACATGGGAAATAACTACACAAAGTAGGTATCCTATTGTATCCTGCTATAATCTTAAAATTATACACCATGTTTACTATATTTAACAAAAATGAATCAATTACTAAATTAAAAAGAACCTTCCATTGTTATTTCAGAATAGTCTATCCATAATTAAAGGAAAGCAAGTATTAAGGTCAGTGAACGGCTGTGGCTGTCAGTTCCCGGGACAGTCTGAACTGTGTTTATGAGCGTGTGTAATGATGATGATGGGGTGAGGGGGAAGAATGTGTGTCACTGGAAGCCAGCGAGACGGGGATCTGTGTTTTTAAGTGATCTCCAGCTGTGCCAGTGCCCCTGGCCTGTCCCAATTCAAAGAGAACGCATCCCTACTGCTGCGGACACTTAATACCAGGATTACATCCTCGCCTCTCATTGGCCGGAATCCCATATCAGTTCAGCGCAGCGCTACTGGAGACCAAAAACAAGGGCATCCCAGCCAGATGATTAAAGCTGGTAATGATTTCTTTCCCCTAAAAACTTGGAAACCATCACGACCAAAGGTATTTCGATAGATGGTGCGGTATACTGTAACGACGTGTACCTTTTATACAAATGAAGAGTCATAAAAAACCGGAGGGCGAGGTCAGAGGTGAAAGTGCTCCAGTGACAGCCAATCACTAAAGTATCGATATGAACTCTTCATGGCAGCGGGATGTGTTTGGTGTCTGGAGCAGTACAAAGCGCTCCCGCAGGACAGATACACTGGCATCTGGGAATGATTCTGAAGCAGGCAGGAGAGTAAAGCTGGGAGGATGTTTGGTACTAATTGGAAAGAGACCTAGGATTTGAGAACTGTTTAAGCGCTAGATTGTGCAATAACGAAAATATATTGATCAGTTGTGTCCTGAAGCTTTTTGATTCATTAGGGGCAGTGTTGCGCAAGTTACTTGAAAATGGAGTATATTCTGTATTACTTCTGAAAAAAATGTTGTTTTTTGCACCATGTCAAAATTTTGTTTGCTTTTAATTTATTTACTTAACTTTATATAACTAATGTTACTTATTACAGAAAAATTAAGAGTAAAAACTACTGTTACTCCAAAAAGTAAAACTTTATCCTAATTTGTATTACTCTATTAATATGCAGCTCCCAAAACTTACGTGTGTAGTACACAGTGGAAGTTATCACAGTCCATCATTTGGCTTTAAAAAAATCTAACTTTTTGAAAATTACATTTAAATCATGACCCTACTAGACAAAGGAGTTCTTCACTTTGTTAAAGTGGTTCAGAGCTGTTCCTTGATTATAAACCAATAATAAGTATTTGGATATTTTTTTTCTTACAAAAGCATTTCTCTCAAACAAATTGGAGTTTTTTTTTTACATCTTCTACCTTTCAGAGCACAAATAACATAAAAATAACAAATATAAACCCACACAAAATCTCTTTAACATAAAAAAGAGCTGATTATTACCACAAATTAGAATGAATAGAAACAAACCAAAATAACTCTATTTCAGTTTATTTGAAATCAATGGCTAATCTACTAAACAGTCAAAGATCGGCAGATTCGAATGCTGCAATACAATTCTGTACCAACAATTTCATCAGTTATTTCCAAAATAAAATTAAATCTATTAAATGCAAAATAGCCAAAACTCATATTCAGCCCAAGAAGGTTATAATAATTATATGCCTTTACCTCACACACTGAAAAACTTTTAAAATATCGAACTGTAAGAACTGCTTAAAATAATCACAGTATCAAAATCAACAACAATCTCCCTTGATCCCAAACCAATAAAATTACTGTTGTTATTTCCTTGAGTAACTTAAAGTTTGGCATAAATAAGTAATTTTTTTGGACATTGTGCTACTTGAACAGTCCTTTTACTAAACACAGAGATTACAATTTTAAGGAAAACTAAATGATGCCTATTAAAATCTGTTAAGCACAAAGTAATTGATCCCCACCAGGTCTTTGAACCGGTTCAGGGAACGAAAACGAAAACCATAAACAAACAAAACTTTCAACAAAAAAATAACAAAAATGGAACATTTGTAACCATTTTGAACAAAAACATAAATTTGAAACCAGCCGTAACCTGTTAATACCATTCGTTTATCGTTCTCTTTACTGGAGGTAGCAGTCAATCGTTAACTGGAAACTATATGTGACGCCAACACAAATCTCACCAGCGCAGACACAAACATTGTTTTAATTTATCACAATCATTATTTTTCATCATGCTGTTTGGTAAGGAGGATACAATAGCGATATCATACTTTAGCTATGAAAAGGCCTTAGAAAAGGCATGTGACCTAACCAAAGGTATGTAGGAAAGTAGGAAAGTTGAAAATAGTTCTGTGGCAGTCCTTATGTTTATTCATGCTTTTAGAACGGATGCAAAATTGCATAAATCTTGCTATGTGTCTTTTTTGAATCTGAGTTAGGATGTGAAGCTGAAGAATAGTGCATCCTGAGAGAGAAACTAGAAGAATCTTACTAGAGTTATGGTGGAAGGTAACGGTGTTAACCTTGCAGATATCAGAATCGCATAGCAACCAATGGCTTTCTTTATTGTGTTTGCTGGTGGTCTAGACACACTCTAATACACATGAATACCTTACATCGCATATTACGATTCGGTACGTTGAGCTCTTGTGTGCATATGGTGCAGTTTACAAAAGAGACGCAAATGAGCAACTGAGCTGCAGGCTGTCAGCTCTGCCTGACCCACATCCTTTCCCTGCACAGATCAAAACTAGATTTGTTTGGCCTTGTCTGGTCCCTGCAGGCAGTAACTAGAGGATTTTAATGGCACAGGAAGGATTCGGTTTCACAGATCCAATAGCAGCCAGCTTCCAGGCAGAGTTTAACTATGATGAAATACGACTCTTCACAATAAAAATAGTTCATAGATCAGATAACTCTTAGTTATCAGAATAAACTCTGTGACCTGAGTGAAACTTCCAAATATAAGAAATGACTGAATTGAAAATGGTGTATAAAAGTGGGAGTGGGAAGCTCATTTTCTGGCAGTGTTTGTAACGCTTACAGTTAATACTATTTTTAGGATTTGAGACGTTTGAGGAGACTTGAAGCTGGAACAAGTTCAACTGTAATTACAGTCATTGCATGCAAGTTTTCATTGAAGTTCTCAATATTGGTGTATAGAGCTTATAAGGGACTTTGATTTTCAATCAAATGAAAATGAACAAAATCTGAATTTAAG
This sequence comes from Danionella dracula, assembly GCA_900490495.1. Taxonomy (NCBI): domain Eukaryota; kingdom Metazoa; phylum Chordata; class Actinopteri; order Cypriniformes; family Danionidae; genus Danionella; species Danionella dracula. The sequence goes on from UELW01000056.1 coordinate 5,754,021, forward strand.
AGACCTGATTGCCAAGGTCCAACCAACATCAATAGATGAATCCACTTGTGCTTGAAGGGCAAATTTATACAAATAATATTCAGCTTTGGAGGTTCTTCATCAGACAGCTGACAAAATTTTCTCAGATCTTGGCAACCTTTTGCATTTTTCTGAAAACTGGAACATGATTCAGGTCTGAATGGATTAAAGTATATACTCAAATATTTACTCATCATACGTGACTGATATTGCATAGGCCTATATTAAACCAACTTTCTAACTACATTTGCAGAAATGCAGCCACAAACGTTTTAGATTGTATGTTCATCAAACTGTATAAACATTTAAAAGAAAAATCCTGCCATTTCATCATTTTGCTTGTAAATTTGATCATTTTTAAATTTGTATTTTTTTGACTGGTAAATGCCAACTTTTTAAGACCCAACATCATATCAAATACGACACCACAATAACAATGAACAGTTCTAGTTATTCTAGAACAGTTCTAGCCCTCAGGGAGCTACTACACTGCAAAAAATGCACTCTTGGAACAAGAAAAAAAAAACTCAAATAAAGTTAAACTCTTCCTGTATCAAGCAAAAAAATCTGCCAATGGGGTAAGCAAATTTGACTTGGCAAGATTTCTTAAAATTTGAAAAAAATTAATTGATTAATAGACAAAAACTCTCAAAACAAGACTTTTCAAATTGTAAAACTGCACTGAAACTAGAATATTTCAACTTGTATCTAGTCTCTAGTGGTCTTAAAACTAGACAATCTGTCTTGAAACTAGGATGTTTTCTCTTTTATTTAAGACTAACTTAGAAAATTTAGTATTAAAATAAGTACATATGACTTTAAATTAAGAAAGTTTGTGCTTAATTTTAGTTCTTAAAGTAGAATATGTGTTCTTAAAACTATAAATTCTAGCTTACAATTTTAATTTTAAGTAATTATATTATATATTATTTAGGCCTATTGATGCATTTTCAGTTAGGACAGTTCAGATAGTAGAGAGGAAGAACACTTAGTAGAGCTCTGGGGAGAAGATCGGCGAAGCACCAGAGCTGGATTCGAACCCCCGTCACCAGAGGCTTCAGCTCCACATGTCAGCGCTGTGACTGCTGCGCTATCAGTGCTGACAAATTATTTCAGTTCTGATAAGCTATATAAAACTAAAAGAGAAAATATTCTTGTTTTAAGACAGATTGTCTAGTTTTAAGACCACTAATAACTAGAAACAAGTTGGAATATTCTAGTTTCAATGCATTTTTACAGCTTGTAAAGACTTGTTTTGAGAGTTTTTGTATTTTTTTAAGATCCAACAGCTTATGTAACCAGCTAGAAGTTTTTGCTAATTTTAAGAATTCTTGCCAACTCAAATTTACTTACCCCATTAGCAAAATCTTTTGCTTGATCTAGGAAGAGTTTAACTTTATTTGAGATTTTTTTTCTTGTTTCAAGAGTGCTTTTTTGAAGTACAAATATCTTCCATCAAAGTTAGATCACAACTGGACGGTTATTAAGGTTTGGGGTATTGATGATTTATTTACGGTGTAGATCCTTTTTCTTATTTTTTTTCACAAACATTTGAGTCTTATTTCAAGAAATCAAATGTTCTTACCTTTACTTGATCTAGACTAGAACTAGATTTAAGATTTATTTTCTTGTTCCAAGATGCATGTTTTTACCAGTGTTTAATATTGATTTCTTAAAACAAAATATCAATAAAATTCTTGAAATAAGAATATGTTGAGTCAAAAATTCTTGTTTTAAGATTCTTGTTTTAAGATCAGTGGCAAAATCGGCAACTTGTTTAACATAGTTTCTTAATTCAAGAAAATAAATGACCAGAATAAGATTTTTTTTCTCCTCAAGAAAATATAAGTTTTATTTTCTCAAAATATGAAAAGTAATCTATACCAAGAAGGATTAAATTAGAAAATTCTTCCTAAAATAAGAAAATCAAGATTTTCAATCTAATTTTAAGCATTTTCAGCTTTGCTTAAAATTCATTTTTTGCAGTGTACAAACTACAAACTATACCAGGTAATACCAGGTAATGGTATAGGCGTATGATCAGCTATGTTTTTGCCCCAGAAAATAATATCTTTAAAAATGATGTTATTATGTAAATCTGCTTTTTTTATGTTTTAAATATACTTTTGGCTAGGTCACCCTTAAAAAAAGATATCTTAACCTCAATAGAGTTTGATCTGGTTATTGAATTTAATTTAAATGTAATGGATTGGGATTGGATTTAATTCAATTGAATGAAATAATTTTTGACGGGCATTTAGGTGAACACAATATGAACTTTAATGAAAGCTTGGAAATTTGTTAAAACGTCAAGAAATAATTAAATTCTCAGCTGAAGGAAAATAAAGACTCTGAAAAGGGTAGATTTTTGGTACAAAAATAATTCAAGCATAACTAATTATTTCTTAAAATATGTGACATTAAAATAATTTTAAACATCAATCCATTACAAATGTTGCGATATTCAGTGTATTGATTGTTAGCAACCCTTGTAATTTAGCATTTTTATTATTTAGTTGTTGTTTTTAGCCTTACAGAGACCATTTTTCCTATTTGCAGTCGATAAAACGTCTTTGCCAGATTTTATTTATAGTTGCTTTTTTGCCACAGTTTAAATAAATATAATACATTTTTGTATGAAAACCACAAAGCTATTGTGATTGAGTGACTTCATTTGTTACAGCCTCCCGAAATCCTTCCACTGAGAAAAATGTTTTCAATAAAAGCATTCCAAACACAACAGAGCAAATAAAAAAGTACCTCTGGTATTGGTTGCCATGTCCGCCACCTTCTGAAAGGCATCAAGAAATGCAGCAGCAGCTAAAACGGTAGTTCTGTTGAGACCGTAAACACAAAACAGGAATGCTCTTTAGCTCTTTAAAAAGTGTGGAAAAAGAAAAACTTTCCAATGTAGGCAATGTTAATTTATAATCTTGGCTTCCATAATGTCTAAAAATGGTATAAAAAATATACTAATAAAAATGCTAGTTATGTATTTACTGCAAACGTTGGTTAGTTAATGTAGTTAATTTTACTTATATTTAAGTCAATCTGATAGAGATCAAATTCACAACTAGGCTAAAAAAAGCATCAAAGATGACAGTAGTCATAGTCATAGTTAATCACCTTAGCTGGGAGTGTAGTTTACTGGCCTTCGCAATGAAGTCTTCCCAAACCGGATACGAGTACTAGAAAGGAAGACAGAGATAAAAAAGAATTATTAAGGCTGTAAAACCTCTACAGTAAACTGGGCACACGCAGGTCCACCCAAATCAGGTTCATCAAGAATGCTGTGCTCCACAGAGAACCCAAAGCACTTCAGATGAGGACCAGATGTCTCTCTGAACACAAACAGTCGTGACAGTCCTCCATCTGTTTCTGGAAGAACGCTGGCAACAGGAAAAGCTCCAAAATGTTGTCCAGGTGTGCTGACCATGTCTGTCATCATGCCTTTATGTGATGTTGAAACTGTTGTTCCCCAGCATAGAGTTGTGCTCTAACTATTATTTAAGTTCTCAAGGAGTCATTCAAATATTTAATTGAAACTAAGTCATTACAATAAAAAAGGTAAAGGTAAAATTACAACAAAAATACAATTCAGTAAAGTGAAAAATACGAGTGAAATATTGGTTCTTCTTCGTTTAGCATAGCCTTTAAGAATTTAACCTAAAACTAGATTTTAAAGTTTGGAAAGTAACTTTTTGTTGGCTTGAGAGAGTTGATCTCCTAAAGTTTAATACAGCTTTAGAGTTTGAAAAAGCTGCAAATTAGCATTAAGCTGGAATTAGGCTACCATGAGTTAGCAAGAGATTAGCAGGATGCTATTATCAATTGAGATGTATTTGGTATGATGGTAGCATGAATTAGCATTATGCTATTAAAAATTAACACATGATTAGCATGACTACACATTAAGTTAACATGAAGTTATAGATTGTCTAAGTTACAACAACTTAGACAATCTGAATATATATATATATATATATATATATATATATATATATATATATATATATATATATATATATATATTCAGATTGTCTAAGTTGTTGTAATTTAACGAGTCCAAGGCATCAGGTTTTCAGAGAACCAGTAACTAGGTATGAAAGAACACCTATGATTTTTGAAACCAATATTTTTTACTAAATTGAAGCCATGCTAAGGGCAATGCATCACAGATAAAAGAAGTACATTGACATTTTCTAATAATCCAAAAATGCTGCAAAAACCAACCACAATAAAGCCCCACATGCAGTGACTTTTGGTTGCATGTGATTAATAGGTGATTTATCTGATCATGAAGCCATGGGGCAGGATTTGTGACGCAACTGATGGAGCAAGGTCACCCAATAATGATAACATGTTCTGATTAAACTTCAGGGTTACAGAAGCATTTTCTCAAAATAATAACTTGGTTCATACACAAGGAAAAGATCACATATTATACCCATCATTATAATAATAGAAAATAGTTTTTACTTTAAAAAAAATGATATTTTTTTACTGTTGGGTTTCCAACAGTAAAACCAGAAACGTTTCAGTGTTGAAAGGTTCCTATGATACTTTTGGAATGGGTATGGACATAAATGTATGCAGACACATAGATTAAATGTCTTTCATTACAAAACATTACACAAATTACAAAAATAATGTTATTAATGTTATTTTTGTACATTGAAGTCAATGTAAAATTATATAAGTCTATTAATGTCCAAGTGATTGAAGACTAAAAACTGAGGCATTACAATGTACAAAATTAAAATAAAATAAAAAAAACAGGCTGTACAAAAAATACAGTTTTAGAATATTATCTAAGTCAATAAACGAGCTTCTATTGATATTCATATCATTTAAGGCATAATGTTTTGTAGATTTCAAAAAGGCATAGAAAAGGTACTTTTAGGGGCATCATCATTTTGTCCTTACATTTTATTTAGAGCGTACTAATTGTTGCCGCTATTTAAAAGCTCCCGCTTGGAATATCAACAATCTGTGATTCTTCTTCACTCCACTAAGTAAGAAAAGTAAGTCAAATGTCAAGTCTTCAGTTTCAGTGGGTTCGCAACGGTAGCTGCATAAGGTAGGATGAAGCTTGACAGCTTTTAAGGATTTAAAACTAAACAATAGGATTTAAAATGTAATTCTATAATCCACTGGATGGTCAATGTCACTGCAGCGAAGTCATTGGAGCCAAAATTGGAGTGATGTGGACATATGTTCTTGCAGGGGTCACTAGCCTGGCAGCAGAGTTTTGTTACACTTGGGGAACCTATCCTTCATATCTAAAACATTTTACCTTCTTATAATGTAAGCATTCTGATGTAATTCACAGATGTTTTCTAAAACAAGTTTCCATGTATTAAACACACCCCTTAAACAAAAAAGTGTATTGGACTTGCCCACAGTGTTGTTTTTGGCAACCATCTAAGTTTTAGCCTTAGTCTTTTTGACGAAAATTATTTAGTTTTAGTCACATTTTAGTCATTTTAAAATATAATAGTTTTAGTCACGTTTTAGTCGCTGAAAATCCAAAACGTTTTGGTCTAGTTTTAGACACATTAGTTTAGTTTAGACACTAGTTTTAGCTTTAGTCAATGTAGATGAATATATATTCGATAATGAAAAAATACATATTTTTATAAAATTCTATTTTCATAAGTTAATTTAAATATTAGAAATTGCGTATTTAAATGTATTAAAAGACAATTCACAGTTACATTTCACATTGTGAGATTTTTGATAGGCTTTTCATTAATGAATACAATGATACATATGCATTATCAATTAATTATTATGCAAAATAAAGTGTTATTACAATGGAATTTATCTACAAAATCCAAGAACAACAACATTCTTATTTTGGTAACTGTGACTTTATTTTTTTATTTTTTTGTTACAGTGTAATAAACCTGTATGTATGGACAAAATGTGAGCGTTGGAGATATAGGAACCTGTTTTAACAGAACACCAGCAGCATGCGGTTCTTCTGCTCAGAACACGAGTCCATTCTGCTGTTCATCTATTCTTCTGTTCACCTGAGGATACTGCGCTAGCATCTGTGTTTCAGGCAGTCAATCATAGCTCCGGCAATAACACACACGCAGCTAATAGACTGCAACGGAAGCTGGATAATGAAGTTAGCAGCCTATTTTGGCTTGCTAAAAATTAATCTTGCTAAATCTCAAATAAGAAGAAGAATTCTCACGCATGTCACTGGGAGCGAAGAAGCCTCGTGCTTTGCTCAGTGTGTTTGCTTTCGTGGGTTCTTGGTTATCCTCCAGGAAGACGGGTTGCTGAATAAAAGCCCAGAACTCACTGCTTCACCTCCTGCTTCATTTATTTAACACTTTCCTTATAACTCGACCAACTTTACATCCGAGCCATTAGACACGACCGCCTCTCTTTTCTATTTCCCGCACTCTCATGCACGGGTTTCCTTACATAGACACTTTCTTCATCAGTCGTATTACGTTCCTATTTCTATCCTACAGTTTGAAAGACAGATAACAGCCATGAATTTTACCGCGTAACCATCCAGGCATTAACATTTTCGTTCACAAAAATTTTCACATGTCTTGTCAAGTTTTTGTTAAAACAGAGACATTTAGCTCGTCTCAGTATCGTCACGAGAAAAAGGTTTGTCAACAAAATGTTTTCGTTGACAAAAACAACACTCCTTGCCCATACATTGCATTATAATGAAGGATTGTGGCTGTATTTTAAACTGAAACTTCTTTTGGCACGTTCAGACTCATATGATTAGCCAATATTAGGTGCCCTTTAACGGAATAAAATCCCAGTCAGTATCACATTACTTCCTTGTCATCTGATGTAGTGTCACTTGCATTCTAGGCTTTAACCCATTATAATGAAATGCGACCACAAAGATATGACATATACTACCTTTAAAAGGCACAATCTCAGGTAAACCTAACTAAGCAAGGTTGCAATGTACACTACAATTAACATAGGTAGTATTTATCCACTTAAACACAGCTTTTAAAAAGCTCCACCCTAGTGACTGCATTTGTACTTTTAGTCTGACCAGATAAAATGCTAAGGTTTGTAATCTTTTAGATTCTGCTCCTAACTTAACTTTATTTAAAGTGTGTAGGTGCTTAAAACCACATGTGGCCAGGGATCACAGGGGAACCAGGAAGGTCGATGCAGGTTGAGAATTGTCTGTCTGACTCCATAAGTAAAATGTTGTTTAAATTTTCATTATCAATAACCTTAAATGATATATTGTTATTAACATAGTGTTTGATCGTGAATCATAGTGTTTCTCTCATGTTAGCTCAAAACTTTCCTTTCTAAGAACATCTTTGTCTTAGACTGTGGTCCTATTGTGGTTTGGTTGTTTGTTCAGAGTTAAACAATGTGTTCCTTTTGACCATATAGACAACTATTTTCCAAAGGAGCTACCCAAACATTCTAAACAATACTGGATGGCTGAGTAAAGAATAGTGTATTTGTGTGACCTGAACATGAATAGAAACCTGACTCTGAAAGTCAAAACACCATCATAATATTTTCTCACACACAATTTTTAGCATTATGGTAGTAACGTTTCTTTGACCCCGAGCAGTGGATTTTGAGGTTGAGAATTTCATGTTTTAGATTCACATGAAGTCACCAATAACCTTTTTTTTTATTGAGAAGATGCAGTGATATGGATTGGTATGAACAAAAAAATGGTATGAAAATAAAGTATCAAAATACACAAAAATGCTACAGACATGTAGACAATTGTGTTATATATCTAAATAAACTGATCATTTTCATTTCTGTTTGCATCACAGTGTTTAGATGATATTTCTACCATTCCCCCGAAATCAAACGACAAAAGTTGTTGTCTCATGATAATAACTCAACTTAACTTTTATTATTCTCCCATGATATCCCTTTTTTGTAATCAAAAGAAAACTAATGTTGTACATTCTGTGCATAAGTCATTATCACAAGAAAACAGCTGTTGTTGTGAGATCTTAAGAAAACAAGTTCATATATGTTTTCTTGTGGCAATGACTTATTTTCTCAAAGTCTCTACAAAACATGAGTTGTTCTCTCCTAATATGGACTTGTTTTCTTGTGATAATGACCTATTTTCTGATAAACTCAATATAACAAGAGTTGTTTTCTTGAGTTAACGACTTATTTTTTCACACTCTTGAAATAATCTGAGTTGTTTTCTCATAATAATGTCTTATTTCTTGTGATCTCAATATGAAAAGAGCTGTTTCTTGCGATAATCATTTATTTTCTCATGGTAGCAACACATTATCTCGTGATCTTGACATAACAAGAGTTGTTTTCTTGTGGTAATGACACAAGACCCGTCACAGCGGGCGTGATGATGCCTGACGCACGGCCATGTGCAGTTTTGTGCAGCAGCATTCACAAGTACTTTTTACAACCATAGGAACAGGAGTTGTGTGTCAGACAGCAGTATTTATTGTTTTTCAGACTACGCAATCCCTGTACTGTACAACAAATGTTGTTAACATTTACTTTTAATGCATTTGGCAGACGTTTTTGTCCAATGCGGTAGAGGAGAGACAATATGCAGAAACAGAATTGCGAGACGCACACAATTTTGCACCAACTTCAGATTTCTGGACCAGCAGAGCAATGGAACCATATATGACTGTTGAAAATCCCAGTCACTCAGAATCTCTGATGGCTCATTGGTTGTCCACCCTGTCAATCACACATCAGACCTGCCCCATTTTCACTGGGATCCATCTCTAATCAAGAATCTAAAGGCCATCATCTACCCTATTTAAGAAGACTGAACATTCATTTAATTTTGAGCTTCCATGAAATGTAGCTGCACATCATAGTCCTGTGAAATACCTGTTAGTGAATTTGTAAGTGTCTTTTTCCTTTATTCTATATGTTCACATTTGTCAAGAGATCACACAAGAAGTGAATTATTTTATTGTTTGATTTATAGATGCGAGTGCATTGAGCATGAAATACTTGTGAAATCGCAGATGATGATGTGAAATAAATAAACTGCTCAAAAGGATTTTCTGCCCGGAACTGAGTGATTTTATGTGTTGTGATCAAACACGATTTACCAACACTCTCACCTGAACTAGAGCTCAAAACTCCTAAAAAATTATGATGGGTTAGTGTCTCTGGCTAAAAATCGTTAACTCACTTTACTCTGACATAATACCTTGGTGTGTTAATTTTTATCACGTTTAATGGTAATTATTTTTCTCATTACATTACATTTTCTCATTACATTACATTTCTTTACATTTAAAGTATTATGTCTTATTTTAATATCATTTTATTGCTTTTTGGTAACCTAATGTACAGGGTTTGACCTTAAAATATATGCCTATTTTGAAAGAAATATAAAATTGAAAATAAATATGAAAAAAATTCCAGGATCGTTATTCTAAACAAAAAAAAAAAATGGGATTCTGGTTTTATCCAGAACTGTGCAGCTCTAGTAAAGACTTGGGCTATGTTCAGGATGCTGGTCTTAATGCCCAGTTTGAATGTTTTGATGAAATCAATTTTTTTTGGTGCATTTGTTCACATTACAAATATCTGCCTGCTATCTATTTTTGTGTGAAGATGCGGAGAAGAGAAAACTAAGTGGCACTGAAGTACCTGCTCTCGAGCATGCTTGAGGCTTTGTGGGCGTAAATATCTGATTAGCACCAATTAAACAATACTAAGAAAAAGAGATGGAAATGGAAAAGATACATAATGCGCTGCGTTCACAGAAGCGGAGTTGAAAGTGCTCTGGCTGTTCAGACTGAGGTTGCATTGCAAAAAAACAGCTATTTACAGCTATTGGATTCAGGAGCTCATACAAAAATCATCTTTGATTTTAACCTTCTACAGGTATTTGGGTCACTTTAGGCTTCAGTCTGATCATAGCCATAATCCTGACATAACATGAGTTGGTCTCATGATATGGACTTATTTTCTTGTGATCTTTTTAAAACAAAAGCTGTTTTCTTGTGATAACTACTTATTTTCTAATGAACTCAATATGACAAGAACTGCTTTCTAGCGATATTGATTTACTTTCTAGCTGTGATCTTGACACAACAGGAGTTGTTTTCTTCAGACTGCATTCGCTGTGATCACCACATAAACTTTTTGCATATCATTTTACCTGTTTTGAGTAAGGGTCTTTTTGTCTGGAAAAGCATTACAATGTACAAAATCAAAGTTTCATTGAATTAAGACAATGTGTTTCAGAATGATGTTTTAAAGGTGCCATTTATTGTTTAGATTGTGTAATGATTTGAGGTCAACACCATGATTAATACAAAAGACCGTGTGCAAAGATTCTCGCTATAGATTTATGTTCTTATGTAACAATCATTAGAGAAAAAAATTATCATCCTGGAAAAATGGCTTTTGGTATATTCACAGGAAAATAAACACATGATCAATATTTAACAAGCTTTTGTCTGAAGATCAGAAAAGTTCAGTCACAATCAAAACAAAACATGAACGGTTAAATAGTTTTACGCATGGCTTCTTTGGTCTTTGGACATACTGAACCGTTTGGCTTCTTAGATCTCAAGCCCTTTAATGACTTTCCCATACATTCATATTTCACTCAAGCACATATGTTTGGAATTTAACGAACGCTCTCTTTGCAGAGGTGTTCAGCGTCCACTAGGATTCAGTTCAAATTCACAAACGAGGAATCCCTTTTGAATCGAGCCAAACCATGCCATGGTCGAACACACAAATGCTTTGTGCTGAAAGAAATGAGGTTATAATGATTTGATTCAGTAATAAACCAGATAAGAGTTTGAAGAAAGGCCAAATGCAGTAGTTAAATGCTTTAAGCTAGTTTGTGGCAGCAGTGTAGATAAAACAGTAATCATAACTAGTATGGAATTCATTTTTTTTCAACTTGTCAAGGAACGTTATTACTATGATCATTCCCAGGGAATTAATCTGTTAATATAATACCTTTCACTAAAATGACTACACATATTTTCAGAGTTAGAACAGCCTTTTTTAGTCACATAATACAATCTGCACCCTCGTGAATCTTTAGCCGAAGCTGTAAACTCTTTTATTGATTTTGTCAGCCAAGCGGAATCAGTGTCCTAAGTATTTTAGAAGAGGAGTTTCCCGACCTCCTCGAATCATCTGTGAGATTACAACACACTTCGGCTGCCCTCTCTCCACAAGTGCTGATATACAGCATGTCAAACAAGCAGAACGCCGCCAGGCTTGAACCTGAGCCAGGTCTGCATCCATTCACTTTATATGAACTCCAGATCTGGCTCGGGGCCACCGAACCTCACTTGAACAGCAACTTTGAGCAACATCGTTCACTATTGGAGCCGCATGGAAGCCATTTAAGGCACAGAACAACACATGCTTCTACTCCAGCTAAAGAACAGGATGAAAAAGAAGTAACAAATCTAACCGCTTTAAAGAGGCGATCATATCTGAGTGACAGCTGTGAGGTTGAATGTTGTGTGACCACACGTATTGATGCAAATGCACAAATAGCAACAGTTATATACTGTTCCTGTGATAATTAGAAATGTAGAGTGAAAATATTGAGATTCAGAGTTCATATCAAAACTACGGTCTCAATTGCTCTTTTTATAGCAGGTTTAGGTTTTTGGGGAAGGAGGTATGACCAGGTGGGGAGACTTTCTAGTTAAGAAGCCATCAGCGAAGAAAAGTATTAAATCTATCAATGTAATTTTAAGTATAGATCCTATAATAACGCCCACATTTTGATTAATTTTACACAGTGACTTAAAATAATTGTGTCCTCTTGTCTTTATAAGGGAATAAACATGCCTAGCTGAACGCTAACCTCCCAATTACCCTCCATATGTATTATTGAGATGTGACAGAAATGCAATTCATTGATTGGCTGTTAAAAACTGACTCTAGAAGTGAGCAGATTTCCATTGACAGCCATGTTAACAGTACCCATGGCAAACTCCTGGGTTTGTCTCAGTTTTGTAGGCAAATTACATTTTTATCCTTCATGTGAACTACAAGGAGGCAGATCATTACTCTTTTTCTTAAGCTACATTAAACACTGCATTATCAATTGAAGGATCCCTTGAATAAGATTTTAACTATTGTTGACCTTTCAGCAGTGATGCATTGTTAAGAAGAAAACATCTGACCCCTCCTGCTCTGTACCAAGAATGCTGTTCCTATAGTAACCAAGAAAGTTACTATATAGCTATTATTTATTTATGTGCTTCTTTAAAAGTGAGTCACATATTACAGGTTTTGGTCCAAGAGAATACTCCTTCCACCGGAGCGCAGTGGATTATGGATAATCATATACCGGACAAAGTACACTTTCAGGCACTGATACTTTTTTATGTATACTACGATTTGGGACACATTAATTCTCATTTCGCACCCTTAAAAGTGTGGATAGTGCACCGATTGGGACACAGGCTAAGTTTCCTAGCGAAACAAAAACAAATGTGGCATTAGCTTCTCCTGGAAATCCAGACAAAATCAACTAATCAGATCACGACTTCAGGATTCTTGAAGTGCCTACCATAAAAAACACCAATCCCATCAGACCTTTAGCTAATGTTTCGTGGGTGTGAGGTCAGAGGCTGAGACAATCAAAGACAAGCAAATATTTATCACAAATCAAATATTTCTGTGAAAAACTAATCATTTTTGTTCCTCTTTGAATAGCCAGTTCTAATTTATCTAGCAAATGCTTGCTTAAAAATGACTGGTCAAATAACTTTTAATTCATATAAATTCACAGCGCGTCTCAGTGAAGTGGTCATTTCGCTGAGCTCCTTTAAGCTCACTGCATTGCATTTATATCTCTTCATAAGAGCCTTGCATAATCTGCACATTTACACTGTATTCGGACATCATAAGCATCACAGAGAGGTCAATCTGAGGGATTTTATGACTAGACTAAACACTCTCCTCTCATTGGATAACTAAAAACTAGGCAGAAAAGTGAACCATATTAAAGCCTACCCATTACGTACTTATCTTGGTATTAAATGTGCTTGTGCCTTTTAACTATTTTCTTCAAAAAAAAAAAAAAACAGTAGAACACTTTCACATGGAAACATTTGACTACTAGTTTTTAAATACAAGAACCAGTTAACCCATGTTTAACTCTAACTAGATTATATGAGAAAATATAATGTTAAATAAACCCAAAAGTTTTCCTTCAACCATCTACAAGAGCTTTCAGTTCACATTTGACAACAAAGCCCTGCATGCTGCTGAGAGCCCCGTCATTAATCACAGCATCAGTGGAGCAGGCGGCTGGAGCCTTAATGAACACAAAGGCAGTAAAATCACAAACATCTTTCAAGCACAACCTCTGCATCAATAAAGCAGTGCTGCTACCTTCATATCGTTTACGATCGCCTGGAACAATCCACCCAGAGCTCCACACTCCTTCTCCACACTCTCCATCACGTCCCCGAGACCAAGACTCTAGCAGTGCTCTCAATGAATGAAAACAAATAAGCTAGATGAAAAGATGGCAGAATTTTCTTCAGGGTTTGTGATCAAAGTGGTCCATTACATCCCGAGACCTCTTGTTGCTTCGGATGCAAATGTGAGCAACATGCAGCAGATGTCGGTGGAAAGGAAACAACAACTGAGGCTGTTGGGTGGCAGTGCGTCCGTTCTCCTCCAAGCGCTGCTGATGGCTGGGGTCAGCGGAGCTGCTTCTTCCCCTCGCGGCCGCCTGGTTTAGGATATAGGTGACGGCTGTCGTGTCATGTTAACTCTCGGTGCTGTCAAATCGGCTTTCGGGAATATAGCGGCACCTTAACTGCGCATTTAAGATGAAATGGGTCGACGAGAGATGCGGTGAAAGACGAACGTGATATTCGATCCTCCAGGTTGGTGGGCGGCATCGAAAGGTTTGGGGCGGGGCTTGGAGGGAGACATATGGCGGGTTTGTGTGCGCGTGGAGGGAGAGGAGACAATTGAATGGTGGCTCTTTAAAGAGGCTTTAACATGTCTTTGTTTGGCCGGGACAAAGTTAACCGCACAGCTGCCACTGCAGGGCGCAGCCATTGAATAGAGAGGTTAGCCTTTAAAGGTCCACTTCACACTGAAATATGTCTTTTATTCCTTTCAGTTCATGTTATGTGTTTTTTATATATCTTGGTTATGAGGACAGCTGAAGGCGCTAGCAGTCCTTGTTCAGTCTAACCCTTCAGGTGGCAGATTAGGTTTACTTTAGCTTTAAAGTTCCTCAGCACATGAAAAAACAACGGTTGTCATTTTTAGAACATGCCCAGAGGTGTTAAAGTTGACACGCAATATCAATGGTATGAGGATATTAAACAATGTAAACAAGCTTAATACAAAACCTCATGCCTCTAGACTATAACTGCATCTTTAAAAACATTCAAAAGGCAGTATTTATCATAAATAATGTCTTTGAATCACCTCAAATGGTTGTGCTCTGCCAATTGAGCTGTATAACCCCTGTTCCTCCCACTGTGGTTTACACATACATTCCTATTTTGTTAAGCTCTAAAAGACTCTTAGCTCAGAACATCGAAAACATTAATTGTTTATAGGATGCTAGTTGGGCATGGTTACACCATGGCCATGGTCAGTATGCTCTTCATTGAGATGAGCTGCATTAGTTGTTTATCTGATTGGTCATCGGGGGTTGACCCTACAGTCATTGGGGGCTCGTCAAGTCAACGAAATGCCTTTTGCGAAGGCTGCATTTACATAAGCTTGTGTGTGTGATAGTGGAGAGGTGGATTTAACTGCAGCTATCATTTTTAAAAAGACAAAATGTAAAATAGGCTTCAACAGACTCTCTGATTTATTTTAAAGAGCATTTTAAGAGAAACAACATAGTGGAGCATCACTAGGACCCATTCTGCTCACCCTTTTGGTAATAAAGAGTTGGATATTTAACCTGTTTTTATCAGTGTTACAACATATGACGGGTGTACATTGCCAAAATACCTGCAGTGACTCCGTTGTTAATCCTGCCATGCACCTCTGAAATTTTCAAATTTTTTATCGTATCAAGGCTTCGTATAGCACAAGCCCCGTTAGTGGTTGAGGTGGAGCAGAGCAATCGCTTTCTCTCTCTTTCTTGGCTTGCACCTTATATTAAGCAATGTATGATAGATACAAATTTTGGAGATGATTAGTAGTTGTATCCTGGTTAGCTAGTAGTTAGCATTGTTGTCTCGCCATGTTGTAATAATGATCAGAGCAAAGAAAATGGAGCAGCAGATTGTTGTATGGAGTTATATTTATATGATATATGATGAGGTAAATATAACCTGTCCTTTGTTAGCATCTGTGTTGTGTTGTGGTTAGCTAGTAGTTAGCATTCTTATAATGCTAATATTGATCAGTGCATAGACAGTGCTCAACAAAGCACAGATTTCTAAATATACAAGGGTGAATGAATGGGTGCTTGCGCTGCCTTTACAGAAAGTAGTTAGTATGCTTTATGTACAACTATAGATTGGGCTGGGTAACACTTTTGGGAATTAAAAATAAATGGGTATTTGTGGACAGGGCTTTAGCCAAGCAAACTGTTATAGGGTGTTAGTTTATGCATACAATAAGTGATACTTTTCTACTTCCATTATACTTCTAAAAGGAGTCACTTTGAGATGCACACCTTGAGGTCGACAAAACATTGTTGGGTGCCGCGTGACGCTTAAAGGCCTACTTTGTTGAGTATCACATTCATTCTGTGATTACGCTGTGTTTAATAACAGAATGTTACTTGGTTGTTTTTTCTGTTTAGACTGTTTCTAATGATTCAAAAGTCTTTCCTGCACTCATCAACTTAAGCCATGTTTTGTTATTCAGAGGACATCCCAGGTATTTGGTTGTAGGGAATTTAAGGACATTCAATTGATCTCTTAAAGTACAAATAACTAAGAGTGAGAAATATCAAACCAGGAATGCAGCTCTTTTTACAGTCTCTGTGGAATTCTGAATGCACTCGGTGTGCACCGAGTGAAGTGTGTGAATCCTAAGTCTCGACCTTGCTGCAGGACACTGGACACGGCCCCTGGAGAACAGAATGAGAGAAAGGACCACAGTGTATCATTACAGGCTTCTTCTCTACATAAATGTCTATCTGATTTAGCCACAAACAGCTCCTCTCACACATACTGTTCTCACATAGAGGTGCACGGCTGTTAAAGCTTTCAACTCTGATGTATCCTTGCTCCCGAACTTCAGGAAAAGCCATTATCTATGTTATGTTAGTTGTGTAAGTCTGACTTTTTAAAAACTAGGAGAGTGTCCAATATGAAATAAACACATTCAGACTGGTTTCATCTCTTTTTTTCCCTTTGCAAACTTGCAAAAGTAGCTCAAGTTTATTTCAGACTGAGATTGATGGGCATGGCAACAAATACAATAAATGAGTAATAAAAATTAAAGCATTGTTAAGAACCAAAACTTTCTAGATAAGTGGATTTCAGGTACACAATGAAATATTAAATGAATAGAGATCATATTTTCAAAACTAACAGGAACTAATGCCAACATGACAAGCAGGTGGAATGAAGAACAGGGTTCCTTTCACTTGAATGGAACTTTCCAGATTCCGCTCCGATGAAAAGTTGGGCTGGATTTAGGTTTGACCTGCAATATTGCAACAAATTTGCAACCACTTCTATCACATGACTTTTCAGAAACCCATTTTTAAAACAGGTTTTACATTTTTTAGGACTTCGGTATTAATTAGAAGTAGATTAGAATGGAATGGACCCAACTGCCATTTCAATGACGTATATAGACCATACAATAACTAAGACCTCTTGAAAAGCTGAGTGGCGTCCAGCAGCTATGACGGAGTGGCACCTTGCTATGCACCGCACAGTTAGGACACAGGGTTTTTCAAACAGCGCTTCCAGCGTTTTGAAGACTTGGAGAACAACCAGAGCATGAAAACCAATTGAAGTTTTACTTTAATGTCAAATACAATATTGAAAAAATCGACAATTGAACATAAAAAAACTGAACTCGCTGCCATTTGTGAAATAATCGTGTACAGACATATTATTGGTTTCTAGCGCAGTAAATTAAGATATTAACATAGTCTACATTACGAGATGGATACTGCTCTTCAGACTATGACAACCTTAATGAATAAGTGTTTGATCTGTGTAGGTTACAATCACTTAATTTCAACATTTGGCTCAATACTCTTGTTTGTATGTGTCACTGAGTGTAACAAATATGAAAATTATCTGTATTTTGGCTTTAAATGCACCCCAAAAGGAGAAAATGTTTGCATTTTTATATTGTCTTTTTATTTAATAACACATGTAGAAATCAAAGTCTTCTGTATTAGGAGAGTAACGCTGATCACTACCAAAAGCTAGTCCTTCAAAGATGAAAGAGCATAAGAATCCATATATGAGTATTAATTACAAATTCTGTATTTTGACATCAAACGATTTTCAAACTTCAAACTCTTGGTATTAGCATGTGGGTAAAATTGCTATTTTGCAAATAAATATATATAGCTAAAACTTTTACAAGTTTGCTGAAGCAAAGCTTAATCTTTTTTCTGGTATAGAGAGTCTAAGGCTCTCAAGGGGTCACAGTTTGTTTCATCTTGAAATGCTTCGACTTGCTAAACAGTAATATCTATTGTATAGAGTTAAATTAACATTGAGTCTTTTCATTTTACTCTTGATATTTTGTGGCACAGGTCCTAATTTTGAATTCTTTCTTGCAGATCGATCACTACCAGCTTCAGAACTATTTTATTCAGCTCATGTTTTTCTTCCCTTGCTCTTTGGTTGTCATTTCTCAAGAACACAAAAGGCTCATGAAAAATGTTGTTCTGTTGAGAAATAATGTCTGCAATACACTACACTGGTCACCTCTCCTTCATTGCTCTTCAGATCATCATTACAGACTGACACAAGCATTGAAGGGCGAGTTTGACCATAAAATCCCACGCATATGTTTTGAGTAAGTTATTTTTATGAGCTCTGAGACACTTAACATACCATTCTAACCATAGACCAGAGGGGCAGCGTCCCATTCGTTCCTCCAGGTCGAGGACTTCAGAGAGGCCTGTGGGCTGCAGGGGTCCTTGCACGGAGAACATCTGAGCCAGCGGAATTTCCTCTCGCGCAGTCCAACAGAGTCAAAGGATTCCTGAAGATCAGTAAACATCCCGGAGGCACGTGCAACAGCCTGTGCTTGTGGAGCAGTCGGAGAGAGAATAAACAAATAGTACGATTTGCAGAGAGCACGAAGTATGAAAAGGCAGGCAGGACAAAGTTCTGGAAGGACAGTTACGCAACAGTGATGCAGATGAAATTGGGTTTGATGTGATAATCAGAACCTTAAGAGTCAAGTTTGGAACACGTTTCTTGCCAATCGCTTACTACAAACAACTCAGTACCAAAGTACATAACAGATCGACGATTATATACAAACCAAACAGAGCTCTTAGATCAGTGTGTTCAAATCAGTTAGAATTACCACAGCTTTACTCCAAACAGGGAGAGTCTGCTTTCAGTTACTATGCTGCCCGCAGGCAGTTTCCATAAGAGATTAGGGGAGTTAACACTTTAGTCACATTTAAATCCAGATTAAAAACTCATCTATTTGCGTTTTTCTTGACTGCGTTAATGCAGCTGTCCACTCGAGCTCCACATTTTCAAAACAGTTAACACACGGACCTGAACAGTGGAACTCATGCTCAAAATGACTCGTTGTGCTGGAAAAAGGCTCTAACCATGCTAAAACGTTTAAAATATGCAGCAAAAACAAATTAAATATGCAACACCACAACTTGGACACAAGTATATGAACTCTTTCAATCATTATCGAATGAACAGCAAAAAAAAAAGGTTAATTGCTTGTCATTGTAGCCATTTGGTTTATGTTGATACAGTATAGTCTTTATTTGAGCGTGTAATTCAGGTAAGAGGAAAACTTATTCATGTTCACTTTTCTGCTTGTGTGAATCTTCCTATCCTGCATAGGAATATCATATTTATACATCATTTTTCTAACTGTTGCAAACTGAAAGGCTATGAATATTTCAGAAAATAACAAAATACAGAAAATTACAGTAAAATCTATTGGAGTATCAGAAATGATGAAAATAAACAATAAGGTATCATCTATTACAGTGAACTATAAAAATACTACACCGCTGATGGTCTCTTGTGTTGACGATGGGCTATGGGTGATATTTGCTTCACATGTCTAAATAAAAATGTTTATTATCCACAAGTAAATGTAAATATATATTTGATAATAAATTAGAATCAGAATTACTTTGAAATGTATAAACTAAAATCAGGAATATATTTTTTAAACTCACAAATACAGACTTTCTTCGATTTTTTTTTGGTGGATCTCCTGTCTTCGTTACTCACATTCATGAATCACATGTTGCTCATTTGTGAGTCTTGACTAAAATCTACTGTATTCCATTTCAATCCAAGAGATCTATTTACATCTACACTATTTACAAAGCGGTTGTCTAAACACACTATGTGTCTCAACGTACAATTTTGAAGCAAAAAATTCCATAGAGATTTTACCTTGAGTCAATGTTCTCTTCCCAAAATCTACTCATGAACATTTTTAATTGACTCAACACATCACTCTGACACAGATTGATACAATTGACTGAACGTGTTTTTGAGAATCCAGTCAACGTCAGCTACAGAGAATTTGAACTCAATTAGAAGATGAGAACTCATCCAAACTCTAAAACAAAAATTGACCCAGCCAAAAAAAAAAATTAATTGACTGAATTATGCCTTAACAATTGTTTTTTAAATCAATCAACACACTTTAATTAATTGGAATTTTTACAGCGTTTGCTCAGAAATGTAGTTTTAATCGGGTAGAGTATATAACAGTTACAAAGTCTCGATTTGCATAACTACCAAGTAACTTTATACATAGGACACTATGTAACATTATAAATGTTCTAAAATTACAACTTCGTCTTTCCAGAGGTCATTTACACAGTTTTTTTTCAGACAATGCTTGCATATTTTAGTATTGTTCCTTTATCAAAAACATCCAAATCATAAACATTATTTAAAAAGTGTAGGATATGGCACCTTTAAAGTTACTTTCAGTTATCATAACGCATCACCAGCGTCCATCTCAGTTTGAACTTGATGTTCTCACACAACTGAGAATTGAGAATCATACGGGAATTAGTAATTAAACTTTACTCACATTACACAATTCATTCTTCTTAATCCTGGACCCATAATAAAATAGAAGCAGGAATAATTTCAAGATTTCAAAAGAAACTCCATCTCTTAATCTAAATGTGTTCCAAAAAATTAGTCCCATGTTAAGCTTCAAATAAGATCTTGGGCAATCGATATGTAATAGCTCCTTAATTTTTTTATTTAATCGGGACCAAAACCTTTCATGATGTTTTCTTTGGAGTGAATTTGAATAAATGATTTGGAACAAACAGCTATGAAGAAATCAATTACATTTGTGATCATAGTTTAGTCATGCTGAAAGAAACATAAGAAAACAGTACATCTTCCCTTACTAGTTGTCTTACACTTATTGGAATTGCAGTTTTATTTTATGTTGTTACACTCATGTAAGATACCAGTGACTGTAGGTGCAAAAAAGCACAGATCGCCCTCTGGTGGTCTAACTAAATAATTCTTGTCTGACGTAGCCATTACTTTTAAACTACCATCAAATGACATACATAATAAAAAAAAGAAGTAAATAATAAAACATAAGTTTTAACACGCAGCGGTTTAAGAAATCACATTTGAATCATTTAAACTGTTTTAACATACAAGAATGAAATATGAACAAGACTGAAATGACTTTTCTTTAATCACTTGATTTTTACACTGCTGCATTTTCACTATACTTTCAGGCTCAATTATAAATCTTGTAAAAACACATCTTTTTCTGAAATATAAACTCTAAATTCATGTTTCACTGATTGCAATGTAAAGCAGAAATGTTTAGAGTAATAAGATGTAGACGTTATTGCTGGCTAGTGTTGTGATTTGCAGAATGAATACTACTAAAATGTGTCTACACTCCATTGGTGGCTTGTTTTAAACACAATTGAGTCACAAGCAAAGCAGACAACAGCCTGAGAAGCTAAAAATACAGACCTGCCAACTCACAAAAATAGTACAAAGTCTGCACCTGACAAATAGTACAATTTCAAGCTTTGATGGTAAAAATATAATTTCACAGTGCTGTCTCTTTAGATTCTCCCATTGGTGTCGGCTGGAAGGTCAGAATTTCAGTGAAGGTGAGTTCTGTGTAAAAAAAAAAAAGGAAAATATTTAATTGTTAACAAAAAACTATTGCACTTCACAGCTACTTTAAATGTCAAAATACTTTCTGTAATGATTTAAAAGGAGAATGTTATGGTTCAATGAATCTTCATGGCACTTCCTCAAAAATAGTTGCTGGTTAAAAAAAATTAAGTAAATTTAATGTAAATTTCACAACACATTTACTTTATGAGTGATAATTAATATCAAGAGATTCAATGTGAGGATGAAATCAGTCAGAACTTATTAATACAGTGAAAACAGACCATAACACTGGTGTAGAATACTGTAGCGCCATGTGACAGTATAATGTGGTTACAATATGGACTACAACACCCAAAATAAATGCCAAGGGTGCATCACCGGGGCTCAGGCCCTGGCCTTATCGTCCAATGAACCCCATGACCACGAGGAACAAAGAAATACAAGTAGGCACAAGTAAAAATCTAGTCTTAACACAACTTGTGCTAATCTCGCAGAAGGAAAATTTGAAAAAGTAATTTTAAAATCAAGATGAAAGAGAAGAAAATAGAAGAAACAGAAAGCTTATGGAAATTTCTATACGTTTTTTAACATTTATATGCTTTCAATAAATAAACTCCACGATAATGGAACAATATGTCCATTTTTAATTGAAAAGATAAGCAAGTAAGCCTGGTTGAAAATGCAACATAATTTTACCATAGCATGACATCAACAATAATTAGGCTATGCTTTCGGATTTTAAGTCATAATTGAATTACTAAATAAAATAAATGAGCATGTTTTAGTGTCAACAAGTTATTAACACTGTTTAAAGTCCTCTTTCACATGTAAAGTAACATTTTACAATGAGTGCTAGTCAGAAAGAAACAAGAAGAAATGAAAGTCTGATTAGTTGTTTTGTTAACCTTGTGTATCGTTTTAATTCCTCCATTAAACATAAAAGCATTGAGAGTGATTGTTGTTTTGAGTTCAGACCTAGTAAGGGGCCTTAAACAAAGGTGGTAGCCTCAGGGCCCTCAGGACCCTGCTAAAGGTTCTGGAATCATCAAATTGAAAGGGAGTGCTAACTTGGAGGAATGCACCTAAATTCAATTTTCTATCGCAGTACTTCACTGGTTCCACACTCCCAGACATACTTTTCCATTGTTCCACAGACTGCTCAGCCTCATCAAGTGAATGATCGTACGGCGGTGCTTCAGTCTCCTCCTCTGGTTCTCGAAACTCAGAGAAAAAGGGAAGAGCCAGGGCTTCGGCTGCCGTTATTCTGCTATCAGGATCCAAAAGTAGCATGCTTTCTAACACGTCGATTGCTGAGGGGAGAGCAGAACACAAGCTAATAGATAAATGCACACAGGTTGTTGCAAAAGAGGTAACTATTGCATTATTTGGAATGGGTGGGTGGGTGGGGTTTTTATTATTAATATTATTATGAACGAGTTTTACCTTGTGCATTAACATTTGGTAACAACACCCGAAGATCTTTCTTTTTAAATTTGGGTAACTTGGCAACGTAGTTTCTGGCCTGTTAAAAAAACAGAAGAATAGGATTTCAGGTTGCTTGAGCCAGAACTGCACAACATTGATAAAAAGAAAAAAAAAGTGATCCAGACAGACATCTTCAGATTGCAGTTTGGCTGTAAACTCTTTTGAAGGCGTCCCGGTGATCTTCATGATCTCCATCAGCTGATCCAGGTCTGATGGAACCCAATTAAGGATCAAAATGTTTGTTAAGACGATATTAAAGTAAAGTAAAGTGCAATATGTTGCAGAATATTTTTTTGGCACAATATGAAGCACATTTTCTGTTCAGACACCTAGAAAAGTGATGTTTTCATCCTCTTTTATTTTTAAAAATCACTAAAAGGCAGACAGTCTTCCACATTACTGTCCAAAGCCAGATTTCGTCTGGCAGGAAGGATACGGTCATTTCCTTTGAAGAGCGGTTTTCCAAGCAGCATCTCTGCCATGATGCAACCAACTGACCAGATGTCCACTGAAGGAAAAATTCAAACAGAAAACAATGGGTTAATATTTTAGGCACCACCAGAGGTTGCTGGGGTTGGTTATAATTAAACACTGATATTACATTGTGTGATCAATCGTTGCGATTTAATTAAAGTTAGAACCATAGTTTTCCTCAAGATTAGGATACAGGTGTAAAATACCATGGTGCTCACTTCTACTGAAGCATATGGTTTGGAAAAACAACTTCCAGCGCTGAACAGGAGACATG
This sequence comes from Danionella dracula, assembly GCA_900490495.1. Taxonomy (NCBI): domain Eukaryota; kingdom Metazoa; phylum Chordata; class Actinopteri; order Cypriniformes; family Danionidae; genus Danionella; species Danionella dracula. The sequence goes on from UELW01000056.1 coordinate 5,777,547, forward strand.
GAACGCTATCTGTTGACGATGAAGTCTATTGAAGATTGAGGGAAACAGTATAAAGAGTCTTTTGACTTGTGATGTCCCGTTCCGAATACTTACACTGTACCCTTAAAGTAGATCCTCATTTTCAGACGAAAGTGTTAATACTTTAGCGTGTAAGACATGATTACGCAAGGCCTGGGTTGCTCTTAAACGTCACGTGACGAGGTTTTGACTTTTTTTATTACAAGAACCTAACATTCATCTTAAAAAGAAGTTGTAACAAAAATACAACCCTCTCTTTATTGATAATTATTTCTGTATTTGTATTTGTACTGTATTTGTAAAAAAAGTCATATTACATGAAGGTAGGGTTGTCAGGATACCAAAATTTCAGTATTCGGTACCAATAGCAGCAAAAAATCCACAGTTCTCGGTACCAAAGTAGAACACAAAAACATGAATTGAACTGAATAATAATTAACAGGATTGAATAACTCAACTCTATTTATAAACGTAAACCTTTTTATAAATTAAACAAAATGTGCTATGACTGAACAGAAGTTTACTATTATATATTATTAAAAGCATCTTCTTCTTTTGCAGAAAGTACTGCTGATACTTAATAAATCCTGGTACCGTAACATTTTATTTATTTAGTACCAATTTGGTACCGAAGTACCGGGACTTTTGACAGTAGTGCATGAAGGGCTTACTTACTTGGGTTGAAGACAAAACGTCAGTCAGTTAGTGTCCATCGATTTGCACTTCAAAATCTAACTGGAACAAGCATATATACGAGCATCGCTCAGACGATTTTTTATTTCTACTATAGTTTGGGACACACCAATTCTCGTATCGCACCCTTCAAAGTGTGGCTAGGGCGCCAACTGGGATGCATAGTATGACTGAGATAACTGGAGCCTTCCATGTTTGAAGCTTGAGTAGTATGCATTCTAGAACTGGTTTGTAACTAAGACAAGCAAGCTTGTCATGTCTTTCATGACGGTTAAGCCAAAAATGCGCAGGCCTCCTGACCTCTAGGACCAGATCTGGCATATAAAATAAAAAGAACAATTGTCTATAAAATAAGCTACCCTAGACTTTTGTTTCCCTTTTGTCTGTCCCCCCTTTCATGCTGAGGCTCAAAGTAAGCAGGTGGCAACATAAGATTACTTTCCGGAGGAGCCCCCAATTTTAAGAAGACACTACATTAATTTTTGAAAGCTTTGTTATTGTTTGGGGGGTATTTTAGCATTCAACATCAGGACCAAGAGAGCATCCACAGCTCCTTTTGAGGGGCCACTACACCCTTAAATTAAACATTCAGAAATTTTCACGAGTTAAGAGAAATACCTACAAATCTTAAATTTTGTTCAAGTTCAGTTGAGTGGTAAAACAGTGTCATTTCAAGTTGTTTTATGCCACCTCTAAATTCTTGGTTGAAAATCAACTTCTAAGGATGTGATTTTTTTTTGGAAAACCACAAAGTAATTTGAAGTACTTTATGGGGTTTTTTTTCATGGAGGAAAAGTTCTGCTTTGACCTATGGCTTTCCCACAAAGACGTCATCTATACTGTGTGCAAATAGTATATGAACCAAGCATTCCTCTCGATGGAGAGATTGAATATGCTTTAGCTGCGCATTGCTAATCATCACAGTTTCCGTTCATAAGATGTGGTAGAATTTTTGCAGGACTTTTATAAACTTCAACACAGGTAGAAAATTAACCACTTGTTTTGGAAAAAAATAAATGATAATCTTTACTTGACAGTCTGAAGACTTTCAAAAAACCCTAACCCCTGTGGCGCTACTGTACACAACCATTTTGGTTGCATTTTTAACGCATTCTCTGGCAGACGAGATTCTAGACAGGCAGGTCTCATGGGCCTTTAATTGTGACAGATTACAAACATCAAAGGACTAAACCAGAAAAAGTGTTAGAAATAAAATAAGCAATCTACCGGTTTGTGTGTAATGCATCCAGCTCAGAATGACCTCAGGCGCTCTGTACCAGCGAGTCACAACATAGCCCGTCATTTCACTGTCTGCTTGCCTTGCCAGACCAAAATCCAGGATCTGTAACAAAAGAATTTCATCGGAACAAGAGGAAAACCTCAAGGATCTGCAATAGCTCCCTCTTTGAACATACCTTAAGCTCACACTCCTCATTTATTGCCAGATTGCCAGGTTTGAGATCCTAAAAGGTTTAAAAAGACTTATCTAGTTATACCGAGAGTAAAATAGAAATAGCCTCTATGAGACTCAAACAAGCTTCCTCACCCGGTGAATGATTCCAGCTGCATGTATGTACTAGAAACAAAGATAAAGATACTGTTTTTGAGAGGACATTGCTAAGATTTCGCTAATGCACAAGTAAAATTGACTCACTTTGAGGCCTTTTAATATCTGATAGACCAGATATTGAACCCGGTCCTCTGAAAGTCTTTCCATTTTCATTAATTTCCCCAAATCAGTTCCCATGAACGGCATGACAAGGTAACTGCAAAACATGAGGAGTCTCAGATCACCACCGAGGGAAGTTTTCAGACACACACATCCAGAACAAACGATAGCCCTCACAAGTCATGGAATCTGTCGAGAGAGAGGTCTGCAGTGAAGACATCCACAAGTCCAATAACCTGTAGAGATAAGAGAAAACGGTGATCTTTTGATGCATGACGTGAGGGTCAGAATGGAGCATGATGATTCGAGTGTTTTACGTTGTCATGCTTCATGTGTTTGAGCAGCCTGAGCTCTCGGTAGGCTCTTTTAGCAAACAAGGCAGACTGGAAGGGGCGATGAAGCTTTTTGATGGCCACCTTTGTTCCAGTCTTCCGGTCAAATGCATAGCTGAGGAGAAAAAGTCACACGCTTACAGGAAATCATATCATTTGATTAAATAAAGAAAAATACCACAAACAATGTGATGTCTTTAACCACCAAGATTCTTTAGGGGAGCTTCAAAGTCAATGAATATAAGTTCAATGATTCCCCTAGAAAAGTGGTTCTCAAATAGAGGGGGGCGTGAGGCTCCGTCAAGGGGGGCGCGTTTGACCTCGGGGAACATGCTTTTTTTATTTTTTAAAACTTTTTTTTTTACTGTTCTAGAATAAAGTGCAATACCACTCCACTACATTAGGGGACAGTGGCGCTCTCAGTGGCAGAGTATAAAGTGTAGACACGAAGTGAAGAAGACAGGCGGAGCGAGAAGGAGATAGAGACAAAAGAAAGTCTTCTGAAAGCTAAAACGAGGAAATTTGGCGATGCGTATGTAGCGCTTAGCTTCACTGTGACTGCTGTGAGAGACAAGGAGAGACAGGTGTGCTTACTGAGTCTAAAAATGTTGGCAGCGGACAGCATGGAGCCAAATAAATTAAGGCGTCACTTAAAGACATTACGCCCCAATCACGCTGATAAACCGCTTGAGTTTTTTCAGGGAAAACGCGCCGAATATTGCCAGCAATCATAATCAGTCAAACAATTTTTATGGTTTTATTAACGATTTAATGTTTTTTTTACATTTCAGATGCACCTTAAATCTTTTCTGCAACAGTTAATAAAGCTATTCTTTGTTGTAAGTTGGTCCATATTTCTTTCTTTTTTCTCTTATACGTTAATAAGGATACTGTGTTATACAGAGGAGTACTTATAACAAATTTAAAGACAAATAACACTGGTTATAGTTGCGCAGGGGGGCCCTGACATGTTTTTTTTCTTCCTGGGGGGTGTGACAGAAAATAATTGAGAAACACTGCCCTAGGGCTACACTGAATTGAGGAAGGACATGAACACACTAGCTTTGTTTCTGTTACATATTTGCACAAAATCTTAAAGTTCTAGAAGTTTTCTAAATGCACTGTTTCCATTAAATCAGAATTATGTAACTAAACAGAAACCAAATCACATGAAACGTCATTCAATAAAACATGGAGGCGATGAATGTGATCAACACTCATATTTACAACAGATATGGTCACATTTCAGCCACGGCATTAGCGTTCGTCATGATGCGTCAAAGGAGACGCCTCTTGCTCAGGCCATGGAGCAGCAAGCCCCTTAAACGTGGGAACAGCTTGTGATTTCAGAAGAAATTCGGAACTGATATTTGGAAATACTTTTTGGTGATTTTACAGAGAAGCTATGTATAAAAAAAAAACTCATACACCACCTCCAAGCGAAAAAACATTTTAATTAATAAATTCGATACATTTCTATTAGGCGATTGTATTATCATAAATCCAATTTGCGCAACTTCATGGTCAAGCGAAAACCGACTTCTGACAATTTACTTAATTTCAACTCAAATAAGCATGAGTTTTTAATGTTTGGTAATGGTCTGGGAGAGTATAAGTTGATCTGAATACCAGAAAAAAATTGTATGTAATGGTAAAAACATGGAAGATAAATGATCAATCTTCTTCTTTTACCAACCTCTCTGATATAGGAAGCCTTTATGCGGTGACAAACTGCCCCTAGTGGCCAGTATCAAAATAACAGTGAATGGCTCCTACAGACGAGTTGCAGTGTAAATATTTTATTCATTTGCTTGCTTAGAAAACAAGACATGCATCTGTTCTAAAATGATGTTGCCATTAAAATCCCACAAATTATTTACTTCAGTTTAAGCAAGAGGATTTTCTGAATAACTTCACACATTAACAAATGAAATACTTCTTGAAAGTAAAAAGTGAAAGTGACGAGTCGGCCAGATATGGAGTGACCCATACATAGAATTTGTGCTCTACATTTAACCCCCAGTGTACACACACCACCTCGAATAACTCGCCAACAACAAAATGCTAAGCAGAACAGTATCAGAAGTAATCAAGAGTGAGGATGGCGGAAAATATAAAAGTGCCTCAATAAATTGTTTATTTCATTTATGTTACTTCAGTGGCCAACGGAACAGATGGACAATAAATTGGAATTTGAATTAATCTGCATACTTTATCAAGCTGTCAATATAATGTTGCACATACACAATCTATTGCAATATATCACACTATTTATTTTATCGCAATATATCGTAACATGCATCATATTTTTAATTTTAACATGACAGTCTGCTATGGTCCATATGGAATCTACCTTGCTGGTCACAAAGAGCGCGCATGGTTTTTCTGTTTTGAGTTGTGCGAATGCAGCCAGTGCATGTCTGCTGCACGCATCCTCATGATCTATAGGGTCAGTGAAGTCACCCATAGGTTTCTGGCAAAGTCAAAAAAAAAAAAAAAAAGGCTCAGAGTGGGCGGAACCTCACACAGAGGCAGGACATGGCTGTACCGAAGGTGTCTGATTGGCTGAAGGTTTCAAATAAAAAAAAATCTTAAACAAACATATGTTATAATAATTCAACCCTCTCAGTTTTCATGAAAGCCAAAACAAGCAGAAAACAGCGGAAACATAAAGTTTGCCCCTCAAAATGGCGTTTCTAAAGACGCCACGTGACACAAACATAGCAGCAGCAATTACGCAGCTGCGTCTGCTTCCAGGTGTTGTAGTCTTCTGGTGACGACTTCAGGGGAAATGTTTAATATTCTGAGCAGCCTACAGAAATATAAAATACAGAAAATAAACTACAACTAGATATTTTATTCAACAGGAACAATAAAAAGTAGATAACAAATCCAATGACTGGCCTATTTTTATATATTAATTAATTGTCAGGAATTTAAAGGAATACGAAAGACAGTGATGCAATGATGTTCCCTTTCAAAACACGGAAAGACAGAGCTTAACCTACAACCCAAGACAGGCATGATTCAAGAAATTGGTCGCGCCTTAACTTTTTTTAACGTTACTTTATTAGTCTACGTTCCCTTTTTTTATTAGCCTGCGTTCTACAAAAAGGGTGTCCTAGCGAAAGATCCGTATCAACTTCTTGCTATTTGTTTTTCTTTTTTATACAACAAAATCAGCGTGCGAATACCGTCTTTTGGACACTTTAAACTAACGTAAAAAATGAACAGGCGTTAAAGACAAGGCTTGGTTACATCACCACACCAATCAGGCACGAGTGCTTCCAGGAAGTAGAGAGTTAGCTGCACACTCACCAAACAGTACCATAAGCCCCGGTCCCGACCTGCTTCAGCTCTTTGTATCGATCAGGAACCTCCCAAATGGTTTTATTGATCTCCTGACGATAATAGCCAGGCCTCGACCGAGCGGACATACTGGTTTCGATGCGATTCCAGCGGCAGTGATTTCCAGCTCTACCTGAACACACTGCTCTATCTACCTGTGCGCGCTCACAGACCGCACGTGCGCGTAACCGCCACCATTCTGCGTGGCGTGCTATGAGTAGCTTTTTGATTAAAACTAAATTGTCGGTGAAAAACAAACCAGATAAGAGCCTCTTATGCCAAAGTGGTTCATTTTCAATAAATCATTTAAGTTGCACAATATAGTAGCTGTGTTGCATTTTTATGGAAATTTTCTTCCATCAGGAACAACGTTTATTCAAATTCACTGTTCTTTCGTTGTGACTTTAAAACATTCTAATCAATAAACGCTTTAAATATCCTCTACTAATACAAAATGTATTTTTGCATTAAAATATCAATAACAAACACTTTAACATATTTGGTTTCATATTTTGCACCTAAAAATAAAACAATATTCACAGATACAGAAAGATTTGTTATTCTTAATCCTTAAATAATGGTTCCACTGAAGGGGAACTATATTTTCAAAATAAGGTAACTACAAGTGTCATGTTGAGTGAAAACTTTGGAACATGTTTCATAAAGTACAAAAATGATTAGATCTTTAGAAGAACATTTAGCAAATTTGATAAAATATGCAAACATAATGCTGAACCGATAAAAAAAATCTACAGAAATATACATATGTCGTGTGCGTAAACTTCATGATCAAGTGATAATATGGTTTATAAATATTACATTTTAAACTAAATACTAGTTATACAACGTTGAACTGAAATCAGATTTCCTCATAGAAATTATATTTGACTCAAAATATCCAGTTTTGGGAGACATTTTTTTTCTGTCCGAATATTACAAAAAAATCATATTTCTCAATTGTGTTATTTTTTTTTTCTTGAAGAGAGTGTTTTTCTCCAAGAGCTGGTGAAATCTGCTTCTTTTTTCTTTTCTTTTAAAAGAACTTGTGTTAACATGTTGCTGAAGTATTAGGCTTCAGGCACACAAATTCCTTCCTCAGTGAAATCTTTTTACAGTCGCAGAAAAAGCTATGGATTTTTGTTTTACCGAATATATCAAAGGTAGGCCTTCACCAAAATTTTTAAAGTTGTTTTCCATCCCTTGGTTGTATTCGCTTGGTATTAACAAATTTTTTTCTTCATTCTTGTCAAATAAGTTCTTCAGTCACATGTTCAAGACATACAGTATGGAATACAACACTTTACCTTACAATGTGAAAAAAATTTATGCTTTTATTCAGACAATTCAAAGAAATTTGACCAACAAACAAGGTGACCAACAATTCAGACTACACACCTTTCACTCTTGGACTTTAGCAAATATTAATTGTGTTTGAAAGGGAACATTATTGCATCTGTCCCTGTATTTCGTATGGCAGTTACTTTACATTCATGACAATTCATTAAAATATTAAAAAAAGGCAAGGATTGTATTTTCATCAACTTTTCATTCTAACAGTTTAATGTATGAACTGAAATTCCCAAAAGTGTTTCTGGAAATGTAAATTCCCACAATGTTCCCCTTATAATGTGAAAACTTTAGGCAACAAACGTGAAAAATCATTTCATTTTTCCTGTAAGCCCCAAATGGAAATAATGTATTTGCTGATGAGAAATTACATGTACAGAAAGAAAAATGAATAAAAAATAAAATAGAAAATGTAATACAAGCAGAATTAAAGGCATGCATTAACACATACATTTTTTTTAAATAAATACATAAGCATCAAAGGCATTAATAAATACCTTATTAAAAGATAAATCCTTTAAACAAATATTAATACATCATTTTCATATTTATATAGTATTAGTACATTGCAAAATATATGTATATATTCATATCTACTTTAATTTTATTTATTTACACATCTATTTAAATATTCTGTATTTTTATTTAAAGAATTAAATAAGGCCTTTATTGATCACTACACTCCAAGATATAGACATCTCATTACAGAGGGACAGACAGGTCGGTGAGGTAGCAAATGAAATAAGGAAATATACAACAGGAAAGGCAGTTAGAGCAGTGTGAGATCAGGGGGGTAAAAAGTCATAGCAACAAGCACATTCAACACATTTACATAGTCATAAAATCGCATCAGGATGGGAACAGGGGAAGAGGAGATAGATTCAGAAACATGCAGGCAGACATCCAGACTCGCAGCTGTGAAAGAGCAATAGATGAACAATGCCCACTTAGACTGGGAGTGAAAGCACAGAAGTCGGTAGTATCCTTGAGCTTCTCATTATCCTTAAGAAGTTGTTTTGGTTCCAGTAACAGCCTTGGCCAAGGCTTTCCTGGAGAAATGTGGCAGCCGAAAGAAGAAGATTTCTGACTGAATTTGGATCAAGATCTGTCAATTTCACAGACCTCTAATGTCCATCACTGGCCTCGATTTTTGTCAATCTGCTGCACAGCCATCAGCATCATCCGTTTCCTGTCTGATTTGTGCTTTATACCAACTGTCTGATTACTAACGGCTCTGCTTACTGCCATTTAAACCCAGTCGGTCAGCTTGGTGGGGTTTTGCACATCACTGCCCGCTTTTAACAATTGCTGATACCCCAGGGCTCCACATAATCCCATCAGCAGAAACCCTGTGATCAGAGCTCCAAAGAAGTAGATATCCTCAATAAGTGGATATCCTCAATTTCCTCCAGGGACAGAGCGACAGGCACACGAGGCGCCCCTTCTCCCATCCGTCCATCGTGTAGCCAGCTCCAAATGTTCCCGCATGTCAGGCGAGTTCCCCCGAACCCGAGCTTCTCTTTGAGAAGATGGTGTCAGTTGCATTCAGAGACCAGCGGATCAGATCCATAATTCCTCGTTTAGCGAGCAGGACAAGGAGAGTCTCAGACAGAGGGAGCCAGCAGGAGAGAAAAGGGGAGGAGATGCAGCCGCCTTTGCATTAGTTGAGAGCAAAGCAAGAATGATAACTACATGGGTGGTCCTAATATTAAGCCTGAGCAGAAAAAATAATTCATCTCTAACCAAATTTTAGGCAAAAAAAAAAAAAAACATTTACAGCCCACATCCTTAAATATAAAAATACGTACATAAAAATTAAATCAATAAATGTGCAAATTACATAAAAAAGTAAAAGTGGAAAAGTAGACACGCATAAACTCAGAAATGTTGAAATACATTATTTAAATGTATTTTGTTAATCTCATTCATGTTCAATGATCTGTGCATTTTATTTATACATTAAAAAAATAAATAAATGTAATGTTGTATTTAATGTTTTTATTTGATTTCTACTTCTATTTATATGCTTAATTATTAGTTGTTACATACTCAAGCTATTTTTCATTCTCCATAGATGCTAAGATCACCTACTTAATGGGGCACAGCAACTTAATTAGGAAAATTTGGAACAAAAATAAACAAATAAATAAATGTTCAAGCATTCAAACATTAAATAATCTCATTTATTAATGCAGGTATTCCTAGTTTTACCCAAGAATTCATAAATGTAATTTTTCATCCTCCATGATTCTGTGACAATTTAGGTTCAAAACGCATGTAAAATTTCTGTACTAAAACATTAAATCAATTTTACGTGACGGAAGATTCAGGAAAGAATGACATATTTTTGTGCGCTAAAGCTTAGAGAGGGTTCTTCTGTCCATCAGACTGAGACCGATCGTGAATCGACTGGTGGTCCAAGCCATCATAACTACCAGTTACATACAGTTTAACTGGCTGACAGAGCAAAACCTCACTCGATGCCTTCAATGACCAGCTAACCAGGTTAGTTATCAGGAAGGCTTTATGATGATCATGTGACGCATATCTCTTTGGCCCAAACAGGAGGTCTGCTGTTGTATGGGACGAGCCTTCGCGCTGAAGCTTCTGAACTGCTCCCCTCTTCTGCAATCTCTTCTCTTTCTCCTGGATCCACGACTCCTCCTCTTCCCATCCAAACAGGCTCTTCAAGGACTTCCTGTTCACTATACGGCTTTTCAAGCACTTGAAGAACTCTCCGAACCTAATGGGTTTGAGAATGGAGCATGAGATATACAATAGAGTTCAAACACAAAGAAAAGAATCAGATTTTTTCTTTTCATCTGGATATTTATGCCATATCTTCTTCGATTATTACTTATGGCATGCGTTGACATGCATCATAATAGAGACATCCATAAACCGTAACCAAGGATGATGAGTTAAAGACATTGTTTCAAATACATTGTTTAAAACCCTAACCATCACTTTTATATTTGTGAGCGTTTACAAAGATTTTCTCAAGCTCTGGCAACCCTAACCATGACTTTTACCAAGGCAAGAGTTTATAAGCATTTTCTTAAACTCTGGCAACCCCAAAATTCAATGTTATGCTCTTGAGTAGTTATCCCATTTTCCCAATCTCTCGCAACCCTAACGAATCACTTTTATCTGAGTATGCCTTTTCTTAAACTATGACACCACTAAACGTAAGTCTCTGGCAACCTGAAACAACAACAAAAACACATAACAGATGAGCTTTACATGAACAATTGGAAAATAAGAGTTGTCAAAAAATGTTTAAAGACCTAGAACAGGGATTTTAAGACTTTTGAAGCCTAAAATGTGGCTTAATACATTTTAGATTTTTTAAAACCGTGCAAAAACACTTTTATGTGTATATAGTTTATTAAAACACAGGACTGCTCAAGTGTGGCTGAGACTGCGTGTCTGCAGCCAGACTCTTTTAGAATATTTGATAAATATAAGAACTGTTTTAATTTTCACATTGGATTTTTAGACTTAAAAACAAACAAACAAACAAACCATTGCACAGGTCATTATACAGTGCTTTATAAAAGTAAAGTTTATCATTTGTGCTGATGACAGAACTAGTTAATCCTCACCTCAGAGAAGTCTCCATTCTCAGCTGCCTCAATTGCATTCTGGGCAATGTAGTTTCTGAGCACCACACGCGGGTTGTTGTTGTTCATGACTGCTACTCTCTCCTCCTGAAGATCCTCCTCCTGAAGAGCCCCAGGCTCACACTCACGAGCAAGTCGCTGCCTTGAGATGGCACAGTCAAACAGAGAGTAAAACTTATATAGGGTATTTTAATATAAAACCGACAACCATGCATAATTCAAATCTACACAATCAACAGCGATGGTTTAGAACAGTGGTCTTTAAATGTTTTATCACCATGGACCGGTCAACGATTGACCATTTTACTGCAGACCGACGGGGGTGGATAAATAGACTGTTTATATTGCTAATATATTAACAAACCTACTATTATAATGCACATATAATATTGTGCACTATAATGTAGGTGATAGAGCTGTAACTGAGAGAATGTGGTAATTTTACTAAATAAAACATTTTTCAAAACAAAAGCTTATTCAGACTCGAATAATGAATACAACATGAATAATTAATTATTTTGGCCCGGCCCCAATTAATTCATGGATTCATCCCCCGGTGGTTGGGGACTACTGGTTAGGAACACTTATAACATGTGATGCAATGAGTGAAGAGAACTCCTGTCAGTGCCTGTATTTCTGGATCCAACAGGACCAGCGTTCCATCTGCTGGGCCTTGTGGTCTTCTTCTGTGGTGTCCATTAACTCCTTGAGCCTAGAGAGCTTCTCCAGCTGCTGAGCAACGGTCTTCCTGTCTGAAATCATCTGGAAGAGGCCAGGGTTGCTCTGAGCCATGGACAGCAGCATTGCAATCTCCCTGCGATAAAAGAGGGAAGGTCAATGTTCTGTGATCAAGGATTGGGCATTGAAACACTATTAATAACAGAATACCGAAGGCCAATCTATACTTGTGTATCAAGCCTATGAATAGCCCATTGCAAAGGTTGAGCATTTACATACTGACCTCACTGCGAAACCTCTGAAAATGTTTACGTTTGCATCAAGGCTTTGCAGAGCATGATCTCTGTGATTGGTTGAAATGGAAACTCTTTCTTGGTTTGCTCTCCATGTGAAACAATAAATAACTGTGTTAATCTTTGGGAATAAAGTAAATAACTTTACTTTGAAATCTGATTAGTCTATAGACAGCTTGCGATGGAGCGCAGAACTATAGATACATTTGTTTTTTTGCTTACATGCATTTTATTTGTATACGTTTGTTTATATTTTTGCAGAACTGTACACAAACAATTTTTGTTGGCCGCACAAATATTTGTTTGTGGTGCACTTGCTTTCAACTTTTTTGATACGCCTCTTTAAGACTGGCAGCCAGTAATATATTTCCATGTGTTTTAACATTATTATTTTTGGGTATATATTTTTTACTGATTGCAAGTTTCATTTTGTAGTTCTCACAGAAAAAAGCTGAAGACCAATGGCTACTGGCTACAATGAATAAAGGCCCATTTCAAAAACTTAGTGTGTCTGCATGAAGAGAGTTGACAATTTTGTATTGTGTAGAAGTTTTGGTTGGGCTTAAGAAGTTACCGTGGATCCATGGTTGGTTTGTTAGCATTTTTCAGCTCCTCTAAAGACGCACACTGGCCGATGAGCATCTCTGAAGCTTGTGCTACTTCACTTTCCCCTGCAGTCTCCTCTTGTTTGGGCCAGGATATCTGACTCAAACTGCGGAAGGTGTTGGTGAAGTCTGCACCTAAATAAAAAGAAGAATGGAGGTTTAACAAGCCCACATCTGTGTAGCTCCCTCCCTAATCATGGAATACAGGGATACTTTTACTGACAAATGATCAACAATCAGTTAACTATTTTGCAGTGAGAACTAAAACATAGAAAAACAAAATGAGTTTGATATAAAAGAGTAGTTCCATGAAACCACTAGCGCCAAGTCAATCTTATTGATGAATTTTACATGATGTTGCTTCTCTTTGAGTATTCGCTCACCTGTGTCGTGCATGGTCTGCAGAAGCTCTGTGATTAGCACCTCATCCTCCAGTTCCTCTTTCCTCAGCAGACCTAGTTTCTTCCTCATGTTGTTCAGATAGAAGCTGTTGTAGAGTGGCAGGAACTCATCCAGCACTGGTTCAGAACGATTGGGTGGAAGATCCGGTGCTAGGGCTTCAGCCAGCCGAGCTAGGTTCCACCGACAGATGGCTGGCTGAGCCTGGTAAGAATATCGACCTGAGGTATCAGAAGCATTACAGATGAAATCTGGGTCAAACCTAGAGGAGAAATATCAAGAGGTCACTAGTCTATTCCATTCAGTTTTTGCGAATGACGCTGGAAAATTTACCGATCCATGAAACCAAAAGGTCCATAATCCAAAGTTAGGCCGAGGATACTCATGTTATCGGTGTTGAGAACTCCGTGACAGAATCCCACACATTGCCAAAGAGCCACCATTTTGGCAGTTCTCACTGCCACCTTTAATAGACACAACAAACACAAAAACACTTATAAAAGGCTACATTTTTATCAACTAATGGTTAAAAAAATATACTATGGCATGATATGTAAAAATGAAAAACAAAAGGTTTTAACTAATTGACTGGAATTAATTGAATGTGCTTATGTATTTTTCTAGGTAATAATCATTACATAAAATAAATCAAAATTTCGCTTTCGTTAAATTTATTTTTGTTCAATTCTTCAAAATTCTACATAAAACATTTGGCATTAAGTTCATTCTATAGAATATCAGCACGGATCCTGTGATGTAATCAAATGTAAACCGTTCTACGAATTAAAAGAAATATATGCTTCAGTAATTTAAATACATCCACAACTTAATGTAAAATAGATCCACATTACTAAATCATTATAAAAATTGTTGTCAATTATTTTTAGTGTGTATAAATAATTTCATTTAAACAACTTATAAGAGTAAAGCATAGTGTTGTCGATGAGCTCCATGAAGCATTCCCAACTGATGACGTTATCTACTGGTTTGTAGCTAAAAATAAATAAATATGGTTGCTGGTTTAGTTCAAAAAGTACAATTTTATATGTTTTTTTATAAGGAACAAGTTGATACTTTGTTGCAAATCCTTTCTCATGGGATGTGACATCACAAGAAAAACAAAACAGCATCATATCTGGAGGTGAACAATATGCAAAAAAAAAGTATCATTTTAACTAATGCTTAACCTACAATACCTGGTGATTGTGCATCAACTCTGTCAAACGAGGGCAAGATTTTGAGTACAATTTTAGTGATGAAAATAACCATATTTTCAGTAAGCGAGTGCATTTACATGCACTTCAATAGCTGTGTTATGCTCAATAAGCCAATACCGAAAAAAGTTTTGTGCGTTTACATGCAAACCCATAAACCAGTTTTGCAAAAACCTGCATTTCAACTCTCCATGATTTCTCATAGGATGTGAGGTCATGAGAAAAACAAAATGGCATCGTATCCAAAAGTAGCATCAAACAATGTGCACGACCTCTATTGATTTACCCAATTGCCTACAATACGTGCAAATGCTGCAATCTTTCTTTCTTTGGTGATTATAAATCAACTCCGTGGATCGAGGGCATGATTTCGTGAGTTTTTAACTCAAAAAAGCATCCGGACTCACTTTCCTTTGATAAAGATACTTCCTGGCCACTTCGGACATTCGTAAACCAGACCACATACTGGCTTGCGCTGACTAAAAAGTGATACATTGTGGATTATTGCGTTTACATGCTAGAGAAACTGGGTTGTCAGGCAAAAAACTACCTCTTCCGATTGGCTTTTCCAAAAAGGAAATGTTGAAGTGTTGGTAAATGTACTCAATGTCGACGTAAGACCCTGTGTGGCTTCTCCTCCCTTTTGTTATGGCAAGCTATGCAAATACTTTCTGATCAATTCAATTCAATTCTGCCAAGTATGCTTAGGTTAGGCCTTGTGCACATGTACTCGGTTGTTTTTAACTGCACTTTTTTTAATGTGGTTATGCTCTACGAATTTACACGGACCAGCGTTTCATAGTTTTTGAAAATACTGGACAAGGTGATATTCCTTTTACACTACAGATTTGTGTCCATGTAGATGCAGCAGCTTTTTCTCACAGAGCTCTATGTGGCTAATGGAGGACAAAGAGAGGGTCTGTGCTGCTTGTTCTCTGTGTTAAATAATATCTTCTGAAATGTACAAGACTACACAAGCACACAGTATATTTAATATAGTATTTAATCACAGAGCAGATGCTCCAAACCACAACAATATGCAGATAATTGTTGCTGATGTTCTCACCTGCCACAGATGCAAAATGCTCCAGGTTTGAACAAGAACCGCTTGAGCCGCAGATAATTTAGGAAGTTTTGAGAGTGAACAGTTGTTGGTAAAGACTGGCAAGATAACTTTTGTTTATAAAACACGTTGTTCTTAGCTGTATTTCCCAGTCATTAAAAGGAATCACTGATGTGGTGTGAAAGAAGCTTTCTGATTGGTAGATATAATTTCAGGATTGAGGAGACTTCTGCCATTGACTGGATTGACTCTTTACAGCCTTTTAGAGCATTTTACCCATGTTCACATGGGTGCGATTTTTTTGGTTAACAGAAAAAGAAAAAACTAATTTAAAATAAACTTCTTCTGATAGGAGGTGGTAATTTCTCCTCAAAAGGGATCATAAATACTAGGGTGAAGGTGACACTGAAAGTTTTTCCAAACTGAAGACAAAGCATTTTTAAAACACATTACTGAAATACCCATACTCTAATAATTATTTTCAACTACAAGTCAATTGTGTATTCTGCAGGTTTCTTAGGGCCAAATGTAAGACTTTTTAAAACCACTTAAAAATCTAAAACCCCAACCATCACTTTTATGTTTTTGAGCATCAACCCTAACCATGCTTTTAAACATTTAAGAGCATTTTCTCAATCTCTGGTAAAACAAACAACAAAATAAAAACTTATATCAAATTAGCTTTACATAGACATCAGAAAAAGAACTTATTTATACTGAAATTATTTGACCTAAAACAGTGAACTTAAGATTTTTTTTAATGAATAAAATTTGGGTTTTATTATGAGTGAGGATTTTTTTGTGTTAATTTGGTGGTTGTTAGAATTAGGTTTCAATTAGTGTTCTCCCTAAAATAGGCTGAAACAGCAGTTAAGTTATTGGCCCCACATTTTCACAAGAGAGGGAGATGCATCTCCATAAACAACCCACATGACAACAGGCATCACGTTAGGTGGAAAGCAAGAGAGGAAGCCTGAGCTGAACTGTTCTGAAAATAGAGACACGGCAGACGTTCATGCATATGAAGTTTCTTAATGTAAGACTTCTTAAATTCATTAGTGCTGTAAGGCCCTTAATAAGTACCAATCATGATAACGAGACAAAAAAAATGGCGGAATCTAAAAAATGAGGCGAAGCCAGTTTTTCAAAAACAGTCGTACCTCTTTAAAGAAAGCTGTGTTCCTCTCAGTGCGGTCCAAGTGATGTTGATGGATTTCTGGGTAGAAGGTCTCGATGACATAATCTAGCATCTGTGTTCGGAGCCCATCGTGGCCATAGCTGGGACCCTGACGCCCAGTGAACTCATCGGCACGCTTGAAGATCTCAAACGAGCCAAACCTGTAGTAGAACCATGTCATTGCCAAAAAATAATCAAGTTATCATGAGCGAAAAGATTGGGTATTGAAAATAAAACTCAAGAGGCAAAATCAGCCAATAGTATCAAGCTGCAGAATCACAAAACCAGCAGCAGAGCGATGGGGCAGGGTCAGCAGGCACGTGATTTGCTTTAATTCAATAGCTGTAGGGTTGAATTAGTTTTGAATCGAGTGAGCTGTTGTTGTGGGCAATCATTTTGAGCAACGGCATAGACACACCCACTGCTCCAGTGCTGGTGCTCTGAAACTGGTGCTCTGAAACTGGTGTGCTGCAGCTGGATATGTCTCAGATAAACAGTTACCTTATAAAGCTGGGAGCGATACGCAAGACCACAGAGCATCTTTCCATGCGAGGGTTACCATCATAGAAAATATCCCTCATAACGCGAGTATCTGAGGTCACCAGGGCTGCGGCTCGAGTGGTGGGGACTCCCAAAGAGAAAACCGCTTCACTGCACAGAAACTCACGAATACTGGAGCGCAAGACCTTACGCCCATCTGCCTGCCTACACAACAAAAAAAGAACAAAATAAATGTTATCTTTCAACTTCTTACAAATCCACAAATCTGCTTATATCAAGGGTTTCTTCCTTACTTGCATTACTTAAATACGCTACAGTTTTGAATAGTATAATTCTGATTACAAATACAAACTTTAGATGGAACAATTTTTTTGTTCAATGTTGTGTGTGTATATATATATATATATATATATATATATATATATATATATATATATAGCACTAGTGTTTTAAAATGATTAAGAACTAAACACATCAATCTCAATTATTTCAAAATAAGCAAAAACAAAACGAGGTTATTTTAAACTCTAAAAACGAACACTACAATGCTAGGAATTTAAGGTGTTGAAGTTTAAGTCATTCAACGTCTACGATTGTATGGCTAATAAGTGGCAATTAAAAAAACGATAAAGTCTTCCCAAATATTGTGGAATCTGTCAAGTGTATAGTTTTGAAACAGCAGGAATGAACAAACAACCAAACAAATAAATAAACAATTTCCAAAAACACAACAGACGTTGTATATAATCTTTCTCTTACCAATTATGGTTACTGCTGCATATCACGTGGGGCAGTGTAGTTATAGATTAAAATAAAAATAAATTAAAAACACATCACAGATCCAAATAAAAATGTGCAAACTAATTAACATTAAACAAAATCCATAAAGTGACCAATTAACCAATAGCAATGCTGCATATATAACCCTCTTCTAATTTTTTATTTAGAGGTTTTGTATATTTGCTTAAAACAGTTAAAAAAACCTCCACACGACAATGAACATTAAAAATTATATATATATATATATATATATATATATATATATATATATATATATATATATATAGATATATAGATAGATATTAAACCAAATCTGCAATAACAACTTATACTTCAAAGTAGAAAGCTTACCTGGAGTACGGTGTGGGTCCTGCCCCTTTCACCTGTATCTCCCAGCGCCTCCCGGGGTTGTCCCGCAGCAATTCACTGCTCTGACCCACCGGGGCTTTAACCTCTCCCAAATAACATGCAGCCCCGTCCCCGAGCTGTCCAGCGAACTGGCCGAACTGGTGTCCGCAATAACAGTGCGCGGCAGGCTCGGACCCGGGCATCACCTTAGAACCGCTCAGATACTCCGGGCCTAGCGGGTCCTTCAGAACCAGCTCGGCATCAAGACCCAAGAGAGCCAGAGCAGGAGCCGAAACCACCACAAACTCAGGTTTCTGCAGAGGCGTAGGCTGCACTCGAGAGAAGCAGGCACCTCGGACCTGTCGGACCCCGGGTTCACTGGAGGAATCCAGAGGGAGTTTTTTAAGAGCTATATTTTCAAACTCGAGTCGCTCGAGTGAAGAGCGGGTCAGGTGTATTCCCATGTCGTCCATTCCCACGCGACACAGAAACCTTCGCCCTAAAACTCCGGGTTTCAAGACGTAAAGCCGGATTAACCGAGCTCCAACAGAGGCCATTCACATTGTACAAGAGTCTGTTTAGCTTATTGGATTAAAAACGCGACGGTCATCATTGCATAACTTCCAGGTTTTTCCTCAGATGCTAGTGGAAATCCGGTGGTCCGCCTTTATTTTGGTTCCCCCTTAAAACAAAAAACAGGAACCTATTATAAAAAAAACTAAGTCACGTTTTGATTCAAAAAATAGTTTATACGTGATGTTTTATCGTTTAATTTAATTTCATTTAATAATATTGTTGATAATAACTAATAGAGTGCTTTCAAACATATCTGACATATCAGAGATACTCCCGGAGAAAATACTACTGAACAGAACACAGGTTTCACAAATTTACTGTCGTGTTTTTGGTTGTGTCATATAAATAAATGAAAGTTATTACATTAACATATATTATTAACTTACTTTCTAGAATATCTTACAACGTATACATGTTTTGAAAATAAAAGATTACATTTTACAAGAACCTGCACAATAAACAACTCACTGAAAGTAAACAGGAAGACATTTTAATGATTGGGAAGACATTAACATTTTGAAGCAAAGTAGAACAAGTAAAGATATCAATGTCAGGATTGTTTCCATAAAAGATTACATTGTATAAGTGGACATATATGTTGTAATAATTTTGAAAGAACTCATTACGTTAATGCAAGATATGTATAGTTACCAAGATGTGAAACCATGCAGATAAACCTCCCAAAAGGCTTTACTTGCATAAAAGCACAAGCACATATACATCAAATAACAAAAAAAAAACACACACATAAAGAAGGCAACTTTCTGGCTTCCACATTATGCATATAGTCAGTAACACAAGTATTTGTGCTTTAGTTGTGCCTGGGACCAACATGCCACGTAATATAGATTTTGAGTCACTCTTTAAGACACAGCAGGACATTCAGAGGTAAATCAAATTAAGCAGCAGCTCTAAATGCACAAAAGCCCTCCAGCATTCTACCGCATTTATATTTGTGGAAAGCACAGCTCCTGATTGTTAGATCATGCTTTCATGTTCTATACTGGACTGATCTTTTTCTTAACAATTTTTCCCCAAATAAATGTCTTTCCACATCAGAAGCATCTTGCATGAAATATCTGGAAACTGAATGATATGAAATGCATACAGAGAAACCATGAAAGAAAACTTAAATAATTTAATAAAATCTCATTAAATTCTAAACGCAAGCTTGGCAGAAGCACCCTTAAAAGGGAAACACTTTACTTCACTCCCTGTTAAAGGCATTTTAGTATATTAGAAATTTGTGCTCTTGACCAAACCGAGGTGCACTCTCAGCTTATTTACACAAAAAAGGAATTGTATTTTATTTTTCTGTTAAAGATTCTTTTACTAAAGAATCCCCTTTCAAATACATCCATCTTGGGTCCAGAGTATGACAGTAAATAAACAGCTAGCTGTACTGAGCTAACAATCTTCATGTTTAAAAGGATAAAGTAGAAGGCATTAACAGCTACCTAATTCTAATAAACCACGCTCAGAACAGATCAACATCTTCATTTTTAATATTAAACTGCTTAATGACCCAATTCTTACATGAATGCCATGTATTTTTAGCCAGTTACTGAATATGGTATACAGCATTTAAAACAGGACTCCAAAATCGACAGCAGTTATTTATTCTGACCATATGGAGAGGAAGAGCAGGACTCTGTTTGCTTCAGCCCTGTCCAGGTACTCTGAAGGAGGCACTGGTGAGCGAGCACAGATAAAGATTATGTCAAACTGATAATAAAAGTAAATAAAAAGATGAAAACTGAAAATGAAATAAACAGATATGATTTACATGGACAGTAAACGTCTTTAGTCAAAATGATTACATAATCAAAATTGAATAAATCTCATTTATCATTAAGGGTTTTCATAAACTTAAATGACCACAATTTATTCAGGGCTTTTGCAAGCTTCTTAGAGTCCAATTTAAGACTTTTAAGACCTTTTTTTGCATAAATAAAAAATACTTAAATACATTATTTGAAACCCTACCCATCACTTTTATGATATTAAGCCTTTATGAAGGTTTTCTCAAACTCTGAAAACCCTAACCATGCTTTTTACAAAGTTGGACGTTTCAGAGAATTTTCCTAATATTTGGCAAACCGGACATTCACTTTTATGCTTTTGAGCATTTATGCCCATATTCTCAATCTCTAGCAACCTTTACATTCACATTTACATTTGTTACCATTTATGAGTCTTATGTCAATATCTGGCAACCATAAAAATCATCTTTTAAGATTATGAGTGTATTTGAGCCTTTTCTCAAACAATAGCACAGCTGAACCCAACTTTTAAATTTTTGTAATGAATGTTCTCAAACTCTGGCAACCCTAACCATGATTTTTATAGTTTGAGCATTTATGCAAATTTTTTTCCGATTTATGGCAAAACCTAAACATTATTTTTTTGTGCATTATCTCAATCTCTGGTAATACAAAGCAACAACAAGAACACATCTCAAATTAGTTTTATTGGGACGTCAGAAAATAAGACCAGCAAAAAATATTTAAGACCCCGCAGAAACCATGTTCACTGCTCTATTGGCAATTTTATGTTATCACTGCTCTAAAGATTTTATTATAATCTAATGAATGTGCAAATGGCATAATATTAATGACTGCGTTTGGTTTTATTTTTGTTTATTTTCTCAAGTTATGATGAAAAATAGAGGCCATAAAGCACTGGAATCACATCCAAGGACAGTACAAGGTTTGCTCTTGAACATCTTTTCAGTCCGCAACAACCAATACCAAGGTTTTAGGCACTCGTTAGATTAAATACATTCGTTTTCATAGATTTCATTAAAATGTTGAATTGATTAAAACCAGGGGCAACTTAAACCAACTAATCTGATAAACCCTGAAAACTGATTTAAATGGTGAAATGTGAACCGGTTTTACAAAATAAACCGTATTTACAGACTGGAACAAGTCAGAAATTCATATATATCGAGGCAAGGCAAAAAATCGCACAAGCAACCTGCTGGGAATCAAACCAGAGCAGACATTTACAGAAGTAACAAATAACAATCCAAATGAAATCAGCTCTGTTTTGGCCAGGCTATAACAAAGGAATCAAGTACTCAAGCAAATCATTCTTTAAGAACAAGGAAGACTCTCTACTTTGGGCTGATTCTTTGGCAGTACTGCTTTGAGTCTACAGGTCACGAGCACATGAATGAACATCTCAAAGGTTTCCAATTCCCTGGAGTTGAATTCTGGTTCAAATCTCTACCCTCCTGTAGTAGATAAGGCCACAGGTGGTCGGTGATCGTCTAGCTTAATGTCTATGCAGATGAAATTGGGGTCAACAGGAAGGCGTTTTTACATTTGGAACCAAAGATTGAACAGTAGGCAACGAGAGAATGACCCTTCCCATGCCTTTGCTGGTTCGATAGCAGGCATAACCCAGAAGCCCCCACAATGCTACCTTCAACACGGTGCATACAACCATGCTCAAGCGTGATGGTGGAGCCACGCTAAGAAGAAAAGAAATTGATTATTGATCATTCTGAGAATTTAGATTTACTCAAAAGAGCCACTACAGACCTCATGATTTCACGGATGTTGAGCTCTTTGTCCCAGTTCTTTTCAATGCCAGACACATGACCCATGCCAACTACTCCAACAACAACCGCGGGTACTCCTGAGGGACAGAAGAAATGTAAGGACGTTTTAGACAAATTTTCCAGGAATGTCTTCCAAAAATTAAGCATTGTTACTCTAGTAGAGGGGCATAATCAAGTCCTTATGAGTCTTATGTCAATATCTGGCAACCTTAATAACCCCTATTAAGATTTTGAGCATTTCTGTCTATTTATGGGCGTTTTCTCAATCTCTGACAACCATAACCCTTACTTTTAAGATTTTGAGTGTTTATGAGCCTTCTCTCAAATGATGTCACTACCAAACTTCCCTATTATGTTTGAGAATTTACAAGAGTTTTATTTTTTCAAACCGTAATCATAACTCACAGGGGTTTTTTTTGCATTCATGCATATTTTCTCAGAGTAAGGCAACCCTAACAATATTTTTTTATTGGCAGTTAGGGGCATTTCTCTATATCTGTCTCAAAGCAACAACAAAAAAAAGATATCAAAATTTACATGGACACCAAAAGAATACCTGCAAAAGTTATACCTAGAGCAGTGAAATTAAGATTTTTTACAGCTTAAAATTGGGCATTTTAAAAGTTAGACTTTAAATGTTTAAGACCCTAATGAAACCCTGAAAAGATCAAGCTTGTGTAGTTTAAAGACATGTATAAAACCTGCTAATGAGTGGCTAATGAATAAAAAACTCGAATGGATCATACAATGTGTGATTGAAAGGATTTTAAACTTAGTAGGAGTGCCAACATCTAAACTGACCAAGGTTGTCGTGAATCACAGAAAAGTTACTTTCAGGGCAATATATGTAAATCAACACTAGATGTCATTCTAGAGCTGCATGTGATGTTGACTTAGTGTCAAGATCACATGTAGCTCTAGAATGTGATCTTGACAATTTTGGCCAATATTACATTGAACTGATTGTAGCAATTGCTTCATCCAATAATTAGTTCCCATGGTAGGCAATCTTGGTTGTCAAAACTAAAGACTGAAACATGGAAGCATGCATGACTTACTCTCAGCATGTGGAGGCGCCTCCACACAGCGTGCAGCCTGTCTCAAGGTATGAGTGAGATAAATGTCTCGTTCAGCTACAATAGTGCGGTGGAGTGCGGGGAACTCGCCGATCATCTCTAACATGGTCTGCTCCAGAAGGTCCTTTTGCTTGCATTTCTCTACATCCTCCTTACTGAAAATACAGATTAATTAATGGCATTTTTAAATACACTCTTACATTAATTTTACTATACTTAAATCACTTTAATTATAAATAGTATAGACCCGCTAAGTGACAAAATAACCAAATGTTATGAGACATGAGAAAGCAATTGAGAAGAAAACCACACAATTTGGCCACACTGATCGTCGTCTCACAGCAAGAAGGTCGCTGGTTCTAGGCTCGGCTGGGGCAGGTGGCATTTCTGTATGGAGTTTGCATGTTCTCCCCGTGATCGTGTGGGTTTTCTCCGGGTGCTCCGGTTTCCCCACAAGTCCAAAGACATGCGGAATAAGTGAATTGAATAAGAACGATAACACGCCCATAGTGTTAAAGTGTGAATGAGAGTGTGAATGTTTCCCAGCGATGGGTTGCGGCAGGGAAGGGCAGCCGCTGCGTAAAACATATGCCAGAGAGTTGGCGGTTCATTCCGCTGTGGCAACCCCGAAAGGGAAGAAAGCCGACATGAAGATGAATGAATGAATGAATGATCGTTGATGAACTCCCAGGTCACACTACACATTCCCAAAAGGAAAATAATAAAAAAAAAAAAAAAAAGTGCACCAAGCTCACGAAACATTTTTCTTTTTTGCTTTAACCATAAACAAAAACATTGTTTTAATTTTTAATTCAAAATCAAAGGAAAAAAGATTGTGCTGATCAGCTCAAAAACATTGCTCTAACTCTGGCTTCAACAGATCATGGGCTAAAGGTATTATTAGAGACGAATCTGAGCTGTTTTTTAAGATATGTGATGGTTTTGTGATGGAATATCTACACAGACTGTAATGGGACTGCAATGGTGGGGATCAACGAAATGGGCAGTTTTTATCGTGTTCAGAAATGATCAAACTAAGTTTAGAATTAGTTTGCACCAATACAGGGTTTTGGGTGCTAAGAAAGGCTCTAGGATTGAATCCTTTATCATCCTGATTACTTGCGCCACACGGCTAACCTGATCCAGGGCAGGTTGTGTTCTGCATTATGCGTTAATCTTGATTGTCCAATTCGACATCTGGTTAATATTATTTGATCTCTTCTGGTTCCTAAAATTGTTTGATTTACTCCTAGCTTTGGATAGATTTCATGCAATTTGTTTTTAGTTTGTTAGTTCCATTCTTGCTGCCAATGTTTCACTACTTAATGGTTTATTTTCTGTTTTAGGTCTGTTGGTGGTAAAAGCCGTTGACAATAGGACTCTGGGTTTGATCATTTCACCACATCATCTGCTCTTGTTTCCTGTTATTCCCACATGACCGGGAATCCAGCAGAGTACTATGTTATACCCAGTCCTCAGTAAGTTTTGAATAAGTATTTCAACAACTACCGGATGGATTGGTTTCATGAATTCTAGAACCTGTAGTGCCACGAACGTTTTGCGTTAGGGTTACATCTTCCATTCATGGTACAGGTCTCTGGTGTTCAGACCTAAGACATAAACGGAACCAGAATTGTGCTAGAGAGGAGTCTCTTCTAGCTGTTGACCCCCCTCAACACACATCAGAACAATGAGCTGTTAGGAGTAATCTGAGCTGAGCTTGTGGTTTAGGAGAACCTAGTCTTGGGATTTCTACAAAGAGTCTTCTGCTGGGGATCTTATGAAGTGTCAAGCTCAAGCACACAAAGGAACGCTTCTGGTCAGTTGTTCATGTTAATATAAAAGTTAGCTCAGTGCTCTGGTCTGCAAGTTTAACTGTATTCGGTCTCTGAGTATCCTTTTATTGAAAATTTTCAATGTTAGGTAATCCAAATATAGAGATGGGTGTTTAGTTCTATGTAATAGTGTTTCACATCTGGACTTAAGGCCTCTGCACATCTATTCGAACTGAGATTCACACGAACATTTAGATAGCGTCACTGCAAGGTGAAGGGTTTTCGAGTTTCACTATATTTTTGACATAACAGTTGCAAGTAGATCAGATTTTTTTTCTATATAATCGATATAACAAAGCACCAAAATGAACAAAGCTTCCCATCACTACTTGGCAGTCAACATTTATGCATTTGCATTTTACATTTATGCATTTGGCAGACACTTTTGTCCAAAGCGACTTACAGAAGGAGAAATCACCAATGCCTCTGGGATGATGAGATGCTGGGGATTGATCCCAGGACCTCATACATGCAAAGGATGGGCTCTACCACTGAGCTACACCCCACCCCTGTAAACAGTCACATGCCTGGCTGTTTTTAATTTTGGTGGGCTTTATTGAACAACTCTTGATGGCCAGAAACCAGCAAGTAAATGTCTATACTCTCCTCTTTCAAAATTTCAACCCCACTTTAAAATAAAGTGATACCGTAATTACTTAAGTCTTCAATACGATTCAACTTTGCAAAGTCATACTTCCTCCCATCTATAGACATCCTTTAGGCTACATAGTGCTTGTTTTCTCCATCTGTGTTGTTTTTAATGACACCCTATAGAGTTTCCCCGTTGTCCACATCAAAGAGTGACTAATGTGCACAAAAAGCCTTGAAATGTACCTGATGGGGTCAGAGAGGAAGCACAGGCCCCAGGCAAGTCTAGCCTTCTGCCAGAGACTGAGAGCAGCTATTGCACGTTTAAAGGTCACTGGAATGGGCCGATCCCCAAGATGAAATTTACAGAAGGGCACTTTTCCAGCCTGAATTGAGCCAGAGTAAAGACAAAAACAACGTTTTATTCATACAGATCAGACATTGCTGTGACATCTACTCCAGAGTCCACATGCTTCAACTTTCAGGTTTCGTGACTGCATTTCATTTGTTATTCTTTGATAATTGGTAACATCTGCAAGACGCCCAGAGTGAACTCTTGAGTTGCAGTGAATGACAGGACAGTGAGTATGTGTACGCTTGCGAGAGCATTTGTTTCCACACTGACCTCCTTATAGGCTTCTCTAAACTCTCCACCAGGGGCCATCCCCAGCTGCTCTGTAATGTGAGCAGAGACTTTGAGCAGCAGTATCTGCATGAGGCCGGACATCACACCGTTCTGTTTTGAGAAAAAAAATAATAAAACATGAGAACAGATAGGAAACAAGGTTGGATTGGTAGCATGTCCATAAAAAAAATCAAAAGAAGAAAGTAATAAACGTTTCAGGTCAGTCTTCGGCTTCATTGCTGACCTGTTTTATAGCCTGCTGGACCTTCTCCAAATTAATGTCTTTAGCCTCTTTTAGCAGTGTTTTCTCATCCATCTTCAGCATGGACACTCTGTACTGGCACAGCTCCACCACCACCACATCAGGCTGAACAGCTTGGATTGTCTAAAGCATTTAATCAATCAGCAGCTAAGACCAATAAGCTCTTTAATACAAAAGCCATAAAAAGAACTGTTTAGTTGGATCCAGTTCTTACAGTCGCCACATCCTTCTTACTGCTGTCGCTGAAGTGTGCGGTACCAACTAGGTAGACGATGCTCCCATCAGGTGTGGTGAGACGGGTCACTGTTTCTGGCAGCTCCGGGTCTTTCTGGCGCCGCTGGCTCCGGACCTGCCACAAAACTTCCACCGCCTCAGAGTCTGCTGAACAGACCAAGATGCCCAAACTGAGTGTTAACTACTACAGTGAATCAAAGTCAAATTTAAAATACCTCAATAGCAGCAAATAGGTTTTAGTACATGTTAAAGTATTTCCCACCACTTTAGCGGCTTTTAATATGATGCAGCTTATTCAGAAGTGCGCTTTCAGATGTCCAGAGCCTAACCTGTTGTTTGGATTACCAAAGAATGAATTTTTTCATCAGATATGACTCAATTTTGTGTCTGTCATCAGAGAAAACTTGGAAAGATCAGCAGTACACATTTAATTGGTTCATTCAATTCGCTGCCTCTGTCACTGGGTGCTTTTCCAACTGTCCCCTGTTCATTGACATGGAGCCCACGCAAAAGGTAGGTTTTTTAAACTTGTGTTAGGCTTAAATACATTAATGAAATATGAAATTTTAACTCTTCATAAATCAAGCTGAGCACACACTAAATGACTTTTATAACCCTATTAGGAATTCTGGTTTCAGCACTTACAAGAGACGCTTTGCATTTTATCTTCCCTCAAATCTTAAACATGCTCTCAACAACTTACAGGATTCAACAATCATGTGGAACGCACATTAATACGGGATGTTACTAACGTTACATGTTATTGTGCAACGCTCACGTGTCAAAAAGATCAGATCTTCTGTTGGCCTTTTATGCAAGTACAGCTATAACTAAATAAATAATTCATAAAACAGTACATCAAAAGTACCAACATTAGAAATTATACAGTGTAGAATAAGCTTGTCTGATTTACCTGTAAACACATCGCCTAGGAGCCTTTTTCTTTGGGTTCTGGTTAATTCTGTGGACTCAAACTTCATATCAGACTCTGGTTCACACGTATAAGGTGCTGTTACAGCTTGCATAGCCGTTGCCTGTCGATTATAATGTTTTAAAACAGTAACATGTTTTTAAAGCATCGCTAGTTGTGTCTGGTTTTGCTCAAACCGTACTAGCTTGAGACCGTTGGACAGAAGGGGCGTGCAGAAAGCTCGTCTGTGTGAGGGACTGATTCCCGCAGGTGACACCAGCTGTCCCCTGATTCGCCAATTTGGATGCCGATCAACAGCCAGGAGACAGACCACCTCAGCTCATCTGCGAAGCAGTGGAGTCACCTGTCTAGCAGCGAGGGCTCTGTGGAGTCCTCGGCTCATTTGTGGAGAGTGACGTGGAGAAAGTGGTTCCACTAGCTGGTCACTTGTTCTCGATGTTCGGTGTTCATTTGGTTTTCCTCCGTTTATGTTTCTGTGTGATTTGAGTTCGGTTCCAACCCGTTATTGTCATGTATGTTGTCTTCTGACATCCAGGGTAGGACTATTGTCACGCACGTAGGACTATTTCTGTAATACACACTAGTTTAGCGGTGTGCACCAGGTTTGTTTATTGTAATAACTTTCTAGTGAGCGTAGATTAGTTCTAGCTTTGTGTGTGTTATATATTTAGCTTATTTTGTCTGCCTTTGTAGTTCGTTTATGTTTTGTTTTACCTGGCGTCCCTTAGTCTCTGTCCCTGGAGTGTTTGTATTTGTATTTGATTGGTTTTGCATATTGTGGCACCCGTTTTGTTAATTAAAGCACATTTAATTTGGCAAAGTTATTCTTTGTGTCCTGTTGTTTCAAGTTTTCATTTCTGTTCTTCCACCTTTTTGTTACACCCCGACCCTAGACGTCAACAACTTTTTGGGGTCATAACCGCAAGCAAAAAACACTTTTAACCCAGTACATCCGAAAACATACTATCCTTTCATTGTTTATCGGATAGGGTTCTGGCCGTGGTTATGACCATCAAGCAGTTTGGAGCTACCAGAAAAAAACAGGATTACACAACCATATATTAACCTGTATTTCTCAATTGTTTTCTGTCGTCCCCCCAGGAAGAAAAAAAAAACCATTTCGCGCCCTCCCAGGCAACTATAAACAGTATTAATAGTCTTTAAATTTATTATAAGTACACCTCTGCATAACACAGTATCCTTATTAATGTATAAGAGAAAAAAAAGAAAGAAATATGGACCAACTTACAACAAAGATTAGCTTTATTAACTGTAAATCTGAAATGTAAAAAAACATTAAATCTGTAATAAAACTATTAACATTGTTTGACTGATCATGATTGCTGGCAATATTCGGCACGTTTTCACTGAAAAAACTAAAGCGGCTTATCAGCGTGATTGGGGCGTAATGTCTTTAGGTGACGCCTTAATTTATTTGGCTTCATGCTGTCCGCTGCCAACATTTTTAGACTCAGTAAGCACACCTGTCTCTCCTCGTCTCCCACAGTAGTCACAGTGAAGCCAATCGCTACAAACGCGTCGTCATATTTCCTCGTCTTAGCTGTCTACACTTCATACTCTGCCAATGAGAGCGCCAATGCCCCCTAATTTAGTGGAGTGGTATTGCACTTTATTCAAAGAACAGTAAAAAAAAAGAAAGAAAAAAAAGCATGTTCCCAGAGGTCAAACAGAGCCCCTCTATTTGAGAACCAATGTATTAACCAATCTGAAAATGACTCGAGGCATGTCTTTGATGAGGGAACAATAATAAACATGCAAGAGATGACTGAAAAGTTGAGTTTACATGAAATGCACCTTTAACACAAGAGAAGGCAAAGCTGAGTGGGTACCAGATCCTTATCGGGGAAGGGCACAAAATGATGCCTTGACAACACTAGACCTCATCACAAGAGCTCACAGCTCTTTATCACAAAAAAATCTGTTAAAACAAAGTCACTCATATTTTGACATATGTGTTGATTAAGTTAATGTCCCCTTTAAATATGTTTCAAATGTAGCTCAATGAGAGATTATTTTCCCCCTCATTTGTCAAAAGACCAAGTAGTCTCTCTTTTATACTGAACAAACCCTTAAAACAAATAATTACTTACACAGTCCAAGAGTAAACGAGGACTGAGAGTCATCTTCAGAGGGCCCAGCCGAGTCTTCCTACAAACAATAAAACAGTATTACAATAAAACCCTTGTACAAACACACATCCTGATCAACGTTCGGTGTCCATATGACCAGCATTGACTTCTTAAATCTAGACACTTAACAAGCCATGCCAGTTTGCTTCTAGATAAAGATACTAAATTTCGACTCTTCTGTAATCATGTACTTTGTTCTTAACTGTGAGAAAGATCCAGCTAAATAAACAAAAGCAATATTTCGCAAGCTCTCTCACTACCAGCGTGAAGGAAATAAAGGAGGCAAAAGCAAACAAAACACTGAAAAAGTCAGTAAACGTTTAGCAAGCTCATGTGGTGCTGTTCCTAACATGTAATAAAATATAACGTTAATATTAAATTACTTAACGAGTGTATTCACTTCAAAACCTTAAAAGCCATAACAAAACATTTCCATTGTCACCTCCGAGTTGTTATCCCTTTCCATCGTACACTGTTCAGTAACACCTCAACCTGAAACAAAAATATCAATCAGACATGCTAAAAGATCATTTCTGATAAAATGCCATTCAGCAGAGCCCACATTTAAAGCGTGTACGTGAAATATATGGCTCAACTACAAACCAAACACTGCATAACAGAACGTAAGCTTTGCAGACAGTTTTTTTTTATTAAATGAGTCATTATCATATCATACCTGTCATATTGCCCTGTGCAATTACTTTCCTCGTCATTCTTTTTTAGTCTATTGGAAATGTCCAATATGTATGTTTGATTTTGGTTAAAAGCTAGCCTACTGAAGTCTAATGTTGTAACCTTAGCTTTAAAGTTAACTGTATTAAATGTTGTCAACACACAACATGGCTAACATATCAAGTTTACATGAGAGAAAATGGGATTTAAAAGGATAGAGAAAAGAATAAAATATAATCAATAAAATTTGATCAACTAACTGCTATCACAGCTAACACTATGAAAACGCAAAGTCGGGAAAATAACTTACATTAGCTTAGACTGAGTATCCACTCTTCTTTCGAAACTGACGCAGAAAAATTCAACCGTTAAAACAGAAGTTTTGTGCCCATGTAGTTCTGCTAAACGCTAACGTCAACAGTGCACACATCCACGCAGCTGTTAGCGGATGCTATGCTAATGCAAGATGAGCCTCTTCAAAACTTTATACAGCTACCGAAACTAAAGAAACTGAACACACTATGTGTTGACAGGATCAAACTGCCGTTTTAGAATAGAGGTATTGGTAATTAACACAACAAACTTATGTGGCTTATCGTTAGCTTCGGAAGAAATTAACTGATTAAAGTTTGAGGTACTGTACAGTCAGCTGATTACGTGTTGTGAGTTTTTAGCTCTGCCCATTATGCTGTTCTCTGGGTAATGTAGTGTTTAGTAATCCTTAACGTTGCTGGCTCGTCTTAAAATTGCATTTTCCTTTAAAAATAAGTATTTAATTTGCTACCCATGTTAAAATAGTCACTATTAAAATATATTTAATAACGATTTTTAAAAGCTACTTTATAATTTGACAATAACTATCGTTTGGCATCTCTACAGCAATGTTTATGTATTACAACTTGTACGCAAAAATGTAAATCCCACAGCAGCATTTGAATTCATTATGAACTTTATTTTTTCAGATACACTATTGCAGATCAATCCCAGCAATTGTAACAAAATAAAGGGATGTTTTATTCAGGACACTTTTTCAAGTTAATCTCAAAAGAACATGTGAATTAGGAAAAACTATTGCATTGTGCTTTTTACAGCCAATGAGTTAATCTGACGTTTTATATTCTAAGCAAAGAATGCTTTCTCAAGCAGTTGAAATTCTGCATCTAATTTACCTTTAGCAACTAATTAACAATCTTGATAACGGTGCAAATATTTCTCTATAATCTGTACATTATTTCACAGTTGAACAAAGTGCATTTTTAAATAGCTAACACTATGTTTGATTTAGTTTAGAAAATCACCAGGGTTTTCTTTCTGAATTGAGAGGAATGATTGGGTTTCCCTGTTTTCACAAAATGATTACAAAATATTGCACCTCATTTGCAAAACTGAGAGCAGCAGTTAGGATGGACTTGTGCCGTGTGGTCACCTCTGCTCACTGCTCTGTCCCACAGCTCCTGTTCACACATTTTTACTCCAATGAGAAAATATTCAGATTGCTGTTAAACTGACATAAAACTAGTTTCTAGATAACTAGGTTAAAATAGATTCAAGTTCCTCTACTTTTTCTCAAAAATACTTTCCAGTGAAACCTTCCAAAACTGAGTTTCAAGATACTAGATTTATGAAATATGATTCTGCTGACTAATCAGACCATTTACTAGATTTCATGCACAATGGGAGCTATCCATAAATAAGGATCTTTACAACATTTAGTGAAGCCACAAACAAAACTAACCTGTCTGTTGTGTTCAAACTACTCTGTGCCTTGAAGTGCAAATAAAAGAATGTAAATGATCTCCAACTGGTTTTTATGACAATATAAAGAAGGACGGGAATATTTTAAAGGAAAAACTTTGAAGAGGAAATGAAATAACAGCCAAAGGGGAGTGCTTGACTTAATGTGAAAGAGGTCCATTGTTTGTAAATCCTTGTGCATTTCTTTTATGCACTTAAAAATTCCATTTACCAATTTACAGATATAGAATGGCATTTCATTTGGTAATGTGGTACATTGTGTTCAACAACATCCACCTGAATGAAGCAGAAGATGAAAAAGATGGTATAAAGGTTATAGTTGACTGTTTTGTGATGATCTAGTACACAGCTTGTCTGTGAATGAAAAACCCACAATGCCAATAAATACAGCAACCTACACTCTTAGCTACAACCTAATATTTACAGTAGAGGTATTTGAGAGCATTCCGAGGAGCTTATAATTGCTACAGTAAAAATTGAGCTTGCATAAAAAACAGTTTACAGTATTGCGCTAGATACTTCAAGACACCTACAGTAAGGAAGCAGACTGCAAATGTGAAGGGAGAAAACAGAAAAACTATAGACTGTGAAAAAGGAACGATTGGCGGCTTGTGCAACTATAAGTACCAGTGTAACATATATGCTATATTTTTTATGCAAATAAAAGACTCAGTGAGGGATGTTTAGAAGTGTGCTATGTTTCCTCATAGTTGTGTGTTCTTTATTTTACTTCAAGTACTTTTATTCTCGGAATAAAAAAGCTAAATAAAATTAGGTGAACTTTGTTATTAGGGTTGGGTACCTATATTTGTTTAATCCATCCATTTATCTGCTTTATCTGGGCCTGGTTGAATGGGTACCAATCTAAGCAAGGAAGTTCAGACTTTTCTCTCAGTTCTTTCCTCAGCTCTCACACTTGCTCTAGCTCTCCTTAACACTAATAGAGAGATCTTCAGTCTAGTCAAACATCTCCCTTGGGTCTGAAACACCTCCTTAAAAAGCCTTATAGAAGCATTTAAGCAGACTGAGCCACCTCAGCTGGCTCCTCTCATTGGCTTCTTTCACACTGTTGAGCAAGATATAGCAGGGCTTTGAGCATTCCAGTACTCTTTTCCAGGTCTTAAAGCGGACCTCCTCGAGGCTTCATCAGTGCTTCTGCGTGCAGCTTTTTCAATCCTTTCAGTTTGTCTGAATATTTTACTGAAACTCGTTGAGAAGACAAAGAAGTAATTCAGCTAATACATTTAATAACAGGGTTATTAAAGCATGTTATTATTTTCTGAATGTGTCTGCAGTTCAATACATTATTTTTTTGTACTAAACATACAGTTTAATGTGCACAGAAACCAAATATAATTTTTGGAGAAAATATTAGTTAATAACTCAGACACCTAATGGTTTGAGAGTGTTGTTTTTGGATTTAGTATGCCTAGTGGCTCTGGAGTTTTAGCAGGTCTTGTTTTACCTTAACTAGCCCCTAGCCTCAAGCATGTGTCAGCTTGATAGTGTTAATGCAGCTTAAGTGACATCTACTGAAAGCTTATCCCAAGTGTCAGCTATTCACACTGGGCAGAAGGATGAGGGCCATCCTTACAATCCTAGGTTGAGGACATAGAGGGAGCAGTAATGCCAGGACTTTATATTTTTGACCCTAATGCACCACTAACTTCTTTTCAACAGTACACTCTTAATTCACTAGATATTAACACTCCAATATTCATGAACCTCTTCAATTGAGTCACCTTGTTAGTCGACCTTGTTGAGAACTATAGCCCCAGACTTGAGTTTGCAATCACAATTTTTTCTTTAAGTGCTTGTTGTAAAACACATACTTCGTATCAGGCGTTCTTTTTGAGTCTTATAAGAAAGCTAGCACAATAGAGTAGTTTATCTTTCTTGTGACTGTAATCAATTTTTATGTGAGGAATCTACATCTTTGTTCAGGTAAAATTTAAAGAGCTTCTTTAGCGGGGTTTTAAAAATGACCTCTCATGTAGTGTGCTTTAGGTTTGAGGCACCCCCTGCTGAAGGTTTTAAACTGAAAACGCTTTGTGTATCAAAATATTTCATTCTCATCAAGCGAATCATTTGGGAATCATGACCAAATCCAGTAAAATGAAATGCATATTACAAGAAAACTAAAGCTTTTTCCAACCTTCCATGTGTGTCAACCTTTTGTTGGAGACCTCCAAAATTAAATAAAGGTCCTTTCAAAATCACAATAAGGGCACTTTAACCGAATTTACAGATAGCGGCAAAGCTACTGCATATCATGTTTTAGGTAAAATACAAAATAAATGTACATTTGTAATACTTTTTAAACCATTTAGGTTATATCCTCTTTTCTGCTGATGTTAATGCATATGCTCATCTTCTTATTAGTGGAAGGAACAATGAGCATGTTAAAGTTCCTTAAAACAAATTATATTGCCATGTCCTACCAATCAGAGTTGCTACAGGTGAAAGCCCCCTCCTGGTAACTCAGGGGACACCCCCCGAGTGACAGACAGACATTTTTTTCTGCGCAAGTGAAGGACAAAAGGGAAACAATAGGAGACTGATCGAGATGCCCGTCCTATTCCCTGGAATGCTCTGCCTTTAAATGTCAGACAGGAGTTCCCACTTTCCATTTGTAAACTACATTTAAATTTGGCCTCAGCTCAGTTTCAGTTGGTGGAACCCCTTCCGGCTTATTTACTTTTATTGCATGTGAACTTTTTGTTGTTGTTAATACTATTTGTTAAGCATGTAAAACTTGTGTTGAAAAAAGGACTGTTATGATAAAAACCAGAATTTTAAGATCAAGGTACCATTATGTTTCTCCATGACAGAAACATGGGCCTTGTTCCAAAAGCAGCATTCTTTATACATTGGTAGTCCTCGTATTGCACTTCTGAACATAAAAATAAAGTGCATCATCAGAACTATATAATACACTTTCTATCTAAACAATAAACACAAGCTTAAAACAGTGTGTTCTTTTGTGCTTCAGAACATTCTTGAAGTGCTCTTGCATTGTTGTGTGCGTGCATGCGCTTGTGTGCTTTCTCTTTCAGCAATCTCCAGCAGCGATCAGTTCACCTGATCTCGACAGTCTGTTCCTTTGCTTTTGCTCATCCTCGTCCTGTTCGTATAAGGTATGGTGCATGCTCAGCAGCGGGAGCGAGGGGTTTCGACTGAAAGGGCCAGGCTGACTCTCTGGTTCAGGCCCTTGATTGAGGGGATCTCTGAGTTTTGGGGAATCTGTTGGAGGAATAGTGACTGTGCCTCCATTCAGATAGGAGGTGCTTGAGAGCGGGTCGGTGGAGAAGGCAGAGCTGCTGGACAGCTGAGGAGACTCCTTCTTCTCGGCTGATAAAATGATGACATTGTTAATCAGCAGAGAAAAACAATGAGGCACATACACTGTCAGCAAAAAAAGGCCACATCTGGCTCTGGCATAAGGTATGTGGCCCAAACATGGTCAGAGTGTGACTAATGTGTGTTAATGAGGACATGTACAGTAATTCATTGTAGCAAATAGCAAGCACTCCAGGCTAAGTGAGGTAATTATGCAAGTGAAATCTATTCTTCTTCACTTGGTGTTTCAAGACAGTTGGAAAACTGCTTACAAGTTCATTAGCCCCACCCTTGGAACAAAGCGTCAATTGTCTATTTGTACATTTTTATTTATAGCAAATGTACTGCACTTATGCTGACATCATAAGGTGGTTTGCTGACTTGGGTGTTAGGGGAAGGCTGAATTAGTTGGGGTAAGGATAAGTCGTTAAAAATAATCGTTTTCTAGTGGCTAATTAAAAAATACTTTCAAGCACACCCGACATTGTTCATTGGGTGGCAGGAATGGGATGTCAATCTCAACGGGGGTCCTGATAGTGACAGGAAGTCATTATTGTCACGACGTAGCAGTCCACGGTTAGTACAATCCGTCCTGAACTTGAGTCATTCGTTCTGCACATGCTCATACTCTTTTCAAAACTTATCCCACAGTTTTGCATTTTAAATTGATTACTTGTCAATCTCTTAAGGTAAATAGTTATTTTGAGTTACAGTCTTTGGGTGAAAAGCAATCTATTGAGAAAGAGCAGAAGCGCGAGCACAGTGTTTCAGTGGTAAACACTGTCAAATAAATATCTGCTTGCAGACGTCAGGTTGCTGCCACTAATTTATTTGAAAACAAACCATACCAATCCATTAAAACAAATATTTTTATACCTACTAAATCGCTTGTTCTTGTTGATAATCACTCTATATATCTCTCATTCGTCAACCAAGATATCAGTCAATACACTGCAAAAAATGAAATCTAAACAAAGCTTTGAATTCTTAAAATTAGATTGAAAATCTTGATTTTCTTATTTTAGGAAGAATTTTCTCATTTAAACTTTTTGGCTATTTATCTTATTTTGAGAAAATATCACTAACATTTTCTTGAGGAGAAAAAAATGCTTATTCTGGTCGATTATTTTCTTGAATTAAGAAACTTTGTGAAACAAGTTGCCAATTTTGCCACTCATCTTAAAACAAGAATCTTAAAACAAGATTTTTTAACAAAACATTTTCTTATTTCAAGAATGTTATTGATATCTTATTTTAAGAAATCAATATTAAATACTGGTAATAACATGCATCTTGGAACAAGAAAAAAAAACTCTAGTTCTAGTCTTCTTAGAACAAGTAAAATATCTGACAATGGGGTAAGAACATTTGAATTCTTGAAATAAGACTCAAATGCTTGTGAAAAGAAAACAAGAAATAGAATCTACATATCTACAGAATCTACAAACAAATCATCAATACCCCACATTTTAATATCCCATCCAGTTGTGAACTAACTTTGATGGAAGAGATCTGTACTTCAAAAAGCCATCTTGAAACAAGAAAAAAACTAAAATATAGATAAACTCTTCCTAGATCAAGCATAAGAATCAACCAACGGGGTAAGCAAATTTGACTTCTCAAGAATTCTTAAAATCAGCAAACATTTCTAGTTAATAACAAACGCTGTTGGATCTTAAAAATAGACAAAAACTGACAAAACCAGTCTTTCCAAGCTGTAAAAATGCATTGAAACTAAAATATTCCAACTTGTTTCTAGTCACTAGTGGTCTTAAAAAACTAGAATGTTTTAAATAAAAGAGAAAACATTCTAGTTTTAAGACAGATTGTTTAGTTTTAAGACCATTAGAGACTAGATACAAGTTGAAGTATTCTAGTTTCAGTGCAGTTTTACAGTTTGTAAAGACTTGTTTTGAGAGTTTTGTCTTTTTTAAGATCCAACAGCGTTTGTTATCAGCTAAAATTTTTTTTTTAAATTTAAAGTATTCTTGCCAAGTCAAATTTGCTTAACCCCTTGGCAGATGTTTTTGCTTGATATAGGAAGTTTAACTTTATTTGAGTTTTTTTTTTCTTGTTCCAAGAGTGCATTTTTTGCAGTGTAGAGTTGCACCCAAGCTACATCTTTACGTTCCCTTGACAAACACCACGGTTTGTTATCATAATGATAAAATAGAGATAGTTGTGGTAAATTATTCTGTTTAATTTTTGTTTCTATAATGTCCTTAACAAATATATTTTGATGAAAATGTTTAAAAATTGTAAATTTAAAATGTTTTTAAATACTATTGAGAACCTAACTTTATACCTTTAAGTAAATATGTTCTTGACTACTCTTGACTGCTCTTAAAAACAGCATTTTTCACCAATAGGACAGTATTGTTCCCTTTGAAAATTTTTGTAAACAACCTCTTGACGTAATTTCACTTCAAACTGCATATAGGGTAGTGCTTGAGCCAAACGCAATTTTTAAAAGTTCTATCCAAAACAAGAAACTAAAATATCTAAGAAAGAAACAGTGTATAATAACAATATTTAGTTGTCAGACCCACTTGCGATTTTTTGTGTAAATGTATTAATTAGCGTCAAATCTACTGATTTCTCCTAGGTTTTTTTTTTTACTTTAGATGTAATTCTGGCTCTTTTCACGAAGCAGTGGAGGAATTTCACATTTTCACAGCCCCATTGTCTCAGCCTCAGACCTCACGAGCATGGCACGTTGGCTAAATGTCTTAAGTCATCATCTGATGTCGCATTACGGTTCAGCCGTAAGATTTATAAAATATAATTTTACTAGCAGTGTGCCCCCTCAATTCAATGATAAAAGATTGTTGTCTTATTCTTGTAACTTCGCATTATCTCTTGTCTTTTTTTTTCCTTTTTTCATCAATCAGTTGATGTATTAACCATTACTCTATATGAAACGACATGGGATTGGTTGTTTGAGATCTCAGTCAAACTGCGTCTTGACCAACAAAAGCTGCTTAAATCCCCAAACCCTTCCTGAAGGTCTGGCTATGCGAGACTAACTAATAACTATTACTCTATGTGATGCATGCTCAAACGAAGCCATTATTCACTGAGACAAATAGATGACGTACTGGAATTTATCATGCTGTTGATGAACGGCAATATTCATTCATCACTGTCCCCCACCCTCTTCTTCTTGTAGGTAAGCCTTGAAAAAGTTTCTCTGTAGAAAATGAGGTGAATCAGCTGACTTTTTAAGTTTCTCCTTTCATCAAGCTGAATTATTTATGCCAAGAAAAGAAGTATGATTCACATGATCTAATGGTATCTGCATTCCTATCTATTCCCAACCCACATTTTCACACTTTATGTGATTTGACAAAGAGTCTGTAAACATGTAAAGCTTAACAACACAGATATTAAATTTATAGTTGTATTTTACATTTCATGTCCACTCCCATTATTTTTATTATAATTGAATGTTGTTTTATTTTTATAATTGCCAATATATGTTTCTCTTTTGTTTCTAATTTATATGTGTGTAATTCATTCTAGCGTAACACGTTTATATAATAATATTGGGTTGTTATAGGAAAAAAAAGCATGCGCGTCATGTCCAAATAATCATGTCACCTGGTATTTAAGTAAATAAGGCGATGGCGTCTTTAGCGACTTTTGGAAGAGCCAATAGCGACTTGTCTTACTAAAGAGTTGGCAACATTGCAGTCCATTTAAACATGTACTTAAACATGAAATGATATGTGCACGATCAATTGTGCCTCCTGCGGCTTTGGGAAATGGTTGAGAATTCTCTGCAGCCTCTGAAAAAGAGATGGATCATTTTGTTGGATATTGGAGCTTGTTGGAGGTGAATTGTTGACTTGGTTATTATTTCACCAGCACCACCCCTCTCTCAATACTTAACACGGCTGTGGTTCAATGATACGGTCTCCTGGCATGGTTGGCAGGCAGTCGAGTCTGCCAGGCTTCATGTGACCAGACTGCAAGGGCTTTCCAAGACATAGACCAGTAGATTCAAACGAACCATGTGAACGAATATTAGGTGTATTTCACTAAGGCTGGAGCAAAACTGCCTTCCAGCAATTGAGGCTGAGACCCCTGGCTTAGGAGGACATAATTTACTGGCTAGACCAAGAAAATTGAAAGGAAGTGGCTGCAACTTTCATGGTTCTGACCAATTTATACTCTGAACAGGCATGAGCTCCCACCTTATACCTCTTTATAGATACCTTTTCTTACTGTGACTGATTTAAATGTATTTGGAGGATTATGGGGAAAATTATGTACATAGCTCAAAACAGTAAAATAAAAATGTTAATTCCAACAGACCGTACCATTTAGAGAAGAGGAGACATGGACAACTGTGTGTGGACCCTCAATGTACACATTCCCAAGAGAATGCTCAACAAGACGAGGTTCTGGGTTGATGGTCTCTGCTTTTTCCTTCTGTAGCGTTAGCATGTAGGGATGAACATCTAGTGAGAGGTTAAGAGTAGTTTTCTTCTCCAGGTTATATGTTTCAGCAGCTGAAAACCAAAGTTAGACATTCCAATAAACAGGATTGCAAATACATTCAAAAATTTAAAATACTTCTTAATTTTCAAATTAGTTTTTATAGCCTGTTTTAAAGTTATTGCATATATGTTATAAACAGTGGGTTTCTTGGGACTGAAAACATTCAGGGGCTTGGCCCAAACACTTAGGGATATTCCTAAAGTAGTCATTACAGAGGATCCAACACAGAAGAAAGCTTTATTTCTGTGCTTTCTTGAGACTCGTGGCATGTTTTAATCATGGCATAGCTATAAATCACAACCAACCATCTATAACAGCTCAAAAACATCCAAGATATAATATATCAATGTATAAAATACTACAATGACGCGTGTCTGAGCAAGAAACCACCCAAGATCATCAAATTTCAGTCCAAAAAAGGCTAGACATAGACGATGACAAAAATTTTTTTACAAACAAGTTCCCCCTTAGTTTTTTAGCTAACTTGTTTAACCAAGTGCTTTGTTAATTGTTTATAAATTATCAACTGTTCTTCATTCTCAATGGTTTCGGGCCACGTGCAAACAGCTCTCTTTTTTTGGCTTGGGTTTTGGACACTGTTGCTTTATTCTCTGCACACTTACGTATGCACACAAATCACACCCAAATGAGTTCAGGAAGTTTTACTGTTAACCTACATTGCCTACAGATTAAATAGAGACCTCGCTCATTTACTTGATGAGGTTTAATATTAAAGTGTTGAGCCAGGAAATATCAAACTTTGAATCTGCATCTCTTGTCAGTTCTAATGCATTTCTTTAGAAATGATCTG
The DNA here is from genome assembly GCA_900490495.1 of Danionella dracula. Classification (NCBI taxonomy): domain Eukaryota; kingdom Metazoa; phylum Chordata; class Actinopteri; order Cypriniformes; family Danionidae; genus Danionella; species Danionella dracula. The sequence continues at coordinate 5,818,560 of UELW01000056.1, forward strand.
GGGCAAAAGAAAAAATGTTCAAGGCTAAAGCCTAGGCTAGGTGACGCTAGTGATAACTGTTTACTAATGCAAAACTTCTTAAAGACACTGCAAGAAGTGTACTTGTAGTTTAGGGCAAAGTTAGCTACGGACACCAGTGAGAATGCCTTATGGACAGTGGGGGCTCTAGATAGCTATGCATACACTGGATTTACAGGATGGTAAGTACTTGGATCCTTCTCTATGGTTTAATATAGTTCAGAAAACAAGCCTACATATATATTTTTTATTTGAATCTTTAAGTTAGAACAGACGAAATGCAGACTTCTAACAAAGGTTTAGGCAATCAAACATTAAGGGGAGATTCAAACGACAACCTAACCTGAGAAAAATAAATAAAATGTTGATTTAAGGTGTAACGAATAAATGAACACCATACAATAATATGTAAGCATGTGTCTAAAAAATAAACCGTTTTTCTGGAATTAAGTGAGTGTTGAGTTGAGTGAGTGAGTGTCTTAAGAACTTGTTTTTTGGGGTCCACATCGATTAGTTTTTGGGAAAAAAAACGGTTTGATGCAATTTAAACTATGTATATTCACTGCAATATAGCATTATGGAGGTATGTAGCTATTTGTACATCGAAACAGCATAATTCATGATAAATAAGCAGCAAGAATTTTTATTTTTATTATTAACTTGCTACCAAACATTCCAGACAGGTCACCTGAACAAAAAGTTTTGTGATACCACAGAAGCTTAGCGTTCCTTACCATAAATATGTTTCTGCTTATTTCATGAAACATGCATCACGTCAATGCATCCTCTCAACTAATACATTTATGTTACAAGAATGCTCTGAGAACGTTACCACTAACATTGCATAAATGTTGTTTCGTTCAGTTTTTTTTACCGTTCTGTGAATGTTCTCTCAAAGTTATCAAAACGCTTTTAGAACATTCATCCCTATGCATCACAAAATGTTCTAGAAATGTTCTGATAACATTGTTCCCAGCACGTTTTCTTTCAACACTGTGAGAACATTCATCTCTCTCAAAAAACATTCAATGAAAGTTCTGAGAATATTGTTTAGATAACGTTTTTAGTTTACCGTTATTGGAACATTACTAGAACATTCCCTGTTAGCTGGGATACTATAACCTTATAAACAAAATTTAAAAAAAAACTTTCTATGGAGGGAAAAAAAAACTGCATTAGAATTTACTAATTTAAATTTGTTTTGAGTTTTTTTTTTATTAAAATTTCCTTTTACTTATTGAATATTTAGCTTTTTGAAAATACAGGTTCCCTTAAATTTAAAGCACATGCCAATATTGTGGTTTATATTTTTTGTCAACTCAAGACAGCAAAGAAAGAAAATATTGTTTTCAAGTAAAATAAAAATGAATGTACTTAATGGATAGAAGTATAAAGCTGCAGTACACGTTGTTCACAGATTCAAAGCTGTGCATATTGCTCAACAATGGACAATCTCTGCAAATGCACAGCACATGTAAATACTGTGAAACAGGCATAAAAAAAACCTCAGTAACACCTTGGTTAGTAGGAGGATATTGTGTGCTCTTGGTGTCCAAAAGTGGAGCTAAAAAACTGTCCGTCACAGTCTTCCTTCGTACAGGTTTGGGCTTCTCTGCCTTTATACTGTGTTCCAGTCGTGTTAAAGTCAGAGGCTCCTGTATGAAACAAAAATTAAGCAACATATCAGTAGAGTTCATTTGTATATAGGCAAATCTGAGACATCAAATCTTACTTTAAAAGGCTGGGGCAGGTTGTTAGATGTGGGGATCCACTTCATCTTCTTGCGAGGTCTTTTGATCACTGAAGGCTCTCCTCCCAGTTCTCCTACCCCGAGCATTGAAGGGTTCATACTGGGATCAACTGTCTGTATACCGGAATCTCTCACGGTCGGAGTGGCATCTTGGTTAGATTGAGCTAGCGCTGCGAGGAGCTGCCGCACCACATTATCATACATGAGATCACTCTCATTGGTTATGAAGTCCAGTCTGTTGAGAGACTTGATGTGGTCGCGGTTCTCATTACAGAACATGGCCAGAATGTTAATGTCGCAAAACTGAGACTTCTGCCAACGGCGACGGGTTTTAATGCCTACTTTGTGTAGCTTGTCGAATACAAAATTGGACTTACGTACCACAAACAAATGCAGCAAGTTCACAAGGATAATGAGGTTCATGGTACAAAGCAAAGAAATGTCCACTGCGGCCATAATGCGCTGGAGCTGCACTGCTGGTAGCTTGCAGTTGACCATCAGTCGTAGTTCAGGGATACTACTTGTGTCCGGTGGCTCTCCAAGAGCACAACTGAACTCATTTTGATGTTGGCGGGCATAGTAGGTGCTTAGATAAGTGATGGGAATCGAGCTAAGGCAGATGATGGCTAAATGTCGCGCCAAGTACAACTTTGCAAGGAAGTTACTCTGCCCTCGACGCTCAAGGTACTTTTCAAACAGGTTCTGCTCTGGGCTTTTCTCCTTCTCTGCATTTTCGATGATCTCCCTCCGCTCACGCTCTGTAATTCCAGGTCCTTTGGATTGAATTTGCTTTTCTATCTTGGGCGCTCTGCCCTCTGCTGCCCTGTGGTAACAGTTGTCGATCTCTTGAAGGAGGAAGTTGAGCTCGGAGGTGAGGCGGGTGGAAGCCAAGAACTCCCATCCCAAGGCGGGGATGTACATGATGCCTGCAAAGGCCAGCAGAGCATAGGGCAGAAACTTGTGCTCAAATAAAGAGGGACGAAATTCAGATTCGAATCCAGACACTGCATCCCGTAGTTCTGTCCAGCAGTAGCCTCGAGCGTACAGGGCCTGGTCTCGGGTGAAGTTATGTGGAGTGTAGCAGTAAATAGATTCCTCTAAAAAAATAAATATTTGGAAAATAAAAAGATCATTGGATTTGCGCAATACAAAAACTAGAATTGGTATAAACACAAATGCTTTCACAGTTTAGAACGTAACCTTTTCAGAACATCCCAACTGGTGTTAAAAGGGTCTGTGTCAAGGTCTGTCAGTTCTTTCATATATTTTCCAATCTTAGGTGGTAGATTTTTGACATGGCTTACCTAGTTTCTTTTGTCATGTCACTCATTTCCTTTCTTCTCTTCCATTTTTCTGTTCTTTGCTTTCTCCAACCATGTGGTTGTTTTTACAAGACTGGCAGTGGCCATTTTATATTGTTATTGTTTCTTTGTTTTCAGTTTGTTCACATGGGTTTTCTCATCGTTGTGTTTATTGTATTCACCTTTATATTCTCTTTGGTTTCCATCTAAATGGGTTCATTTGTCATTCCTCCAAGTCATGCTATTTGTCCCTGCCAGTAATTTTGATTGTTTTAGTTTCTTCTTTGATATACAGTGCTAAATGTTACTGTACATGTTTTTTACTCAACCAATAGTGTGTTGGCTTTATTATATTACTTAATAAAGAAACTACTCATTTCAACCTCGGTTGACTCTGCATGTGGGATGCATACACACTTCATGACAAAAAAATTGACTTTCAGGAAGTGGAAATTTTAAAGTGTCCAGGACATGTTGATTACACGATGAAGAAGAAAATAAACCCTGAAGATTTTGTTCTCCAGAGGGCCAAAATGAAATGTTTTGGTGATGTCCCGGGTGAAATGTGCAAAAAAATTGTCATATTGGTAAAAAAGGAATTATTTAAATTACATTTAAAAAAAATTTTTTTGGGGGGGGGGTACATCAACTGGTAAGTGTTGTTGACAAATTGATTTTGGGAGTAAAACTTGAAGACAATTAGCATGAGCAATTTGGCAAATTAATCTCTTTATCCTGTCTTCAAGATGTCTGACTTTGTAAGTTGTCAACCGCCTCTAGACTCAGACTAGACTTGTTTTTTTGGTCAATATGTTGAAATGACATAACAAAAAACAACCCCATGTCGTTTTATATAGTGCCAAGTTTTGGGGGAAATGTTCCGGCAAACAATAGTCTCTCTTAGCTAGATAGCTTGAAAATCACATTGTAGACCTCCTCGTTGTTTGAATGAAAATAAACACAACACTAGCTACTTCTGGAAATCTGGATAAGTTTAACCAATCAAACCACGACTTCAGGATTTTTGAAGTGTTTCCAACGTTCCATACCAAACTAATCAGATCTTTAGCTAGCCTTCTGCTGGTATGAGACTAGGGTTGGACAGCTTACCTAGTATGTTTTCATTTTGCCAAATATGGCTGCATAATTATGTGTAATTACTTGAGTGTGAACTTGTGAAGTCGGGAACAGCCCTGCTCTAAGACCCTGACGAGATGTTAGGGACATCTGCTTAATGTAACTGTATAATTTAGGATAATATCTTTGCTGAATCAGTTTAGAGGACTTAAAATCTTAGTTAATATTCTGTATTGTTTAAGACGATTATTAAACTTATAGGAAAAATTATACAACTAGGACTTTGCTTTTTGTTATTCAAGGCCAGACATAAACTGGTAAACTGTTACTTTTGGCAACCGGCTTTCTGTTACCAAGAAATGATGTCAGCTGTTAAAGCTAACTGGGATTTGTTTCTTATACTAAGCTGTGATCAGTATTCAATTAAGAGAATTGAGTTTCCCAGATGAACTCAATGATGAATCAGATAAAAAACTAAATGTAACATTTGCTGTTTCCAGTTAAAAATTTATTGAGGTCATCTTTTAGACCTTGGGCACATTGTAAGTGGTCTCTGTGGATTGTCCCTTGCTTGAAATAAATAGGAATATGTAAAAGCTCCTTTATCATAAAGGAAGTGTGTTTTTGCCACTAATTGCCACTAATACTGTATGTGTTTACTGCTTTGAGCTCTTAGACCTTAATCGAGAAAACAAATAGAAGTTTGACCTTCACTCACCCCATTTAAGTGATTCTGTTAAAAATAAAAGCAAGGTAAGTTCAGACACCTTCAAACTCAGCGGAAATGCTCTTTAGCAACAGTCTCACGGGGGTATAAAAACAAACTTGCTGAGCAAAAATTATTAGTTTAGCTCCATCCATGTTTCCACCTGGCAGCGTTCTCAATGTTCAGTCACAGTCAGACTGTGCTGCTATGCAGTAATACTGACTCAGGGTTTAGAAAAAACCCCTCCTTCCACAACAACCTCTCTCTCTCTCGCTCTCTATTTAGTCGTAAAGTATGGTTCTTCAATTTGATAAGCAGCTGAATTTGATGAAAGCATTTTTAGAGTAATCATTAAATATTAAATGTAATAAAAAATAGCTTTTCTTTTTTTCTGTTGTATTTTCTTCCTACCATGGTTGATTGATCAGCTGATCCTACTTCGGTTTGGAGCTATCCGAGTAAGACTTGAGCGTTGTTACAAAATGTATATTGTTTCTTCCCTACTGTAAGTTGCTTTGGACAAACATGTCTGCCAAATGCATAAAAGTAAAAAGTAAAATAAACTGTAAATGGGTAGCCTAAAAAAGTCTTTAAAGTCTGGTTCAAAGTTTGAAAAACATACAGTTTAGCTAGGACTCTGTGTATCTAGTTATTGTCTTAAAAAGCAAAAAATCCTATCCCAACAATCTGGGTCTAGCTACCAATCACATCAAATTTGCATTATGTAAAAAATAATGTTTTTAAACATAATTCAGTGAACAAATAAATTGGGAGTCATTGGTAACTTTATGAAAAATGTATGCAAATTATATGAAAATAAATTGTGTTTAACAACCTCTTGCTGTCGAACTCCAAAACCAAAGTATGAACCAGTAAAATTCACTAAAAAAATTCCAAATAAAAAGTAAAAACCTTTCAGAAGAGCCAACTGTGTATCTTTTAAAAACAAGCTCATATATTTTTCAGCAATACTCTAAATATTCTTTCCACAATCGAGAATATTTTCCTGAAGATAAAAGATGATAACAAAACAGTTTAAGGTGGTTAGTGAACTCCAATTTCTTCTAAAATGTCACTAACCTGCAAAGTTCCGTGTGAAAACTAATGTCACCAGCAGTATGGGGATAATGACCGTTCCTATGGTGACCACCCGGTCAAAGGGCAGCTCCAGTTTGAGTTGCACCATAAGACCTGCGAGTGCACCACCTTTCTCATCCTGAGAAGAACCTGGCAGGATCAACTCCTTCAGCTTCTCACCCGCGAGCAGAGCCGTGGCCATGTCCAAGTTCTGCTCGAGGATATTCTGCATTCGGGTCTTGCAGCCTGTTGCACTCCTAAAATCACAAATTCAAGTTTCGCCTCTTCCAGTCCTGCTAAATACTTGATTGGATACAGTGCAACAATATAAAAAGTACTGATGGATGTGGACTTGAGGATGGAAGGTGGATCTTTTAAGAGGAAGCTTTTGATGATGTTCTTGATTGTCAGAGAAAGATATTGAAACAGTTGGTTTGTGTTGAAATAAGAATATATTGATATATGTTGTGTTGAAGGGTTATTCATTCCAAGCTTTTCTCATCTAGGGGATCCTGCAACTGAACAAAGTAGAAAAAAAGAAAGGTTATTAAAAAAACTACTTATTTAGAAGAATGTATTGTTCTAATAAAGTATATATTATCACAAGATTCAGAAAATGGACATCAATATACTGGCATATGTTATTAATATGATTTTAAATAAATAAACATTTAAATAAACATTTGTCAAATATTTTACATTTCCTCCCAACTCAAAAAGTAGTTTTTCTTCATTTATGTCACTTTAAGATTCTGATAAATGAATTAATGTTAAATGCAAGTGCCATATATTAGCAGACAATTTGCACAATCTACTTCTACACATGATGATTTCTGAACACAGATCTAATAAAAAGTTATCTTATTTGTAAAAAACTGCCACGTTACAAAACTGGAAACATGTTTCAGCTATGTTACATAGTATGTATACATGTATACTGCTATGTTAAAATGTAAAAGTTGTTTATGTATCAGAGCTAGTGGGCGGGCCTTTATTGATTAAGGTATATTGCTGTTTCTAAACTTATTCAAAGGGTTATAATACATCCCAAAACTCATATTCAGAATAGTTCATGCATGTTTGTGTAATTCTTTTTTCTTTTTCTGGGAGCTCAAACAGCTTGATGAGTGTAGCCACCTGCCATTAACCAATAGGATGAAGCACTAATGCATCTCAATCAAGAAGGTAAATCCTGAACCTTGTAATAACCTTCCAATTTGACCTTTGTGGATGAATTAAATAGTTTGAGAGCAAATTGTTGGTGAATATTAAAATGTGTTTCTTTTATTTGTCCATACAAAGAACATTTGTAAAAATTATGATGGAATCCAAAACTGAAACATAAAATAACTGCATTTGAATTTTCATGACCTTACATTGTTTTTGTTTTTAGATTTTACATGTTTCTTTAAATCCACTACCTTGTGGAGTAGCTCTATAAGCAGAGACCATATGTAGTAGTGGATTGTAGTGTGCAAGGACAAAAGGACACTGGAGACTTAATCGTTCAAGACAATCCAGATAAGAGGAAACATGGTGACTGTTGTGTTTTCTATGAAAAATTACACTTTGTCTTATATTGACTTGAAATGAAAGCATCATTGCCTGAGGCAGAACATACAAGAAAATAGCTGTTGTAGTCTCTGAAATCAATATGTCTTGTTTTGAGCTCAACAAATCATTAGCTTTCATACAAATTGAAAGAACAATATATGTGGCAGGGGCCTCGGAGATGTAAGATGAAAATATTTGGGAAATCTCTGTCTTAGTAATAAATAAACTGGAAGGTCAGATAACTCAAGTTATTTTAGTATATATAATAATAGGATAATATTTTTTTTCTAATCTCTCATTCACAAAATTCAAATAAAAACTTAAAAAGAAAAGGTTAACCAAACAAACACTTTATTTACTTAAAATAATTCTCCAACTTCATTGTTTTCCGTTTATTTTGTTGTTTTATGCATTCAGCAATGAACAAATCTTTTTTGAGTTATTCTTCAATATCTGCAAATTAGTCATACAATTAAAAAAAATCATGGAAATTATCATTATTTCCAACTTATTAAAGATTTTTTTTCTTCAACTTTATTCTTCCTAGTTTGAAAGAAATGTCAACCTAATATATGTTGACGCTACCAACTCCCTGTGAGCTATCCAATCAGCAAGTCATTTTGTGAATACAATAAATTTCCACAAAATTGAGAATATTGTTTTTGTTCACATGCAATGCTTGAGTGCTTCTGTAGTTAATGAAAGCAACTACGCAGGGTTTGTGCACCGTAACTGCTCTTGCCTTTATCCAAGTCTCATTCTTTCTATTAACTTCCCTTTTCTCCGGGATTTTCAAGACTAAAGATCTACAAACCTAGACAAATTGAAATTTGATTTTTTTTTAATGGCTTCACACCTCTGCTTTGTAATGTTGAAGCACTGATATGAACAAAACTTCCTATCCCTAATCAGTGGACAACAGCAACATGCCCGGCCAAGTTTCGTCAACCAAGTCTTGATGGTCGAACACTAACAAGACAAACTTCTGAATGTTCATATTCTGCTCTCCACGATTTCTTCTTCTGCTCTTCTTAATGTTTGTCTGTTGTCACCGTTTCCTGTTGTGAAGTTGACAGTGTATCGAGTGCCTCCTTGCAGCTCTTTTAAGTCCCAACTGCAGAACACATCATCAAAAGAGGCTAATTTCATGTGTCAACGGCTAGATTCGCCTCGCAAAAAAATTAAAACAGAGCCAACTTTTTTGGATGTGTGACCTTACGTCGGTGCCCATTATTTTGGCTCGAGGTGCATTTGCGCTCAAAACTTTGGACTGAAAATTCATTTAAATGTGATGAGACCGGAAGGTGTGAAACCATCATAACATTAAAAACTAGTCGGGAAAAAAAAAGGACTGAGAGATTTAATTATTGTTATCACTGAGAAGTTTGAGTGCATCATTTTCAGACTTTTCATTAAAAGCATTTTAAAAATGATATGGCAGGGGAAAAAATGGTCTCACAATCAGAGTTGAAGATTAACTTTTTTCCTATGTAACAATAATAAGAAGAATAAAATTTAATTCAGTTGATTATCCAAGTTTGAAGTTTTTGTATGGGACAGTTTTACAACCCTACGTTTGTCATCCACGTTCAAGACTATAGATGTCTGAAAACTATTTTAAAAAGTAAAAAAAAAAAATTGAAATGTATTGATAATATGATGTTCAAGTCAACACACAATTGTACATTCTGGGAAGAATTTGGCAAAATATTCAGGCTTCTTTTTTAATAAGACACTTTACCCTGCTAAAGGATCATGTCCAGGATCATACAGGTCATGCAGTGCACATCACTTACCCTCAGTCGAGGTGATCTCCATCACTGAATCCACAGCGACCTGGCATCCTCACAGCTGCTTATTAGGACAACGATGAAGCTAAGTAAATATAGTTAATGTTGAAAAAGGATATTTCGCGCTGCGTGGACTCTCATCTCAATGATGTCACATACCTGTCAGATCACTCGAGCGCGAGCACGAACTCGCAGAGCGGGAATCTCTCGCTCGACTCAGCAACATCTGGCAAATTCAACTCGGATATCACACAAGGCAAAAATTCCCGAGTGAAGATGCTTATCTGCTCTTGCTGAGCATCCCAGGCGTCCGCAGGGTTAATCTGCAGTGCGGGCGAGCAGCTTCAGCGTGTATGTATCCGGGCACACACCGGTTTGTTCCGCCTCTCGCCGTCCCGCTCACCCTCCCCCGAGGAACCTCACACTGTTCTCCGGTTCAAACCGAAGAGTGTCAGACCTTCGAGCATATTCATTGAGCTCACTTGTCTGTCTTCATGAGAACTATCGATTTTGTGTTTGGAAGCAAAAGCACGATATAATGCCGACGTTGTGAAGTGATTTAAACAGCCCTACAGAGGTCAAGTTCACCCTGGTTCGCTTTGTTTGTTACAGGTGTTCTTAACTGTGTTTCTGCATTGAATGAGAATGATCAGGAACCCACATATTTGTTGGGAAGAAAAAGTGACAAATAAAGGGCAAAAGCCAATTAACTGATACTATTGCCATACATGCTATACATAAACGAACCTTTTTATGCTATTGTGCTCTCCTCATCATTTATCATACGTACTACAGCTGAAATAACCACTCTTTGCTTTTTCAGTATGTTTCGTTGTGCTGTAGGTGGATGGATTTTCATAAGGGACCACATCGGCCGCCACGCTACAAAAATTACAGTTAGTCCAGAACACAGCAGCTAGAGTTCTCACAAGAACAAAAAAATATGATGACATTACACCGGTTTTGTGCTCTCTTCATTGGCTTCCTGTACAATATCGCATTGACTACAAGATACTGCTCCTTGCCTTTTAGGCGCTGAATGTCTTGGCTCCGTTCTATGTGAGCAGTCTCCTATCACGATATATTCCAGCTCGCTCTCTCCGATCAAAAGAAGCAGGACTATTGATTGTACCGAAGGTTAGTAAATCCACAAGAGGTGGAAGAGCATTCTCATATAGAGCCCCGAAGCTCTGGAATAAATATCATAACATATTTGTCTAAACAGATCTGGTGTCTGAGCACTATATACATACAAATTGTTGAAAAAACATTGTTGTTCAATGTTCCTCTCTAACCTATTTATATTTATCTCTCATCCTGCAGCTGATGCTGATCACCTGTTTGCTGTCTGTGTTACAGTTTTCTAACTGTGGTTTCTCCATTTGTTAGTTTCTGTTTTGTCTTTGTTTGTTTTATTTTTTCAGGTCCTGTCCGGCGAACCGTTCGTCGATGGATATCAAGTTTGTATATTCTTTATGCTGGGGAGGTGATTAGCACCTGCCTCAGTCAGCGAGAGTCCCCTCACAGAGGGAAACAGGAAGTACTTGTGAGTCCAGCCCCACTGAGAATTTATATAAACCCGGAGCAGAGATGAAGTCCGGTGTCTTTGATCTTTTCTTTACTTTACATTCTCGCTTATGCATGGAACAGCATTCAGAGAACGCTTAATTGTGTCGATACCTTTAATAAATCTACCTCAGTTTTCTGTGTTCGGTACCTTGTATCAGGAGTCATTAATATTTGAAAGGAATAATTTCTGTAACACACCCTTGGTGCTGCACTGTTTTTTTTTTATTATTATTCGTGAACACTCTGGGGGTGGTGAACTATTTTTAATTTAGTTTGTTTTTGGTATATTATAATTTAAACCTTCAGCCAATTAGACATCTGTGCTGTCTCTGGACGCATGTTTGGAAGTTTACCAGGAAGTGATGCACTTCCATAACTGCATTTTTTTTTTTTGCAATTTGATTCAAACATGAAAAACTTAAAAACAGTTGGATAATTATCGTATTATAAAAGCTTAGAAGATTTATTGCATGGTTATGGTATTATATATGGGTTATGTATTACAAGACTATAAATACATATTGTATTGTAACAAAACTTTTATTATCTACAACAGAATAACAATATATTTCTTCTCTTTTACAAAAATAAAATCTAGCAAGGTCAAACATTCCGTACAGCAAAATGGTGTGTTAGAAACATGAAATGGATCATAAGCTAGTTCTTCTATACCCATTAACATTTTTGATAGTGCATTACAAGTGCTATGGATTGTACATGCATGGTGTAATCACTCTTAACGTACATACAAACTGTTCAGTCACTCATTCTCTAAATTTAGATGGTTGCTGACAAAATCGGTGACTGTGAGGCACAAGTTTAAAGATCTTTGCAAAAGAGTTTTCAATTACCAACTCTTTTCCTCGCTACAGAAAGAAATCTTTTTGGCACACCACCATTATTAAATCTGAATTCAGTTTCATTTATGTTTATGAATATTTCATGATATACCAATTTTTAAAGCTCTTTGAAAATAAGAAATTAATTGGAAACAAAGTTAAATTTACTTAATTTATCACAATCGGTGTGGTCAATTAACAATTGTAAAAACGGTAACTAGTTTTTCACTTTTATAATATATCTTAATTCACAGAAATTTAAATTTTTTTTTATGGTGGTGTCCATTTCATAAATATGCCAGCTCAAAGCTATGACAGAACTACGCAACTCTGTTACTTGTTCCATTTGTGTACATTCACTTTCTTTTACTCGTTTTTTCCCAATTCTATATCTTTGGTCACTGTGCCATTTGAACAACCACCGCTTTCCAGGCCTTTTCTTTATCAAAATCCCTTAGTGTGCCATTCAAAGTCTGTTGCTGTTAAGAAAGAATAAGAAAAATGAAATTTAATTACAATTCAAATTTTCAGTTTTTCACCATTTTATTATTTCATGACATTATAAATGCTGCTCCATTAAATCATTGTTAACATCTTTCTAAATGCAGATACACCCCCTAAAGCATTGTCATGATCGTAACTGGTTGCATGTTTGGTATGTTTACCTCAGAGTGGTTTTTGTTGAGGGTGTCCCATTCAGTGGCACTGTTGCTTATGTAGTTCTTGTAGGAAGCACACTGGACAACTGTTGCTAAGGTCAGCACTGCTGGCACCAGCAGAAGCCCCATCAGGACCAGAAGCAGGATATCATATGACTGCTGCATGCAGAATTGTGAATTACAAGGTTTAAACACTATTCAAGTGGGTATACAAGTAAATAATCTACTCACATAGCAATTTTAATCTGGCCCTGCTCTGACTTGCTATAAACTCTAAACAATAATGAATTCCAGACAACGGCCTCATAAGGGGCATCATAGGCTCATATCACAGCAAAGTTACTATTACGTTTCATGGTACACCATGACTTCTGTGATGTATAAAAAACAAGGCTTCTTCTGCCATATTTGAACCACAATTGGCCCATTGTACAGCAGTCCAGATGTCAAATGTTCCTGATGAATGTCATACTGAATTACTTTGCAGGCTCCCTATATGTTATCAATTCATGCAGAAAATAAATTTCCATGCAAAAAAATAAAAGAAGTTGCCCTTCCTGATTACACTGTAAAAAATGGTAACCCTTTCCTTAGTTACTGTATAAGTAAAAGGGAACTACTGTATAACTAACAGTTAACTATTCATTAAACATGTAGTAATTACTGTTAGTTACCAAGTAGTTACCCTTAATCAGTGGTTCTCAAATAGTGGGGCTCCATCAAGGGGGGCTCGTTTGACCTCGGGGTACCCTAACTGCACTTAATGAATTAGTAACTACTGCTATGGTACTATGGTAACTACCCTAAATTATAAGCACCCCTACTCAAGTATTTATTTTAATCTTAACTTATGAGTGAGTGATAAGGATTTTTCCCATAAAAAAATGGTAATTGTTTGATCAAATATTTATAATTTTTTTTACAGTTACTCTTCCAGTTTCAGTAATTTCCTCCAAGGTAAAAAAAATACAAGTACGAACTGTATTTAAATGTCACATTATTTTGTGTACAGTTAAGAAAGTACACATATCTTTCACTTAACGTACATATTAAAATAATATATTCTAATGTAGTACAATTATTTCAAAATATGTTGAAAGTGCTAGCATGAGAGTGCGATAAAGTATAATTGAAATGTAAATTTGTTTGAAATATAATGTGATAATTATCCAATAATTATTCAGTAGTTAACCTGTGTTTTCACTTCACAATACTTACAATTACCTGACAACTTTGTAGTAAATTAAATAGCTAATGGTAATTATCAGAGTAGTTACTAGTAGGTATAGCTTCAGTAGTTATTGCAATAGTTACTGATTAGTTAAGAGTAACTACTTAGTAACTAACAGTAACTGCTGCATAGTTGATGAATAGTTATCTGTTAGCTATGCTAAAAAAAGAGTATTGTAAGGTGTTGCCAAAAAAATCCTTAAAAAACGCTGAAAGTACTGGCAGAAAATTACCAAGACTTTTACATTTTTTTTCTTGATTTTAAAACGAACATTTCTGCAGATTTCTAAACTACAATTTTCGTTATTTTCTTTACACAGAATGTTTATAAGTTGTACAAATATTTATGTATTGTATAATGTTACAAAAATCTGAATCGATCAGAATAGTAAAGGGCAACTTTTATTGCACAGCTAATATACTAACAGCTAACAGCTTATACACAGCTTCATACTAAGTTAAAAATATAAACATAATAGGTTTATTACTTTTACTTCCTTTGATGCTGTGATCCAGAGACTTTCTCACACAACCTCAAAACTGTGGCAAGGGATGTCTCCATTCCTCAATCTGTATGGATAACCACAGATGTTGCTATTCGTTTTAGGGGAACACCCTTGGAACAAGCCAAAAATGTGGTCTGTCCACGTTGATTGACGGCTTAGTTTTCCAGATGAAACTTTGCCCCAGCCCTCCATTGGTATTTTGAACCACCACACTCATCCAAACTATCTTAAGACCTTAAAAGAAAACCAGGTTGCTGTGGAGAGTGGTGCTAATGCAGCACAGACAACGAATCATCTGCACAAGTGAGACATCATCTTAAAAAAATAGAGTTGTCCCAGTGCAGGGAGAGATATTTGTTCATTCAGTAGAGAATCTTGTCAGTGATGTTGAGGCTGGAATGTTCAGTGGTAACTCTGGGCTAGCAGCGAATGTAATGATGCTGTATGTTTTTCAGCTATCAAGATAAGGCTCTTGGAGGTGTATGAAATATTGAACATGAATAATGTGGTATAACATAAAAAGGTGTCCTGTCTCTTTAAGGAATTTCAAAGGTCAAACATGCAAAATCTAATTTGCTGTGGTTGAGAGAAATGACTTGCCTTGGCTAATGGCACTTCATGCAGAAAGATCTCGATAAAATTAATCACGCTGCTGGACAAGAATCCAGAGGCCGAGAAGAGCAGCGGGGAGGTCAGACTACTTATAGCGATCAGCATTTCCACCTACAGTGGAAAAATGAGAGAGAAAAAAGGGAAAAGACAGACCTAAGAGATTATCACTATTTAGAAAGTAGCCAGACAGCTAAATGGATGAGAAAGCTGACTATTCCCTCAAGACTACTCTGAGACTCACCAGGCCCTTGCTGGGATATTCTGCCACTACATGGCTGGCAATGGCGCATGGGAAACACTGCAGAGGAAACCAGCAAAACAATGATTAATCAGTTATAATGTAAACCAGACCAATACCAAACCTAATAAAGGATCTCACAGCAGCTAGAATCCAAAAGAAGGTTACAGACAGGTATGGTTCTGGGAGGAGAGCACCTAAATTTAGTGCAATGATTCCTCCGAATACTGCAGCTATACCCACTATCACCTCAATCACCTGCAGTAGAGAGCTTGCATTAATCTACAGTGAATACCAACATGTACAGTACACACGTGTTCTCATTTGTGAGCAACTCACGGAGAAAGCCTTGAGAAGACGTGCAGGGAATTTTGTTTTCATCATGATCACAGGACCAGCAGACACTGGCTGGTAGAAAGAGAGGGAATAAAAGCATGAAGAAGGATGAGGTTAAAGGAGCATGTGGAAAATGTAAATTACATGCAAAACAGTCTCTGAGCTGTGAGATGATATGTGGAAATGTTGGGTGTAGGAAGAACATGTTTACATTTTTTACACAAACGTAGAAATGTTAATATATAGTCAGAACCTAGAAACTATTGTTAAAAATGTGCTTTGTTGGACTCAATTTCCCATAATCCTTTGCTCAAAAAAGTGTCACCTTCCCATAAACAGTCAATAATAAACAAAGCGGCTAGAGAGTGCTAAATGGCAGATAGGCAGCTGAAGCCACCTTCCTCTGGTGTTTATAACACATTTGTTAACGTTTATAATGTATAGAACGTCCCAAAAAGTTGTTCACGAATAACATGCATATATTTGTAAAATAAAAGAGTTAAAGTTGTGTTCCATCCATTATTATTAAAGAAATGTAATCATAATAATAAATATAACTGCAAGCAGTAATGTGGGGCCATTACCAAAGACCATAAAGCATATCCAAATCCAGTCTTTGCGTAATTTGGTGGCAGCCTTTCGACAATCAGATAGCACCTTTATTAGTGCAACGGGTGTGTTTCATGATGGTTGAACCAAAAATGTGTAGGCCTCCGGCTATCCAGAATGGGATTTGGAAATCCTTGCCAAAAAGCATCTTTGTCTTAAAGAAGAACCCAGAAACATTTAGAAACAGACCTTGGTTTTCCTGGGATTCGATCCCTGAACCTTTCGGTCTGAACATCTATGTCATTGAAATTGCGCCACGTGTGTGTGTGGGTGTGTGTGTGTGTGTGTGTGTGTGTGTGCGCGCACACAAGGAATTTTCTGTGGTACAATGGAGGTGTGCGTCCGTGCAAACAACATAACTACAATACAAACAACACAAGTACAATGTAACGAGTAAAGTGCAACACAAATCAACAAATAACAATAAACATGAGGCTACAGGTAGATATCGTAAAAAGACTTAAGATATGTAAACAATTGAGCAAAAATATTTAAAGTGTGGTGTGCAAAAGTGGAAAAAGCTATGAGTAACATCGAGTACAAAACTTAATACCAAAGTTTTTAAGTATATAGCTTTGGTAATCTCGAACAGAAGGTGGCCAACTAAATATTGTGAATATAATGTCACACATAAAGTTTGCCAGTAATATCTCAGAGTGTCGCTCAAAAATAGCCTTGCTATCGAATTTGTAAAGGTGCATTATGTTTGAGCACATGCTGTCCGAAAGCTGTTTGAGCCTTGACTCCCTTTTAATGACCTTTAATTAGCAGGGTCAGAAGTTTCCATGAGCCAAAGTTTAAATGAGTTAAGTGAAAGTGACCAGCTGGTCAGATATGGAGGGAACCATACCTGGAATTTGTGCATGTAACCCATCCCAGTGTACACACACAGCAGTGAACAAACACACTGTGAACACACACCTGGAGCAGTGGGCAGCCATGTTTTAATCAGCAGGCTCGAGGGCTCCACAGCTGGGATTGTCGAAGATAGAAGAGCAAGTGTTTCATCACTCACATCACCTTCAACTCGGTGAATCAGAGTTTCGAACCTGTGACCTTCTGATCACAAGTAGATCTTCTTTTTCCCCCAGACCACAACTGCCCTCCTCACCCTGGTCGGCCCACCTTTTTGATCATGAACGCATCTCTGCCAGGTAAGTATAAATGGACTGACCGCGTAGGACTGGTCCCTAATAACGCTACGACAACAATGACGAAAAGTTCTTTCTTAAAATGTGATGCTGTCATCTAGATATTTTCAAAGAAATTTTGAGAAGCCAAATTTACGATAGATTTTCTTAAATAACTAAACTAAAAAGAAAAAATTTAAATATCAAAGATAATAAAAAGGTAAACCAAATATGATAATTGTCATTCAAAAATAGTCTATATAAATATATCTACAGTAATACCTGTGTGTGGATGGCGATTGGGGTCAAAGGCATCTGCTGGTGTCTATTGCAGCTCATATTGGGCTCATGTTAAATCTATTTCATGTCTGTTTTTGTATTGGTTACGTTTCACACTAATGAATGTATTGTAATGAATTTGATGAATGTAAAAGCAGAACAATGCATCTAAAGAAACTTGTAAATAAACCACTAAAGGCATTTATATTAAAATACAGTACATTGCCAAAAGTATTCCCACACCCACCTTGATTTGTTTTTAAACTTAAAGGGATACTCCAGACCAAAATGGAAAATGTAGTCATTTATTACTTACACCAATGTTTCACCAGGCCCTTTATGGCTTCTTTCATCCACTCTTTGATGTGATTTTGTTGATTATAATCTTATGACTGCTTCAAAAACACGTATGTCACATGGGATATTCCCACGGTAAAACAGCATTTAAATCACATTCAAATGTCCCCATCTGTCTTTTCAGGTTAGATACAAATGTATTAATGCAAAGGCAACACTTTTTGATCACAAAAGAAAGTAAATACTAAAAAGAAACTAATTCACTGTCAGAAAACTCATGTTCACTAAAGTGTATGCTAATGTCTCAGAATTGCACATGTAAAAGCACGTCAGTTGCCGTGTACAGTTTATCAAGTTTATAATTTTATAAAGCTGACCATGAGCATTAAAACTATTCTTTACCAGTACATCCTGCAGTTTCGAATGCTCTCATTGATTTATGACTTGAATGTTGCTGCTCGGCCATGGAAACCCATTCCATGATGTTCTCTGCAGACTGCCCTTGAATGAATCTGAAGGAAGTCTGTAGTGATTGACTGCAGAAAGTAGACAACCTCTTCGCACTATAGGCCACAGCATTGTTTGACCCCGCTCCATCAGTTTCCATTTTTTATACTGCAGCTGACAGTTGACTGAAATATTTAGGCTCGAGGAAATGTACTGTCACAGCTCCCTGCTGGAGTTCACAGAGCTCCGGAGCGGGACATGAGTCCTGCTATACACCTGTGGCCATGAAAGTCAATGGAACACCTGATTCCGAATATTTGGACCGGTGAGCAAATACTTTTGGCAATACAGTGTGTTTAGCTTAAACAGTGATAAAAGAAAATGTTATTAACATTCAGTCTGTTAGTACAGATGCGAGAGCTTCAGCTTGTATAAAAAAGAGGACTGACACAAACCTTGCCTTGACTGCAGCAGTCATCTGCTGAGCGAGCAGAGAGGATAACGCTGCTAGCAGTTATCACTTCCATAACTAGCAGTAGTAGCAAGTTAAAGTTAATCTGGAAGAGAATATTAAATGAACATCAAAGATAAACGAGAGGAATTCCATGAGCATGAGATAAAATTTATTTACTGTAAATTTATTAACATGGTTGAGTATCTTTTGGGTATTTTTGCATTTGTGAATTTTTATTTTTGTATTGTTTAATTAGCAAATTCTTGTTTAAAAGCTGTTTATCACAACTTTACACTGTAAAAACACCGCGTTTAAAAATGTTTTTCTGATGTTTGAGAGTTCCTTATGGTGCTTTTTGTTTATGGGGATTTTACTCATTGTTGAGAGCGAGGTGTGGGGAAATGGCAATAGTTTGAGACCTTAAAGTTAAATAAGGTTTGCTTAGAGAATATAAGTCTGAAACAAAAGTGGTAGATTGCTATTATAGTTTAGATCACACAAGATCACACAATGGTTAAATACTCTACTTAGGAATATGGACTTGAATTTTTTTTTACTGATTTATTTACAGCATAAACATGCTTAAATTTCCACTTGTTTTGTGCATTGTCCATGGTGACGGAAACTGTCAATCATTAGGTTTAATTTAGTTGCTTTCAAAATAAACAAGTTGGACCAGTCTGTATTTACAGTTTAAATCAATTATTTTAAGTACAATAAATGTAAAAAAATATTCATTACTTAACTTATCCGAGGTTACAGTGTAGTGTAGTCTAAAAATAGCTTCAACTCAAGTATACACATGCAACTAGATGATTTATAATATTTTCATCTCCAGCTTTCCGTTACAAAAACAAATTAGGGATGTAGATGAGGGTACAGGTATGCTCTCACATTGATGGCGGAGGGGTTTATGGCCAGTTTACATCCAAACCAAACCAGGCATGTGGTTGTCACAGCAAAGGAAGACACAAAGACCATCTGAAAGTCGGAGACCTAGAAAACACATATAAAGTATTGTCACAAACTTGATGCTTACCCACTTTGGATAAAAAAATGAACGTCCATACTTTATACCACCAAGAGTATGTTTTCTGCCTTTTTGACATGAAATTTCCCGGCCTGTCTTATGCTCAACCCCTAACAGTACTGTGAAACTTATGTCTACCTGGTTCTGATCTTGCATTGACTTCTCTGGGTAACATTCTTTGACTGTGGACTTTTTTGGAGACAACTGCAACAATACCAGGTTTCTTCAGGTTAAATGTTTTTATTGTTAGGGATGTTGAAGACAACGTTTCGGGAGAAGCACATGCAGACAATTACTCTATTAGTTCTGGGCGGTCTAGATAATTATCATCTTCAGTCATTCCTTTATAAACCATCAGGTTCCTCAGTACCTCTGACGGTCTACAGCAAAAACAATCTTTGGGCTTCAGTCGCTTCCAGAACTTAAAGCCCTTCTTTGGACAGTCTAACTATCACTTTTATATTTTTGAGCATTTATGAAGGTTTTATCAAACTCTGGAAACCCTAACCATGCCTTTTATAAAGTTGAACGTTTATGAGCATTTTCTCAGGCAACTCTGGCAACTTTTAACAATCATTTTTTTTTACATTTATGAGTATTTTTTAAATCTCTGGCAACTGTAACAACTTTTATGCTTTTAAGCATTTATGCACATTTTCTCAATCTCTGGCAACCCTTACAATTACGTTGACATGTTTTAACATTTATGAGGCTTATGTCAATATCTGGCAACCCTAACAACCACTTTTAAGATTTTGAGCATTTATTGGTGGTCACAAGGGATTTCTCAAACTTTGGCAACCCGAACCATCACTTTTATGATTGTAAGTGTATTTGAGCCTTTTCTCAACCTATGGCATCGCCAAAAATCACTTTTATAATTTTGAGGATTTATGAACGTTTTCTCAAACTCAGGCAACCTTAACAATGCTTTCTTGGCATATGCCTAACCATTATTTTTTTCCTTTTCTTTTGGCATTTAAGAGCATTTTCTCCATCTCTGGCAACCCCACACAACAATAAAAACCCATATCAGATGAGCTGTACAGGAGCATCAGAAAATAAGACCTGTGAAAAAATACTTAAAGACTTGTTATGATCTAAAATTGCACTTTTACGACTTTAACGTAATGTAAGACACAGCGGAAACCCTGTATAACTAATATTGGTGCACAACATTAGTTTTTAGGCAGGTGTTTTGTATTGGACATTGTATGAAATTTTTCTTTAGTAGAGCATAAGTCATAAGTCAGTTTAAGGAGTCAGTCTCACTAATTCTGTTCAAAACAAACCTGTAAATTATTTTCATACCTTTATATATTGCCCATTGACTGTTTGTGATTAGTCCCAATAAAGCTTTTTGAAACAATCTTTAAAAAACATAATAACTTACGGCAACCTGTCGGTTCTTGGCGATAGCAAAGCTCACCACTGCAGCCGGTATGCTCTACAAGCCACAAGAAATGATGTATGAATGTCAAATTCAACCAAGGCTTCATTAATAAACATACAGCACGAGTGCAGTCAGTGAAACACTCACAGATCCAGCAGTACAGCGCAAGTAATCCATGTCAGACGGAAACACGTTCCCCATGTAGAGAGAGAAAGCTGCAGCGATCAGCAAGCTGCTCTGAGGGTCAGATGGACACACGTAGAGGTCAGTTAAAAACAACAACAAAAAAACTTGTGCCTGGTAAATTTAACATTTTGTATTTACAATTAACATTTGGCTGATGCTATGTTGTAAAATGTGTTTTTTTGGGGCTAGTTTGCTGTGTATTTTGCAGACATTTCTGGATTTCTTTTGTATTTAACCCATAAGAACCCACACTAATTTACCTTAAAGGAAAAAAAATTAATCTAAAAAAAACGAAATTTCCAGAACACTTTAATTATTGGTTAATAAATAATTTGTATGTTTAAGTAAAAGATTAGAGTAATGCTATTTCATGCAAAAAAAAACTATTTTACGTTATCAAAACGGTGGTATTCTCTTGATCAAGCACAGCTCAGGTATGAAAAAAGAATCATTATTCTACACATATAAAATATAAAAAAATTAAAAACACTTTCTATCTTATGATTAAATTTAAGAAACTTCTGACCTGAGTATTTCTTTTTGCAACTAATTTAGGAAATTTTTTTCCAAACCTGACTCTCTATGATGCAATTAGGAGCCAAACTCCTTGTATGGGCATATCTTATGGAAGTAAGAGCACACGAGAAGAAGATTTTACCACATCACCCGGCTCGTACGCAACGAGCAACTTTTAACACACCCACTCATTCATTCATCTTCATGTCGGCTTTCTTCCCTTTCGGGGTCGCCACAGCGGAATGAACCGCCAACTCTCTGGCATATGTTTTACGCAGCGGATGCCCTTCCCTGCCGCAACCCATCGCTGGGAAACATTCACACACACATTCACACTTTAACACTATGGGCAATTGTTCTTACTCAATTCACTTATACCGCATGTCTTTGGACTTGTGGGGAAACCGGAGCACCCGGAGTAAACCCACGCGATCACGGGGAGAACATGCAAACTTCACACAGAAATGCCACCTGCCCCAGCCGAGCCTAGAACCAGCGACCTTCTTGCTGTGAGACGACCGTGCTACCCACTGCGCCATGGTGACGCCTCTTTAACACACTCATATACGGAAAATAAATCGATGCAGTGACATATAAGACTTATATAGCAGTTAAGCAGAGCAGTCTCAATGCCTCCACCTGTGGATACTCCTCCATTAGCTCGGCTAATTTCTGAACACCTCATAAATCTCAATCTTTGTTTTATAAATTATTCAAAAAGTAAGAATTTTTGGAAAAAAGAAAAAGAAAGAAAAAAAAGAATGATAACGTAGTATTGTAAAGGTTCTCTGGGGTAAAATCAGTCTAAAACATTGTTAAGCACCTGTTCAAAACACAGTGTTTATATTTATTTGAATAAAAGTTATTTATAAGTATTTTAAGCTATTATAAGTACATTAAGCTTTTGAGCTGAATGTCATGTCAGTGATAATCAGCTTCTTAAATATAGTACAAATAATAATAATGTTCAGTATTTTTAATTTATTATTACATACATCTCACAATATTATTAGCAAGTCTAATATGATGATTTTGGAATTTCAGTACGAATCAGTCTGCGAAACGTTTTTATCACCAAGTCAGAAACTGAGAGCAAGGGAGAGGGGTGGAGCTGAGCTCGCGTCTGAGCTGGCCATTCTCTGCTTGTTCTGTTAACTATTAGTTTGTTAACTGTAGATTTCGTTTTTTCTTTGGATTAGATTATGATTAGAATTATAAATTTTTTTTACACTGTTTCATAGTCCAGCAAAGCAAAGTGCTTTACTACTTTTATAAATCTACTTACATGAAAGTACAACTTAATAAAAATACTGAATAAAACTAATTAATTACAGCTGTTCGAGGAAATGTGATTACTTAATTTAATTGGAAAAATTTCAACTTTTGCTTTATACATGAAGCAATATGATCTATTACTGTTAGTTACTGACCAGACCCTAGTGAACGTTTTAGTATCTTTAGCAAGGTTTTTGCTTTGTCTAAACTTGAATGATGGCTTGTGATTGACTTAAATTAGAAAAAAAATTATATTGCGCATATTCAAACATGTACCCCAATCAACTTTTACAGTTATCAATTATAAAAAAAAAACATTTTTAGATGTGAAGACGTTTGGTTTAAACACTTGGTATACCTCATAGCTGGCTCTAGTTTGGAGTAGAAAACATTTTTTGAGACTGAATGTAAAAGTAAGCAAGAAAAAGACTGCAAAAAATACAAAAGACTCCTGATAAATATCAAAAGAAAATCTTTTCTCATGATAAAATGAAGCTTTCACTTTGTGACAAATAAAAAAATCCTCCTAATCTGCCTGGCACACTTTTCTAAACACCAAATTAATATCTTGATTATATTAAATGCGAATATAAGAGGCACTGAGGAATGTTTATCATCCTTTCTGAATGCAGCACCTCCAAAATGAAAGTGAAGTGAAAGTGGCCAGTTGGTCAGATATGGAGTGACCCATACCTGGAATTTGTACATGTAACCCATCTCAGTGAACAAACACACCGTGAACACACACTCGGAGCAGGCATGGTTTTAATCAGCAGGCTCAAGGACTCCACTGCTGGGATTGTTGAAGATGGAGAGCAAGTGTTTCATCACTCACACCACCTTCAACTCGGTGAATCAGGGATTCGAAACTGTAACCTTCTGATCACAAGTCAATCTACTTATCCACCGGACCACAACTGCAACAATCAAGTCAGCTTGATTAGATAACATCATGTGACAAAACTGTAAGTAATATTCACAAGCACGAGTTGAATGAAAGATATTTTTTCCAATATAATTCACTGAGACTGAAAACAATCTTTGGTCTCCCGTATAATACAACATGAGGAAGAGTATTAGAAGAGAGCTTTTGAGACATATGCTTGTACCCCCAGCACCACGCTGTAAAGCCAGACTCTGTAGCTGAAGCAGGGATGTAAAGGCCCTGGCTGGTCCAGCTGTAGGTCACTGGCTCGGACGTCCACAGTGTAGCCATCTCTCTCCAATCTGTCACGCTCCAAATGTCGACTCAGTGTCCCTACACCACTGCTCCGCTCAAGGGTGGACATCTGGGCATAGCTGAACACTTCCTGAGCTGATGCTTCCTCTCGCTGCATCCGGAGATCCATGAGCCCTATTGAAAGTCACATGCTCTGTTACCACGAAATGCAAAAATGATCACAGGTAATATACTAAAATATTTTGTTTTAAAAGAAGACTTAATGTCATTAGACCTAAAGTGTAGTCCACATATGTAAAAGTCAGATCACACACACATGTATATTCTATGGACCATGGGAGGATATTTACAGTTTTTCACAATTGCTAAGACAGTTTTTTCAATACATTTAACAAGTTTGCTTAACTCAACACACCGAATCAGTTAAAACACACAATTGGCAAAACAGTTAATTAAATTCTCAAACCCCATTGTAAGCAAAACTTTAAAACTCATTTTCAAAATACAATAACGCAGTTTTCAAAACACTAACACATGTTTTCTTCCGACAGCAACATTTAGTCAATCATAACACATTGAGACAACATTTGGCTTTAAAATGACATAGTTTTGGTGTTGGTGGAGCTCGAGAGTAAAAGAAGTTCCAGAATTTGAAATTTGTGTTAACTGAATGCATTTTGTATCAAAGCAACAAAAAATGTGTTAATTGTAGAGCCTACCTAGACAGATGTTGTGCTAACTGTGTTAAAAGTTTAGGAAAGTTGTTAAATCCATTGAAAAAACTGAAAAACTGTAATTACTGTTGAAACCGTCCTACAGCCTGCAGCCACACGCCAGTATCTTTTCACTATTTGAAAACAGTGATTGGTGGGATCATAGAGCAGCACAATAATGA
Source organism: Danionella dracula (assembly GCA_900490495.1). Classification (NCBI taxonomy): domain Eukaryota; kingdom Metazoa; phylum Chordata; class Actinopteri; order Cypriniformes; family Danionidae; genus Danionella; species Danionella dracula. The sequence goes on from UELW01000056.1 coordinate 5,843,513, forward strand.
CGTTCAAAAAATTTCAGTTTATAGTACATTCAATTTTGTTTATGCATTTATCTTGACACAATGGAACATCTTTTCTTTTTGAAGCACTTTTACTTTCTTGCTATTTACCTGGTAAAACTGGTTTTTCTTCAAATTACTGACAGACCTACGAGAACATTTTGTTTTATTTATTAATTCATTAAATAATCTACATAATAATATTAGGTCTTGGTTCAATAGGTTGTGTGCAATCATTTCAATATGTTTTAATAAACATTGAACCAGTCCCGCGCTCAACTTGTAGCAAACAAGTCACTAAAACACTTCCACTATGGCAAAACTCATTCCAAATTCCTTTAAGAGCTCTCAACGCTGTAAACTAAACTAGTAGTCTTCCTCTGAAGACAAAAACTGAAAATGCAAGACCATTCCTCATCACTATTAAAAAAACCAAACGCAATCAGAAAGCCCCCTCGTGAAAACCCACTCGCACAATGAATATAAAGTGCTTTCACTGCATTACATAAAGAGCCACAGGAACACAAAGCAATAAAGAGGATGCAGTGCACATGTAATGCATGGAGGCAGGGCTGAATACAAAGTATAGTCCACCTCTACTCCGCAACTTCCTTCTCTTCGTTCATTCATCTTATCCCACCACCGTTCCTTATCTTAATCTTCGCTTCCCACTCACCTGCCTCCAGCTTCGATCTTATTCTTTTGGTTTTAGCCCACCTGTTCCCCTGCTGCCGAGGAAGTGTGAGGTGTTAGAAGTACTTTATCTCTGTCCACGTCCTCTTGTTCCTCACCGTTCTCTTTTCAGTCTCTCAATGAAAACTTTTGGAAGTTTTCAAAGCTTGGAGTTGAGAGTATTGGCCAGCCAGCCAGTTCTAGGCAGTGAATGCAAATGGAGCGGAGAGATGGGGCTCACGTCAGGGGCTCTTTCTGCTCTGTTCAAGTCTATGAGAGAACACACATAAATCAACACCCCCTTGCTGCCAGACACACAAACACACACACACACACTCACTGAGAGATTCCACACTCAAGCTAACTGGAGATTCCCATGTGCACACTACACATCAGACACCCACAAATTGTTTTCCTGCAATGGGAAGCATCGAACGGATTTGGGACTTATATTTGTTTATGACGAAACACAATAAGTAAGTTATGGCAAATGGTCTTCTTGAGCTTGTTTTCTCTTAGTTACGTTATAATTTGAAATAGGTACATTTTTATAAATGGAAGTAAGTGTCAAAATCATTTATTTAAACCAGACACATTTTTTTTTTATCGTGCTTACTCAACATCAATTAATGAACCTTATTACAGTATACAAATGCTATAGAGTTGTAGAGCAACTGAATTAGGTTCTCAACCACAAAATTACTAATGAAAAAAAAAACATTTTATAGAAAATGTATAAATTGAATTGGTAACTCTAATTGAGATCTCAATGTCTTGCCAGTGTAAATTGGGAGTTTAGGGTCCGTTAGTGTCGTCCTTGGAAGGATTTGGGATCAGCTCCAACTACTCCCTTTAACCCCATTAAGAAATATATTAGAAGATTAGACAATTAGATAATTAATATTGAAAGGAATAACAACAAAATGGCTCAACCTGTTTTGACTCAGGCAGTTTTGATATTTGATATCTGGCAGTTTTGATGACAAACTTGTTGGTGCAAAGTTTCCATTGTGAACACATCTCAAGAGAAAACAGCGCAGACACCAGTTCACACATTTGACTGTGCGATAGGTGCAAGTGACAAAAGTTGGGCCGAGCCATGTCATCTGGTTTTTCACCAGCGTAATACTCGTGGTAGACCAATAAAAGTTGGCTGTTTTGATCACGCGTTCAGAGAGCTGGTAGGGCATGAAAGAAGAGCTCAGTGGTTCTACATAAACACTCCCACATTGCTCTAATGATAGGAGGAACAACAACAATGACAAGAAGCACTGAAGAAGAAGGAAAAAGAGGAAAAAGACAGATTTTAATGAAGAATGCTATTTGGCGATTTCTTCTTGGATGTGGAAGCCGTCCAAGCAAAAAAAATTCAATTCTTCTAGCTGTATAATGTAAATGTAATGTTAACTTGGCTGAGACTTTGGCTAGTCATCGCCCTAGTCTGCACTTGGTCCAGTCATGCACCATAATTCAATGTAGTGCTCAGTCCAAGTAAAAAAAAACTAAAACAAAAACTAATTTCATACTAAAGCTTAGCCGAATAAATACAGAGGCATACAGAGGCAGGCTCACGTAAGTATGTTGAGGTGTCACTCATTCCTTCTTACTTCTAATTGTCTTAACAAAATGACAAGCAATTATGAAGCATACTAGGTGAACTGTATAAGTATCCTGAGTGAGTGACCTGAGCGCCACACAAAACCCTTGGGTGTGGTGAAGGGGTGGAAGGTGTGATATCTTTCACAAACGTTGACAGTTTCCTATTGATTTGTGCTTATATAAGGCACAAGGAGTCTGGCGTCTGTGTTCCGTTTCAAAAACACTTGGCTCCGGTAACTAGTTTATTTTAGCGTGACTGAACGCAATACTTTTGTTTTGAGGAACCCTTACCAAAACGACTTCCAGAGGTAGTCTCCAAATCGGTTCAAGCAGTCTAGGGGAGAGAGGAGCAGGTCATGTGACTCAAAAGAGAAAGTTGCCTACCCTCCAAAAGATGTAATAACAGACTCGATCGTTCATTATACAGAGAAACATGGTGGATAAAGGACGTTTTCATCTTCAGAACTACACATTAAATGTGGCAATATGGAGGCTGTGATAAGAACATCCGCAAAACAGCATCCACTCCATGTCGCACGCTGCTTCTTCAAGTGGCAAGCTATCGGACACTGACGATCAGATTCTTCTTCTGTCACAAGACCCTTCTCAAATACGGATCAGAAATACTGTATGAACATAAAACTATGATGAATTTACAAGGAGGAGCGACTGTTGTCAGACAAGATGAGATGTTTCCAGTCTGATAGGGCTCATACTTGGTTTTTAGCAAGAGTGGGTAGCGAAGAGCTTCTTTCAAACGTATGTTAATTATTATATAAATATGATTTATTGAATTAACCAAATATACACAGCATACACTCTATTTTAATAAAAGGGCATCGATACTCTTTATCTGTATGGATGAAGAGAAGGTACATTTTGCAGGAGATACATTAAGTGTTGGTTGACGAGACTGTACATCGATATGAAGAGTCACTGGGTATTCATGGGAAATGGAGTGCTGATTAGTATTCTGCTGTTCGGCAATGCTAATTGCTCAGTGAGACTCGGATGGTTTGCAGAGGGAGTGGATCTTGATTGTGTGAAAAAGTGAGTATTATCAGGTGAGACTTGTGTGGAAAGTCATTGAGCGATGCTACTGAACTGCATTTTCTATGCTACAAACAAACCTCTACTTTTTCTCACGCTTTGAACCCTGTGCTTTTATTATAATGAGATTTATTCATGAATGTTTCCAGCCTAACAGCATCTTGGGGGTGCACTCTCAAGAGCAATGATGACAGATTGACTAATAATGCACAGAGGAAGATTCAACCAATGGTAAAGCATACCAGTAAAATATATCAGAAGCTTATTGGATACTTACTTGGCAGGGGAGATGACATGATCAAAAAGGTCTTTGGTCAAGCTACCAACAATCTCCTTGTAGCTGTTTGTGAACCCCAAATGTTTTATGACCAAATAACTACCTCCTGTTTTCCCTCTTGATGCGTAATAGGAAGTGATTGAACTGCAGTTCATCTGCCAGCCACTTCAGCCTGACTCAAGAAGTGAACAGGTTCTCATTCACTACCATGTTAATACTGACCAACTTTGAAGCTGAACAACAACAAAAAAACATGTCTCCACCCCTAGCTCCATTAGGTTTAGTGTATTAAGGGGTGTGACTGATGATTGACACTTCTTCAGCTTGTTGTGTAGTTATGTAATCCTTTGGTGTAACCGGAACGTGATGTACTTTCACAAAGATGGCAGGCTACACGCACTCAGACTCTTTTACCTTCATCGGAAAACTGAAAAAACATCTGTGTTTTATGTAGTCTACGTGTATGACACAGGCATATAAATTGTGTTGTTGACGTTATTGAGGAGGTCAACAAATCTGGTAAGTTATAAACCCTTTTTTTTTTTTTTACAATAATTTGAGTCCGCAGAGCTTAAGTGAAATGTCTTAGATTTACATTGTTTTACATGTTACTTACTGTTGTTTGTGAAGGCACTATTCCAAACAACATGTTTTTTTAATGAAAAATATATGTCTGGGTACCATATTTTTTGTGAATATCTCTTGGACACCTGTGGCTTATAGACAGGTGCGACCAATATATGAACAAATCTTTTTTTTTTTTTTTACATTTTGTCTTAGGGCAGCTTGTATTAAGGTGTGCTCTAGAGTCTGGAAATTATGGTAGTTAATTAATTTCCTGTAAAATTGTATTTCCCAAAACAAACAGGAATTATTATTATATGGTTGACAAAAAACAGGTCATAACTTGTTGATTTGCTTGCTATGTAATTACATCACTGAAACTAATAAAACTAATTTTAAATCACAAAACTATCTACAGTTTCATTTAAAAACTTTTGTCAAATTGTTTAGCATTTTATCAAATGAACATTTCTGTTCTGTCTCTGGTCTTTGTAAAAGATTCAGTATCTTTCCACTCAACAAACAAAATACAAACAAAGCTCTTGCATAACAAGTTCAAAGCTGTGTTGTTCTGCTCTTGGGGCCGCTGCTCCTCCCACCAGGGCCCCCGTTTCACTGCTCTGAACATTATATAGTGGAACAAAACAATCCCTGAATTTGAGGCGACCCAAAAAGCCTCTAAAGTGTGCGTTTCTCATAAACAGACTCTAGTACATTCTACATAGTACAAGAATCTGAATCCACGGACGCCAATAAAAGATGACAACATTATTGTTAACACAGAAGATGTTAAAAAGGAAAACAAAAAGTGCCCTTGAAAGACAGTAACCATGGAGACCCATTAAACAGCCCCTACCAATGACCAGACAGCACACTTCAGTGCCCCCTGAAAATGCTCCACACACAGATCACATGCTGTTGTGGACCTGTACAGACACACACTGCAGCAACAATGAAATCCTGCTAGCAACATTATCGATTTGTTGGAACCCAGCTTTCAAAAGCCACTGCAGGGGTTTATGAGGCAAAGAGAGAGTGTGTTTTTGAGCTGAATATTTTTTTTCAATTGTGCACAAATGGGAAAACTCCTTCCTTTCTAACTTACAAATGAAGTTCTGCATACACTGGGATTCTCAAACTCAAAGGAAACACTATTCTTCGCATAGTTTTGGATATTCGGCTCAGTCCAGTTCCTATTCTGCAAGCACTTCCCACTTAAACGAACAATGCTTCTCTTGTTCCTTTTTCCTCAGATTCCCCTATTTTCAGTTCGGTGACTCATCTACCCCAGTCCTCGCCACAGACCTTTCTTCATCCTTCTCTCCTGGTTTGATCCTGTTCACTAGCTGTTTCTCTGTAATTTGTCTTTGCTGAGATTCTTTTGAGCACAACTAAAAGCTGAGAAGCACTTCTTAAGGATGAAAGAGCATTCTCAGAGCTGCTGTCTCATCTAACAGCATTCAAACTTAGAATTCAAAATGAGGTTCAAGTTCTAATGTGCTCTGCTGGGACACTGCATCAATTAGGAGAACATTCTTTAAACAAATAACAGTGGACCAGTCAAGTGAATTTTCTTAACAAAATTAATTAGCACAATTTGTACTTTTGCAGACACATTCAGTTCAGACACATTTAGGAGCTTTTTTTAATCAGGTCATGACTTGGCTAGGCTACTTGCTGCTGCGTTTTGGGACATTCTCCTGAAGCAGAACTCAAATTCACTTCCCAAACAAGTCCCAAGTAGATGGCTAGATGTTCTCCAGCAGAATTCATGCACAGTAAAATCTAGAGTGTTAAATCGACACTGCTCTGAGTCTATTTGGTGAAATTTGGTCTATTTTGGTTTTTGGTGAATAATCAATGGTTTAGATTATAACCCCATTGATGATTTAACTCTGTTTAAGTGTGATTGTTTCACTCTAATTAGAGTGTATTTGGTCCTACTCTGGATAGAGTTAATTTTACTCTCAGAGTTTTACTATGTGGTTTTACTGGGAACGGGCGTAGTAAGAACCTACGTCTGAATACGTGCTTAAAGATTCGCTTTCATAACGACTCGTTTCAGCGACTCAGAGTCAAGTTTTTCTTACTAAAGACAAACACTTTATTCACAAAACACTTTCAGATTCAAATCTTTAACTAGGTTTCCCCTCAAACTTAAAGCTATTTTTCATACCACACAAGAGCTCATTTTAAAAACTCCTTTGGCAAAGAATATGAGCCGAAGCATGAGTAGTTTGTAGCAATCTTTATAAAGAACACTGATAACTTTACACACAGACGTCATTAGAGACAGCACATCAGAACATATTGCAGAAACATTCTGAATCAGTCGGGGATTCACAGCTACGATTCTGCAACTCCATGCTGACAATTTTTCTCTTTCATTCACACAACAACCTCAATTACACACATACACACGCGCGCACACAACAGCATGAGTGTAATGTTGACAATAAAACCCAAGCATGAAATAATTACATGCTCATCTACTTACAGTTATCAAGACTCTCCAGAACACTCTACTGTACATTATTGTGAGTTGTCAGTGGAAGTCTTTTGATGGCGTTCTATATACATCTATACAGCTGTAGATCAAGAGATTTATGTCAGATATTTACACTGGCAGCCACATTGTCTGCACACAAATGGAAGAGCAAGTCTGTACATGTGAGGCGCATCATTTAAACGCTTGGAAATACAAATCTAGGAAGCACAATCAGAAACAGCGGGGATCAGGGCTGAATCTGATGAATTTGTAGAACTGAAAGAGACAGCTTTCAATAGATTATAAAAACATTACTGTTAGGGTTATGTTTTGCAGCTGATGTGAGTTAAAGTGTTAAAGTGCACTTGGTCGGCATTGTGTCATAAGTTGGGGCGTGGCATAAAGGCGGAGTTAGAACGAACAGTGTGAAACTGTTATGTATGTGATATTTTTTTACTTTAACATAATGAAACCCTTTCAGTGTTTTATCTCAATTTTAGAATTATGACTATCATCCTATGAATCCTATCCTCATACCACATGTTATCTAGTCTCCGCCCTCACGTCACACTCATAGGATCGATGACTAAATGTCTGATGGGGTTTGGTACACTTGACCTTTAACGCTTCAAGAATCCTGAAGTTGTGATATGATTAGTTGAATTTATCCAGATTTTTGGGAGAAGTGTCACATTTCTCTTCATTCTCTTCATTTGAATACTAAGTTCAGCTGTGATTGAGGAAAGATGATTTTACTAGCTGTGTGTCCTCTCTATTGGATTATAGAAGATTGTTGTTCTATTGTTCTAACTTCGAGTTATCCCTCAATTTCTGGAACTTTTGTTTCGATTTTTTGCATATCAGTCAATCATGTGGTGATTTCCAAACCCGAAACATGAAGCTGTGCTAAATGTCATGGGATTGGTTTCTTGAGATATGGTTAACACCAGACCTTCACTGAACTAGCCATGTGAGAAAAATTTCATGTAACATGTAACTTGTGGAAACAATGATGCCTTTAAAAAGGAACCAGTTACAGAGGCTTTTGTGCACATTATAATAATTTCACTTAAAAACATGTTTGAGGCAATAAAATTAATTGTACCGGGATAATAATTATCAATCTGAAAAAAAGTTGCCAAGATCTGAGAAGAATCTCTTGGCTATCTGATGAAGAACACCTAAAGCAGAACATCATTTGTATAAAATAGTTTTAATGTATTTTTTATATATTATTAAGTTCAAGGAAACCTGATGATTAGTTTGCTATTTTAAATTATATTTTTAACCTTACTAAAAAGTATTTCAGAATACATCAGTTAATGTGAATTAAACTACTGAAAGCATTGCTTTCTTCTTCACTTGGTGTGATATGCAACCATGCTTCTGTTTAGCGGCGTGAAATTTCTTCAGATTTCATCATACAATGTTATGCTGCCATTTGATTGGATGACTAAAGTCCACTTTATTGGACAATAGACTTTAATTATAAAGAAATTCTTTAGAAGCCAAAAAAACTCCTGCTTGACACGATGCCCAATGATACCCAAAATGAACACAGGGCTGAAAGAATTTTTCATTTGGTCAGAGTTCTTAGCTATTGAAGTCTATAAAAGCAGACCAATCAGCCTACTATCCATATATATCTACATATTTTTGCAAAAGTGTATCCCAAACCATTGTATAAATAATTTAGATCGGTGGCTGGACATGTACTATTTCTGGTTAGATTCTGAATATTCCCCACAATACACTGCTCTCAGGACCCAAACAACGGAGCACTCTCTGTAATACGATTACAGAGTAATACAATCGAGTCCACCTCTGCAGTGCACCATGGGAAACTTCGGCTCCAAGAATGTTGCGTTATCTGAAGTTATTTAACGCTGCACCTACCGAGGGAGGACCCGGTCTTGTCTTGTCTATGTATTGTGTAGTTAAAGGATTATGACTTCAACTCTATTGAATGTGCAAGTGAATTTTAATCCAATAAGAGGTTGTCAAAAACATAACATAAACATCTGGTTTAAACATTATTTTGGAGCTCAACTTTTATTGCATGAATATTCTAACTTCACTGTTTCAGTGATTTGATAAGTTTCAGAATTTAACCTAGTAAGGTTAGAAAGAGATTTAGAAAAAGAGTGAAATAATAAAGTGTATGTTAATTAATCTGGCTGCTGTATTTGTGCTAAACAGTAGAATGACGCTGACGTAGTTTTTGAGGGTGAATTGTTGTTTTGCCGACCAAGTGTTTCACTTAAATATAAAGACTATTATCATTTGTTCACCCTCATGTCATTCATATTGGTCAGTATTCCTAACATACAATCCTAATGATGCAAATATTTGTATACTTTTAATCACTCTTAACAGTTTAAAGAGTCGAAACAGAGAAATAAAAAATATTGCCAGTAAGAGCCTGAGAATGACATGAAGCTGAGTAAACAATTCGCTTTCTTTGGATTAAGGATTTCCTTTTTGTCACTGAAAAAGCTGACTTGAAAGTGTCTCCGCTTTGAGAAGCGCTCCAATGTTCACAATAGACCAGTTATTCATAAAGTGCAGATGAAACGACATCTTACTGTAAAATTTTGTGTTATAATATTTGAAGACAAACTTTAAAATGGCATTGTTTCCTTTATGGCTGTACCCAAACGTCTGAGAAGAGAGCGTCTCAGTCTTGTATGGTCAACTAGGAGTGCATTGCTACAATCCACTGAATGAAGATCTTAGCATGCAGTCATGGAGGCAGGTTTAGACGATGGATCCCTTGGAAGAAGAGAGATGAATGGAGCGAATGCGTGTGGCCAGTGTCTTCTCCAGGTCATGCAGCACATCTGGGCAGCAGTTCTCCACTGGTGTGTTATAGAGCAACTGTTTGAACGGCTCAAGCTCTATGAGCACCGCCATGTTCTTCAGAAAGTAGCCCTCGATGTAGGCAGACAGCTCAGGAACTTCTAGGAACTAAGAGAAGGGGAATGAATTGTGTTAGATGTTTCATTTTCATGAAAAAATTTACTTAGATTTCTTTAAATCACTATGAAGGACAGCCTGGGAGGGTTTCTCCTCCTGTTGTATCTTTTTTCCTTATTTGCTATGCCTCCTCTCTAATGACCCGTCTTCCTCTGCGAAATGTCTCTGTTTGGCTTGGCTGTGTTGTGAAAATAGTAACTAGTTACATTTACCAGTTATTTGACTCAAAAAAGTTAACTTCGTTAAAAAGGAAAGAGTTACTGTTAAAAGTAACTAACAACTTACTTAACATTTTGTTTTATGCTACCATTATTGTCTTATTTTAAATTTCAGTGCCGCATGGCAAATACTACTCTGTTGATTAGTTTAACCATTTTTATTTATTTGCATTCTGACTTAACGGCAAGGTCAACATACACACAAAGCTTGCTTAAACAAAATAAACAATAAATGATAATGTTTGTTAGACCAGCACAAACTGAAAGTAGCAAATACATTTTTTAAATAAATAACACACACACACACACACACAAAAACTAATAACATATTCAAGTGTTTAACCTTTAAAAAATTCCTTCACAAATATTTCCTACTAACAAAAAATGTATTAATAATTTAAAACAACAATTATTCTCAATTTATTTTTAAATGTTATTATTAAATAAAAAATTATAATGTGTTTTTTTCTTATAATAAAACAATGCATTTTATATAAAATTTTGATCTAGTAGATAGTTTGAGTTGCTGTTTGTTGCCGTTGACAGTAGCTTCGAGCCAGACACACAGAGCTCGCATCTTACTAAGACCCTTAGTATTAACCCTTAATCTACACTTCAGTAAAATAATGTGCATATTTACACTTCAAAAAACTTGTTGTTGTCTCACCTTCACCGTCACAATCACGCTCGTTTAACACAGCCATAATCAGTATTCAGGAGTGACAACCACCAATCACTAAGCACGTTTTCTTCCTCGCTATCCGGATGTTGTACACCAATCACTGAATTGACCAATAATCTTCTTCGTTTGTCTTTAGGTGATGGATCCACCAATCCCAAAACATGTTTATACATCATGTAGTGTTCAACAACACGCAACAGGAAGGAGTAGAAATAAAAACACAAAGTAATGCACTAATGCAGCAGATAGTAACGGTAACTGAATTCATTTATTTAAAAAGTGCTGTGTTAGAGTAATAGTTACTGCCAATAGTGACAATATTAATAACACGTTACTGCCCAATACTATTCATGGATATGTAACCTAATGTGAAACCAAATGATGTTTATTCTAATGAGATCGGAATCAGAAGAAAGAAGAAATGCAATGGTCCAATTCTTTATCACAGTCTACTTGTCGTAGCCATATTATTTCTGTGACAATTTTATTATTTGTTTGTTGATTATTTGTACGAAAAAAGTCATTTTTTGTACCGAGCATTGTGTAATGGGAGGAGCTTAAAACGCTGGCTCTCCCCGCTTGAAGATCGACTGAACTGGGTGTCAGTGGAAGGTGGAGGTTGTTGGGGTTAGGGTAAGATTAGTCTCAACCTCAGACCTCCTGCTCACGGAACGCTGGCTCAAGGTCTGATGGGTTCGGTGCTTTTTGCAATGGCAGCCACTTCACAACTCCTGAAGTCGTGATCTGATTGGTTGAATTTGTTCAGATATCCAGGGAAAAGTGAGTGTCGCATTCGTCGCAAACTAAGTTCAGCCATTCAGTCAAGAAAAGATGATTTTACTAGCTTGATTTAATTATAGAAGATTGTTGCTCCATTATTGTACCTTTATTGTATCTTCTGTGACTTTTTCCCATGGCTAAATTGTGAATGTCGGTCAGTTGATGTGGTAACATTTTCATGTTAAACATGACCATAAGCGAAGCGACATGGGATTGGTTGTTTGCGTTCTCAGCCGATTGGCCTCATGGGCCAAACTAATTGTAAAGCAGATGAAGAAGCTAACCAAAAAGAAAGAATCTTCAAAACAAAGTTCTTTATTTTGTGCATGCGTATTAAGCATTTTCTAATTCTCCAGTTCACATCAGTAACCCTGGAAGTTGAAAGTAACTATTATATATTCTATTACAATATATTCTACTATAAATATATAAAAGTAACAGCAAAAGAAAAATTTCAACTAAATAAAGTTGGTTGACCAAATTTGTTGCATTTTCAGGCATAATTCAGGTAAATTCAAAAAGTTGACATTCTTAGTTGCCGTTGACTCAATTCCAGTCTTCACATTTAAGAATTGTAAATTTTAAGAATAACGAGTTTGTGTGCTGATAGGAACTTCGTTATGAATGATTTGGATGTTTGTTTCAGTAGCATTTTCAGTGGTTGTTAAAGAGTTTTGGTCATTTATTCCTCACACCTCAAAGCAGTATGTTAAAAATGGTAAAGTGAGGTTTTTCAGTTGATTTAATAATCAATTATTAATTTATTCATAAATAGAATTTATTGTTGTAACCTTTCTAGTCTTACTCCCTCAATCTGAACTTTATTTCAGCTTTTTTATTGCAGTTTCCAAAAGACCATTATCTTTGTTTTGTTCAGATTCAATTTTAAGTTTGGTGGTGAAAACCAATTTCTTTAGTTCACTGATTTTCAAGGTGAATATTTAAAATCAGGTTCGACCACGTGATTTTAAAATAATCGGAATTGGTAAAAATATATCGTACAAAAAAGCAGTACAATAACCTTTGTAGGTTAATATTAATAACAGATACAATGGGAAAGTTAATTTAACACAGCTAACCTTATTCAACACCTGACATGTTTTGGAGAGGCACTCCACGGATATTTAACATTTGGGAGACAGACAAGTCAAATGCAAGTACGGAGGAACAGCAGCCGCTACATGTTGCAGAGCATCCTGGAACAAAAGCGTGCTCTGTTGGTTACGCAGGCTATCAAAACCTCCCAGCCGCACCAATACCTGCTCAGTGAACCCTAACGGAGAAGATAGCTGAAGTATTGGCTCCATTTGAGGAACTTAAATGTATTTATTTTTTGTGATTGGGTTTTTACCTAAATGTCATCAAATCTTGTTCAACTACAAAATAATTTATTTTTTTGTTATCACACTTTTGTTACTGAATATTTTGTTTAACTGTTATTTTGATTTAATATGGCAGTGAAAAAGAAATATATAGTTGTCTGTTCATGAATCGATAATAACACTGAAACTTGTGACTTTAGTTAGTTTTTTTTTCTTCTTGCATCGCAAAAATTTATCTGATCTAGAAACATGATCTGAATTGTATCGGGAAAAGAGTGATCAGATACTCAAATGATCGGATTGGGAGCAAAAAAATCTGATCAGGAAATCCATAATTCAAATGATTTGTTCTGTTTAATGAACAAGAGGGAAATGAATCATCAAATCAATCTCTGATCTAAAGTTTCAGCAAAAAAAACTATTATATTTTTTTTTTACTTGAGTAAAAAAAAAACACATTCTCTGGCGAATCTAAAAAGCCAAACCCTCGTTCTTTAAAGTTCTTCCTCAATGTAACCTGAGATCAGGGTTGACGAAAAGTGATGAAATAAAAAATGAAAGCAAGAGAGTTTGATTAATGAAAGAAAGAGGTACTTTAGCGTGGTTGTAGATCTCCACACACGTCTCGGTGTTGATATTCTTGGCGCAGATTATTTCACAGTGTCTCTGTAAAGCCTCCAGCTGGAAGAATTTCGATGCCGAGAGGAGCTGGAACACATAAAAACATAAAAATTACTTAAAAACAATCTGATTATTTTTTTATTTTCCCTAGCAAATCCATTTTATAAATTAGTTATTAAAACCTTTTATAATTTATGTTTTAAAGGACTGCTGCTTTAAGATTAATGCACAGTGCATCACAAGTGGGTCCGCTTTCTTACTCTAAATTATAAAACAGGGCTTACATCCATAACCTCCGTGTTTCTGATGTGAAGTGCATCTGTTCCCCCGAAATACAAATATTGCATCACCAGCTGTAAAGAAAGACAAAAATGAACACGCTATTTATCATTTACACATTACAGAGCAATAAAACAAATAAATAAAACATTCACTCTTACCTGAAAAACATTGAATTTGACGTGGCTGATTTCAATACAGGTGTTTTCAGCAGCTGGTCTGTTTGCCAGAAGCAACTTAAACCTTTGGAAAAAGAAAAAGGCAAAAAGAGCTATCTGGGTGTGCTTTAAACTGGGTGGTTAAGAATGTATAAAGGATAACATTTTCTGTCTTGTTTTGTGAGAGTTTATTTTGAGTTGGAGGCAGTGCTGCAGCTGACCTGTTGGAGGCAGTGAAGAGCAGAACTTTATGAGCGAAAAATGGCTTTCCCTCCACAAGGAAGGTCACATCTGACATCTCCTTGTTGTTCAGAAAATGAGGATCTGACACACAAAGATGTGACAGAAGCTTTAGCTGAGATTGTTACTCAAGGAAATCAGCAGAGGTTTACACAAATCACAGCAGTGCTCCACAAGTTTATGCAATTCAGAATATTATCGGACATTAACATTATTCCAGACTTTTAACATCTTTATACACAGTAAATTCCAAGTTCTGCCAATTGCCTTATTTTGTTTTTTAAACAAAGCTATAAGCAATAATCTGAGTAAGGTTAATAAATAGCTCCAGCTAAATTTACCCCCCTCCCCCCTTTTTTCCTTTTCGTCTTCAACTTTTTCACACATTTAGATTCCAGACAAAGAAAAATCAAGGTAATTACATGAGCATCCATAAACACACATACAATGTCAATACCTTGTAAATCTCTTATTAATGGAATCAGAGTAGAATGATGTCACTCTAAGGTCATTCATAATGGTTCAGAAACGAAATAAAGGGGAATAATAATAATAATAATAGATACAAGATTAGAATAGATAAATCAGATTATAAGAGAGCTCTTAAGATAAACATCATTTTTAATCAATTGTAGAAATTTATAAAAATGTGTGCCCAATCAAGAAACTATCAACATATATACAAAAAAGGAGACCGTATTTCAAAGAATTTACGTTTTGGACCTCTAAGATCGAGCCAAATGTTTTATATTAATCCATCTACTGTATGTTGGGGGGCTCCTTTTTTAGTAGTAACAGATGTAATAGTGTGGTAAAAGTATGAATTACTTTCATACTTCTTTTCTAAGTTTTTTTCACAACAGGTTCTGAAGATGGCGAGCGTGAAGTGGTACATTTGAGTCTTTTGAATTATTTCATAAGTTTATGATATAAAAGTGAAAAAAAAAACAAATGAATAGACATTTATGAATTAAAACACAAATCCACAAATATTTTTTGACAAGCACATACACCTTCTGAATCCTTTGTGGATCTTTTCAGCGTTTGTAAATCTCATTCTGTGGTTTGTGGTTCTTAACGTATGCGTCAAGTGAACCAGAGATCAACAAAAAGGTATGCTTCGCCACTGAATGGTCAGCCAATCAGAATGCTTGACAACCAGAGTTATGACAAATTCGGTTTCTGCAAGAAATTTTGTCATGCTCGTACTCCCAGGGACTGCTCGGTTTCAAGCTAAACTCTTTTGATTTATTACAGCAGTTTATTATGTTGGGAATGTTTACAATTAGAGCTCACTGTTACAAGATTTACAAATTAATTGAATGAACTTGGTCTTGTGACTCTTGAAAACATATTTGTGGTTTGTGTTTTAATTCATAAATATATATTTATTTGTTTGTGAATCAAATTTATTGCTGTGTAACTCTTTACATTTATTTGTAGATCATACACTTGTGTATTAATTAATTTGACCAAAATATACTCCCATATGAGCGAGGGTTCAGGAAAACTAATACATATGACTAAAGTAGTTGAATATATCCCTTCAAAAGTTCACCCGCTTTGGACAGGACCAGAACGTGTGCTGTTGTGGCTGGTGAGAGCGCTAATGCATGCTGGGCTAACATTGTGATAGACGCTTGACATTTTATGCGGAAGGTGCACTATTTTAAACTGATTAAGGGTATATCTGGTACAGGATGGTGATGCATCTACATTTTCTAAGACATTATGCAATTCTACATCTGTAAAGTCTAAATCAAGCTGTTGGGTATCTTTTAGATGCTCTAAACTTTGATGGCTTATGGTGCTAATAAGAGATTATATGCAAGATGTAATTCCTTTGCTGTCTGGCTTCACGTCCAGCAGTTTATCTATAGCACTGCTCACATTTGAATGCCTCTGTTTGGAAATGAGGAGCAATAGAATGCAAATTCACTTGAAAAAACAATACACTTTACTTGCATTAACAACATTACATTTTCATGTAAAATATAAAGTAAATCGATACATTGAATCTTCGCATAAAACTTTATACCACCTAATGGTCATTTTGTGTAATTGCAGTTTTGAACCAGACACGGCAGCCACAGCAACAGCGCATGTGACCAGGAATGCGCCGCTTTGGTTGCACATGTTCAGTAACTTACTACTCACAACGCTGATTGGAGTGCGTCCTGTCAGAACCAAAATGAACTACCTATCAACAGGAGCCATTAAAATAGCATCTGCAGTCTTTGTTTTGATCATTTCAAATGTCAACTCTGGCTCTGAGAAATGCCATATTACACCTTTAAGCAAATAACAAATTTACTTAAAACAACCTAAAAAACTATAGGTGTACGAAAAAGAAATGATCTACTTTTTACCATTGCCTAAATGTGTGCACATATCATCATTTCTTACAAACGGTAAAAATGTCTATAAAAGGGCACTTAAATTAGTAAAAGTGAATCCTTTAAAATGTTACACATTTTTTTTTACATTTTCTTGAAGTTTTTTTCTTCTTTTTTTTGAATGATTATATTTGAAATAACAAAACATTAAAATTTTTACTTGACAAACAGAAGGTTCAGTAACATTTAAGCTTTTCAAATACTTTAGTTCATAAAAAATAAGATGTGTTTGGTGTTTAACAGCAATAAAGGAGCTAGAAAATGTGTGGTGATACACACCTAGCCTGGACGTTTGTTTCCTCTTGATCTCGGTGAGTTTGGGGATGGGATAGGGCCCGTAGCACTGAGTAAATATCACAGCCAGCTGTTGACTGATCACTTCATTCTGAAACAAAAAAAAACAATTACGAGTAAGCCTCCTCTCATCTGCACTGGTAAAAAAAAAACAGCACAGTTCATTTTGACTGGAGGGTGTTTTGGCACCTCTTACCACTTCAAAAGACCTAGACATGCTTATAGTACATTTTTATTTAGTTTTCCCATTTCCTGCCTAAATGAGTTAAAGCTGTTTTCTTCTCTATATATATGTTTAAACTTCAAAGTCAGTTCTTCAAAGTCTTTCTTACTGAAAGTGGTCAACATTTTTGGGAGAATCTAACACGATGTACTTGCATTTTTAAAGGAGGAGTTACAGAAGTAACTACATACAAATGTGTTAGTTACTTTCTGACACATATTTAAATTGATCATTACTTTATTTGAATGTACATGTTGTTTTCTTTTATTCATAGGAAAACATCGTCCTCTAAATAAAACAAACTTAAGGACACAAGTAAAAGATTATTCCTTAAAGCATGAGATGAATCTGCAAGTAAACAAGTTGTGTAGGGTGTGCAACAAGGCTCTGTTCTGGGACCTATACTTCTCATCCTTTATATAAATTATTTTTCATAAATGATGTAAACCTCTTTTCTTTTTATATTTTCAACAGTATTGTATTCAGTGTTTTTGGGTGTTTGAAAAATAAAAAGTCAATGTTAAATTATTTTTGACTTCAAAAAATGTACTTTGGTTTTAGTAAATAAAACTATAAAGCGTGTACAAAAAAAACTAAATTAAAGATAATAATACAAAAAAAAAATACTTAAAACACAATATTGTTGCATAGATTTACTCCGAGCCATTCGATGTACAATGTGCATGATTCATTTTATTCAATTGAAATGTTTAGATTTAATGTATTTAACAGTACTTAGTTTGTTATCGTAAGCACCAAAGAAAAAAAAAACATTTGATTTTCCACTAACTGCTTTCAAATTTGGACTGTGTTACAACCCCTAGTGGTGCTATTATTTATGTTCTATATTAGTTTTTGCTGCGTCCCAATCTGAACACCCTTAAAGTAAATACTCATTTTCAGAAAAAAATTGCAGGTACCAATATTTATTTCATAGATTTATAAATCATTCTTCTTTAGTGCATTCAAAGCATTTACCAAACTAAAAAAGGACACTCTTAAACAACCAAATCTTGAAATTATGCACAAAAATACAACTTGCTGTTTTATTGGTGGATCTGAGACAGTTTCAGGGACACCAGTTGTCACTGAGGGGGTGGCAAACATCTTTCCTTGAGATTTACTTTAAAAGAAGAATGAAATAATGACCACACAACAGAAGACAACAATGGAGAAATCGCAACTAAGATGAGCAGAGTTCAGATTCCAACAAAGAACACAAAGCAACAACATCCGGGGGAACACAACTGCTGGTGGACAGTGAGTAATGGGAAGTGTAGTTCTTTTAAGGAAATCCAATATGGTTGCTCTTGGATAATGATCAGATGTGATTGCTACAATTCAGGAGCTCTTGAGTGAGTGAGTTCACGTGCGTACTGATTAATGATCACATTGGATGTTGCTAGTGCATCTCTAACAGAGTTATGTTGCCTGAAGAAGTTGGGGATTATTTTTTAGGTCTGGATGTTCTAGAGAGCAATTCTTGACAGTATGTTGGGTTACACAAGTACTTCTTCCAATAGAATATGCTTAAAGTTTTAAAATATCCAAAGAGAGGACCTGAAGTATGAGTTTATCTACAGAAACAGATTTTCTCTGAGTGCATTGGGTTATTCCTGTCATCTTGTAAAAATCTCTTGGCTGCGCATATAAGCTCAGCAGTGACTCTTGACAAGTATCAGAGCATGGAGATTTGGGATCAGCACTTTATTACAGAGGTGAGAAGAGTATAAGTGCAGGAAGATGCTTAAATCCCTGTCGGATCTCCCTTGCTCTCTCTTCCTCTGCAGTTTGAAGGATCAGCTTTTCTGAAAGACTTTTAGAGGTTCCTCATCAAGCTGGCATCTCTCTCACCCAGCCTACCTCTGCCTCTGCAAATCACCTGCTGTCAACACAGCACCACATTTCAAGCTCTCTCTTACTCTCACTGCCAGTCATTCTCTAGGTCTCTCTATCTTTGTACTAACAAGCAGACACACACATTATTTTGAAGGTTGAGCAAGAGCGGAAACTGTCACTCACCCCTGTAGGGCTCAGAGAGATTCCTCGACTCCACCACAGATCAAGCCAGAAATTCTCACATACACCTGCTGCTGCCCTAACTGAAGGAGGTGTGCATCTCTCAGGTTTCTGTCCTGACTGTTCTGAAGTAGAGGAAGATGATGGGATAGGATCTTTGGAGATGATGTAAAGGCTAAGGTGTATGGATTCTTTGAATCAACTTGCATTTCAAAGACAAGATAGCTATTACATGCCAACAGAATCCCCAGTTCAAACTCTGGCTTCAGTTTCTAAACTGAAACATATTAATAGACATGCTCAGGATCATGTTTTTTAGATAAAGCTGTCAGTACTGTATTTTGTCACTATTTCCATTTTTGGAAAGAACTCCTTTTTCTGCCCAAACTGATTTGTATCTTGGCTCGCAAGAACTGCCACCCATGGCTACAGAAGTTAATGGTGACAATGGGAATAAACCTGGAACAAATATTCAGACACTAGGGTGGTAAGAATGAAAGAGTAGGACTTTCTGTCAGATTGTGAGCACCTGATTGTAGTTTGTAAATAGCTGGAAAGTAATTATTTCACATTTGTTTATATTGGTGGAATGACTTGCAGTGCGCAGCAAAAAAGTAACGTCTTTGGCATGGTAGTGGAATATTTCCCTTATTTCCGAATCTAAAACTTGACAAATTGTCATGTCCTCCACCAAATTTTGGTGTCAGAGTGCTGAATGTGCTCTCATTGTATTTTTGTTGTAGCAGTTGGATGCAGTTTTTCTCTATTGTTCTGTAATCTCTCTGGTTGTAAGACAGCCAAACTTATTTTTTGCCACTGATCTTGCTGTCCTGATTGGATGCTACAGCCAGTGACTGTTTGCTTTCTTTTCTTGTTTTTGCAGGTTACATGATGCAGGGCTTTGTGACTCACTTTCGTTCTCTCTGTTTGTCTCCAATTATTCGATTGATCTCTGACACTTCCCAAAACGGTGGTTATGTTTGTTGTTTCTCCTTTTCCTTGTGGCTAACACAATTCCCAGCTATTTACTGCCCCTTGTCTGCTCTCCCATTATGTTATGTCTGTCACCTGTTCTTCTACTTATTACATCTGATTATTTTCCTTTTTATGCCTCAATATGCTTTCTGTTCTGTGTAGACCAATTCCTCACAGGTTTATCAACAGTGTTAAATTACTTAGTGTTATCACCTCCTATTAAAGTATTTAATTATGAATTTACATTCACCACCCCAGCGCCTGTGTCTGCATGCACCTGCTTTTACCTGTATGCCTCAGTGTCTGAGGTTACTTGCACTACCCCAGCACCTGGGTTTGCCTGCAGCATCCCAGCACCTGCGTTTGCCTGCAGCACCCCTGCACCTGGGTTTGCCTGCAGCACCCCAGCACCTGGGTTTGCCTACAGCACCTGCGTTTGCCTGCAGCACCCCAGCACCTGCGTTTGCCTGCAGCACCTGCGTTTGCCTGCAGCACCCCAGCACCTGCGTTTGCCTGCAGCACCCCTGCACCTGGGTTTGCCTACAGCACCTGCGTTTGCCTGCAGCACCCCAGCACCCCAGCACCTGCGTTTGCCTGCAGCACGCAGCACCTGCGTTTGCCTGCAGCACCCCAGCACCTGGGTTTGCCTGCAGCACTACAGCACCCCAGCACCTGCGTTTGCCTGCACTGTCCCAGCTACTGAGTTTGCCTACACCACAATAACACCTGAGTTTGCCTGCATTGCAATAGCACCCGAGTTTGCCTGCATGCCCCAGTGCCTGAGTTTGCCTGTACTGCCCCAGTGCCTGATTTTGCCTGTACTGCCCCAGTGCCTGAGTTTGCCTGTAAAGATAAGTCCTGAGAGTTATCCTTTAGCTGAAGAATATTAATAAATATCACAAGGCTAAAGTTATCGTTTAGCCTTCAACCAAGGTAGGCTTTAGTGCATTACTATATGTAAAGGAAGCCTCACAGCAGCCCTCAGCGTGAATATGATGGGATCACAACCAAATATGAAGACATCCACGTTTGAAAACATCCACTCATTCTAGTTTTGAAAAAAATTTTTTTTCTAGATATAGAATATCTTTAGCTTTATTTCAAAATGTTTCTAAGAGATCCCAGCAATCATATGACATTAAAAACAATGACATCTAACTGTATGGATATCTTTTTCACCCCTTTTTGCTCATTCCGAAGACAGTGTTGGAGGAGTTTGGTTGATAGAAAAGTTTCGAACCTCTCAAGGTGGGAAGGTGGGAATTGGACAGAGCAGAAAAAAAGAGCCACTCCTTTAAAGTATTCATAACCACTCTAAATGAGGTAGCTATTTTTAATAGAAATTAATTGGCTAAATTACTTTTAAATGTGCTTAAAATGTGCGTTATTTAATCAATAGTACAGCAAATAATCTTAGCACAGCTGTTTTACATGTGTTTGATAAAAATTAGTGGTTTAAACAATGAAGGGACTGGTTTAATGATGGTTTATAAAAGCCAGAAAATGTGATGGAAATATTACAAACATTTCTTCACCTTACTAGCCCGCAGGATCTGAAACATGAGTGGCAGGCCATGCGTGATCAGCTCCTCTGTATACTCGTCCTCTTCGATGCAGCTGAACTCCTTCAGCAGACCTTGGATCAGTGGCCGGCGCTGCTGCTGGAAACACGTGCGCAGAGACTCCAGCCAAGTGTGCAGTGTCCAAGGCACCCCTAAAAGACAAAAAGAAAAAAACAGCATTCATTGAAATTGACAGGTTGTATATAAAGCATATCATAATGTGCAAAAAAGTACAAAACAAACAATTACAAAATGTAGATTTTTTGTAATCATTTTAGAATAAAACATATTATTAAAATCTGCAAGTCTATTTGAAGTGGTTGGCTACAAAAACATGCATCCTCTACATTTAAACCATGACTTGTGGCAACCAAAGTCTCACTAAATATCAGATATGTGAGATGGAGCTAAAATTTGGACCCCCAATCATACATCAAAATATTGAATACATTTTGTATGTTGATAGCTCAATCAACAAGCTACAATGTGTAATTTTATTTATCATTTGAGCTTTTGAGTCATTAAACAAAACAAAAAGGTCATCCAGGGGTCACTTCCCTCATTGTTAAACCCATTAAAATGGTTTGAAACCACATTAAAGTTTGTGCTGTCTCATTTTTAAGATAAAGCGAAGAGATATAGCACATACATAGAACTATTATAACATCTCAAAAACGAAAAAAGGAAAAGACATAAAATGAATGTTGCTACATAGTTAAATCACATTAATATTATCATGCAATTATCATTGCATAAGCCACATAATTCACCTTAAACTGGTTAATTCATCCATTCATTCATTCATTACAATGTTTTCCCATATCAAAAATTATTAGTGCTGTAATTTCCTTAAAAAAAATTGCATAATGTTACAAATAGTAAAGTTTTTTTTTATATCATTTCTCATCTAATGTGTCCAGAAAAGTGCTGAATAAATGTAATAAATAATAACCAAAACCTTTAAAAATGAGAATTGCATAGTAAGTACAATTGCATAGTAAGCAGTTTTAACCTATTCAAAACAATTACAATACGTTGAAATATTACATTTTTACCACATGAAATAGCAAATTAACTGAATTAATTATTTACATAAAATTTTTTATAAAACCACTAAAATGACTTGGTAAGAATATACATTTATTTCCCACAGAATCGTAGATATATCTAATATTTAACCTTTTCATTAAGAACTCATCTGGGACGCACTAAAAGTAGTTGTGATCACGCACAACGTGAGCAAGAAATTAACTCCTTCTTTTGCATTCCTTCCCAAAAAATATCCAAATATTAAATATAATACTTGATTTTTGATATTATTTATTTATGTGCGTCTTCTTTACAAATAAGTCGTATTACAGAGAGAGCTCGTTTGTTTGCAAGCGCAGTGGATTGTGGGTAATATCAGCCCATCGAGCATCTGTCGATCTGCACTTCATAATCTGAAAAAGTACTCATCAAGGCACGACTCAGATCCTTTGTTATGTACACTACGGTTTGGGAAAAACTAATACTTATTTTGCACCCATAAAAGTGTGGATGGTGCCCCGATTGGGACGCAGGGATTATTATTTGGACATGATACCATGTGTAGTTTTTTGCAAAAAGCTAACAAAGCTCAGAGTTTGGGTAAATCAGACACTTCCTCCTTGAGAAAGCATTGCTACAAGCAAATCAAAAACAGGCAAAAAGATATTTGATGGATCAGAAATGAGAATAGCGAAACCTCAGTGCTTAGTTGGTGGCTCTCACTCTAGACCTTAATTATACAAAACTTGAAATCTTAAGATAACATTGCCAATCACAGTTGTCAATAAATATCAATGTGAAATAAAAAAAACTCTTTTGACCAGGCATTAGATGAGTTTAATACTTTAACATGTAGAAAAATACTTTTTTCCAACATGAGTGTCAACTGAATTTGCTCACTTCTGAGACCAGCCTCAAATGGTCAGTCGAGGAATTACATCTTCGGTCCCTTTCTATAACGCATCTGAAGGGAAAGTAGAAGGTTGCTGCTTGGAAATCCTTTTTGAAATGTTTTATGAGGATATTCACAAACTTGAATGTGTTTGCATCTGTAGTTTGTGCATATTATGCATCTTTCAACGCTAAATATTATGTACATTATTGTTTCAGGGAGGACATAATAAATGAGAAACATGGTTCTGAAACCCTCTTTAGATCACTTTTAGAGGACATTTTTAACTTGAATGTCTATTAATGATCATTTAATAAGATCTCATGCTTCATTTTCCACACATGTCCAAGCTCTCAAAAATAATACTATAAATAATAGTGTTTTTCTCAGGGATTAATGAATCTAATAAAACTTAAATCTAATATTTAGATACTCTCCGTGCAGGCAGAAGGAGAAGCGGGAGAACACAAGATCCAAAACAGTGATTTATTAGTACCCATAAACACTGACATATAAAATCGATGGATGGTAATGAATAGAAGGGAACACAATAATACATAAGATTTTAAACAGACGTGGGGCTAATCAATGAGGGAATCCAGCTGATGGAAATTAGGAAAACAAAGCAATCACTATACTAAGATACTGTGTTCATTCTAGGTCTCTGTCATTTTAAACAAACCATTCCAAAGCGAATGAGAAATGCTAGCTTGCAAAGTATTAACTGTCATTGAGGCAGTTTTCATTAAAATCAGCTTAAACACCAGCACCGACCTAGACTCCTGATGTCCAGTGTGATGTCAACATATCCATGCTCCGAGCTGTGATACATGGCCTCTCTCAGAGCTTTGAGTTTAGCCTTCCCTGTGCGGGAAGCTTCCGCGTGAAACGAATTCCTCTCCTCCATCTCTGACCCTTCAGCCAAAATCTCCTGAAGAGACAGAACGTCCGCCTTCCCTTTCTCCGAGTGCGCCAAGAGCTTGCAGAACACGTTTCTGTAAGCACCAGAAGGAGTGTGATGTGATATTGCAGCTTTAATGAATAAATCAAGAGTGTTATTTTATAATGTATAAGCTTACGTCTGTCTTACCTGTGTCCATGTGCAGCAGCCAGGCTATATGAGTTCATGTCCCCATGAGGGGCAGTTGAGATGCCATTGCGGTACATGGTTCCAATCATGGGGTCAGCTCCTCTCTCCAAAAGCAGACTGACCAGCTCAAAGTTCCCTACAGCACACAAACTGCTGAGCCTCGCAGGCTAAAGCGGGAGAAACTGGAGAAGGAAGTTGCAGTGCTGCCCAGTCTGCAGTGTGAGCTCTCTTACCTGCGGCGGAAGCTAGCTGCAGAGGCGTCTCTGTGTAGTTCTCCATGCCGTCCTGCAGAGAACCTTC
The DNA here is from genome assembly GCA_900490495.1 of Danionella dracula. Taxonomy (NCBI): domain Eukaryota; kingdom Metazoa; phylum Chordata; class Actinopteri; order Cypriniformes; family Danionidae; genus Danionella; species Danionella dracula. Next base: position 5,868,216 of record UELW01000056.1, read on the forward strand.
CACATTCGCTCCCGCGTCCAAGAGCAACTGAGATGAAACCAGGACAGATATATTAGACACGGTTTAAAACAAAGCTGTTCTTTGCAAAGGTAGAGGCCTGTTCATACTAAGGATGTTTTCGTTTATAAATCTAGCAATACTTAGCATGTCGTGTAGCATTAATGGATGGGTATAAATAAATGGACGGCAGATATCAGAATTAAGATTTTTTTTTAACTAACAAGATTTTTTTTAAACTAATAGATCGTTGACACGTGAGGTAATTGAACTAAAAATTCCATGGAAAATTCAGAACTCAAAATGTTTAAATTAAAAATGTTGTACAAAATTGATGTTTAAAAAGTATAGTTGCACTCTTTTTTTTTAAGTATACAAGATAGCAAGACTAATAATTACAAATCCACTTCTAAGTTTGGCCTTAAGGAAAATAAGAAAATGTTAAAATTGGCAGCTGGCTGTACAAGCCAAATTGTTAGTGTGGTAGCCAAAATTACTGTGAGGTCCTTGCGATGTAGTTAGTGTTTACTGACCTGAGGGGATACAGATGAACAGATTAACAGTTAATGAACTATTAACAGTAAAGTGATGCTTGAATTGCTTAAAATGCGTAAATCACATTATTAAAAATCTGTATAAATACGGGACAATTGCATTTATAGGGTTTTATCTGTATTTTGAAACTCTCATTGCGCTTCCTTAACACTTGCAGGCTATAATTATCTTTCATTCAGCAAGCTGAGATGGAAAATCTGGCACTTTTTTATGAAAATTCATGGCTCAGTTACATGTTTTTGTCTTAATAATGTCCGTGTTGAGAAATTAAAATTGCCTATAATGAAATGAATAAATGAATATAAATGAATTCAAATATTATACAATAACGAAACATCCTGTCTATGCTTTCTCAGTTTTTCAGGTTTTTTTGTTCTCAAAAATTAACTATTTCATATACTCTTACACATTTTATGACGTTTCTACTTTGATTAAGTCAGCTTAACTGAAAAGTTAATTTATTAACTATGTAAACTATATTAACTATACTGTATTATGTAAACTCGGTTTTCCAGACATTTCTCGCATGTTTTAGGGTTGTTCCCGCATCAAAAACATGCCTCATGTCACATTCAGATTGGTTCATGTATGTGTGTGTTATCCTATTTTCTTTTTTAGGAGCTCAAAACCGATTGATGGCTGTAGCCACGGCCATTGTTATAGCACCGCCCACTAACCAATCAGATGCAGCCCTAATGCATCTCAATATAGACCTGGACCTGGACATGTAATCTTAGCACGAAGGTGATAAACAATGAAAAGAAAGTGTGTTTTTGGATGTCCCATTTAAAAAAGTTTTTAATGAATGTATTCTGTGCCAATAAGAAAATCCCGAGATGGCGTGTGGTGAAAGCATGGCAGTGAGAGGAACAAGAGGTACACGGCTCATTTTGCAGAGCACAACCATTTCAGGTAATTCAAAAACACTTTCGATATATTTCGCTATTTACCTTGAGAAAACACATCCTGGTGTGTACAGGCCTTAAGAAACAGTGACAGTGAAACACAATGAATCAAGACTATACGTACTAATGATGAAATAAGCAAGCAGAAAAAAACTCCAAATCATGCAGACAAAGAATTCAGGAGAAAACTGAAAGAGACATTTCAATCTGTCCCTACATCTGTGGAAAGCTAGAGTGGAGGACATAGAAAACTACCTGAAGCACGGGGATGTGCTGCTGGAGAACAGCGAAGGTGAGAGACGTGGCTTGTCGGCTCTCAGGGAAGACAGAGGGGAACTTTTGCACTGTGTTTGGCACCTATGGGGACGCACAAGGGACAGAGCAGGGCACACATGAGAGAGACGGAGACCTTTACAAATCTAGCTTGGGAACAAGTAGAGTTGCTATTCTCTGCTGAAAATGTGGAGAGCGGAACTCTGGAATGCTTTCACCCAGAACGTATAGATGTTCAGATCGTGTTTAGTTAAAGTGTTTTTGCTCTCTTTTCTGAAGTGTCTCTCTCTCCACTACCTGCTCTCTGTTTTTCACTCTCTCTCAGTCTCTCTCTCCACTACCTGTCTCTCTCTCGCTCTCTCTCTCCCCACTCTCTGTCTGTTATTCTCAGTCTCCACTCTCTGTCAGTCATTTTCTTTCTCTCTTCTCTCTGCACTCTCTGGCTGTCCTTCTTTCTATCTCAACCTCTCTCTCTCCTCTCTCTCTCTGTCTGTAATTCTCTCTATCCACTACCTATCTCTCTCTCACTCTCTGTCTGTCATTCTCTCTCCCTCTCTCCCCTTCCTGTCTCTCTCTCTCTAGCCAATCTATCTGTCATTTTCTTTCTCCCTTGCTCTCCCTCTCTCTGCTATCTCTCTCTCTCTCTCTCTCTCTTTATCCATTCTCAGTCTGTTTGTATCTCTATCACAAATGTCCGTGTCTTTGATATAAAATTATTGGATTTGTAGTTTTTTTGCAACTAAAACTTCTAGACATTTCATAGAGTTCAGTTTCTACATCTAATCTGTCCTCACTGTTTTTTCATAGTAAAATGCTCTGTTGTTAATGGGCAGCTGCAAGCGCATATCTTCAGCATGGGAAATCCCAGACTGGTGACGTCACGTGAAACCACACTACAGGATGCTTGTTTGTTTTTTGTTTTTCATCTTTCTTCATGGCAGAGATAAAAAGTAGAACTGCATAGTTAAGTTCCTTATGGAGAAAACGAAAAACAGTTGAATCATAACAAAGCTCAGTGAACTTTTTCCATATTTGACAGCCGCTTCAAAACATTCTTGCACCTAGAGAGACTAAAACTCTGACTTGTTCTTCCATCATCTGTGAGGGATGCTTTATCGAGCTAGAAATAGCGTTTAGTATTAGTGTGAAATCTGTCTGTGGTGGAGTCGAAGCCAGAATCTGGCACGATGACACCTAGTGACAACCCCTTCCAACAAAAACAGCAGAAGTCTAAATCCCTCATGGGGACACAACACAGTTGGAGTTTTCTCCTGTCATAACCACAACACAAAACTCACAAACACATTGCACGAAGCTGTATGAAATGTGTAAATAGAAGCACATGGAGATCAACATGCCGTCACAAACCTCACTGTTGATATTAGCACCAGCATCAAGCAGCATCTGAACCATGGCTTCGTCTCCACGTACACAGGCGTACATCAGTGGAGTCATGCCCTGGAAAGGACAGAAATACACTGTAATAAGGTTATAACAGCTAGTCGCTCATGATAAAGCAGGTAGAGAGCTGGACTTGGAAGCACGAGACGAGGTTTCCTTTTTGCTAGTCTCAATCCAGATTTGACTCATACTTACCAACCAACCAAAATGTATTTATATAGCGCTTCATTATAGCACTAGCTTCAAAACAGTTTTACAAACCTAAAGCAGGTTTAACAATTCATATTAGATGTTTGAAGGGCAAAATAAAAGTAGTAGATTACTGTTTTTTAAACAAGAAACAACAGTTGCTATTGAAGTGATGATGTACTATAAATCATCGGTCAATCTATCTTGGTTTAATAATATCACAAGGACCAGTTTGAAAGTTTACTAGTAGTGTGAACTAATCAAGTACATTTGCTGCAAAAACAAAGCCATTAGGCCATTTTGAACAGAAATATTACTGGTCCAATCAGATCAAATGATCTATGCTAAAACAGATGTATGAGAAACTTCAAGTCTGGAGACATTTCAGCACTGCACCAGGACAAACAGCTGCAATATAAATTAAATATTTTTCACCTGACTCAACACGTAAGGACGTGATAAAACATTTCATAGTGTACAGTACATTAGGTGGGTCTCGACTGCAGTATCATACACTCGAGACAGACGGCGCTGTTGGCACTGGGAGTGCAGGTCTGAGAGTGCTAAAGTGCCTCTGCGTTTCCTGCTGGATATGATATGAGAGAGTCATAGATTTGAAATGACGATACTGATGACGGTCTCCTCTCTACAAATCACAAAAAAGGTAAAATAACTTAAAATTTTTTTTTTTTGCAAAAATGTAATTTAAATGAAACATACAATACATCACTATCTGTTTTACTATTACATGTTCTGTACAGTTATGGAAAATGTTGTTTATACATTTATATAAATGTACCTTTTAAAATAGAGCTTTAAACATCAAATCAATTCCATGCCACCGAACTAGTCCAATTAAATCACAGGCCCCTCCCTCCCTACATCCTGGTTAAATCTGCTGTTCGACTCTTTGGAGTTTATCATAATAAGTTTATCATTTTGTATAATAGAGTAAGGCTGTGTAGCAGAAAATCTGTGCCATTACAGTGTGTAGTTCTGATAATCATGCACGTATTACAGTTTTTTACAATTGCTAAGACTCTTAAGTTTGTTTAACTCTTAACGCACCAAATTAGTTTAATCACACAATTGGCAAAAGAGTTAATAATCCACCAACCATTGTAAACAAAACTCATTTTCAAAACACAATAATACAGTTTTCACAACACTAACACATGTTTTCTTCCCGACTGCAACATTTAATCAATCATAACACATTGAGAAAAAAATATGGCTTTAAAATGACATTATTTTGGTGTTGGTGGAGCTTTAGTGTAAAAGAAGTTCAAGCATCTGAAATTTGTGTTACCTTTTTGCAATTTGTATCAAGGCAAAAAAAATGAGTTCATTGTATAGCTTACCTAGACGAATGTTATGCTAATCGTGTTAAAAGTTTAGGAAAGTTGTTAAAAATATTGAATGAACTGTCATAGAAATTGGGAAAAACTGTAAGAATACTCATGTGAACAGAAAATCAAACCACATGCGCAAAAATAGAAACAGCAAGATTTTTTCAACCCACGCTCGCACGTCACAGCACCAGAGCGAGCCTCACACACTCTTGAGAGCGAGGAGAGATCTTATTGTGCAAAGCTCGCGCATTAAAAAGTAAAGATCGCAAACAGATCTTGTATTGGCATTTTACACAAGTACACCTATAACAAAATAAATAATTAAAAACATAAAACAGTACGCCGAGATTAGAAATCATTCAGTGAAGAGTAAGCTCGTCTGATTTACCTGTAAACACACGGCTTAGGAGCCTTTTTCCTCCGGTTTCTGTTTCTTTCTTTGGACTCAAACTGTTACAGCTCGCATAGCCGTTGCCTGTCGATTATAATGTTTTAAAACAATAACACACGTTTAAAGTAGTTGTGTCTGGTTTTGCTCAAACCGGACTAGCTTAAGAGCGCTGGTCAGTAGGGGGCGTGCTGAAAGCTCGTATGTGGGCCCATTTTGCCAGGCCAAAAAATACATGATAATTGAAAGACATTGTTTATGAAAAATATTGCATTTTGAAAGTTTATTAACATTGCAGCGGTAGTATAGAGGGCTCAAATATTGATTTTAAGCGCTATAACAAGAGCATAACATGGGACCTTTAAAATTCAGGCTGTAATGTTTTAACTGTTGTTAAAGTTAAGGAATAAGAAAAAAAAGAAAGATGAATCAACTTGAGCTATATTTAATTATATTATCGCGATGAAGTGTGCAGGAAGAAATGAAAGGTTTGAGGGACACATTTTTGAAGGAGAGGAGAAAGCAATTGGAGAGGAAGAGAGGGACAGTAGCAGGTTTAGAGAAAAGGTGGAGGTATGCTCCGATCCTGTCCTTCTTTGATTCGTTCCTCCCCTGACGAGCTTGCACCTTGTTGCATGTTGTTCTCGTAAACGGACCGAAAGGATGTCTTCATGCGATTGTGAATACCGGGTGAATACCGGGTTTGAATGCGTTTAGCTAGAAATGGTAAACGATTCCAAATCACTTGTTTATTGATTGGTCTGAAAGCACTGTTAGTGAGTGTATACAAATTAACTGCAAAAATGTGTTTTGAGTGTAGGTAATAAGTGTTTTCAGAACTCCAAACTAGGGTTTATTAGGCTGCAGAGAGGAGAACTGTGAGAAGAATTCTATTGCTGAAGAACTATGCCGATACGGCCCAATCTCCTGAAACGCCCTAATGTTCCCCCAATCAAGAGTTGGAAAATCAGATAAGTGGAGGAGCTCAGAAATAAAAGTAAAACATTTCCACAGTCTGGGGTCAATAAAGGAGCTAGGCAATCATTCAAGGAAAGAGCACTGGTGTGTTTGCTGAAAGCTGCCTCTGATTAATGTGCTCATCCATTGGAACGCTGAATGCAGAGAGAAACCTTCTGTGCAAATCTGTCCTGGGTATCCATTAAGGGGAGCATTGACAATAAGCATTCTGTCACATTTCAACGTACCATATGTTTAGATGTGATTATGTGTAATGTTTAGTGTATTTGTGCTCTTGTGATTGTATGCCGTCGCCTCAGGCTTTTCACCCACAATCTTTAGGTCACAGAAGCATTAACATAGTATCATTTACCACAAAATAAGTAAGTAAATATTCACTGGAACGTTAACCGCTGAATTATTGGCCCTAAGGTTGTAAGGTCTTTTCTTCCTGTGTGTGAAGACACTTTCAAAACATTACACATGCACTTACAAAACAAGTAAAATCACAAAAAATAAATGACAAATAAAATGACAAAAATAACTAACTGGTGAGGTTCATCATGGTGCAGCATGGAATTGAGAATTGTCGACAATTCATGAACTCAAGCTTCTCCACAGATTCATGATTTTTTTCAATTTCTGCTTTTCAAATTCTTCTAACATACAGCTCTAATTCCCTTGCTACATTTTCATATTGATCAGCAGTGCAGTGCTAGTTACTGAAAAATAGTAACTTGTTACAGTTACTAGTTACTTAAATACAAAAGTAACTCAATTACTTTACTTATTACTTACACTAAAAAGTACATTAGTACTCATTAGTTACTTTTGAAGAAAAGGTTTTAATGCATAATTTGCTACCTAAGTTGGGCGCAGAGCCTTCATTCACGTAGCTTGTGGCTACCCCCAATGGCAAGTTTGCTTCTAGCTTTGTTGACGGATGCATTTTCTGAAGGTGCGAGTTTGGTGGTTTATTGCAGGTATGTTGTTTACATGACAAAACCTGAGCTACAAAAAATGCAATAAACAATCATATTTTGCATTTAAATTGTTTCTTTGCCTTCAATTTACATTAATTATTTAGATTTTAAAAAGTTTCACTTTTGTCATTGTGATTAATCGCGATTAATAAAAAAAAAAGTTCGATTATTTTGTTTCGACAGCACTAGTTACTGCACAACACTGTTGATCAGTATATAAGGATACAGATTTGAATGCCTTCTTGGTCTTACCACATATATAAAAAGCACTGCCCCCATTTTGTTTGCATTTTTCTCCACTCTTAGTGTCTTTCTGAGCTTTTTCATATAGTGTAACAGAGGCAAACATCCATCCATCCATCTTCTCCCGCTTATCCGGGGCCGGGTCGCGGGGGCAGCAGTCTAAGCAGGGATGCCCAGACTTCCCTCTCCACAGACACTTCTTCCAACTCCCCGGGAGGGATCCCGAGGCGTTCCCAGGCCAGCTGGGAGACATAGTCCCTCCAGCGCGTCCTGGGTCTTCCCCGGGGCCTCCTCCCAGTGGGACATGCCCGGAACACCTCCCCTGGGAGGCGTCCAGGAGGCATCCGGAACAGATGCCCAAGCCACCTCAGCTGACTCCTCTCGATGTGGAGGAGCAGAGGCTCTACTCCGAGCTCCCCCCGGGTGACGGAGCTTCTCACCCTATCTCTAAGGGAGCGCCCAGCCACCCGGCGGAGGAAGCTCATTTCGGCCGCTTGTATCCGGGATCTTGTCCTTTCGGTCATGACCCAGAGCTCATGACCATAGGTGAGAGTAGGGACGTAGATCGACCGGTAAATCGAGAGCTTCGCCTTTCGGCTCAGCTCCCTTTTCACCACAACAGACCGATACAGCAACCGCATCACTGCAGATGCTGCACCGATCCGCCTGTCGATCTCGCGCTCCATCCTCCCCTCACTCGTGAACAGGAGCCCGAGATACTTGAACTCCTCCACCTGAGGCAGGAGCACTCCACTGACCTGGAGAGGGCAGGCCACCTTTTTCCGGTCGAGAACCATGGCCTCAGACTTGGAGGTGCTGATCCTCATCCCAGCCGCTTCACACTCGGCTGCAAACCGCCCCAACGCACGCTGCAGGTCCAGGCCCGAAGAAGCCAACAGGACAACATCATCCGCAAACAGCAGCGATGAAATCCTGAGGTCCCCGAACCGGACCCCCTCCGGCCCCCGGCTGCGCCTTGAGATTCTGTCCATAAAAACTATGAACAGAACTGGTGATAAAGGGCAGCCCTGCCGGAGGCCAACGCGCACTGGGAACAGGTCTGACTTTGTGCCGGCAATGCGGACCAAGCTCCTGCTCTGGTTGTACAGGGACCGGACAGCCCTTAGCAGAGTGCCCCGGACCCCATACTCCCAGAGCACCTCCCACAGGACACCACGAGGGACACGGTCGAACGCCTTCTCCAAATCCACAAAGCACATGTGGACCGGTTGGGCGAACTCCCATGACCCCTCGAGGACCCTGCAGAGGGTATAGAGCTGGTCCAGTGTTCCACGACCAGGTCGAAACCCGCATTGTTCCTCCTGCATCCAAGGTTCGACTAGCGGCCGAACTCTCCTCTCCAGTACCCTGGCATAGACTTTCCCCGGGAGGCTGAGGAGTGTGATCCCCCGGTAGTTGGAACACATCCTCCGGTCCCCCTTCTTGTAAAGAGGGACCACCACTCCGGTCTGCCATTCCAGAGGCACTGTCCCTGACCGCCACGCGATGCTGCAGAGACGTGTCAGCCAGGACAGTCCCACAGCATCTAGGCACCTGAGGTACTCAGGGCGGATCTCATCCACCCCCGGTGCCTTGCCACTGAGGAGCTTACCAACCACCTCAGTAACTTCGGCTTGGGTGATAGACGAATCCACCTCAACTACCCCAGCCTCTGCCTCCTCGACAGAGGACGTGACAGTGGGATTGAGAAGACCCTCAAAGTATTCCTTCCACCGCCCGACCACATCCCTGGTCGAGGTCAACAGCTCTCCACCTCTACTGTAAACAGTGTTGGTGGGGCACTGCTTTCCCCTCCTGAGGCGCCGGACAGTTTGCCAGAATTTCTTTGAGGACGACCGATAGTCTTCCTCCATGGCCTCCCCGAACTCCTCCCAGGTCCGAGTTTTTGCCTCTAACACAGCATTGGCTGCTGCGCGCTTGGCCTGCCGGTACCGGTCGGCTGTGTCCGAAGTCCCACAAGCCAACCAGGCCTGATAGGACTCCTTTTTCAGCTTGACGGCATCCCTTACTTCCGGTGTCCACCACCGGGTTCTGGGATTGCCGCCACGACAGGCACCAGAGACCTTACGGCCACAGCTTCGCACTGCGGCATTGACAATAGAGGTGGAAAACATGGTCCACTCTGACTCCATGTCTCCAGCCTCCCCCGGTATCTGGTGGAAGCTCTCCCGGAGGTGGGAGTTAAAGCTCACTCTGACAGGGGGCTCGGCCAGACGTTCCCAACAGACCCTCAGCGTACGTTTGGGTCTGCCAGGTCTTTCCGGCCTCCTCCCCAGCCAGCGGATCCAACTCAACACCAGGTAGTGATCGGTTGATAGCTCAGCCCCTCTCTTCACCCGAGTGTCCAAAACACATGGTCGAAGGTCAGATGATACGACAACGAAGTCAATCATCGACCTTCGGCCTAAGGTGTCCTGGTGCCACGTGCACCGGTGGACACCCTTGTGCTTGAACATGGTGTTTGTTATGGACAAACCGTGACGGGCACAGAAGTCCAATAACAGAACACCACTCGGGTTCAGGTCGGGGAAGCCATTCCTCCCAATCACACCCCTCCAGGTGACGCTGTCATCCCCCACGTGCACATTGAAGTCCCCCAGGAGAACGATGGGGTCCCCGGTTGGAGCACTTTCCAGCACCCCTCCCAGGGACTCCAAGAAGGCCGGGTACTCTGCACTTCTGTTCGGCCCGTAGACCGTAACAACAGTGAGAGACCTGCCCCCAACCCAAAGGCGGAGGGAAGCGACCCTCTCGCTCACTGGGGAGAACTCCAACACATGGCGGCTGAGCTGGGGGGCTATGAGCAGGCCCACACCAGCATGCCGCCTTTCACCGCGGGGGACGCCAGAGTAGTGAAGAGACCAGCCCCTCTCGAGGAGCTGGGTTCCAGAGCCCAGGCTGTGCGTGGAGGTGAGCCCGACAATCTCTAGCCGGTAGCGCTCCACCTCCACAGAGGCAAACATGACTAAATTTATGCATTGGTGCAGTTTACCAGCTGCCAATGACATATCCCCAACTTTTTATTCAGATTTATTGGTCATTATTTTTCTGAACATTTCAGAAATAGAGAAATCTGAAAGTACTGTTTGGGTACTGCACAGAGCAGCGCTGAACAAAACGTTCCTCCAAAGAGGGAGGTCAAATATTAACATTGGATGTCTCATATCGCTTCAGCATCGCAACTCTGCAGTATACATAGAGCACCAATCATGATTGCAATTTGATTTCGATTTACTGCACAGCCCTAATATAGAATAGCAAACATCTGTGCATACTAAATATGTACGTTATTGTTGCATATCTGATTAATACTCTGATATATGCATACAAACTTCAACTATTTATTAATTTCTTAATCCCTCTGAAGACAAGGAGACACAGGTTGTGACTGACCCTTTGAAATGCAAAGAATAGCAAGATGTAGCATGTGTAGTATTAAGTGAAATCTTAAAATCAATCCTAAAACAACCCTAAAATGAACTGGTAGTCAATGCAATGAAGTGAGTTTTGGTGTCAAATGCTCTGTCACTTTGGTTCCCATCAGAAGTCTCATGGCAGTAGTTATCCTTATCAACTTTGTAGTGTGCATTGATTGATACCAGAATAGAGTGTAGTTCATGCATGAAGAAATAAAAGCCTTAAGTGAAAAATGTATGGAGTTACTATTAGTAATGGCACAAGTTTGGTAACTTTTGAGCTCTCCTGATTGCTAGACACCTGCATAACCAAATCAAACCAATCACCTCAGCCTTTAGCTCGTTTAAATTAAAATTACCTGTCAAAGTAAACAAATACTTTTCACACAACACTGAACCGGAACAAAATGTTCTGTGCATTTTCTGTTTTGTGAAAAGGGTCTATTGTGAATAATTTTATTTTTAAGACAAATTTCAATATTTATGTTCTTTACGATTCGAAAACGTATTCAACTATTTTTCTTAAACAGACCTGCTCACTCATGCTGTTGATTCCTCCAGGACCCAATAAGTTAATGGCTTGGTGGACAAGGTCAGTCCTGCCACAGTTGAGCATCCGGAACCCCAAATCCTGCAGGAATTTAGCTTCAGTAGAGGCTGCGTCCAGTTTACGTGATACACAGAAACAGTCGTCAGTCCTGAAGCAAACAGACACACATCCTGTTCATCCGCTGAAAACACAGGTGCTCACATACAATGCACTCCAACAGAATCCCAACACTCACTCTGAGCAATCAAGAACCAATCGCACCAGTTTTTCATTTCAAATTCAATATAGCAGGGAAAATCTCTATTTGTTTTTACCAAATTTATATAAAGACAAAGCTACATGATCTAAGCCTTTGTGGCTGGTATGAACTGGTTTGTTCATTTAGTTTGTTCTGCACTGATTGAGCAACCAAGATTAGGAGTAGTTCAGACCTGCAGACATCCTGACTCATTGCAAGACAAGAAAAGGTGTTGTAAGGTGCAATATGGTCTTTCTAACAATGTTGATTTGAAAAATCAGCAAAACCTCTAGACCAATCACTGTCAGAAAAAAACAATTGGGCCACGTTTGACACATCTGGCCTTCACCTGCCACTGGCATACAGTATGTGAGCCAAACATGGCCTGGAAGTTGTGGCCTTGCATTTAATGTAGCACAAAAGACATGAGCCAGTTATTATAATTTAGGCTAACTTAGCTGAACTTTGGGCAAACCATAGGCCAAGTGCGGTCAATCTTTGGCCCTTCTCTGTAAAGAAGACTCGGTCTAGACAAGTATCGTAATAAGCATACTTATGTCAAACAAAAAAACAAAACAAAAAGTAGGCCAGAGTTGAGCCATTCATAAATTGCTTAAAATGTTGATATTTCCTGCTGATTGGCTACACGTCTGTGGTCTTTCAAGGGTGAAATGTTCCAAACCCACTAGGCCAGGGGCTCTGGAGCTGCATACGGCTCTTTAGCGCTGCTGTAGTGGCTCCCTGGAGCTTTTTCCAACAAAAAAAAATAGTTTTAAGGTGCTTTTGAGGGCTTTTCCTGTCATTTGTCTTCCCTCTTATCATATATCTGCCCAATCTGTTTTAAAATCCATTTTAATATCTATTAATATTATTGCAGCTTCCTAAATGTTTAGTTTTGTTCAACTGCATAGTTTTAATTGTACTTTTTGTTATGTACTTGCTATGTTATATGTTTTGTTTGAATGCAATTTAGTCAATAATGGTTGTTTTAAATTTGCTATATAAACAAACCTGTATTGCACTGTTTTGTAGCTAATGGTTAGCCAGCTGCTAGTACCACCCTAAATGAGCTCAAATCATCAGTATAGGTGTAGATCATGTACAAAAACAATAAATATCAATAATAATCAATAACCAAAACAAACCATTATATTCTTATCTTTCCAAAAGTTTCATGAAACGTTTAATTTTTAGTTAGATGCATGTTGATTCAAATGCATCATATCTAAACACTTTCCCTAATAATAAAAGATATTAATTAGCACGATTCTCACTTGAGCAGTCGGGGTTCACAGTCGACCCCCGGCAACAGGAGTCTGGCTGCTTGCCGCACATCATCACTGTCCACAGAGAAGCTGCGCCGGTGCTCTGCATGAGCCAGAGCTACTCGGATCCACTCCATCAGAGGAGGCAGTACCACAAAAGGCCTGCAAGGGGAGAGCATGAGCATCACAGGGCATTTTCAAACATGCAGAGACTTGTGATTTATTTATTTTTTTATTGCGAATTCTTTAATTTGCAATAATAAACTGAAGACAGATACACAGATAAGGACTTTAAACATTCTTTCACTTTTAACTGACATCTTAATTTAACCTGAGAGGGAATTAATGCAATACAATTATGCTAAAAACAAAAAGTCAATTTCTCTGATTTAAAAAATGTTGATTTTTAAAAGCAAGAGAAATTAAAAGCGTTTTCACCTCTCATTTTGTAGGGTGATTTTGGAGGGCTCCACGTTGGGGTTCTCCCACTCCATCTGAGGGCAGTGCATGAAGTAACAGAGAGTGTAGAGGGCCTCAGGCTCCCAGTGTACTGGGATGCTCTTCTGGGGTAGCGGGGTGCCATTGCTGTGGTTCTTAATGCTCAAAGGCTGGAGGTGATGCATGCCTCTGGACACTAGATCACCTGTCGGGACACAAAAAGCTTTGGTTTGTTGGTAATGATTTAAATAGTATGGGACAGTGCTGAGGTTGCATTGATGTAACAGCAAGAAAATTAACAGCTCTGTCTGACTTTGTCGACCAGTCAGCTGTTTGTTGCATGTTCGTCTCTAATGAAACACTCAGGCAGAAATTTGTTTTCATCAGTTAATTAATGATGCCATGTTGTTGCAGGCATTATTTTGCTATTTGATGTTTTTGACACATTCTTTTTCATTTCCTTTAATTTTGATGAGCTATTCGCTCAAATAAATATGAACTTCAACAAGGTCAACTATAAGATCCCACTCTCAGTTTCAGTAATAGGTGTCTAGCATGCTATTCTCTATTGATTTGAGTTCCGTCTCACTGGCAGATCTTTCAGAGAAAAATGGATGAACAATATGTGTAAAACACACCATGCTTTGGGGCTCCTCAAGGTTCAGTTCTTGGTCCATTTATTCTCAATATATACCACTTCCCTGGGTCCCATTGCTCACAGAAATAGATTCACAGCATTCCTAAGCAGACAACAACTAATGATGTCTATCCTTTTGCTTTAGGGGATTATTAAAGAAACTTTTTGGAGAAGTATGGCAGATTAACTTGTTAAAGAAGTCAAATTTACTATATGCTATCTAAGTTGGTAAGATTAAGCTTGTTAAAGGTGCAAGGAGTCCAGTAATAGTTGTTATACCATTTACCAATAATATTAATTTACCAATAACATAAAAATTTTATATTTATTTTTTTCTTCAAAAATAAGATTTCAACTTTACAATTGATCAAAAACGAAATGAAAATCAAACAAAAAGTCAAGGGTGTTCTATCATGTCATAAACCTGTTTGCCACCTTTACCCACCTTCTTCTTCTCTGATTGAGGAAGTATTTCTGGGGTGCCCTACTGCCCCGACTGGCCAGGATCAATATAATAGTAATATTTGGCTCAACTCAGCTCTCTTTGAAAACCTTGTGCAAATGATTATGAATATACATATCTAAAGAATACAGAAGGTGGTGGAAAAGGCAGCAAAAGCATGTCGAGTGGAGTCCATGTGTAGGGTACAAAACAGATTGGAAAATCAGAACGTGAGAATTCTATACTAGTAAATTCTACTTGCATTCTCTAGGCTAGATCTGTAAGTGGGTACTCACATCAGCATGGAGCCAGTTGGATTTTGGAGCTCATACTATTAGAAGAAATTGCATCTTCATGCTCTACATCTGACTGAACCTTTTGACTGGGCCTCTCATATAAATGCTCCTTACGTATAAAAACTTTGTCAACTTTAACACTCATAGTCAGATTTTGCTTTATGTGAATTGAACTCAAGAATGTGTGTTCCTCTACACGAGGATCATATCTGAAGCATGCACATTTCTCGTTCCCTTGTCCTTTGGTAACTACTGAAGAATGACAAAAAAAAACTAATTTAAAAAGTCAATCACATCAATAACTTTAACAAAGTTATTTAACAGGCAGCGGTCACCAACCGTTTTTGTGCCACGGACCGGTTTTATGTCAGACAATATTTTCAGGGACCAGCCTTTGAGGTGTGGCAGATCAATACAACAAAATAATTAGTGTTGTCAAAATTAACACATTAAGACATGAGATTAATTTGAATTGTATAACACGCAAAAAATGTACGCAGTTAACGCGGTTTCAGTTTTTTCTGTTTTCCTGTGAATCCACTCTAGCTGTTTGCTACTCCTACGCCCTCTTAACAAGAATTTTGAGGGCTTCATTGTCTCAATTGAGAGCCAGTTGCCGCATATTATGTGGGTTTGGTGCGTGGGAATCGGTCGAGAATCCTTATTTTAAGTAGGACTCTTGATATTGTCTGTTACAGTTTTTTTTACAATCGCTAAGACAGTTTTTTCAATACATTTAACAAGTTTGCTTAACTCTTAACGCACCGAGTCAGTTAAAACACACAATTGGCAAAACAGTTAATTTCATTCTCAAAACCCCCCATTGTAAACAAAACTCCATACAATAAAAAAAATACAATAACACAGTTTTCAAAACACTAACACATGTTTTCTTCCAACAGCAACATTTAGTCAATCATAACACATTGAGAATAAACTTTGTTTTAAAACGACAAAGTTTTGTGTTTGGTGGAGCTCGAGTGTAAAAGAAGTTCAAGCATCTGAAAAGTGTGTTAACTGAATGCATTCGGTATCAAAGCAACAAAAAATGTGTTAATTGTGTCGCCTACCTCGACGGATGTTGTGCTAATTGTGTCAAGAGTTTAGGAAAGTTGTTAAATGTATTGAAAAAACTGTCTTAGCAATTGTGAAAAACTGTAAATGCAGCTTTCTTTTTCTTGAAAGTTGTAGGCTCTTCCTCTGTCTCCTCCTGAGCTTCATTTCAGCGGTAACCTATCACATGTCAGAGTAGAGCACCTTGACCTGCGTCAAGAGTGACATTGGATGTAACTAAGAGAATCGGGTCATTAAAAAAAAAAAAATTCAGATTCCGAAATAAATAATACGGAAGTAATGCAAGTTATTTATTCTTTCTGTGCGGTACCAAATGACCCACGGGGTTGGGGACCACTGCTCTAAGGTACTAAAACAATTTTCTGTTAGGATGCCATTAATATTACCTTGCACCTAAGACCCAGTCATCTATACCTGCATCACAACAATCACACATGTTGCAAAAACACTGCTAGACTTTCACTCCGTTGTGCAGTAAATATGTGTAGATGTGTGTGTCAAGATTCTGTTTTTAACCATGATTTTAGTCTCCATGATTCTTCTTCATTTCCTCACTTGAAATAGCTTGGAGCATGGAAAAGGCTGGGTTGACTTTATTAGGGGACAATGTCCAGAGCGCAATCCACAGGAAATGGGATTTTTGGGATTATAAAGATTTTCTGGCCCACAAGGACGACTAGCTTATAAGGGGTTTGAGCTCTGTGCTGAGTTGAATCTTAATGTGGAGATATAGCAAAGAAGCCACACCAGTTTTGCCACTTTTTTCTCGACATTTACCACTTTTTCTTGAGGTCGCTTTTAGTTCAGTTCTCAGAAGTCACTGCATTGACGGTGCCAGAAAAAAAGTTCTTTGCCTTATGTCATACTCAGACATTGCACTTTAGGCAAATGAGGAATCTATGGGATTTTTTTTTGTTGTGTAGGCAAATTTACAGCTTTGTCAATTCCCAGTGGTATACAGAATGATGAAATCCATGCATGAGGCTTCAGGTGGGGTCTTTAGTGGTTAGGACTAAATTTGAACACTATGCTCTTTCTAATCTGTTTCCTGAAGTTCACCACCAGTACTTTTATCTTGCTAATGTTGAACAAGAAACAGGCACAAGTCTGTCAGCGACTCCATCTCCTCTCCTTTCGTTGTCGTCAGATATCAGATCTACAAATGTTGTTACCAAACATTGATTTTCTGCATGGCGGCACAGTTGTGCGTACAGAGAGTATACGAGTGGGCTGAGGACACAGCCCTGAGGGGCGCTGATGTTCAGGGTCAGAGGATGAGTTGATAATGCTCATTCTGACATATCTTCTAGAAAGAAAGTCCTGTCTCACCCTGGAAAGCCTCTTTATTAAGGTCATGGGACCATGGCAATGTAGTTTAATTGCCACAGATAACTGGTCATTGTATTACAATTGCAAACCTTTAAACACAGTGAGAAAATGCAAACTTCACTCAAAATAGTTGTCTCAGACATTTCTCCTCCTCGTGTGCTAGTTTTAAATCTATTTAAATTAACAGCATGCAATTCAGAGGGCAGGATTTAAAGTTGTTTAGGCCAGTGACAAAGGTGTATGGAGTAAAAGTATAAGTGCTTTTATTTACTATTCATTCAATAAGTATCCAATGGAAAAAGTACTCTTAGATACTTGTTGTACATAAGCATTTGCAAGATGCCTGATAAAAAAAATTGTGAATGGTTTTGCATAGAAATGAGCTTAATTAGAATTGTAGGTCCGTTTTTGTTTATTTTTGGGGTGAGCTCAGAAATAATAGGTCACCTGATCAAGTTTTTTCTTAAACATTTTAACGTAAATAAAAGTAAAATGAAAATAGCCAAAAATACTGATATTTACTGTATACATAGTGCTTCCATGGTCAATAAGGTGCCTCAGAATAGTTATTGACAGGTTCCAGACAAGTCAGAAACAGAGTTTTTGCTGTTCACATAACCTCTGTGTACCCAAGATTTTCAACAATAGAAATATGGCTGCATTTAATAAATCTCTGGCAAGGACAGAGATGACTCGTTTTAGTGAACCTTGACAAATTTATTAATAATAAATAAAAATGTATTTTTTATAAAGCACCTGTCAAGTAACTCAGGAGCCGGGAGAATCTGTCGACATTTATTAGAATAACACTAACAATAGATAAGTCAAGAATACAAACAGCAGACACATGAAATAAAGCAGATGATGAACTTGTTAGAAAACGAGAGCGTGTAAAGAACAAAAAATCGATATGGAAGACTGAAGGTGACAAAGACCATATGAAAGTCTAAAACAGATAAAAAAAAACTGACTCAAGAACATAAATTGTAACTGAAAAACATGAAACAGCATCTTTTTCAAAACTCAAGGCAATTTTATAAATATACATAAGCAAACCACATAACAACAAAGCCATGTAACAAAACCAAATCAAACAACAGACATAATATAGATCAGAGGTCTCAAACTCGATTTCTGAAAAGCCGCAGCCCTGCATAGTTTTGCTCCAAACTTAACTGAACACCTGAGTCCACTGATGAAGCTCCTCAGAGTTAGGTTGAAGCTACTGGTGTCTCCTGAAACAGGGTTGGAACAAAAACCTGCAGGGTCTGCGGCCCCCAGGAATTGAGTTTGAGACCCCTGATGTAGATAAAATAATACATGGATATAAAGAGTATTCGGGTACATGTGAAAAAGAGTAGATCATAAATTGGAAAAATAGGTTGTGAACCCTTTTTATATATAAACTGTGTACTTTATATCTATAAAGTGAACAACAGTTATTTAGTCCTCACTTAATACTTACAGTTTTTTATGCTATGATTTTTTCAATACATTTAATTTGTTTGCTTAACTCCTCAGTTACACACAATTGGCAAAACAGTTCATTTCATTCTCAAACCCACCCATTGTAAACAAAACTTCAAAACTCATTTTGAAAATACATTATTACAGTTGTCAAAACACTAACGCATGTTGTCTTTCAACAGCAGCGTTTTGTCAATCATAACACATTGACAAAAAAACATTATTATTAAATTAAATAGCAGAAAAGGCAACACTTTATGAGTCAGTCTGCTCTTATATCTGAAGCTTTTCAAACATTTGTGTTTTGTTGGGTTTTGTAAATGCATGAATTTTGTTTCCTTTGAGGCAGAAATTCAATACAAAAAAATGAATGCCCATCCCAGAGTAGCTCTTCTTTCTTTATTTCTTTCTTTTCATATATTCAGGGAATATGTTTTTGTTTCAGTTGGGAAAAATTGCAAACTTGAAGCTGTTTAAAGTTTGAATCAGTGTAAAAACAACAGTTGGATGGTTAAACAAGACACAAACCATCATGTTATTAGAAATAGAGTTCAGTTAAGATGGCATTATATAATGTTCCCCTTGTCAATGTGAGTCATATAAACCAAACCTCATGTCTTAATTCTTTTTCTTAGCTGAGATAGATCTTTGAAAAATGGTTGCTAGGGTAATCAGTATGGTTGCTATGGAGGGGTTGGTGATTCTAAAATTCTACCTTGCCACTATGAGTAAGACAACATAATCCCTGTTCCTCTAGCTTGTACTCTTTAAAATATTGTGGGATCCTAAACCCATTCATTTTCAAAGACAATATTTAATTAATGGTGACCTTTGACTCGGTCACATACTTTTGCATCGTGGTCAGTTTCTTAAGTGTTTTGAGTTTTAAGCTTGTACTGTATTTCAGAGTTTCCCCAGTGGTTTCCCAGAATACTTTAGTGGCCGCAGTATGAGGAGATATAGTAACTTGAGTCAGATCAGTTTGAACAGCTTGAAAGAAGTTTGGTGTCTAGAAGTGTAAAGAAATTTTTGTCAGAAAAAGATTTTGATTTAATATAAGATCTAGATCAGTATGTTGCTCTCTCAAGCCAACATAAATATTAATGAGTACATTAGTTCATTACCACTAATATACTGTTTGAAATAAATGGTGTGAAGATGCACACACTATACATATTCAGCAAAGCAATTGCATCAATTGTTCTGTAAAAGCAGATGACATTGTGAAATGTCACAACCCTCTTTTCAAACAAAGCTCTACATTCATTACCCAGTGCATTAATCTCGCTTGCTCATGCTCTAATGACCATTCCCATTAAGATGTGAAACTTTCAGGTCATCTATGGACTCAACTAGACAATGAGACCTCATTCTTTTCAATGCACTAAAATGGAAGCGCTGTAAACCTATAACATGTCGATTAAAACAACAAAAAGGAGGCAAAAAGAGCAATAAATCTACAGAAATATATATAAATTACATAAATATGCAAAAATGTAAACCTTAAATTTGTTCATTTAAAAAGCATGAATAAAACACTTTTAGAACCACAAAAATTAAATTTGAACTGTATAAATAGATTACTATTTTAGTGCACTGTGAAGTCAAACGGTGACTGTTCACATTTTACTTATAAATGCAGATTGTTCTGAGAAGCAGGATGCCTCTTTTACTGTTTGATTGTTTAATTAGCACTTAAATGATCAGCCACTATGGTTTCTTAAAAAATTTGTGTTGTCGATCGATTAAAGAAAATTATTGATTAATTGCACACTTTATTGAAATTAATCGCTATAACTCACAAGTATAAAACTGAAACTTTTTTAATCTGGAGATGTAAAATGTAAATAACTTATGTAAACTGAAGACAAAGAAACTATCTAAATTCAAAATATGATTGTTTATTGAATTTTTTGTTTAATAGGTTTTGCATTGTAAACAACATACCTGCAATAAACCATCAATATCCTCCAAATTAACTTTTTCCTTCTCTTCTTTGGTGGCTGTTAGTTTGTGGTCTATTTAGACTTTTGTTTTCCAGGACCCTCTGCCATTGACAGCTTGGTTAGTGAAGGCTGATTTCTTAAAATTTTAGGTCTTTAAACCTCGGAACAATTGCAGTAGCGATCTTCAGCCATGTGAGATTAGTGCTGCCCTTCCTTTTACAATACGCTGATCATCCTCTGTTGACTCCATCATTTTGCAAGTGGCACAAGGCTGGCAATACCCTTGAGCAGGAGACAATTTATTGTATTTACATTACATTGTTCAACACCATATATGGACCATATATCTCTATTACCCTCCACCTAGGCGAACTACTACCCCCCCCCACTCCCCCCCCCCCCCCCCCCCACACACACACACTGTTCAGGGATGCTTTAACTTGTCCTCGGTTTTCCATTCTCTCACTACATCAAGAAACGGATCCACACATGCCTCCGCTAAGTAGATTTGCTCACAGAAGCCCAGCGGTCCCCCATGACTGCGATGTCTGTCGCGTGCTGTAATGTGGTCATCATACTCATCGTCAAACAAAGTGCATGTGTCTCATTCATGCTTCTTTTAACATACTCCTGCCACAACAGGAAACAGAAAAAACTGCAACCCCGTTAATTGCATTAATATTTTTCAAATGGATCACATGCATTAACACATTGATTTTGACAGCACTACAAAAATAAATAAAAATGTGGAGTGGATAAAAACTGACAGAACAAGCAAGAATGAAACCATTGTGAGGAGAGAACTCTGATGAGCTTGAACAGAAGTGAAGTATGGCCTATTTCTGACAGTACATGCCAAAGCTTTGTGCAGTAATTATACATAATTATTACCGGCCTACATGAAATACATCCAGAGCTGCAGCACAGTCACATGCACAGCACAACAAAGCACAAGCAAACTGTCCACCTGTCAGCAGAGAAAACCTCCACCAGAGAGGTAGCCGCCCGGGGCCCATCTGTGAGCGACACTCATCTCTTATTCATGATCGCGTGTGACATTTCCTCAAGTCAGAGGGGCAGCGGAGGAACTGACTGAGAGATTTGCTAAAGATGAACTGGCAAAACAAACACAGACTTTCGTCTATTACCCCTGAATGAAAAGCTCATTACCCAGAGGTCCCATCATCGACAGCCGCTCCAGGCAATTCACAATAGTGTTATAGTAACACAGTCACAGATCTTCCGTTTGCTCGAGTGTCTGGGGTAAAATTTGATCCTCTCATCTGTAACAGCAGAGAAGGTGCCCTTCATCAGCAGACAGGCGGAATACAGGATGCAGAATGGGGTTTTACTGTGAAAACTGAGCGGAATCGATTGGCTGTCCTCCCTGAGCTGCCACATCAATTCCCAAGGAAAGGCCATGAAAGGAGCAGGTACTCCATAGCTGGCTTTATGTAAGAGAAGAGATTTATTTGTCTCTTTGAAAAGTCAGCCTGGGATTACCTGGATTAACTATTTTGATAGTGAAAAATTGAACATGAAAAGAAAGTGTGAAAGGTTTGTGGCTTTCACGTTAAGATAAAGCTTTCACAAACAAACTAAATAACCAGCAATGAATTCCACTTACTGCTTAAAAAAAGAATCATTGAACATTTTCCAGCAGGTTCCACACAATTTTGTTTTGTAAGCCTAAAGCAGGTATTTAAAATGTTTGTTCACCTCATTGAAATTGAAATGTGGAAAATCATGTATAAAGGTCAAAACAATAACCTGGATTCTCAGATTGAGGTGACTGTTACCAATCACGGCAAGCGACGAGACATACACAGATTCAGGATTACATATAGCTCATTTAGTTATAGTTACTAAGAGACTGCGGTGAAATAATACAGTTTGCTTAAACTGATCACATCGGTCTGCCCAAGCCAACATCTAATGTGTGTACAAAATGAAAGAAAGCATCAAAGAGAACATTGTTTCAAATAATAGTACCAAGCTGTTTTAACATTGTCAAAAGTATACTGCAACGATATTGTTAACATTGATTATTAGCTTACACCTTATAATTTATTAACTAACTTTGTAAATGTGACGAATACTGTGAGGAGTATAAGGTAAATATTTAGATTACAGCCCACTAATTACAATGTAATTACAGAGTAGTTAAAGTGTAGTTATTGATTAAAATTGGTGTATTTACAAAATACTTATAGTATAGTTACTGTGTAAAAATGGCAGTAATTCCAGGGTAACTATTATATGGTACCTATATGCTGTAATTGCAGGGTAACTACTATGTAAATATTGTGTATTTACTATGTACTTAAAAGTGATGGGAGAGACCATAAAGTTGTTTTAATGCGAGCGGCATCTCTCAAAATAATTTTGGAGTCACTGATGAATCAGGTAGAGATAAATTGAAGTGTTTTTTGCATTGATGTCACGCTGTTTGAGACACCAAAACACAAATAATCAACATTTCAAAATCACAATACTGGCTCTTTAAAACCTGCAGTCTGACTGCAAGTCAAGTAGTGTTTGTGTTTATCTCCATCATGAGCTCCATGATTTTCCTTTCCCAGATTTGTTCCTACATACATTTGTAGAGAAATAAGCATTTCATTAATATTGTAATATACATGACATGTTAACATTTTAATGTTAACATGACATATAAAATGTAAACATATTGGAATTAACACGGTAAAAAATATGCTATTGTTATCAAATGCATATCAAGCTCGATACTCTATTTTACATTAAACAGAATGTTCTTCTTTGACATCATTTTAACAAAATCATCAATTTTTCTTCCAAAAATCTCGTCTGACTTTGGCAGCAGCCAGAGTATTACTACGACACAAACATATATGAAAAATATAAAATACTTTTTTCTAACTTTAATCTCTTGCTTCTCCTCCGAAAATGATTTGGCTCTATCATGTTCATCGTGATTGGTTATTCAGTGCAGTCTTTTTATTCAACGTCAGTCTTTTACGTGCACGCGCTCGTGAACTAATCTTAGCGTCAGGATCAAATCCTGACTCGACAAAGAAAGTTGATGAGCTGCTTCATGGTACCGATCAAGCCTGATTCAAAGGTTAAAAGTTAAAACTGATCCGGTAATTCTGAGTTTGTTAAGCCACGTTCATGGTACAGGCCCCAGAGCTCCGGTTCTGTTACTGTTTCATAAAAACACCAAGTTATTACCCAATAACTTCAACTTAAATAGTATAAATTGTGCTTGGTTGGACGATGAAAGAAGCACCGAGTTGTATGCTTAAATTTTTTTTTTGGCCAGAGTCAAATAGTTAATAAACTGAAAGTCTGAGTAAAATCACTCCTCTGGTGGATTATTTTTATTCCAGGCAAGCCACAGACACAAACACCCCTTGAGCTCTCCAGCAAAGTTTCCGAACACGGAAAGTAAATTCACTTTCAGAATTACAGAGTAAATAAAAACAATTAACCAGCAGCGGGAACCAGCAGAGCTGCAAAGCAATGAAGCGTTTTATGGAGCAACATGCTTTAGTATGGGAGAAAACACAGAGCATCCGGATGTTGGAACAAATGTAGCTGGCATTACTGTAAAAGAGTTGAGCAAATATGGTCAATGATTAGCAATCTAAACTACAAAACACTGACCATGCAGCAGGTCTCATTCATTATTTTGCCTAATGTATTAGACTTAAAGAGCTATTTATTCTGCACACGAGTCTATAATCCCCAGGGGATGTTTTTAAAATTTAGCGCAGACTAATGTGACTATCAGCGCAGACTATCAGAGAATGTGCATTTCTCAATTAGCTGTTAATGGCTAACCAACTGCTATAGCCTGAGGTAAAGCACAGTCTCTCAGAGATGCAGTAGTTGAGAGAACACTCAAAGAAACTCTAATAACTGACATTTTTTTTTATTTAGATAAAGCCAACTGTTACACAAATAAATGCACTCTCCAGTAGAAAGCCCATTAAGAGCAATAACGCTTATAGCCCTGGTGATTAAACATCCACTTCTTTGCAGTTGGGAATAATCAACCAACTATATTTAAATTTCCACCATTTGTCTCTTTAACACAGCAAGCACTGCACCAAATCTACATTTTAAACTGAGTTTGGAGAGGAAATTATTAAGAAGCAGGATCTGCCAGCTCGAGGACAAGATAGGATTCTAAGCGACAAGAAGATGACAAAAAAGCTTCTAATGCATCAACCTTTCGACCCTGGATTGCTCCGCAGGGAGGGAAGTCTTCCAGTTAACTGGCTCATGAGTGACAGAGTAAAACCTGTGCAGGGTGAAATTTCCTCACGGCCTCTGATGTTCTTCTGAGTGTAATTATATAAAAGTACAATTAGCCTGTAGTACAAGTGTATTTCAGACTTGTTTCACTTAAAGCTTTTTTGCTGCATCTTGGCTTTGTTCACGTATAGAGCAGAATGTGTGCACTCATAAAACAGCCCCATATGCTCACGTCCACAAAATGACAATTTTTTTTTAAAGTAGTTTTTTAAAAACTGCAGCGTATTTTGAACTCAAACCTCACTTTGAGGATAGCCACGCTGTAAAGGGCTTTACAGTTTTTACATATTGTTCACACATATTTCCTCATATTTTCCAAACTCTACACACAAATTAAAAAAAAAAAAAAACACAAACACAATAGGAAAAACCTTTCAATTCTCCTGCAAAATTAAACATTACATTTTAAGTAAGGGAAATACAACGGTTGTGCGTGCGTTTTCCGTTTTAAATGCACAACATGGAGACTTCACATACAGAGGGTAACCAGCCAGAATGATTTACTTTACCGCGAGATTGTGATACCATAGTTGGCCACAGATACAGATTTTCTCAGAACGAACTGTAAAAAAATTTAACAATGAAACGTACCAGACACTAAAACATTATTAAAAAAATCAAATGCTAATGTTTAAGTGTTTTATGTCATGGTGTCAGCGGTGTAAAACCATGGATCGTCTGCTCTGGGGACGAGCCCCAGGGATTAATGTTTTTCCTCCCCAAAACGCATTTTAACTGTCTCGATAAGATACAATTAAATATTTTCAAACAGAAAAATAATGATAATTTGAAAAAGAAACATGAAAAAGAAACAGCTTTGTGGAATTGTATTGAGAATAACACAAAAGCACTCAGTTGCACTAATTGTCTTGGATTCACTTAAAAACATCAGTTCTTGAGAGTTGTTTGTTTGGACTATGCTTAAATCTGCTTTCCCTCCTGATGCGAGATAGGAAGTGACGCAACTGCAGTTCCTCAAGCGGCCGAGTCAAAAGGGAGCAAGTTCTCTTTCGCTCCAATGTTAAAACTAGCCAACTTAAAAACATGATTCCGCCCCTGACTACACCCCTGACTGCATTAGGTTTGTTGATCTTCATGAAAACTCTGAGGTGAACAAACCCCAAAGGGGGATTTTATTGAACAAATGAAGGATGTAAACAAACAGTTTTCGTAATGTGAGCGTCACTCTCAGCGTGGATGTGCTGAGCTGCAGAGTTCACAGACTATAATCTGGAGGAGACAGTGGTTAGTGACCTAGAGCGCTAGCTCTTTCTTAGCTATGGGTACAGCTTGGTTTATCTGACCAGCACCTAATCATGCAAAGTTGGACTATTGCAGGTGTCCCATCCTGTCCGGTACATCATTGAATATTAATGTTACGGCAGTGGACATTTTTACTGGTTACCATCTGTATATTTACACACTCAAAGTGGACGTTTATCTGAGTTAAATTAGTCACTAGAAACAATCATCTTCAAGACGTACCTTAACTCAAACAAATTCTACCTTCCCCTTATCCGGATGAGCCCACATTTAGGGGGAGTGAGAGAAAAATGTTGCTATGAAGCTAAAAACGATCATCAAAAAAACATTTTAAACTTTACCATATGCTCGTCAATGTAAGATATTTGTATGAATGAAAACAGGCAAAGAAATCGGGAAGCTCACTGTTTCCTTTTAATGTGGAATTAAACAAGAAAAGTAGACTCCATGCTGCATCACTCCATAATCTCTGCTAGCTTTTGTTCACTATCATCGATCTTAGTCCTGCAGAGTTCCTCAAATGATGGTTGGTGTAAAAAAATTGACCGTACAACTTAAATAATACAGATTTCACTAAAACTGTTGTCTATTGTGCTCACGATGAGTGGTCAGCTAATGTTTGTTACTATGTTTACCAATGTAGAGCAAGAACACTTAGAGTAAACAAACCGACCTGAAATACCTGTGCGTATATCGCAAAATATACAACACCTGCCAGCCAATCAGAATCGAGTTTTCAACAACAGATGGCATAAACAATGTTGTTTCTTCTCGAAATGGGATTTTGTTTTCAAATGACACACACAAATATCAAATGAGTAGATATTTATAAGAACCAGTTCATCACTGATTTACTCAATGGAAAACACTTCTTCTCCATTCAACATAATGATTTGAGCCTTCTTTTGGTTCAGTGTTACACGTACTACAGACAGTACATAGATAATAGCGTTGTAAAAGTGTTGTAAATTACGTTTGAGAATTTCTTTTAATACTCAATGCACAAAGTTGCACAGACACTTCACAACTTCACAACAAAACTTACTGCATACAGTTACAGAAGAAAAGACTAAACTATACTGCAAGCATTCTCTCTTCTGTTGCGGTCTGGCCACAGAGCCTCATCCACATCACAAGCAATGTTTTCCCTGGACCAGCTCACCTGTTACCCTTTTATGCTAAAGCCCTGATAACTAGTTTAAAAAAAAACTGTTGGATGGGTGTTTGCTCTTGTGATGAAACTGTGCATATTTCAATGGCAGTGTGTTTTTGTGAAATTAAGATATGCTTTGTGTCAAAACTAAATAATTGTGTGCACTGTTTTAAAAAAAGTGTGTTTTATTACAGTAATCTGAGTCTAAAGCAGAACCCATGCTTGTAGTTTATCAGAATTGGTTCAGCAGGTTAGTTAATGAGTTACATGTTGTTACATGAGTTACATGTTGTTGCAAGTACCTGAATTTGTGTATTTGTGGGTTACCAACTGAGAGAAAGTTACTTAAAAAAAAAATGTAAATACACAATGGGTCGAGATGTGGATTTCAATTTTTTACGTGTATAACATACACTTCACTACTACTCATAAACACATCTTTTTATGATTATTTTGAAATTTTTATTTAGGCCCAGACCTAGAACAGACTCTTCTTCACAACATATACCCACTTATGCCATCACAAAAAGCAGCATAATTAGATCAGCATTCTGCAAGTTCAGCCTTCTCTTAAAATAACCGAGCTCTTCCACAGAGAGTGCTCTGTTGTGACTGTTCGGAGAGAAAATTCTGTGTGTGTGTGACAGTTGTTTTTCCTGCCCTTGCTGGAGGCGCATACTGAACGTGTAAAGCAGGGGATGACCACTGTCCCAACCCTGAGTTCAAATCACTCCCTCATTTACCCTGCACGGTCACTGGGAACATCCTTGTGAGAGAAAGAGAAAAGAGAGGAAGAGGGAGAGAGAAAAGAGAGAGTGAGGGAGAGTAGAAAGGGAGAAAAAGAGGGAGAGGAGGAAAGAGAGAGGGAGAAAGAAGAGAGGGACAGAGAGAGAGAAAGAAAAGGAAAAAGAGGAGAGAGGTAAAAAGAGAATGGAGAAGAGAGAGAGGGAGAGAAAGAGAGAAGAAGAGAAGGAAAGATAGAGGAGAGAGAAAGAGAGAGGGAGAGAGAAAGACATAGCAAGGGGAGGGACAGAGAGAGAGGGAGAAAGAGACAGAGAGAGAATGAAAGAGAGATAGAGATAAGAGAGAGAGAGGGAGCGAGAAAGAGAGACAAGAGAGGAGAGAGAGACAGAGAGGGATAAAAAAAAGAGAGGAGCAGAGAGAGAGAGAGAGAGCTGCAAATAGATGTTATATTTCATTAGAATCTCCATGGATACAGTGTCATTATGAAATGAGATTTGATACAGTATTTAAGTTCTGAAGTCTGCCGACAAACCACAAAGACATGCAGAAAATATTTTTCTCATTTCTATTTCTTCTTGGCGTCAATGGACAACATATTTACTTTCAAGGTATGAAGGAAGACTATGTTTGTTTAGTTTTTGTTATTGCCTTGTTCATCAGAAAGCTATTGTTAATATAACCCTTTCTAAACCAAGGTCTGTACTGCAGCTCATACGGCATTGAGTTGCATTTAAAATCAATGCTTTTCCAGAATAGAACAGGCATTCGGCTTGTAAATGTATCAAATGACTCAATCTTTTAAGTAGGAGAACTTTATAACTAGTTCAATATTAGTTCCTTGGATCAAACAGCAATGCAGAGAAGGCAAAGTTGTTACGTTTTGGAAAGCCTTTAGGTCACCACAAACCTTTGCGAAAGTATGTGAACGTAAGCTCTGCACCAGCTTCTCTGCAGAACACTTCACAACTCTGTTGACGCAATGACGCTTTTTTTCCTGCGGATGGTAGTCAGGAAAACTATGGTGACTCGCCAAAGTTCTAGACAATAATATGCCACCTTATTATTTCCACCATCATATTTCCCTTTCGTCCATGTTTTTATAGTCTATATGGGACTTATCGAACAACTCTGGACACCAACATGATAAGCTTTTTAATACTTCTGCTCTATTTCTTGTCGTGAGTTCATGCAAGAGGGTTTTGATTGCCACCCAGTGGCTCTTTTATGTCTCAAAAGTACTCAAAGGGCAGCTTTCATTGGTCAACTGTGAGATCACGCATTGAGTCAAATAAAGATGAAATGGTATTTTTTTTGTTCACTTGCACCGATCCGATAGCTCGTGTCCGGACCCATTCATTTTGGCTCAAGAGACACATGCATGCGTAATTTCGCAACGATAATATACGCATAGGTGCGTGATGGCCTTGAGAGACAGTGTAAGACGATGCCCCAAACCCTCTTCTTTTACATAAGAAAAGTAATGACTTCAACATTCTTGATTTGTTTGGTTTGAAATGTATAAAACAAATCTGACATTTAGCCAAAGTTCTAGGGGTGTAACATAGAGCTGGGCAGCATACCGTTTCATACCGAATACTTTGTTTTTTTTTTCTTATGATAAACATTTTTCATATACTGCAATACCGCTGTATGCGCATACAAAGCTTCAGCAACGCGAAAAGTAGCCTGCGAGACAATGTGAGGATATTTTTTTTGTGGCAGTATCAGCCAGATGTGCTGCATTCTAATGATCTCTACATGGAAACACAGTCAAAATAAGACTTTCAGGAAACATTAACCCTTTAACCCCTATAATGATACTGTAATTATAACAGTTCACCTGGTATTCTTGTCTTGTTTTTAATCTTTTTGTCATAATATGTTCTTAGTATAATTATTTTTCCACGTTTTTCTTTTAAGATTAAATAAAACTTTCACAATCTGGCAAATATGGGTTATTATCATGTTATAAATACTCAGAACAGTGTGTAATAACAAGAAAAGCAAAGTTCATGAAAATCAAGTTTCTCTATAAACGTAGAACAACAAAACTTTTGAGATAAAAAAAAATTACCTCAAACTATTTTACAACAACTCAAACAGTGTACATTTCACAAGTTATTTTATTTAAATAAGTACAGGTGTTTTTTAATCAATCACT
Organism: Danionella dracula; assembly: GCA_900490495.1. Lineage (NCBI taxonomy): Eukaryota > Metazoa > Chordata > Actinopteri > Cypriniformes > Danionidae > Danionella > Danionella dracula. Next base: position 5,898,198 of record UELW01000056.1, read on the forward strand.
CATCTGTCTCTGCTCTCCTACGCTCCACAAACTTCCTGTCCCAGGAACACAAGCAATCTAGTCATTACTATAATGAATGTTATGTCAGTCGAAAGAATGATTTTTCAGCTTTTAGAATCTGTTGAGTTTTTTGCAAAAATAACCAGAGCTACTGTAGTTTGAAGTGTGCAAGTCACTATTCTGTTCCCTGGCGACAGCTCCGCTGTTAAAGGGTTAAAGACTCAGAAGAGTTTTTTCTGAAATCCAGAGCAATGTCGGTTGTGTGAAAATACTTCAGCTTAAAAATAATCTTACGTTGATCAAACAAGCATTATTTGTGATTGTTAACAAAACAAGCATTCTGCTTCATCACCTCCTCACAAACATGTTCTTAGATATGAAACCAAGACCTGCATGCTTTTCCCCGTCTGCAGGTTAATGTTTGCACTGCAACACAAAACGCAACTCAGACACGAATGAAAAGCAGACTGCATACGACAAGAAAAGCAAACGCTATTATCATTACTGTTAGCAATACTGTTGTGAAAGAGTGCTTTCATTTAAAGCTGTACTTGAATACTTTCTTTGCTCTGATCTTAATTTCAACTTGGTGTGATAACAATGCTAACTACTAGCTAGCAAAAACACAACATAACATGAAACACAAGCCTTGACTCAAAGAGACAATTTCAGAGGTTCCCAGCAAGCTTTGCAATGAGATCAGCATTATGTGAATGTGTTTTTTATAGTATAGAAGGGACTAGATCTAACTTTCTATCAATCTATGTCTGTCTGTCTCTTCTAATTTTTACTAATGAATTCACATGCATTAATTAAACAAGTTCACATCACATAACATGATATGACAGTCATGTCCCTAAAAAAACCCCATTTAAGAACTAAAAATACAATACAGGCAATAAAATAGCATATAGACAATTATTCAATTAAGTTCTTGATTGGAATGCTGTAAAAACGTAAACAATTTAAACAGTTGATGATATTAATATTATTATTATTTAAATGTGCCATTTCATAGGCTTTTTAAATAAATTATAATATATATTTGACTCCACTAGACTATCACCGCATCTGCACTAAAGTTACATTTCCTGGTCATTTAGCTCCTTTGTTATTCGATGAGATGCATTGGTGGTATTCTGATTGGTTAGTGGGTGTGTCTTCAGCCATCAAGCTGTTTTGAGCTCCCAGAAAGTGAAAATAGGATTTCATAAACATACATGAATCAATCAGAATATGACTTGAGCCATGTTTTTGATGAGGGAACAATATTAAAATGTATAAAAAATGTCTGAAATATTGTGTAATATTGAGTGTTACAGCAACTTAAAGGTAGGAACTAAGAGTGGGCAATCTTATAGCTGAAGGCAGACAGTTCCACAGTCTCCAAGCAGCCAGAGCGAATGCACGGTCACATGATGGCGACCAAAAAGGTAGGAACATTTTTTTGTACCTTACAGGCATTTCAGAATCTGTCTTTTATAAACCATGATAAAACTAGAATGTGAGTCATATTGTATACCAGGAATAAACCATTAAACATTACACATTCTAATAGAAAAACAAATAATCTCGTTCTCTTTCTTTCATTACAGTGACAACAGTGAAATACACAACAGTGACCCTTTAAAACAAATGTTTTGTCTATAGTGCTGCCTTCAATTCCAGGAAAAATCGAATACAGTGGATGCCACTCGAATGAGAGTGGATAGTGGTGTACAGGATGCTAAGGGCTGCTTTGAGGTGTGAGTGAGAGCAAGCAAACACAAGTAAACAATTACTGGACCACTATGAAACCCAGGTCTAAAAAATATCCTTTTGCATGAAACAATATTTAAACACTTGATGCAGGATTGCAGATTTTGTGTACATTACTAAGCAAGTTAGATAGAGATAGATAATAAATATATATAAATATAAATAAAACAGAGCTAGCTAGTTGAAGCAAACTTTTTGTTACTCACTGAGCTCTGCAATGCTCCCTACACGTGTGGCCAGCAGGGATTGCTCAATGGTGCGCTGTTCAGACTGAGTGAGTGCATCTCCAGCTTTGTTTGAGCGCTGCTGGTTTCTGTGCAGGCTCAAACTGTCCGGCAAACTGAGAATTCCTGCAAACAAGAATAATCAGGCGTTAAAAATAAATCACAGCTGGCTGAAATCTAGAAGAGAAGTCTTTAAAGTTTGATGATCTGATATCCATCCCCAGGATCGATAAGGTGAGAGTATTTTGAAAAACATTTACAACCCAATGAAATGAAGAACTGTTGGATCAATCTGAATCTCCACATGAAATAGCGCTAAAGAAAATGCAGCCTGTTCTAATCCAAAATTTATTTTGGCGAATTGATTTTGTTTTTGCTAGGGAGATGATCAGCACCATCCCCAGTCCAGAGATGCTCCCTGTGACATCACAGAGGGGTTCTTCACTGGGGAAGAGCTTTTCTCTTCATGTGTGGGTGGGTTTTTTACTCTGGGTTCATCAGGTTTTTTCTCACATCAAGAAAAAATAAGTGTCTTGGTTGCTTGATTTGACCACAAAAGTTTAAACTGGGATTTTTATATTAAGTTAGAGATTACTGGTCAGTTACAATCCATAAGGTAGCATTATATAGTAGTTCTATTTATACCCCATTGAATCATAAAATAGGAATTCTTATTTAACTCCTAATCCACATCGGGTGTTTGTGAAGCTGCTTTAAAGCAACTTCTAAAAAGCTCGATTTAAAATAATTTTGATTGATCTGAAATCTTTGTTCGAACTCTCTTCTGATTCTGCTTGAGGTGGGATTGATTTCATTTCATTGAACACTAAAGACTGTAACTTACCTTTGAGAGTGCTAACACAGGAACATTAACTGATTGTAATAAAATTGATTGGAAAACCCTCAGAAGAAATTGATGTGTGATATACTTCAACGATTTAGAACAGTCTATCTTTTACAGTGTGTATCATCGGACATCAACTATAACGCTGTTTCTCTTTTTTGTTTAGTTTCTTTTTCAAGTGGAGTGGTCCCCAATTCTTAAATTTCTTAAAGCTGGCAAATATTCAAAAGTTACATTTTTCTCTCGTACTCATCAGACTTATTTGTATAACTGGTCTTCGGATTAAGCAAACGGGTGCTACATTTGAATTTTAATGTTTTTCCACAAAAAATGCCGAAATGAAGAATTCAGAGAGAGTGAGAGAGAGTTGCAGAGGTAGCTGAACAGCAAGCTACGTAAAATCCACATTGCTGTATTTACAATCTGAAGTGTGCTCATTAGTGCCCTCTATGCACCGTTTATGCAATCTTGGGCGAAGCCTGCATCAGTGCAGGGGGCTTCACGCACCCTATATCATAGAATTCTTTGTGAATGACCAATCAGACGATTGTTGGGAGGAGCTCACTCAGATCGGAGATATGGCTAGAAGAAATTGTGACCTGTAAACATTTATCAGATAACCTACCAATATATTATTTTACTATTTCAATAGTTATTTTGAGAAAATGTGACTATGCAGTCGTAACCAGATCATGTACCAAAAAACAAACGTTGCGGAAAATGTATGCCTGTTCTTTAAAGAGTTACAGGTCTTAATTCTCTGTGCATTAACAAATAAACAACGACAAAATTATCTTCTGCAGCATTAAAAGCCTTTTTGCAAGAGTTTCTAGCTGTAGTGTAAACACCAACAGAGCTTTTTTGCTTCCGGCAAGTCTGTCCCAAAATACAAGCTCAGAGCACCCTTGAGGACTTAAGTAAAGGGCCCCTAGCGTCTGACCTTCATGATGTCACCAGAGTGTGCCATTTTGGAAGTACGGAGTGTGCCATTTTAGACAGGTCCTGAGATCTTTATATTAGACCAAATGCAGCTCAAATAAAATGGGTTTAATACGGCATCTCTTAATTGTTTTTAGAGTTCAAAACCAGCTGCTGTATTTTGTACAGACTGTAGTCAGCAGTGATTTGTTGATGTCAGCATACAGAGCATTGCAATAATTGATGAGTGAGCTGATCAGAGCGTGGATGACACATTCTAACGCCAGTCTGTCTAGAAAAGGCCTTGACTTCCTCTGCACACAAAGTAAAAAAAAGGATGCTAACTATGCTATTGACCTACACAAATTTCACTGTGCTGTCTAATATAACCCCAAGATTCCCGATGACAGATTTCACAGCAAAGGGAACATCGCTTGGACATCATTGCAGTCATCGTCAAAGACAAGCGACAGCTAGACACTGAGATTTTTTAGCTCATTTTGCCATGATATTTCCATTGTATTATTTTTTTGAGAACCGACTCAAATTTTGCTAATTGGTGTGTCGTGTCTCGTTCATTGAACAAGGGGTAACGAGCAGTGATTAACACCTCATCACTAGCTCCCGACCCTCCATTTTATTGATGCAAGAAAATCAAATCGATTTGAAATCCTGCTCACTCCTTGTGAGGACATTACACCGTTGAATCAGTGCTACAAGCCGATTTAATGCAACATCTCACTCTGCAAAAACATTTGGTCAGCCATTTCCTTGTCCATACATGTTTTGCCATTTAATATTACAGGTTTTTATCCTGAGAATTGCACAAATTGCTAAGACAGCTCGTTTGTTTTTGGTGGGAATTCTCGAGAGTGAGCAATGTGCATCTTCCACTTCTGGGTTTTTGTGTTACAACTCCGGAAACGTGATGTGTCATGTTTGGACAAATGTGAGTGTGAGCAGAACATACGTTGTGTGCTTTGAACTTTTAAACCCTGCAATTTACTTTTGATGTGTAATCAGGAGCTGAATCTTGCAAATGATATTGAGGCATGCAGATCAAGCATATCACATCACACTCAAAAACAGCAAGTTGATGTGATAATTTTCCTAAAAATTAAATATATCCCTGAATTCCATTGGCTAATCAGCTTCGTTATCATACAGAGTAAGAAAAAATAGAACCATATTGTTGAGAAAATGCTACCAAAACTCTTACTGGAAATTTTCCAACAGGTCTCACCGGATAACCTCAAGGGAAGTAACAAGTTAAATCCTTGGCAAGCCACATGTTTTGGCCCGATGGAAGGAGAAACTCAATCATATCACCTTTCTAGACAGCAGAAATGAGTCTAACAACCTGCGTCCCACTATTATCAGAGCACAGACTACACATGCCTCAAGCTTCGTCCTGATCGCAGCTCTCTGATCCGGCCCCACTGCACCATCACTGATAGTTTTCTCTGATTTCCCTCCGATAGACTTTCAATGCGTATTGTTTTCATCATGAATGGTGGGCTCCCTGAAAATTGGATTTCTTCTAACTCTATCATATCACCTCCACCGCACTCCTAGAGCCGACGGTGTGTTAAATTTTTATGTGTTGAAAACAAATAAGTCTATTTTGTTGTCCAAAGAAGAAGGCGCTTTCTTTTGAACCCATCTCCTTTACTCCAGTGAGGGAAATGTAATTCTCAGGGATGCCTGAAAGCGGGAATGATGTAAATCCTTAATGTGTTTCGCTCAGGGAGGGATGGCAGCGGTGTATGTTACTTATCATAACACAAATTCATGACTTGCAAAATCATCATCTTTCTTCTAAAGCATGCTATTATCATTAAAAAAATTGTTCAGTGAGCATGCGGTCCATCTTACAGTAAAAGGGATTTGATTCAAGACTCATCTTGATAGAATTTGAACTAGGTTGCCATGGAGACAAGGGAGGGGTGAGATTATGGTTACTTGCATGCGGCATGGGAGGAAATACAGGTGTTTAGAAATGCAACACCACACCACCCTGTCCTGGGCCCATTTCTTCAACTTGTAACTGTCATTTAATCTGACTTTTCAGTTTACAGGATGATTTTTGTTTCATCATAATTGCAACTGCTTTGGTTGGATCTCGTATGGTTTTCTGTATTCCTATTTGGTACCATGGAGAAAGCTATTAACACATAATAACGTATTTTATCCTCGTCTTTGTGTACTCCAATGAAGGATCAAACATTAAATTTTTTTTTTACCTTACAACTTCATTTGGGTTTTAGGGACCCAAATCTGGAAGTACGTTTGTTATATCTTCCTGCATTTATTTTGTTTACTAATTAAAAAATAAACACATTTCAGCCCTTTCAGACCTGATGCAAACTTCATGGATGTGTTGGAAAAACAATTTTTACATTGTTTATCCGATGCGGTTCTGCTTTGGTTACACTTCCAGATCAGTCAGGCGTATGTTCTTTAATGAGATGAGCTGCATTAGCGCTTCATTTGATTGGTTAGTGGGTGGTGCTATGGCCAATGGTTGTCGCTATACTGGCTGTCAATAATAAAAATGCAAAAACAAAAATACAAAAACAATTCTGAAAAAGTAGAGTTTACATGATACAGCACCTTTAAAGTGGTGTTAAACCCTAAAAACAAACATTGATGAATGTTGACTTTTATTTGTGTTAAACACTGATGAAGTCTACTCTTATTGGATGAATAAACTGTTGAATTCCTTTGCTGTTGTTTACTTGCTGTTCTAAATTCAACTTCATAAGCATTGCTGTATCATTGTTGAAATGCATTAATTCAATCCAGCAATGACATATCGATATCTCATAATTGTTTATAAACAATCTCATAAATTCTCAAAAATGTTCGTCATAAAAATACATGTAAAACTCCACACAACACTTCCTAAAATAACTCTTTTTTTTTTTTTTACTCATTAAACTGACTCTATGGGGCATTACTTTTCACATGCTTGCATTATAAGTGCAATATTAACTACACCGACAGCCAAAATTAAACTTCTCATTTATGACTCTAAATGGCTACATTTAACCTAATTAGCAGCCCTGCCGACCCCAATAAATTTCCTCCATTTGATCATACTCTCCATTTCCCTTAACTACACAGCGAGGAATGACTGACAGGTATATATAATGTCTTAAAGCCAAGCAAAGGCCCACTGGTTCCAAACAATCTCCTGAGTCCAGGCTCTTATTAAACTCTCAGCAGGTTTCTGTGACAGATGAGTGCGCCAGGCCAACTCACAGTGAGCCTGAAACTCTTGAGGCAACGGCTGGTAAGACTGGCATCTCACCCGAATGAACTCGAGCTGCTCAGACATAAGGGCTTAACTAGATTAACATTAAACTAATGATGAAACAAAAGTGAATAAAGTGCTTCTAAAACCAATAATCTTATAGTTAGCAATTACTCTTATGGTTAATAAAGTTTTACAATCAAACAAAAAAACATATAAGGAAATAATGTGGTAAATAAATAAATGGTACATACTATTTTAAGGCCACAATGAATTGTCTTATATAGATAATATTTAGAAAAAAAACGAATCAAATAACTTTACATTTTTGTTTTGCAATAGTAAAACAAAATGATCACATCTAGGAAATGCTAAACAGTTTTATTGAAAGGTTACTATATAAAGTATAAATCGTTTATATTTCCCCATATTACACTTAAACATTTGTAATAAACAGTAACTCTGAGATGCATACTTTTATTTTTTCATTTTTCAGATTATCTTTTATAAAGCGTTTTCCATACAGTAGCAGAAATTCCTTCATGATCAATCTTATGTTATTAGCACTATGTATAATCTACAGGAAAACCTATTTTTCAAAAGATGTTTAGTAAAAGTAAAAAAATTACTGTTAAAAATTTGTAATGTTGAATTATGTATATACATGGTTTTAAATATAAACAGAAAACAATCAAAATGAAAGTAAAAACTAAAAATAAATCAAATAAAACAATGCTTTAATTTTTATACATGTTCGGTGGTTGACACATGCAGTACTAATTTACATAATGTGAAACACATTGGCAAGTTACAAAACACATATAAAACACATTCACAAATGAAGTAAATAACCATTGCGGTTTCTGAAAATGTATTTGCGTTTTAGAATCTGTAAAAGTGTTTCAGAAGATGTAAATCTGTTTTCTAAAATGTACACTTGCTTCATAATTTCTAAATGTATTTTACTTTTCAAAGTGCTATTTTTAAAACTTGCAAATTACATTATTTAATTGTTACATTTCTATATTTCTTATGTTACAGTTAAACTGCAACAAGAAAGCAACTAGGAGCAGGAGCAATACTTCGTTTCCATTATTCCCATCAGTCACAACTACGACTAATGGCATCCCATGTAAAAATCTATTTGCATAATACTGCATAATAATAAGTAAATGATCACATTGGAGGTCATGATGTGAGAAGATCTTCCCTCAAGCTTTCTTTTTAACTTCAAATGCGTGCAGGGACTGCCAGTGATGCCACAACAGATTAAAACCACTCGCAGGAAGCTCACTATCCAAAAGCCTGTGGGTTCGGAAACTATTAACAGTGTGTCCAAAGTGTGACCTGCAGCAGAGAACTCTCTTCATGATAACACTAGGAGACCATGGGAAGAATAGAGCCTAAAGCACGCCTACAAAATATACACTTCCTCAATTCTGTCTGTCGACAAGATTTCACTGAATTGATTTGGGAAGTTATTCCGGCTCAAGATCTAATTAAACAGTCCCTGGCTTATTTTGAACACATTAGTTTGAGCAATTTATTTACTGTAATCTCTGTTAAAACATTTCCAGAGTAATGTAAGTCGCTTTGGACAAAAGCATCTCCCAATTGCATAAATGTAAATGTAAATGTAACTCAGAGGTTATGTAATCAGAGGCTTTGCAGTCTGGATACACAATTAATGAGATTTTGAATTTTTGAGGGGTGTCACGGTGCCGCAGTGGGTAGCACGGTTGTCTCACAGCAAGAAGCTTGCTGGTTCGAGCCTCGGATGAGTCTGTTGGCTTGGAGTTTGCATGTTGTTCCTGTGATTGCGTGGGTTTACTCCGGATGCTACGATTTCTCCCACAAGTCTAAAGGCATGCGGTACAAGTGAATGTTTCCTAGTGGTGGGCTACAGGTGGAAGGGCATCTGCTGCATTAAACATATGCGAGATGAGTTGGTGGTTCAATATGCTGTGGTGACCCCTGAAAAATTAAAGCGATGGATAGATTTATTCTTCAAAAGAAGTGAACCAGAAAGTCTGTTCAGGGGGAAGGATACAAGGAGTTAGTGAACCAAATAGCACATTAGGTAAAACACAAGAAATTACACCATTAATACCATTACAACACATATAGATTTCCAACTACTACGGTAGTTTAAATGAGGTGAAGGCCGTCTTATGCAAATTGAGACAAGGTGAAATATGCATTGTGAGTGGCGGGGGTGGAAGGAGGGATAGCTTGCATAGCTTGATCTTTGGCCGTATCTAATATACTGGACATGATATGGTAGGTGGGACCATATGGATAGCTGTTCAATTATCAGCCAAACTCCTCCCAAACTTATGTTAATCAGATGATTAACCTCATTTAAACAAAGGGGAAGGGCTATAGCAAACTCCGCCAAAACAACAATTTGATAATGTGACCTGTGGCAGGACATTACAGCTATACAGTAATGTCCTATTTTCTGTCTCTTTTTCTTAGCACTCAGTCAAGAGTAGTGACACATTGCTGGCCTTTTCCTATATCTCCTGCCAATTTAAATACAATTATTGTTGGGTGACCTTAAGAAGCTTTGCATACATATTACAATACCTGTAATAGTCTTAAAATAGGTTCAAAAAGAAAGGAGAATTGCAAATATTTGATTTTATACAATAGATGACATTAAAAGATTTAATAAATCCTCTACACAAATCTGTTTGAATATAACAATGAAAAATGTTCTGAAAAATACTAAGTAAAATAGTGTTTTTGAAGTAATCACTTGGGTTGCTAAGGATGGTTTAAGAAGAGTGATAGAATGGTTAATAGATGTGTTATATGAAAATGTAGAGCTGCATTTACCTTGAATTATTCAGCTTCAACAACTGTTCTGGAACAGAGTCTGATTGAGCAATTCTTTGAGAAATAATAATTCTTTATACATTTTTGTCTTCACTAAAGAATGCAATCTCTATGTGGCTTAATACCAATGACTACATAAAACATTAAAGACTCAGACATTGTTGCAGCTGCAGTTTAGAGACTGAGAGTTCAGAATGTTATTAGAAAAGAGAGAAACAATAAAACCTTGCAAGCATATTTATTATGATGTTTCTAGTTAACCTTGTTGCAGATGAGTAGTTTTTAATTAACGTCCTAAATATCCTGTCTGAGCTCTCAAGCGAGGGAATGGGTATCTTCATAAGGAGGAGGGCATAATAGGAACTGAAAAAGTGAGAGACTTCTCCAAAATGGTCACAGAGAGAAAAAGAGTCATGCAGTGATTCCGACCATCCCATGTGATGGCATCAGAGAAGCATCCCCTGTGCGAGGTAAACCTGCTGCAGACCCAAATCTCTGAGGGATGACAATGACTCTCATGCTGTCTCTTCTCTAGAAGCCTCATAGCATTTTTTACTACTTTTTGTTTTATTCTCTAAAGCCACTCTCTGGGTCTCAAGTGAGGATCACAACAAGGTAAGGTTTTGGACAATATTTATCCTTCAAAAGGCATAAACGATAAGGAAACTAAAAGTAACCTCAATGGAGGAAAAGACTAGCTAGGAGAGCTGTCACAGTAAAACATCCCAGAGGTGGCAAAAGGAAGTAAATCTGGATGCGAGCTGGACTGGAGAATACAGGTAGGGAGACTGGCGGGTGGTAACTGATGAGACTGGAGGACTGGGTTGAGGATGAGTGTCCTATTTGTGCACCCCTCAGCGATGGGGATCAGCTGGTATTCAGTAGTCAGGTGATAGGGAGCGTATATGAGAGGCGATTGGATCTGGGATTGTGCCTGGGTTTGTGACATTGGGGATTTGTTTATAGTGATATTAAATTTAAATAAAAACTATTTTTGCCTGGAGAGCACCTACAACTGTTAGGAAAAGTACAGAAACTAGAAAACTTTCCTGAACATTGATTTATTTGGTTTGAGAGAGAAAAAACCTTCACTTCCATCCTGATTAGAGGTAAAAACACCAAACTTGAACTCAGCAGAGCGTTGAAAAAGGGGGATTATTATTGAAAATGAATGTATTTATGGTTGTAAATATATTTATTGATATGCCAGCAGGCTGACGATAGTAGTGAGAACCTGTCAGGGTTGTGTTTTGGTTTTCCCCCTTCCTGTTTTTTATCATTATAGAGTTTAGCTTCTGTTTATTTCTTTGCAGTTTGTACTCCTGTCTTGTTCACTGTCTTGATTGTTTTCTACCTGTGTCCCCGGTTCAGTTGAGTTAAGTCACCTCTGTCTGTTCTCGTTTAGGCTAATTGTCTTCCTTTATAAGACTTTTGTTCAGTACTGCTGCATTGTTTATGTCACAACTTTCTTCCTGTTGAATGTATTTAGTCCTGTTTTAGTCTTTGTTGCATTTTAGTCCTTTATCTTAAACTTGTCTGCTTACCTTAGTTATTGGAGGTTTTCACCGTCGTGGGTTATTTTGTGTTGTTATTTTCTGTTTAATAATAAAGAGACTGACCGAACCTCTGGTTGTCGTGCGTTTGGGTTCTGCTACTACTCTTCTCTTATGAGGATCGTGACAGAACCAATGAAATCTGGAACATTTAAATTTTTTTCTGTTATATGTATTCCGAACTTCTATGTACATATAGAATCACTCTAAATACTTGTTCAATAAACCACTTGTTAAATAAAAATCTAAACCAACACATCAAAGCAAGATTTTTTCAAGCTTGATAACTCACGTCTTCAAACAATTCCCTCTTAAAACACTCTCTTACACTTACTTTACCCTGCAACAATATCAATACACAATGAATTCACATTCACAGTATGAAGTTCTCCTCTTTTGGCAGAAACTGAGGGTTCAGTGGGGTAAACTGCAGCACCTACCGGTTGGCTCAGATAAGAGGAGCTATAAAGCTATGACTTATATTTATCTTTAAGAGTGCCAGAATCACATTACAGCACTTATCGCCTGCTTCGCTTTGACAGGCAGGCAGAGAGACATTAGAAGAGCAGTCATTGAGGAGTAACCAGTGGGACATTCCAGAGGTCTCCCAGCTTTCCCATGCACTCGTGCAGAGTGAAGATATACGGCACCAACCTCACTGCAGCAGAGGTTGTATTTAAATCTATTTTAAAAGACTATCAACCTCAGCTTGCACTCTCTCCAAGTGCAGTTGCACGAAAACTGCTTGGAAGTAAAGCTACACCCACAACAGCTACACTCAGCTCAAGCTACAGCTTGGTAAACCCTCTGTTATTGAATAAACACCCCCATGACTGAAATAGATAGGATAGATATTAGAGTCTTGAGACTTGTGCAATAAAAGGCCAGCATAAACAGCTCTGAAACAATAGTTTGGGAGAGTTTTGCGATGATTTTATCACACACGGAGTTCTGGCTGCTCTTGACAGATGGACTCCATATGTACAGCAATAAGACGCAGGAATGCTGTTTTTCTGGGGTGCAGAGGGAGGAAGTTAAGGACAGGGATGCGGCAGTGTTCATTGTGTGACTGAGCAGTTTGTCTCCAGTTCTGACTAACCACAAAGACTTAATGTTATAAGAATTTGGTCTTAGCTGTTAGCGGTTGTATTGAATACCGGATTTATGTGTGTATAATGTTTAAAAGAATTTGAACTAGATGCATTGACAACACAGGTGGTCACCACAAAATGTGATCATGTGATATACATTGGTACATTCAGCAAGGAATTTTTTTCTCAAATAGGCATCTCTACGAGGGGCTGTTTAAGACTAAATTAATTTCAATGCTCTCACTCCTTTGACCAGAGGTGGGTAGAGTATCCAAAAAATAAAGTAAAAATATTTGTGAAAATATTTACTCAAGTAAGAGTAATAGTAATTATCAAACGATTTACTTAAATATGACTAAAAAATAATATAAAGAAAATTTACTCATGTGCTCAGTTAGTAGTTACTTCTGATGTGAACAATGCAAAGCAAATAAACTAGATAGCTATGATATAGTATTTCCTATAGATGACTTTAGTTTTTTACTAAGAGAGAAAATAATGTATAGTCGAACGCAACTATAGTCAAACCTACATTAAACATGTGGTAAATGCAACTAATTAATTTTACAGAATACGTTCACTGTGAAATCCACATTTATATGCGCAGTTAATATCTAACGTTAGTGTGTATCTTTACGCTCTAATTTACCACACACAAAAAAAATAAACTTATGTGTTAACGCAGTTAACGGCTCACCAGTATTATATATATAAAACAGATACTACACGAGGATGGGAGGAGAGTGAAGTGTTTATATGGGGCTATGGTGATGAGGCACGGGGGTGAACAGTCAGTAATCAGATGTTTGGGAACGTCGAGCGGCTTGAGTGCGCTGATTGTGGGTGGAGCCAGATGATGTTTTAAAACTTTGAGACAACAGTCAACAATCAGAGCTAAATGCTTAGGGCAAATTTGACTTACTTAACTAGGAAACAATATAGAAACATTTTAAGGGTGTAAAGAATTAATTGATCACCATAAAACAGAATATGAGTGAAAATATATGTTTGTGGAAGTATGTTACAAGAAACTGCCTAAACATGACACGCTTGCAGTGGGAGTCAACAAAGATCGACCGCCGTGGTGCATCATGGGAAACTCCAAGAATGCTGTGCCATCTGAAGTCATGTAAGGCCGGGACACAAGGGAAGGTCTCTGATTTTAACACTCTTGAGTGGTGAGTTTGTGGTTGAGTAAATGCTCAGATATCTGTAACACAATTTGGGTAGTAAAAGGATAATGAATTTGACATCCTCTCTTGTTGCCGATCGATTTTAATCCTACAACATGTGACAAATTAAAAAACAAACATCTATGTAAATACTCACGTAAGTTTTGAACTTCACTGTGCAATCACCTTTAGATGTTGTAATGATAAATAATCTATTTTAGTATTGAAGTGCAAGCTTTAGCTTCTCCACTTTTTGAGTGGCAGATGATTGACAGCCCTTTAGTTAGTCTAAACTCCTAGTCTAATAGTGCACATTAAGCGAGATTTGAAAGTACTTTAATTCGCAAAACAATATTTTTTGGAAAGAGTGACACCTCAGTGGTTCCTTTCACAACGACTGAAGCAGAATCATTTGCATCATTTATTTTATTGTCTCCAACATTGATTTTTCATTTTTGTCGCAGCCACTGCAACACATCTGACCAATGACAATGCAGCTTGTTTCTATGTCCCTCAAAACATTCAGCATGATGGACATTTTCTGCACAATAAAGGCTAGCATTTACACGATTAAATATGTAGAACTTTGTTCCCTCCACTTTGCTGTGCTTATGAATGACACTGTTCTACACTAGTTCAACACTACCTTTTGAGACAAAAGCACCAACAGCTCCTCAAACTGTCCCACGGATGTTCTAAAGACAATGAATCATAAAGCTCCTACAGAAAACAGAGAATCTCTCTAAACTCTGCCTCTGTTCGATAAAGAATTAACCCAAAATCGCCTCCTTTGCGTTGTTGTTGCTGCTGTAATCTTCATTGTTTGACGTGGAAACTGAGGATTTAGAACTGTTCATGAAGCTTGTTGCATATTCGCATCGCTTTTGATGTGTGTACTGATGTGTGTTAAAATCACAAATGTGAATATTCATCTTTTTGTGTGGTTAATTCGCACCATGTCGAATATGCAAGGACCTATAAGATAACAGATAAAACCCTGTAAATCATGAAAATTGTAAACTGCATATTATTACAGCAGGGTTATGAAACTCTTTGTTGGTTGCTTTTGAGTCTCAGTGACAATTTGGACATAAGGCGTCTTTTGAAGCTTATTCATTAGTCATGAAAATAAAATTGTTTTGTGTATGTGTAATGTTTGTCATGTAGTTTTTGTAATCTGTCTTTTTTTTTTACTGCGGTGCTTTACCCTGGTGTGGCAACCAAGAAAAACACATTTGAACTTCAAATAGAAAAATCATCCACATGAAAGATTTCTAAAATTAAAAAGCACAGGGTCGTATCTCAAAGCACATGAAATATTGGTGTTAGTATTCACCCCACATACTGCTCATTCTTTAGGCACTTAAAATGTAATAAGGCCAAGCAAACACAAGACCAATACAAAAGTAAAAGAGAAAATCGAAATGGTCAATAAAACCACTCTTATTAAAAGGGCTGTCAACAATGCGACGCATCAGGAGTTGTGACTGGAATGCTGAATGACCAAAAACTGATCGCCCAGAGAAAGTCAAAAGTTTTAAAACATATTTTGTTTTCTTGGATTATTAAAGATAGAGCATGGTATTTATGAGATAATAAACAGTTATGCCATTGAATAATTGTTCCAGTGATTTACTGCTCAAGGAATATGAGGTAGAACCCTGAAATAGTTGTTAAAGACCGGATTAAATAAATATATGTGATATGGGTTAGTTTGAAGAAAAAAAACATGTTTAATGCTTGAGCTGTTTAAGACAAAGATTGCATTGCCTAGGAGCAACAGATTTGGAGGGTAGACCAGTTGTTCCACCTTCAACCCCTAAAACACCTAACACCTAAAACTTATCGTTACTTCTCAAACTAGACATTTCATCCCTAAAAGAAATAATATAATATGGCAATGTGTTTACAGTCAAGTTTCTTTGAGAATAAATCTCAAGGTTTAGATACGTATGCATCAATAATCGTTTTAATGTGCTATAATTAGCTTTAATGTGAGCGTTTTCTTTTTAATAATTCATTTTGTTACCAACTGTATCATCAAATTTATAGACTGATGGCTTCTGTGATTGTGTATGTATCTATCAATGAATCAAAATGTAGTACAACAACAACAACAGACCCCTCATCACCCACCCCTCTTACAAACGCACACACACGCACACACGCACACACACACACACACAAACGCACACAAAACAGAAGTTTGGAACAACATGGGGTAAGTGATCCTTTTTTGGGGGTGGAGTATCCCTTTAGTGTCTTCTGTAAAAATGGAATCTGCAAAGAACAAAATACTAAAAAATCAACACATTGCTACAAAAGCTGCATTTATATCACTAGATTTCAAGAAGTAGAAGTAATTTGTTTAAAATAAAATGTTATTCAGGGGTTTTGAACTGGTGTGATTACAGCCAACAAATGTTTTATTTTATAAATTCTTATTTTGTAGCTCAAAATACTCTGTGCTTTGATTCATTACCAAAACTAGAGATACATGTTCACATCCTTACTGTAGAAATTGCAGAAACTGTAGAAATCAGCTGTGAATTCAACAATTGTAAAACATTTTTCATGTTGTTCATATATATATCACATTCTGTGTTATGATGATTCAGTTCATTTAGTTTGACAGCACATTTCATCCCAGTGCTTTATTCGATGATAAATTGCTAGGAATTCCTGTAAATTATTGACATGTCTTCTGAAACAAATGTGAAAATCCATTGTAATCTAATTTGAGAGCATTTGATATTGACTGAATACAACTGAGCAAAACAAATGACCAACTAAACAGTGTTCAACGAACCGATGAAATTCACACATGCTGTAGTGAAATGGTTCCCTGACATGACCCCTATCTGAGAGGAAAGGCACAGACGTAGACTCGCAAAAAGAATCATCAATGGATGCTGGAAAAAGACCATTTCATCTAATACAGAGCAGAACTTTTCTATCAAAAGTCACCCGAAGGCCAGGCAGTACTGCTTGTCTTTCGTGTAATTCACAAACTAATTTCCAAGCTCTCCTGTTTGCTGCCCTGTGGTCTACATCTTTCCGGAAACTCCAAAACAACTGGTAATGGAAAGCACTAGCTCCTGCGGTGACCTCGATTACATCACCAAAACAGCCGATCTCCCCTGCTGAAGTAACCCTTGCTGTCAGCAACAATCTGAAGCACACGTTGTTATGTTATCTGGGGACAGCATGTTGTCTGCGGCCCCCCAGAAGACCAATCTCACATCATTCATACAGAGGGGAGCACAAAGCAGATAAGTTCAGTGAGACTCCAGAGAGGTTTCCACCGAGACATTCAATTCAACGAACTCGAGTCACTGGTCATTACTCCTAACACTCTTTTCAGTGTGGAGCTCTAATTTAAATGGAGCTGGTCGCTAAATCACAAAGCTATTCTTTGACAAATGCTAAAGGATTAATTTGAGGAGTTCTACATTGGAAGAAAGTGAAACATCTTGTAAAGATTGGAAATTGCAGGCATGAATACAAAATCCAATGTTTTCTGATAGACTTTAATTGAGCTTCAGATTAATTAAAGATTACAAATGGAACGTAGTTGAGCAACAACATAAAATTAAAAGCTAATGAGACTTGTAGGAGACAATTCGTCTCACAAATTCTTATACTATTGTAATGAATATATGCTAAAACAAATAAATTATGAAATAAAATAATACATGCATGCACATATAATTAATAAATGTAAACATGTATTTCTACATTTTATTCTATTTTTATCATTTATCAATTCATTTATTTTACATTAATTTATTTCCATATCTATAAAGATTGAATGATTCTGCCTGGCTTCCTCTAATGATTCATCCAGAATAAAAATTTGAACTATCATAGTAGTAGTAGTAGTGTTAGTAGCAGTAGTAACAGTAGTCATAGGAGTAGGAGTAGTAGTAGTAGTGGCCGTAGCTACTCGTAGCTTCAGTAGTATTATTAATACTAGTAGTAGGAGCACTAGGAGCTTTAGTGGTAGTGGCCATAGTAATAGCCGTAGTAACTAAACAAACATTAACTAAACAAACATTAACTGAACAAACGTTGATGTTTAGTTCCAGTTCAGTGAGTGAGTGCAAGCATGCGCAGATGAACCCTTACCTATTCAAACTTGCTCAAGGACTTATTTGAAGCCAGAACTTGCAATGTCGAGCTCTAACGAGATCAACAACCAAATCCAAGTCAGACAAATCAGCTACAAGTTTGAGTCTATGAAAAAAAATCTCTATTTGGAGGAACCAGGTGCACGATTGTAATTTGCACTGGACACATATCATGGGAATGTTGACGTCTGTGTTTCTACGTAAAAAATGCAACTGTGCACCTTACAAACAGCACGACAAGAACCGGGTTGACCGGGTCCTCGCTACTTCTGATACTTAAGGAATCCTGGTATCGTAGCATTTTTTTTGTACCAACTTGGTACCGAAGTACTGGGACTTTTGACAACACTAACTCCAAACTGAGGATTGGTTTCAAGCATAATTCAATCGCCATGGAATTTCACAGTTGTATCCCTATCTTCAGAAAAAGCATGGAAACTAATCTCAGAAACCAGGAACAATCTATCAGACAATGGAACACAGCAGAATATCGATGGCTCACCTTCCCGACTGAGTGACATTTAGAATTCATTTCAAAAATCAATTTGAGATATAAATCAGAGATAAAATATGACTATAAAATGGCAATACTACAAATTTGACTAAATTGACAACTATCAGATACTACATTGACAACTACCCCCCCTTCTCTCTCTCTCTCTCTCTTAAATGCAATTGCAATATACACAATCACAGCAATATGATGGGGACAAACTAATAAATTATGAATCTCTGACATGCTGTAGTGCAAGGGCGCTCAGTGAATATATAGATGTCAAAAGTTTCTGCTATATTATGCATCAGTTCTCATGAATAGACTGCTAATGTGTAGCCGACAGTGTTATGGGCTCAGCTGGCAGCATTGTTGTTTAATGAATGTGGCTGATGGTGTGAACCAGCTCTTGTGTGTTCAGAGACACCACACTTTTTGACCTCTGTAAACAAACTATGCAACAGTAGCTGAGCTAGCACAACAACAGCTGGTGCTCCTATATAGCAAGCTAAAGGCTGAAAGGCAACAGTGTCCATTAGTATATCAGAGTCCATATTGAGAGAACTAAGACAAAAATGTGGTGTTCCCTGCTCCAACCCTAAGTCTACAGCAGAAACTCGATCCAAACCAGAGAGCTGAAAAAGATGAAGTGTTTCATTCCTCCCTTTTGAATAAACTCCCCAACATAAGAGCCAATATTGGGCGAGGTTTTAGCAATACTTTAGTGGGAAAAAGGTTGAAAGAGAACTTGCTTAATGTTCAAAATATAGCTGAGCTTTTATGTTTATTACATTTATATTATTAAAGTTGGCATTTAAATGGCACCTTTTATGAAGGTTTTGGGTTTTAGAAGATGCTTGGACATAAATTTGTGCATGAAAGGTGTGAATGCCCTCCTTTTTCACACTATATCTGTTGCATCGCATGCCCATTGTGTCTTATTTTGGTATGCATGTTGACAGATTCGAACTTTCACACAAAGTGTGTGTGCGGCACAATGATCCCAGATGCGTTGCATCTCTGTGAGTGTGTCGAGCATTTAGGCATTGACAGATGGGCTTCAATAAATGCACAATAATGGTGTAAAAAATGTGTAAGCTTATTGTGGGGGGTAAATCACAATTTTAAATGGTCAAACAATAGTGTAAGCCAGGGGTGGGCAAACATTTTGAGTCGCGGGCCACAATGACTTCTAAAATTTGATGGAGGGGCCGAGCCAAGAACAGATGGATGGAGTGTTATATAAATTACATACAGGATTTGACCTATTAATGATAAATGGTTAATTTAATTACATTTCAGTTTAATAAACACAGCAGGAAAACTCCCCATCAGTTTCAGTGTGAACAGTGTTGTTGATCTCCCTGTTTTGTCAGTGCATCAAAGTCTGGAGTAAGCTTTGTTGTGGGGATTCTCAGGATAGATCTGAGGTGTTCGTCAGTTATCCTGGATCTGTGACGGGCTTTGTTCATGTTCATAACACTAAATGTCTGCTCACACTCATAGGTCGAGCCAAACAAGGTTAGCATCTTCTGTGCCGTCCTCCGTAGGTTGGGAAAGGTGGCTTCGTCCAGTGAAGCATAGAACTCGTTAAGTTTAAGAGTGTTGACTTTTCTTTCAAGATGGCGTCAGACTGAAGCTTGATCAGTTCTAATTGCACCTCATGTGGTACTGTTTCAGGGTCTTGTGAGAAGGGACAAGACACGAGCTGAAGTGACTTTTCAATGTTTTCAAAATCAGAGAATCGGCGACTGAATTCTCTGTATAGGTCATCCAGTGATTTGCTGTATTTCTTTGCATATCATGTCGCCTCTTTTTGAGTGTCAAATGTGGCGAAATGAGTGAAGGATGCGTTCGCAACTTGTCTGGAGAATAAAACAAGCTTAGATTTAAATGCTGTAACATGTTTCTTCTTCTGGGAAAAGCTTAACCACGAAGAAGAGGGGGCAAATGCTCAAGCGCGCCATCTATTGGGGAAATGTGGGCATTACAGGGGAAAGTAAATGAACAAGGTTTGCCGGTAACGATATTATTAGCTTTATATTTTGAAATAACTGGGAGATGTTTGGCGGGCCGGATTAAAAAGACCAATATCGCGTATATGGCCCGCGGGCCGTAGTATGCCCATGTCTGGTGTAAGCTATTTTTAAGATTTAAGAGCACCTAAAATCAAGATGAAAACTCTCACTTTTAGTGTAAAATGCAGATATATTATGTACAGAAAATGATGTCACAACCCGGATCCCAAACAAATGTTATGCCAAAAGCTGTGATAGACGACAGTTGCCTCATGGTTGAAATTGAAGACATCTGGTCATTTATGATACACAAAGCAAGGTTAATTATTCAGTTAACATAGGTTCGCAAGAAGCTTGGCTAATAATTGACCAAACAATCATATGGTCCCACCAATAATATGCCAGTGAATCTAGACCTAAGGGGACAACAACAACGTTGTGAAAGCTATCCCTCTTTCCACCCCTTTGCTTCTTCAAAGGGGGGTGTTCTCCTGGCTCAAGTCTCTTCTTGGTTCCGGACTCCTCGTTCAGCCTGGCAAGTATGCTTCCCAGTGCTTGCTAATCACGCTTGCCACACTGGGCAAATATAAGCAAGAGCAAACTTGATTTTATAAAGACTTATTTGTCAAAGAAAAAGCGTGAGATCAAGTTGCTGCAGTAGTTGACACTGATAGCAGATACTATGACTGTTTTCATCCGTTTTAATTTTCGCACTAAACATTTTAACTAATTAGAAACAAAAGCACAATTTCCATAGAAAAAAAGCAAAATGAGCTATCTTATGATATCGTCCACCCCTACAACAATTGTTTTTTAAGATATGATTCCAAAATTATATTATTTATATATACATTCTATATCTGTAAACATGCTCTAGAGAAACAGCGTCTTTTAACTTTTGAGTTATAATAGTTTTAAAGCTTATAACCATGTAAAAAAATATTCTTATAGTATAAAAATATACCTCTTTATTTTAAAATCATGAGTACATTTTAACTGTAATTTACCTAAACACCTAAACATGTGTTCATAAAAACACGTGCAAATCTGTATTCTTTATGTTAAATTCTTAAAACAATAGCTTTACTAGCAAATGTGTCCACTATCAACTGAGAGGTGTGATGAGGGGAACATAAAGTCCATATGATGAAGTGAGTAACTCAATAAACTGGTGATTGGAAACATGAGTTATAATAGACTGGATTTGATGTGATGAAGAGACGTGTGATGATTACATTAAAATGTAATATTCAAAAACTCAATTGACTGGCACATGGACTCACAGCTAATGATGCTTGAAAGGAAGGCAGAAATCTTACAAGACAATCAGAAATCGATTCCAAATGTCATATTTGAGAGGGTGGATTAACGTAAGAGTAGAATTGTGTGTAAAAGGTTCTGTTTTAACACCCTCCATCAAAAATTGTTATCTGTACTTGTGAATCAAGCTAGTGCCAGTATGTGAGTCATTCCGCAAAGTGAAGCTTTTTTTGGAAGGAGTTTTCAATGTCAGCATCTGTGCAATTATTTAAACAATTTGTCTAAGAAGGATAAGTGGAAGGCCAAGGAAGTGGGTAGAATACAAAAAATAAAGCACTTTTATCTTTTAAAGCAAAGCATTGTTGTTTCAAATCACTCCTGGTGCCTGTAACTAGAGAAAGTAGGGATGCTTTTTTTGCAAATAGCCTGTTATTAGATTAATTTAGAGTAAGAGAATCTAGATGATTAGGCAGTTTTCAAATTGGGTCAGTGACATACAAGTTTTTTTCATGGTTACTTTGTCTTATGGTGTTCAATGAATTATGTTCACCTTCACCTTTATATATATATATGAACTTTTTATTTACCATAAAAACAACAGTTTCAGCTTGCATAACCACACTTCTGGAAACATTGCTGGCACATAAAAAAATATGTCCAGTTTTGCCAGTCATGAATAAACTGAAAAAAAAAACCATCAGATCCTGTGTGAGAGCAAGGATGAATTTTCATAATTTATTACAACAAAAAAAAAAACAGAACAGCAGCAGATAACTTAGTAGCAGGGGACTCTCGTGGAGCAGGACAGCAGAAACACAATGTAACATAAGACTAACAAGGAGTGTTAACAAAGCCAGACAAAGACAAAGATGTGTGAAACAGTGATTGGTTTGCAGTATGACAAAGAGATTAATGACAGATGACAAGTGGAAACAAATGGGTTGTGACACAATCAAGGAAATGAAACAATTAAGGAAATGTAAGCCAAAACAAACAACATAGGAGTATAAGCAATAACCAAGACTGGCCTTAGGAATTGCTCACATAGCAAATACTACTTGGTCATACTTTAGCCCACACTTTCAGCTTTTGCTTGGCCTATATTGTACATGTATAGCCCACTGACTGGTGAATCCCACTTCCCAAATTCATCCTCACCATATAGACCTGAACCACCACTGCACAAGCATTGTTAGGTCATGCCAAAGATATTTGCAGCAATTTCTCAAACATTTTTTTTTAAATAAAAAGACATGTCACAGAACAGCTACAATACCTACCAATGTCAACACAATTGGTCAAATACTATTACAGAACAAAAAAATCCAGTGTAAATAAAATTTTGTAACATCAATGGTTACCACCTTGGAAAGGGAGGTGTCTGAAATGTGTTGCACAGCAATCACAGAACACTCCTGGAAAAAGTTGCTCAACATTTCTAAAGTCCTCCTTAGGATCACTAATGAGTCAGCTTGGTTTAGAAAAGGTCTTGTCTTTGTCCGCTTCATCAACATACTGGAAATGAACATCAAGTCATACCAGACAGTCATCAGGGGAGACTCAGTTCAATGAGTTTTGTCATTACTTCATGTTAGAGCCACACCATCGACAGCTTTGCAGATTAGCATAGCGCTAGTGACAGCATGAGTTGAAAATTAACTGCTGCTGCTTTTCCGACAAGCAATGCTCCTTTACTTCTTTACATCTTTATCAACGCATTCCTCAATACTCCCACCCCAACAACGCTCGCTTATACTCTTCAAGAGAACGGTCCAAACACTTTTGTTATAAAACCTAAATGTTTCAATTATGAGCCGTGAAAGCTCAGGGAATAATAAGACTGTAAAAAGTTAATGCTGTAATTACAGGGTAAGAGATTTATAGAAAATGCCTGAGGAATAAAGGACTTTCAGAGGTGCGAAGACCTTCATAATACTATTATAATGCTTTGATTAGAAAATCTATGTCGAAGGGAAATAATTAAAACTTGTGTATATATATATATATATATATATATATATATATATATATATATATATATATATATATATATATATATATATATATATATATATATATATATATATATATATATATATATATATAAACCATTATACTTAAGTTTGCCTCTGCAGAAAATTAATCTGTTGTATTATAATTTGCTGCAAATATGTAGTGGTTGAGTTGGTTGTCCTCGTTTAGGCCTTCACCCGCGTGGCTCAATATGGATTAGATGTGTGTGACTGGTGTGTTTGGTGGTGGTCAGGAGGCTGTAGATGCCAAATGGCAGCCACGTTCTGTCAGACTGCCCAAGGTCAGCTCACACCAGAGTGTGAATGTGAAGTGAATGAGTAAAGTTCTGAAAATTGTAAGGCATCTGAAAAAGCGCTATATAAAATGAAGGCATTATTATTGAAGGCATATTATTACTATTATTATTATTCATTCATTCATTCATCTTCATGTCGGCTTTCTTCCCTTTCGGGGTCGCCACAGCGGAGTGAACCGCCAACTCTCTGGCATATGTTTTACGCAGCGGATGCCCTTCCAGCTGCAACCCATCGCTGGGAAATATTATTATTATTATTATTATTATTATTAAGGAGAAGATTCCAAAAAATGTTATGGTTAATTTCTTCCAGGACAGAGATATTGTTCTAAACCCAAGATGGTAAAAAAAAAAAATTTCAAGCCGAAAAACCTGGTAAAACGCAAATGCAAGTGTTTCGAAACATTTGAAACTTCATTTAGCCAACATCATGTTACTTCGCAGTTTTGACGCATGCTTCCAATCAATGTTTTGAAATGTCTGAGTTTTCTCGGCAGAGGGTTAAAACGTCATTTTTTTGACAGAAATCGCTACTCTTTCCCTGAAGTTGTATAATTGAGGTTTTTGTTTCATTTCAGCCTTTTTTATTTGTGTTGAATGCATGCTCCTCAGTGGTTTGTTTGTTTATGCTCTGTAGTTTGATGTTGATGTTGAATACAGTACAGAAAGCAACAAGTGCTAAATAAAGTGATAAAACCATATCATCAGTTACAACAATTCCATGGTTTGAATAATCCTTAAGGGAGTGATAGTACCAAAATGTATCATGTAGCGTTAGTACCTAACTAATGTACAACAGGAGCATCAAAGCAGGCATACCTTTTTTTAGTGTGTACAGAAAAAATAACTTATATTCTTTTGACAAAAACCATTTATTGGATGCTGTTTGTGAGAAGCAGTATATTGAAATGAAACACCCACTTTTATGCAACCGCAATCTCTCACCTCCCCTCACACTCTTAATAATACACATCTGGTCAAACCCCTACTCTGAAAGCTTGTTCAACTCAAAGTGTGAAAGACCCTGCTAAGTTAGAGCGGTTTTGGTACCCTTTAACTACTTATGAAACATGTTTGTTGAAATTTTCAATTGTAATAGCACCATTCCAATGTTTCCAAAATAAACAGCCTGGAATTTAAACAGGGGATGAAATGTCCCGAGACAAGACATCAATACTGAATGAATACAGTTCAGTGTAACAAACCTGATGGGAATCTGAATCTCACTTCCTGCATGTGTGTAGATCCATCAACATCAGCCTTTCACTGAACAAAACTTCTTTTTCCTATGAGCTTAGACACTTTTCACCGGGACATATAAGATGTCAAACTGACATTTCTGCTGAAAGGAATGAAAAAGAAAACTGTTGATCTTAAGGGTAATTCTGTCTGCACAGAAATTGTTGTTTGCTTGATTTTAGTAATCAGGTTTTACAAATGGGAAGAACCAATGACAAACCTTTTCATTCAAGTCACTCTGTATTTTTCATGCTCTAAAAGTATGAGTGAGTGAGTGAAAGTATGAGCACATCATTCCAGTTCTAGTATCTCTTCGTTGGTTAACTGTGCGTTTTAGGATTTATTTTAAACTCATTTTGATTGTTGTGGTGTAGCCCCACTATACATCTGTGAACTTCACAATCCCTACACCCCCTCTCGCTCCCTCGGGACAGCTGACCAGCTCCTCCTGGGGGTGCCCAGGACTAGGCTTTTTCTTTACCAGTTTTTAAATCCCTTTTAAAACACACTTGTTTATTCTGGCTTTTGGCAAAGCATGAGTTTTTATTCTTGTAATCTTTTTATGCTGTTTTGATTTGTTATTTTATTGTGAGCATTTTGCATTAAGGTTATTGTGTTAACATGTTGTAAATAAAAGTTGACTTGAATTGACAAGATGAGGAAAGAATCAAACCATTTCCTCTGCAAGGAAAAAGTGAAGCCCAGTTTGTGATTGTGCAAGAGAAAATAAGTTCTTTCACCATTAATGGAAAAACTTTTAGATGCACTTTTGTTTCTTGCATGCTAAACACTCAACCGGTTAATGACTGGTTTTGGCAAATGTGTTTGCAATTTTTTTTTTTGTAAGTGTGTTTATTAACAAATATCTTGAGATACTATTGAAATATGTTAATATCATTGTGCAATCATTTGAAAAGAAAACATAACACAGTGTTTTGCTATCTATCTATAACACGTTATAAACATATGGGGAAAAATATAGCAAATTTTAACACTTTTATACACTAATATGTTTGACTTGTTCTGTAACTCTGCACAATGCGGGAAAAATAAAGCAAGTGATATAAAGAGATATAACTTTAGAAATGAGAGTTGCAAAAACGTACAAATGGCTTCCCTGCAGTGAGTTTTTGCTAGCTTCACAACTCTGCTGTTTAATGTTGATGTAGTGATGCTCTTGGCCCTTGGATGGTGCTCAGGGCTAGTTATGTGTCTTCATGAAAAGAACTAATGTTCAAAATGACCAATGAGCCTAAGAACCCAAAGGCTCGCTCCAGGTAAGGAATTCAAGTTAGCCTTAAGATTAACATGGTGCTGAGTTTCACTGTAATCAGTCATAGTGTTCATTCAGAGTTTTATTGTTGCTTCAGCTCTTACATGTCAAAATATCAAGCATTTTTGGTTTCCTTAGGTCACCTTCCTTTAAAAGAAGTAACCATACACTGATATTTGTCATTTTACCATTAATTAACAGCCACTGTTAAGCTAATTTGTAGTCATACTTTTTATACTTAGCTTTATTAGGTTTCACTTGATTAATACAATTCAATAGTGCTCTTGTACTGAATTACTGTTATATTTTATTGCTGTTCTATAATCTGTTTACCACACCAGCAGAAAACAATGAATGCTTGTTCTGTTTACCTTTTCTCTATTTCTTTGCATTTATGTACACTTAAAATGTGAAATAATTTTTATGTATTTATTTAACTGATGTGTCATTATTGTATAATATAACATTTTTACAATTTCATATTCAGTATTTTTTATTTATTTTAAATTGATTATTGAGATAGGAGACAGACAGAAAGTGAAGGACCACAGACTCTGTTTTAGAATTTAGGAAGCAGCTCCACACAGACACTAGTTAGACAGAAACATGTCATTTAACCATCTATAAAAGTTCAAAAACTAGTACTTTATCTTCTCCACTGACTGAACTGAAAAAGAAGATAACAATATCCGGCAGATATTCAAGAAATAACGGAACTTCTTCCAGCAGCAGACTTAGCAAACTTTCCCAAAATACAATGCAGGATTTAAAATGTAGATAAACCCTGTTAGACCTATTCTGTATTGTATATTGAATAAGTCTGCTTGTAGAGTAAAATACTATCCAATGGATAACATTGTCCTCAACCGTGAAGATTTAGTCAATATTTTTAGTGTACGATGAACTTTTCAAGCCTCGCTAGCTATCCCAATCCCTTCATTGTAAGCTTTTTCTCAGGGATCATAAGTCAAGGAAAGGAAAGTGCTTATGGTGTGCTGTATTTGGAATTAAGAGAAGATTTTGGGATGTTGTAAGCTGGAGAGGACATGAAGTCAGTCATTGTGAAAAAGAGGATGCAGATGACGAAGTGAGATGAAGGGAACTTATTTGGTGAATCCACTGGAAACAGTCTAAAAAGAATACATATAAAAGACTTTCCTGCACTGAAAGGCTTGGGATTTGTTGCTAGAGCATATGAAATACAATC
Organism: Danionella dracula; assembly: GCA_900490495.1. Lineage (NCBI taxonomy): Eukaryota > Metazoa > Chordata > Actinopteri > Cypriniformes > Danionidae > Danionella > Danionella dracula. Next base: position 5,925,804 of record UELW01000056.1, read on the forward strand.
AGCCCTTTGTCAGCGAAAGAGCTGACTCCATCAGCACTTTTCTCAACCACAAAACAGAAAAATCTCCATGACCTTCACCAAACGCATTTGATCACAGAATCCTCGCAGCTTAATGAGTTCAATGGTTCATCTATCAAACTTCAAATCTATATAATAACCATTTTCTGAAGTAAATTTTTATTCAGTTGAGAAAATACCTGAGATGTTTCTCAGTTTGGTTAAAATGTAGAGCATAGCATGAATAAACTGTTATTCAAATCAGTATTTCTCTTATTATCCCTTTGGGAAATGTTTAAGAAGAAGCTCATAACAGGACACCATGTGAACTAGGTCTCTCTGAATTGGCAGCTGTATATGTAAAAGGTATAGTTAATGATAACTATGTTAATGAAAGTGATGGAGTTCATTTTTTTACACCAACCATCATTTGTGTAGCGCTTCTCGACTGGACCCAAGACATTTGATCAAGTCAGATTCTAGCGTGAGTACAGATTATGGTGGACATTACTGTGTGTGTGTGTGTGTGTGTGTGTGCGTGTGTGCCTGTGTGCGCGTGGGTGTGCGTGTGCATGCATGCGTATGTGTGTGCGTGCGTGTACGTGCGTGTGAGTGTGCGCACGAGTGAGTGACGAAAAGGAGAATGAGGAGGCCCCTTTTCCAGTATAATATCCATTAGAAGGAAACAAGAACCTTCAAATGAGACTTGCTTCTTTTCATTAAATTCCTCATATTGAGGCAAGTTTTTAGAGCCAAGTGGTGTTTCTCTCCAGTGTTGCCAACTAAAGTAGACTCACGATATTCCGGGCACTTGCAGTCATTTATTCAGTATATAGTGCTTATATAGTGCTCTGGGGTGCAAAGACAAGCCTGGTAGTGCTTCAGATCGCATGGGGAGGGTCTTACGAACTTAAACAAATTTGATTAACATGTTTTGGACCAACCATTTGGACACACAGTGTCCGGATTTCTACTCAAGGTATTTTGGACAAAAATGTCAAATGTTTAATCTTGGTTAATTCAATTATATTTGAAAAGTCAATAAATAATCTTCAACTAATAATGTGTAACTTGTACGTTTGACTGCAGTTTTTTTAAATTAAATAATTCGAATAATAGAGGGAAATTCTCCTCATTAAAAGCATTAATTAAAGGTTTTGAAAAGTTTTGCCTTAAACAATACAAATTATATTTTTTAATGATTAATATTACTGCAGATCAAGTGTTAATATCTTAGATGATGATGGCACAAACAGCTAAAATAATGTCACATCTTCAAACTTCACAAACTCCAGAACTACATCTTCCAAGTTGGTTGGTTAATTGATTAGAATAGCCATTAATTTATTAAAGACTAGGAATGAAAAATAACTTAAAAAAAAAATTGTACAATGCACACCTACCCCTTACATATTTCACTGTATTGTCAGAATAAATGAGATAATTTTGAGTTTGTATTTATCAAATCTTTGTTATTTGGTATATATTATTTGGTATATATTATTTTTCTTTTTTGTTTTTAATTTATTGTCTTTCAAGTATGGACAGCAACATGGCCTTGTCACGGTTACAGAATTTTCTTAAAATTTTTACATTAAAAAGACATTAATAAAGTTTATAACTTTTTAAGACATTTTTAACAACGTAAGAATAAAATTTAAGACCCATATCATAACATCAAAAGCCCATACAAAACATTTTTGCATAAAAAAAGTATGCTTCAAATACATTAAAAAATTGAAACCCTAATCATCACTTTTAAGTTTTTGAGAATTAACAAGGGGTTTTTTTTTTCAAACTCTGGCAACCCTAACTGTCATTTTTAAATTTTTTAATATTTAGAAGAATTTTTCTCCAACAATCCTTGTTATTCTTTTGAGCATTTATGCATGTTTTCTTCATCTCCAGCAACCCTTACAATCACATTTTCATTTTTTAACTGAAATTTATAAGTCTTATGTCAATATCTGGTAACCCTATTGATCACTTTTAAGATTTTGAGTGTATATGAGCCTTTTTTCCAAACGATGGCACTGCAAAACGTTACTTACGAAGATTTTCTGAAACTCTGGTAACCCCAAGCAACAACAAAAAACACATATCAAATTAGCTTTACAATGGCATCAGAAAGACCTGTGAAAATGTACAAACTAGAACAGTGAATTTAAGACTTTGTAAGGTATGATGGGAATGTACTAAAATCTGTTTTGTTTATCTGTGCAGATAAAGGCCACATTTGCAGTCTATAAATCACACTAATGTACAATCGCTTAAAAAGACAGGAGGCACAGTCTAAATGTCAAGAAAAAATACAAGCAAATTTGAATAATCACATTTTTTGCAAAAGCAAACCAGTAACAACAACTGCCCATAACAAACTTAACAACTTAGGAAATGCAATTAAATTTACCCTTTGAGGTCACTCCTCGAAAGTGTGAACTGAGGTTTAGCCAAATATTAATCAAGCTTCTTTGAGTGTTGTTGACACATATGCTGACTTACTAACAGCTCTGACTACTGCTGAGATTTTCATCAGAAATGCTTGGCTACTTTCATCACTAATGCTCCACAGGACACTACAGTACATCGTCTCCAGATCCTGAATATGTCCCCCACACAGTGTACAATACAGACAGCTGACGGATGCACTGAGAGAAAAAGTGAAGCCTTGTCACTTTCAGAAAGGCTCAAATGTCCAGTTAGATTTCAGGGAATATTCTGAACTGCACCAACCATCAGGTTGGTAAAATAATTTCCACATGGCGATGTCAATGGTGTGGGATGGCTGCCTGGCATCGAGGCATATTTGAATATATTCAGGGTCTAAAAAATCTGGATGAAGTCTATACAGTAAACAGAGGAGCCAAACATCAATGAACTAGTTCCATTTCATCACGTTTATTCTCAACATTATCTAAACGGTCATTATCTAAATGTCTCTTTAGTGCTCATTAAAACATGTTCATTTTCAGCAGAAATTAAGAAATTGCTCTTCTAGATCTTTTCCCAAGAAAACTGTTTTGCAATTCTTTAGAGAACTTCTCATACACTGAATTATGAAGCTGTTTTATTCTCTCAGTGTTTACAAAAAAAGTAAATGAATTGTGCCTTCTCATCTTTTGAACTTCAGAAATAAGTTCTTAGGGCTGTGCTTAGGAGCAACATGAGTATCACCAAAACCGAACTGTAAGCAGGTCTCATCGACAGAGGGTGCCTGCAGATCCCCCACCCTCTAATCGAGGTTAACGCAATCAGGAGCACTGCCTAGTTCCCAGAACTTAAGCTCTACTGAGGCAAGTGGCTCAAATGGATGAACTTGATGTCATCTCAGGACCCAGGAGGGAACTAAGGACTGCCTAGAGAGTCTAACCCTTCTGGTCCTTCTGAGGAATGTGATGTTAACTCATGTCGTCTCAGCGTGTTGCCTTCAACCGGAAATGTCAGGCAGAATTGTGGTGATGTAACCTTCAGGATGAATGGACACAGTCCTCGATCCAACCCTCTTGGAGGATGGTTAGGATGAGTTCAATGGGGTAGTTGCTCGGGTCTTTTAGTGATGGGGTCCACAGGGAGCCTAGGTGGAGAGACCTATCTGGATGCTCAGACTCGACCTCGGAGTAGCATCTGGTTCCAGCAGAGGAATTCTCACTCAAGGCTGACTTGACATGGAAGTTGGGAGCCACCTGGGTTGCATTGTATCAGACGCCACGCCCTGTAATGTATCTCAGAAATGAGAGCTGCATTCGGATCTGCAATGCAAAGCTCCTCGTAGCCGCTCTTGGTCAGTCGATGTTTTCCACGTGGGGGCTGATGATCAGGGGAGGACTAAGGAGGTTTTCTCCAGCATTGTGCAGGAGGTGGTGGCGCACACTTAGAAGGGGAGCTGCCACTCTTCTCTACTCTTCTGTGCAGCGTCAAGAATTCTCCCTCCTGATCGTAGAGACCCGTGAGGTAAATTTATCTACAGCAATGCCAAAGAGGCTTTCTGGGACCACAGGAGCGTTAAGGAAACTCTTCCGAACGTGTGGGAGCATCTAAGCCTGGGTCAACCAAAGATGGTGGCTGTGGACTACTAACTTAGACATTGCGTAAGCCCTCGGAATCAGGTCCAACGACAAGTTTAGCTGGCGGGATGGCGGCCTCGGCTGTTCACGCCAGGCGGCAGGGTTACCCAGGCCTAAGTGCCCCGCCAGCGCCTGCTCTACCTGGGGTATCGCTTAGTACCCCCTAGTTACAGTGTTGTCAAGGGGAGCGAGAGAGGGGAGACTGACCAACCTCGCTTTAAGAGGTGCCTTCCAAGTTTGGATCAGTTCTCGATGCACTTCCGGGAAGAACGGGATAGGAGGCGGCTGTGGGGTATCATCCCAGTGTGACCCCACAAACCATGAATCCAGCCTGAAGATTTCAGTTACGAGGGAGGGAGCTACCTGCAACCTAATTTCTCTGGCAGCCTGGGTAAGCAACTCGGCCATCTCCTCCGCAGCACAATGTACCGTCTCTTTCGTGAGATGTGTCGTCTCTCTTCGATGCAGCAGTGGAGATCACATCATCAGGTGCACAGGAGTCTTCAAAAGATGCAAGCAGCGCATCATCTGTTAACTCACTGCGGCGGATAGCAAACCCATCGGGGGAGCGGAAAGTGTGCAGGGCTGGGGTGGCGCACGAGATTCTGCTTGACTCCTCTGGACGGATTTACAACATCTCCGGTGGCCTTAGTATTTTTATGCCCAAGACAACCAAGGCAATGATCATGGCTATCCATCAATGTGATCGATCCACTGCATTCAACAGACTTTCACTGTTATGTCATGTTTGGATCACGCTAAAAACAAGTCGAACGGTAAAACAAGTGCTCTACTAATAAGTAAGGAGATGGAAGGCAGCGAAAGACAAGAAATCTGGAGCGTTCAGGGGCTCCAGCCTCTGGATCCGGCCGAAGAACCACGCTGGTTACCGTCGACTCACCAGATATCGCCAAAATCCATACAACGAAATAGGCCAACTCGTTTCTGTGGTTGTGTCTCAAAGTGCCTGTCCCAAATGGCACACTTGTGGACTTGAATCGCGTGTGACAAACTGATGGGGAACCTTCCTCTATTCTTTTTTTCTTTTTCTTTTTAGCACTCATCATTTTTTATTACGGTTAGGTTAGGTTCTTATAGGTTAAAACTAGTCAATGACATGCAGCCAATGCTAGCAATAGGTATTTTGTCTTATTATGTGTGAAAAGCTGTTAAAAGGCCATTCTTACGGCTTTTACTGTGGTGTGTAACTCCTTTAAGTTCAAGGAACATATAGTTTGAGTTTTAATTGTGAAAGTGCTCCATGTGTCTTACATTTAAAGACAAATCTTGATTCGGAATCAGAGTTATTGAAAGAGAACGTCAACCCAAATAAATGTGCTTCCCAATTTATGACTATGCACATGCACACATATGTAAAAACTTAATCCGCTTCTTGACATGCTCTAATTTCTCTGATGTTAAATAGATTTTACAAAAACCAAACATGATTTGCAAACGTCTTCAAAATATCTTGAGCAGTGAGTTCGGAGTGTAGTTTCTGCAATATTTTAGTCAAATATGTGTCACAAAGATTAGTCAAGGTTTCAGAAACAATTCACACACAATGACAAACTTTTAGTATGTTTTTAATCCGGCAAATTAGTTTCAACATTTTAAAGAAACCTGTAAAAATAGGTACCTCTGGTTTAAAAGATGGGCGGGTAATTACACAGATAATTTCGTTGTAACTGCAGAGAACAAGCTACACTTTAGATTACAGCCACGTCCTGTGTAGTTACAGGGTAATTACGCTGTAACTATTGATAAATCAAAAAAATAAATATAATTAGACATAAGTATTCTCTAATTACAGTGGAAGAACATTGTCATTTATAAGAATAATTACAAATGAAGTGCTTTTTTTATTACTGCATTGTTACGTAATTATTGCGCGTAAAGGAACTGCAGATTATGTAGCAATCCAGGAGTAGACACTCCTAAACCAGAACACTCCTAAAACATTATAGCACCGTACTTTTAAATCATGCATTGTTGTAATAATCAAGACCAAACAAACAGCTCATGGAAATATTCATTTTGATAGATTTGTTCGTGAACTCTCAACTCATTTGTAATCTCATTTAAAAAAATGATTTTCAACCGCCCAAAAGGTTTTTTGTGTGTATTTTAGGAGGCCTTTACAACAAGAAACATGCTCAACCATTGCTATAATCAGATTATTTCCTAACTGTTGTTTTCTAACAGCTGTCGATTGTTTGCAAGCATTAGTATAGCCTATATTTACTTAAATATGCTTATAAAAGTCACCCTTGCAAAAGTGGAGCATGTCTGGATGTTCATTAATCTGCCGGGTAGCTCTTTTGAACCTTTTTACTGCTAAACAGAGAACAAAAAGAACTTTCAAACTATGACAGGGCATTAAATTATAAAGAGCAAGAGGTAGACTGCTGCAATTCACTTAAGGGCATCTGGGATCTCTTTTTGAATCCTTAATATGAAAATGAAACTCATCATATATCAGTACAAAGGCAGTCTCTTCACTGATTGAAAAGTGAAGAACTAGCCTTATCTCCTACGCAAATGTTGCTCACCAGAATGTTTGTCCCCAGTAACTGAAGCTTTCCATTGTCTCTTTCTGATGGGGCCTTAACAAATGTTTGGCATCTCTTTGAAAAATAATTTCAGTAAAAATAAGACTAAATACTTACTTGTAAGTGAGGAACACTGACTGACTCCAAAGAATAACCGTGACAGCAAAACAATGATAAAAATGTGTGTTTTTGGCTTACCAAAAGATAGATGTACATGTTGTACATGGTTTTCGCAGTTGGAAATTTAGACATGAAATGTCAATGGGAGGAAGAAAAAACATAAAGTCAGTATTCATGTTTAGTACTCCTAAAAAAACTATGAATAATTTTTGAATTAAATTATTTGAAACCAGAGGTACCTATTTTTACAGGTTTGCGGGGAACCGGTTTTTACATTGGTCCAGTCCAAACCGGATCTAGAGGTACCAGCTCCGTATTGGAACCGGGTTTTGGCACCCACCCTTGACTGAGAGTCCCTTTCAACAAAGATAAAGATATGCAAAAAAATAGGGAAAACTATACAATCAAATTTATATCATGCTAATCTATTTAAGTGTAAATCCTTCCCTCAAGATTGAAAAAAACAGATAAAAGCTAGTGAATAATTTTCTTTTGTCTGTCATAACATTGCATTGAAGGTTGATGGTCATAAAAAAGAAACATTCCTTTATCTCACTAAAACACTGTTTTACAAATTACATTTGATTTGAGCTCTTTTTGATCACTGACATAATCATATCAGAATAATATATTTTAGCTGCATTTAACAAAACTCCACCTCCAAAAAAAAAAACATTCAAACCACTTCACTGCTACATATCTTTAGGTTTTTAAAAAAAATGCCAGAACACGTCCATCAGGCACAGGACTCAGTGGCACAATCCTTCAAGTGGAACATATTTTAAGCAACCTTGTTCTTTTCTTTGGGTAATACATCCTAAGGCAGAACCACCATGTCAAAGGCAGTATATGAAAATGAAAAAAAAACCTATATCAATGCAAGAATAAAAACTGACAACCGTTGCCATCTCTTTCAAACAATCTTCACTTTGAGAGTTCTGACAGAGAATCCAATATTGTATCTCGATTGAGAAAAGACATTCAAAGATATACACACAATAAAGCACCAGCTGAGAGGTTCAGGAACGCATTTTTCTCACTGTGCATTTTTTAAAAGCATGTCACTTCAAAGAAGGCCTTCTGCACGGCTCATCGTTAGCATACACACAGCACATTTTTCCAATCTACAGTGCAACTCAACCATCGGGAATATCTTTGCTTGGCAGGAAGATTAATATAAAGGAGATGCAGGCAGGAGCGTTTCAGTGGGAGCGTCTCGGGACAGATGGGTTGGTTGCATGAGTTCTGAACAAAAGCCAGAGGGATTGGCAGGGGCACCGCTTTATTGTTCACTGATTTCTTTTGACATGTTGGCCCTTTAGCATGTTGAGCTATTTTTTGTGTAAACATCTATCGACAAACTGAATGAAGAGAGTCAACGGTCTCCAGAGAGGGAAGTGAGAAGACAACGCTGACCTAAAAAGCAGCTGTCAAAATCTCTAAATGAACTTTAAAAAGAGGTCTAACAAGACATTAAAACTTTCTTTGATGGCCATGAGAAAGTCTGAAAATCTGTGTGTTAAAATTTTGGGTTTTCAAACAGAAATTAAAATGACGGCTGATCAATCTTAACTTTAAAATGTTTTAAAGACCATTGTTAAAACCAGATGTTAATCTTTTACCTAATAGGTTAATCTATTTGATTATAGAGATTTGCCAAACAATCTGAATTTGAATTGTGTTAAATTTTATTATTGTATAGATAAATAACTTGTTACTTTTAACTATTTAGTAAACTGAAGAATATATGACATTACTTTTTTGAATTCCCTAATAAGAATGTCTTAATTAGAATTTTTAAGTGTGATAATTGAACTTCTGAAATGTATAACAATTGTATTGCAAAAGGCATAATTATTTTCAAACTTAAATATTTTCTTCATATATCCATTAAAAATACAGTTTAGTCTAACTTGGTTTTTCTCTTTCATAATTTTTAAATTGTTTTGCACCTCTCAACCACTGTTGTATTGGTCTGTGGTATCTGCGCAATGGAGCCAAGAAATGAACTGAACCCAAATGCAGAAACCAGTCGAGGGACAGGAAGCAAACAAAAATATGTATTTGCCAAAACTAAATCCGCTCACTCAAAAGAAGAGGTAGCATTTAAAGAAGTACAACAAAAATTCACTCTCTCAACTGAGGAGGTAATGTGCGACCAAAAGGAAGAGTAAAGCTGTAGATGGGAAGCAGATCCAGGACCAGGAGTAGCTAAGCAGAGTCCGGGAACCTAAAAAAACTAACCGTGAAGATGCAACCAGGGCCAGTAATTTCAAGGTGGAGAAGGTAGCAGATTCTTGAGGAATCCCATTTCCTGTCCACGGACTAGCAGTGACTGGAAGAGGTTCACAGGCCTAAATCATCCATCAACTCGATTATCTGGAGGTGATTCCACTTCCAGCAGTCAGGGGTAATCAGCTACAGCCAGGAAGGTCACAGCTCACAAGCAAACAATTAATAGAAGCTAAACATAAAACATTCAAATACAACACACAATAAACCATGGCACTGCGTGTATTTATGAATACGAGTACATGGCCTGATAACAGTATCTGTGCATCTCTAATTGAAATGGTCCCCAAACTGCACTATATATATCAGGGACGACTAAAAAGCAAATGTTTAGTGCATAAATACTTAAATGTATATAAGATAGACATATATTTTTTCAGTATATTACTATTTACTTTTAACACATTACATTTTTTCACCTTTGACCACTGAATGTTGAGTGGTGAAGTGGCACCCCTGAGCTATCTATTGACCAGCAGCAGCTTCTCATTACCCACGAGTTCATGATAACTCATTAAAAGATAATGTATAACATATTAAATAGTATATATATATATATATATATATATATATATATATATATATATATATATATATATATATATAAATATAAAAATCTGTACACAACTGAATCACCAAATCAGGCAGTCAAGACGGATTCCGTGCAACTTCTGACTCAACACACTGCATGTGCATCATACACATTTTCTAAAAGCAACTAGGAGTGGAAATTGCTACAAGAATACTGCAAAAAATATGAATATAGAATATTCATAGATTTCCAAAAAGCTTACTTTTTCAAGCTTGCAAATATATTGTTAAATATATAACTTTTGACCATTTTGGACACAGTTAATAGTTAATATAATGCTATAAAGCATTATATCATCAAGCTATCATTCATTTCATCTTGCGAGTGAACTAAAATTATAGCAAATCCTTAGATCTCTCTCTTAGATCTTGGACAAACAGTGTACATATTGCAACATTTCTGAAAATGTAAGTATTTGATCTAAAGTAGCTCTCAGAAACCCTCCAAACCAAACGGACTGCAGGCAAGTACTTCCCTGGCATCTGTTGAGAGGACTGCAGTTTTGTTTTTACACACAATGTTCCTTGAGCTGGAACATTCACACAAATCTCAGCTGAACTACACAACTTGGCAATCAACAGAATGATGTTGCCAGCAAACATAATGTTCACTGATGAAAGTTTATCTTCTCCAAGGTGGTCCGGAATAAAAACAATCTATTAATCAATTTCAAAACTCTGCTATTTGTTTTCTTTTGTACTTTCCACAAAAAGCAACTTCTTCTATTACAAGTTCCTTTGAATGGTTTCATAGAGATCAACCCAATGAATACAAGGAGATTTCTGACAGTTACAGATCTTTTTTACTATGACGCTTGTTAAAGTTTCATTTTGAAATATTTTGACATCAACCATGAGTCAATATTCCAAGAAAACATCGGATGTCAAAACAGCAGAGCTGACTTCTGATTTTTGCTCAGTATATTGGCTCTGGCTGGTGCAAGGGCTTTTTTATAGTTCTTCACTAACTTGCTATTTCCTTGTCATGGATTGAACAGACAGCTAACGTCTTGTTACAACAACATGAAAACAGAAATTTGTCACGTCTTATGAATGCATGTGCAAGTGGGAGGAAATGAGTCACTGATCAGATGCTTCAACCCTCTACTCTCAACCAAAACTGTTTTTATTTCTTTGTTATTCACACTTATCCCTTAAAATCATGAACGCTTCTGTGTATTCTGTTTACAGCCGATTTTTCCCTATCTGAATTGAATCTCCGTAAAGCTGGGCAGACGCTGTGATATTTACAGTCACTGTTAAGTAAACCGTTCAAAGCACACGGTTCATGACCTCACGCTGTACCTCCTGATGCTTGGATGCAACCTGGCAGCTCACACTGTTCACGCTTTTCCACCGAGAGCTTTAGTAACGACTCGACTTGATCCTGTGTGCTTTTGGGGCATTTCCATCACATTCTGTCCAATCAACGGGTGCTTATTTTAGTACTCACATAAATGTGTTTCTTTAAAGTGAGCCAAGGCGAGCTGAAGCAATCATGATTGCAAAGAAAGGTGTGATGCGACTTCCTGTCGATCGCTGATTGTTTAGCCCCCACATATAACCAATTCTCAAGAATCGCAACTGCATGCATGACTGATAAACACAATGTCTTGCATTTTAAAGTCATAGCTCATGACACCACCGGGCCAAATTGAAATGGCGTGGCAGAGTGAAGAGTTTTGATTGGCGTGTCTAAAACAAGCCCACTCAGATCTGCCTCTGGTTTCGTGTTGGTGTCCTAAATTCGTGAATATTTCCATGTTTCTTTTTTGGCAACAAAGCATAATTTTATAGTGATGGCTCTCCTCCACTACCATCCGTTCTCCTTCCCTTTTGCACTTTGCCACATCACCTCACTCAAAAAGTAAGGGTTTTTATTTTTCATTTATTTTATTCATTTTTTTTATTGTTTTATTATTATTTATTAGGTTTATAATTTGTACTTTTAAGGATTGAAGACTCTTATTTTATTTTTCTCTGGTTGTCCATCTTATTTCCATTTTTAGTGTTGTTTCTTTGTGGCTTGGACTGGATTAGACATTTTATATGTAAAACTTGACACAGAAATAATTCAGCATACGAAGGCCACCCCCTGAACTGATTGATTTTGTATCTTGCGGTGTCACTGTACTTGCAATGTGTGTTTGATCTCAAGACATTTTTCTTGTCTCCTTACAAAAAACTCTGATGTTTTCTTAAAATCAAATGCACTTTCATGGAATGAATAAAATCACAGCTACTGTCAAGTCACTTTAGAATAGTATTTAGCTGGTTAGAAACAAGACTCGAAAACAGTTCTTTGTTTATCTTTTTTTGACTGAAGTAATCTAAATGTATTGCTGTATAAATTAGTTCATTATTTTATATCCCACTCTTAATACGGAATATACATAATAATAAATATTATTATTATTATTATTATTACTACTACTACTCCTACTACTACTACTCCTTCTACTACTACTCCTACTACTACTCCTACTACTCCTTCTACTACTACTACTACTACTACTATTACTCCTACTACTACTCCTACTACTCCTTCTACTACTACTCCTTCTACTACTACTCCTTCTACTACTACTACTCCTACTACTACTCCTACTACTCCTTCTACTACTACTCCTTCTACTACTACTACTCCTACTACTACTCCTACTACTACTACTACTCCTACTACTACACCTACTACTCCTACTACTACTACTACTACTACTACTACTACTACTACTCCTACTACTACTCCTACTACTACTACTACTACTACTACTACTACTACTACTACTACTACTACTACTACTCCTACTACTACTCCTACTACTACTACTCCTACTACTACTCCTACTACTCCTTCTACTACTACTACTACTACTACTACTACTACTACTCCTACTACTCCTACTACTACTCCTACTCCTACTACTACTACTACTCCTACTACTACTACTACTATTACTACAATAGTAATGATAATAATTATAATAATAATAATGCCACCATGCCTTCAATATTCAATTTTCCATTTTCCATTCACACTCTGGTAGTGTTAATATATCTAGGTAGCCCTCAGCTGCCCTGGGGCAGTTTGACAAGATGTGGCTGCCAGTTCCAAGCCTCCTGCCTACCTCCAAACACACCCCACTAGTCACACACATCCACCAAACACACCCCACCAGTCACACACATCCATACTGGACAATGTGGGTGAAGTGGCTCGCCCAGGGCCACAACGGCAGAATGGACCTATCGGGGATCGAACTGTCAACCTTTTATGTACAGAGAATGGCCCACTCCATTTCATTATCTCATATATTTTACACCAAAAAATGGCAACATTTCACAGTTTTGAGTTCCAAACTCATTCAAATAGATGACAAGAATTTCTTGAAAATTATATTGAATAACAACGTCACTCACAGCTTGCGGCTGTGGTTGGGAACTGATGGAGAGAGGAAAAGTTCAACATTTTATGAGATACTCCATCAAATGCTTTGTTTTCCAGATGGTCACTTTCTCTTTGACAGGCCTTTTAAAGAATGCAGTCTGGTGCTCGAGTGGCTCTGATGATTGGATTTTCAGCAAGCTTCTTTCATTCACCCTACTTTCTTTCCTCCAGACGACTGCCAGCTTCAAGCCCAGTGTTCCGTTGGAATCAAGGCAGGGTTTAGCCATTGGCTGCCCTACTTTCGGCCTCTGCTATGAGAGTGAAAGGGCTAAATTGAATGGAAAGGTTTTTACTCGTTTGTGCAGGCAGGGAACTCTGACTGCTTTTGATTGGTCAGGGTTTCACCGACAAAGATATTTTTCTTTCTTTCATCAGTGTGGATGCACACATCCACTGCCTGCAGGGGAAATGCACTCTCAGGGATTTCTAAAGACAGACAGTACATGCCTGGGTGTTTTTTTAGCATAAAATAGAGTAGACATCTATTTTTATTGACGTCACATTACAGTGTGTAACTCGAAACTAGATTCTTAGCTTTTCGTAATGAGAACAAAATTGTGATGTTGTGATAAAGGCTAATCTTGAATGTGCAGTGTGCAGTCAACATGATTCATGGCACTTCATTTTGCCATTCATCACCAGAGGGTAACCGTATGAGTAAACAGTAATTAATTAGAAAATAGTTCACCCCAGAGATTCTGAAGCTGAAATAAGATTTAACCTGATTGAGTTTGTACATGCTTATAAAACAGCAAGCTACATATAGATCCAGATCTACAAATGAATCTAAAGAAACTTAGTACTTGTAACTCAAAACGTATTTGTGGATTGTGTTTTCATTTACAAACATACATTTATTTGCTTGTGAATCAGATTTTTTGTGTATCTCTTCACATTTATTTGAAAATCATACACTTAATTATTTATTTATTAATTTGACTCAAATATACCCCATATATCTGGGCCTGCAGTGGGTTTACTGGAAATTGTAGATTATTCTGAGGGGGAAACACCTAAAGTTGAGCTATTACATAGCTACATCAGTCATACTTCTAAACAACTTAACTGCACACATATCAAAATATATGATGCTCATCTGCATGTGATTAATGGTCACATTATAATGTTGCCCCTTCTCCACGTGGACCACTTCCTCTAATTAAATCAGAGGCAAATCACCTGAAAGAAGAGGAATTGTGCAAACTTCTCTGAAATGCAAGAAGTTTCTGAGCATTTCGATTTCCCGAAACAGAACTTCAAGAGGAAATTCAGTATTTAAAGGAAAGAAGCAGCGCGAGCGCAGCTGATGACTGGTCACAAATAATGGATCAAAAGGTATCATCAACATCTTTAGAACAGTAAAGCACTTCTGTTAATCATTTAGCTCAATGTATGGTTTTCTCTGGTCTCTCTCACAGCCATTTAACCTCCCTCTGACTATAATCCATAGAGTTTGTTTCTCATGTTCTTCTCATGGCTCAGCGAGAAGAAGACAGGGCTTAAATTGTGCTCTTGAAGGTTGGGATTGGCACCTTCTTGATTGGATCCGGAACCTTCCTGTCTTTCAAAACAGGGATCGGTTTTCTCTTAGAACGGGTTCAGCCCTCCTGACTCACGTGTTTTTCACTAAAACAACACTTGCAATTGCTGATGCCAAAAACAAGCTCACAGAAGGCCATGGGTGAGGACAAAGGTGATTTCCACCTGTTAATGCCTGCTTTTTTAACCTTTATCCTGAAAAATCCCTCAAGATGCTCTAAGCCTACAAACACACCCTAACATCCATAAGAACTTGATGAGAAAATCACAAAAAATAAGAACTGAACCTAAATTGCATCATACACATTGAAGTAAAACACTTTTTTCTGCATTTTCACTGTTCTCAAGAGCAAAAGAACAATGTCTTTTTGTTTTCTCTGATTGCACCAAAACAAATCTCACAATGGAAAATAACAAAAAAATAAAGATGATTAAAGATTTAACAACTTCTTTGTCATCTGCACAACTATTTTAAGTAGGTGAAAAACAATCTGATATTTTTAAGGCCATACCAAGTTCTAAAGCTTTAACCAAATGTTCTCAAGTGTTTTATATAAACAGACTGTAGTGAACCAAGTCCCCACATAGAACCTTTTCTCTTCTTCTGACCCTGCTGGTGCTCCAAGACCTCATTGTGGACAATTTAAGCACTGGGTGAACAGAGAATGGCAGGCTTTATAATGCAAAGTCGATTCTCTCTGGAGCATCAGTGTAATGCAGGTCTTCACAATTCATGATTGCTCTGGCCAATAAAACTGCCCTGTCAGTTCTAGAGTCTTCTTGAAAGGCTTTCCCAATTTAATGACAATTCCATGGCCACAACGGAGGCAAAACACCTTTTAAATCCTGCTGAACAATGTAGAACTGTACCATGCTGTGCGGTGGAAAAGCACCATTTCATAGACTTCCCATGTAGAAACGTGGCCGACTGGCAACAAAAATAAATGTTATCACTAGAACCGCCAAGTGTGTCATTTTGAAATAGTCATTTTTTCAAAGGCTATTCATTTTGTCAAAATAAAAGCTCTACTTGTCCTAAAATGGATCAAGTGAATTATGGAGAAAGAAAAGACCAAATCTAAAACCACTAGATTACATCTTCTCGTATTACTTCTGGTTGCCTTTATCAATAAAGACAACCCCACTTAAAAATGTAGCACATATATGGACTAAAATTATGCTCAAAATGCTTATATTTTGCCTTAACTGTTACACAGTTTTCCCAGCGATGGGTTGCGGGCTGGAAGGGCATCCGCTGCGTAAAACATATGCCAGAGAGTTGGCGGTTCATTCCGCTGTGGTGACCCCGAAAGGGAAGAAAGCCGACATGAAGCTGAATGAATGAATGTTACACAGTTCTAAACCTCCCAAGTACAATCCACTGCAATTGCTTGAAACAGCTCTACAGCCTGCCCAGTTAGTTAGCCATGAGAACTAGTTAATCCAGAACGAGGAACTTAGGGAGACATGGAAACACTGGCGTAGTAGTGTGTGTTGGCAGTCCAGGAAGTGATAAGCATGTGACTGACGCAGAATAGGAAATGATGGAGAGACACTGGCACTTTTTTGCTGTCAATTTGTTGACGGAACAGTGAGTTGCAGGTGAGGATATGGTTGATTTGAAAGCATGTGATCGGTGTTTGGGAAGAGACACAGAATAGAATCTGAAGGGACTATACAGACTGAGTATCTGGATGATGAATTATACATTAATTTGTCAATTAACCGGTTATGGAGTTGTTGATTGTGTATCTGGGTGAATAAGAGACTTTGAAACAACCCAAGAGCTGAAGCTAACCAATACGCCATGTCTGATGTCATTGAAATAAGTAGCGTCAGTATTGAAAAAAGGAAAAACAGCGTTTTTACATTGATAATTCACCAAGAAGATTTTCAGTGCATCTGGTAATCGAAAATCCGAGGTTTTTCGAGATTTTACAAGAAAGAAGGGAAGGTCGGACAAGAACTATGCTATTTGCAAACTGTGACGAGCATCATTGAGGTACACTGACAGCACAGCAAACCTGTAAGTTACTGTGATCAGAGTACTTTACCGGCTTACAAAGCAGCACTTAGTTATTTCATACATTAATCTTTTTCTCATAAAACACTTTTCAATGTTCTGATTGAATTTTTTTATGTTCTGCCTTTTATTTACTTTGCCCTCTGTTTGACATTGTAGTCTTTTGCATATTTATAAGAACAAAATATTAAATGGAAACTGTCATAGAATCGGCTTATTTTGTAAAATATCTGTTTAATATGAATTGTTCTTACAATTAATCAAATCGCTT
The DNA here is from genome assembly GCA_900490495.1 of Danionella dracula. NCBI lineage: Eukaryota > Metazoa > Chordata > Actinopteri > Cypriniformes > Danionidae > Danionella > Danionella dracula. Next base: position 5,942,701 of record UELW01000056.1, read on the forward strand.
TTGAATCAAATCTATTTTAATCGAATCGGTCTAGAATGAAAGGATATCGTTTTTGAATCGAATCGTAAACTGTCCATCTAGATGCAAATTGAATCTTTTTCCCTTAAAGATGTGCAAACCTAGTTACTGTTTTAAAAAGTTCAAATGTGTTGCTGTAGTGAGAACAGGGTCAGCTAATAAAATCTCCAATGGATCACTTTTAGGTTGGTCAATCGATACACTTTTTTAACAGTGATTTTTATCACATGCTGTCGTGACAAATGAATCTGAAGGATCACATCTAATCACACACACATTTTAAACATTTCTTGCTGAATTAATTCTCTGAATGTACTTCCACTATGGTTATTGCAAAGGGGAAACCAAACAGCTTATATTCCTCATAAAAGTGTTTGACTGAGAAGACACTGTGCTGCAGTATATGAATCATAATTCACAACTATTTCAGAGTTTTGCATAAATGTTAACATAAATCTGGTGTCATCAATCATTTTTCATTAGACACCAAGCTACCACATTAGCTAGCATTTCACCGCTTGGTCATAAAATGTGAGTATTCAAATTAGTCCACAACAAACATTCCCAAGGACAAAAATGCACACAAAGAATAAGAAAAGACATTCCCAGAAAGACTGGAACTATACAAAAACTGAGTTTAAGCCCATTTAATACATAATAGAATACGGTACTTTCTGAAAAGGTTCAAGTTAAAATCACGGCAAAGAACACGGCGTCACAAACGGTGACTGATTGACTGTAGTTATTTACACCAGAGTCAAGTTATCAGGGACTCCTTCAATTACTCACTGCTTGTGTAACCAATGAGACATTTAATCAAAAACTTCAGTGTCTATTCTCTTTAGAAACTGACCCATTATGATACATGGAAGGCTTAATCATGTTAGCCGCCGCCTCTGCTTTTACTTGAAAAAATCTAAAGGCAGCATGTGTTTGTAATAAAAATATCATGAAGCTGGAAAAATGTACAGCAGGCACATACACCTTGGAATAATATAAACCATATGCCAACTGCACAGATGAAAACTTGTGGAAATTGGTCAAACAGAACGAAAAAGGTTTGCTTTGCCTAAAGTAAAAAAATTATAGCTTAAAGGCCCACTGTGTAAAAATCTAAACACAAGTAATATGACAAGTCAGAAGGTTATTAGTCAGATTAAGTGTTGATTACTCTGATGGCAGCAGTCTGCAAGGAATATTTGGGTTTAAACGACAGAAATTAATGTCTATGTTTGAGTTCTGAATCCACATAAGTCCTCTTACCTCTCCTCCAATCATGAAGTCAGTAGCGCATTATCACAACACACTGATTTCCACTCACTGCACTGCAAGCTATGTATAACTGCATGACTGACCCCATCTTGTAGCATACCGAAATGCTTAGAAATCACTTAAACAAGAGCTCCTAAATTCCTCCCAATTCTTTCACTCTTCACGGCCATTGAATCCTTTACATTTACAGGATTAAAAGAAATTAAGTGTAACTTGTAATGTATGTGGCTCATTTAACTATTGAAGAAGCAAGGAGAAAAAAACCTGTCATACACAACATACACACAGTTCCAGCAAGGTATTCAGTGTTTTCCACATAATTCAACAGCAGTGCATGGCGTCCTTCCTATCAGACCTCGATTGGAATTATGTAAATGTAATCGTAATCAAACTAACAGAATGTAAATCAAAGCGATATAGTAACGCTAATTGATATTATAATTATTTGTAGAGGGCAATAAAAGTTTAGTTGTTCGATGTAACACACTATTTCAAATTCCTATCCTTGTTTTATTTTTTTACAAGTTTTGTCTGGCTATCCGGTCAATAATGGATTCTAATGTCAAGTAGGCTTTATGCCGGAGAGGTGATTAGCACCAGAGAAGCTTCCTGTGAAGAATACACTGGGGGAGATCTTTTCTCTGCATGTGTTTGGGTTTTTTACTACAAGTTGTCAATTTTTTTCCACATCAATAAAAATATGTGAATTGGTTCCTTTATTTTACACAAAAAAATTTGCCAAAATTGGCTTATATTATAGTTACGTTATTACTGGTCAATTTAAATCCACTTTGTTCATAATATTATAATATTAGACTTTCTCTTGTTGTCTGAACTGAGATAAACATTCCCCAGTTCCAGGGTCCTTTTTCTGACAGCTCGCCCAGAACACTTCTTATTGTTCGCAAAAATGCTTGTGACTGGGCAACTTACTGTAAGCAAACTTGGGAATATTAACAAACATTTTCTTTTATTTTCAAAAAATATCAATTAGAGCTTTTGCCATTTCAACTTTAACGTCAACAGAAAGTAGATGAAAAAAACTATAAATAATGTAGATAATATATTCATATTCAATTATCTAAAAGTGATTGATAAAATTTTAAAAGACTAAAACAAAATCATGAGCCAAAAACATTATGATATCTGTATTTACATTGCATTATATAATGTAAGGTATGTAGAACTGTATATCTTATTCCTAAGGAAGGACTTCTATATTTATATGTCACATTAAATATACACAAAACACACAGCAACTTATTATATTTTTAAAAAATAGCCTCTATTGTATGCAACACAAAGAACCTAAAAAAGGCTCACTGTTTTAAATCATTATTGACATGAGAAAATAATGACTGAATATTCAGTTGGGTGGTTTGCACCCTTAATGCTAGCACAAATAACAATGCATAAAGCTTTTTTGTTCTCCTCTTAAACCATCCAGTTTTGTTTCATAGGCTGCTATTGTATGGTAAGTGAATAGCAGATCAAGCTTGTGTTTTCTTACACCAGTCTATGATACTCGACTCCACGACACAGATGCAATCATCACAGCTAAACCTCAATGCACTCATAGAATAATGTTTATATACCAGAGGAGTTATTTACAACAGAGTGCATACAGGAGCAATAGGACTGAGTCAGGACCACCCAACATAGTAACTGTTGGAGTATTTTTCAGGTACTCTACGATATTGATGCTAATAACAATGCTTGGGGAAGTAACAATTTAATGACACAGAGAGACTAATGACCTTAGCACAGCTCTCTTTTTAATTGTAGTACTTGTTTTGTAACCACCCCTCTCTCTTGATGTTTACAGAATAGAATTTGCAGCCAGCCATGCGTGTGTTGTCTGTGGTAGGTATTGTAATTTTTTAGTGAATAAGTATTTTACTCCGTTGAGCACGACATTTTGTTGCTGCTGTCCCGAAACTTCTGTTGCTGATGTCACAAGTTAGCTGTCTGCCCCACGATGTAAATCACCTTCTCTTTCCCCCTTAAAATATTTCCTCTCAATTACTTCTCTCCTCTTTCCCCTTTTCTATTAACACCATCCTGTCCTGATGTTTGTTCATATGATTGATTAATGTAATTATTGTGATGAATATGAAATAAATAAATAATTAATAAAATAAATTAACAGCTTCTATCCAGAGGAATAGTCACTATATCATATCTTCATTTCCCTGGAAAGAGCAAAAACTGACCCACTCATACGAAGCAGGACAGGTCTAGTGTAAAAAAATAAATAAAAAAAGATATACCATGTTTATAATTGCTTGTACAGTGAAAAAAATGTGTTTACATTGTACTTTATCAACAGTTTTTATTATGCATTATTAAAATTTGCTTGTGTAATAAAAATATTTTCATATTTCATCTTTTTTTTCACCTTTGCTTCATGACTTGCTTTCCATTGTCTCTTCTATACGCCTCATGCAAAATTTCTTGCTGGGTTAACATATTTGTAAACAATAAACACATATTTTAATGATTAACCATTCACATTCTGAGCCTATTAGTGGTGGATTTATCATTAGGCAAAGTTAGGAGCTTGCTTTGGGCACCAAACTTATTTCAAAGCCCATTAGTTAAAAAGACATCACGATGTAAAGATGGCTCAACCTCCCATAAGTATCAGTAAAGGACACTGACAGGTGACAACGTTTGATGTTAAGGGAGAATTACATGAAAACAAAGCAAATCTGCAAATAAACCTGCAAAGCAAAGAAATGTGGGTTTTTGGTAACGTTTTTTTTACACCATTGACTTCCAGAAACATCAGACAAATGTTAAAATGACAAGCAAACATCCCAACGTTAGCTCTTAAAGTCCTATATTCATTTTTGGATGTAATTATTGGAAAACACAATAATAAACACATAGAAACAAGAGGAAGAAACAAATTTTCGCTTGATTTTGATTTAATTGTTTCAGAAAAGCTGCAGGGGTCCCTATTGCCTTGGGCCTCAAAAATGCAACATAAAATACATATATAAAACAATACTGCTTAAATGTACAGAATCCACCACAGCTCTTTCCTAGCAAAAAAACACCTTCGAAATACCTTTGAAAATGCATAGTAAAAAGATGAAATAAGGATGAAAGTCATTTGTCTGGGTAATTGTGTAGAAGTAGAACTCAATTACTCATCAGCCATGGATGCATGATAAAAGATGCTTTATTAATAAAACTGGCAAATTATTAAAACTTAAAATACCCAAGAGTGGGACAACCTGACATGGTAATACTTGGTAATAAACCTAGACAAAAGATCACAGAACATAAACATTAAACTAGAATATCAGAATTCCATCTTAACTCTCACAGAACACAGGGGTGATACCAACTAATAAGAGATCAGACACAGAATTTAGAATTTTTTATTTAAAAGTAAATAGAATATAGTAATATTCTAGTAAGAGAGGCAGTACAATTTAAAGTAATACAACTATAACTATAGAGCTCCTAGGTGATTAAGAGATGTGTTTTGGAGGTAGCGTGCAGACCAAAACGTAAAGCAACAAAACAACAGAATGTGGAGCAAATGGAAATCTGCTTAGTGGAAGTCCTGTTGCTTAGTGCAATATTTACATGAAATAAAAGAAAGTGTTGCTGTGCCAGTGAACTAAAGGAAAGAAAACATTATGAATGGAGCCTGATCAGGAGTTATGGAGCAGGGGCAGGTAAGAAGACTTAACTCTTGATCAGCAACTAAAACAAGAGATTGCATGATTTTCATTGTAATCGTGCCCCAGATCTTTTAACACTACAAGGGAGCATTCAGCCGCTGCTCTGCCTGTACTGTACGATACATCAGCTACAGGAAGTTTCTCTCTGCATGACAAGACAAGAATAGCTGACAACTTTGTCCTAATCAATCCACCTCTCACATTAAAACAACGTATGGTCCACGTGAGCAAGACCGGAGTCACGTGAGACTAGGATTATTAAAATCAATGGTAGCCATGCAAATTGCATGTGTGCTCCTTTGCAACGAAAACTAGAAACTAAAAAAATTACTAATTAATTATCAGGGAGACACGAGGAACAGGGATTGTGTGTTCTACCAATAGAGTTTGAAGTAAAAAAATAAAGTATACAATTAAAATTAATTAAATTTTTAGATATGTATGCTTTATTTATGCTTGACATAAATGTTTGTGTTTGCTGGTTAATTCTGACACAGATGTTTTTCCATTATTAAACTATAAACTCTAGATGACAGCATAGGAGTTTGATATCTTGCTGCATTTCAATCAGAATTGATTTCATACAGTATGACTCCGAGTCGGAGACAGTTCCAGATGTCCAGCATTTTTTATTTTTTATTTTGCGGGTGTCAGTGAATCTTATGCGATTCACTCAGATTGAGTGTTTGACAGTTTCCACTGCGCGAATATCCCTCACGGGCACGAGCACCTGTTTGTTTGAGGTTTCGACCATTTTTCTGCGATTTCTTAAAACCTGTTTGCAAGCCAAAACCAGGGCGAACTCAATTCTGAACTCAGAATAACAAAACAGCATGGAAACAGAGAAATAAACAGAACTGAATGAAAATACAACAAAAGATAATGAGAGGCTTCTACAACAATTAAACTAAGAACCCTGACATCAAATCTGATATAAAAACCCAAGTTCATTTTAAAACCTGGGTTATTCTAAACTCAAATGCTGAATCTTAGCTATAATGGCCTTATCGTAGTTATATAAGGTTGCAACAGGTCATAAGTTACGGTCATCTTCTCATTTACATATTCCATTAGTGTTTTTAATTGAATGTATTCTGCCCAAGCTTGATATTTTGCGAAATTCAAATCACCCTCAGACCTAAGAAATGCAATTTGGACTTAAAACAGATGGTTAAAAGCTGTGAGTCATGGACTGTTTTGTGCAAGTGTGCGTGTGTGCGTGCGTGCGTGCGTGCGTTGTGTGTGTGTGTACGCACACGCGTGCTTGCGAGTGTGTGTGAGAGAGAGAGAAAGAGAGAGAGATGCATGCCCTCGCTCCTGCCATGCATCCATATGCGTGTATTTCTTGATGAAAGCTGGCCTGCATGCAAGTGCATATGTGTGTGGGTGAATCCACATGCACGCACTCGTGCTAGAGTGTGTAATGTGCAGCTCATTATGTTTCACCGTTCAGTAAACTCTGATGAATAGAAGAGTGTTCCCTCTCTCAGGGCCTGGCACACTGGCCATGCTGAGCACCATCTGTGCCACTGGGCACCACACTCATGCACACACAAACACCACATCCACATTTACAGCTCTACTCCATCCGCTGACATTAACAGATGCAAACACTCAAATGAAGAGTGTACAACTAGAAATACAAAGTGTATGCAGTATGGACGCAGTTATTCATGATATTCTCATCCTAATTTAATACAAATCTTAATAAGTGACCTGTAGGTGATTTTTTTCAGGACCGTCTGAACAGCTCAATTATATTGTTTTTGTTGTTTTGTAAAACCAACCCAGGTTGCTTTCATATGTGGTGCTGAATCTTGCAATGCGACCTTCATGTTAAATTTTCCAGGGTTTTGCACTATAGAACCTGCAGGTCTTAATGCTAAAATCGAATATTCATTAATGAAATCCAATTTGTTTGTGTGTATGCTCATTCAAATTACATGCATACTGAGTGATTTGAAGAGGTAATGAACTAAATTGTTTAACTTGTTTTGTTCATGGAGGTCGAATTATAAGGATATATACCTCTCTTGAATCTATACAGCTGACCAATGAGGTCTAACATCTTTTGTTCAGAATTTACAGCAAGTGTGTAAAAAATTTGTGTTTCAGTGAGAAAACAACTTTTAATGAGATACTTCAAATTGGTTTTTAATTTGATTTTGGTGAAAGCTTGCAGGTCCTCTGTGTTATTGTTTGCAAAGAAAGGGAATAATTGTTAAAAAAAATTATTGTGATTTCAGTTATTACCAAAGTAATCACAATTTACATTTTTTGCACCAATTGAGCAACTCTCTAATTAAAGTAGACCTCAGATGAAAATCAAAACTTTTCAGCTGTTTGGACAGAAATGTGGCTCATTGATATGTGTGCAATTTCCCCTTGCATGGTAAAAATCCATTCAAGAGTTTTATTTTAATCACAACAAATGCTTTGAGAATGAGTTTGTGTGAAACTCACAGTAAATGACGTCAAATACTGTAATAAACACCGCCCCTCCACAATTTGTTTGTAAACACAATAGAACTCCATTTGTCTTGTGTTTCTGGCTGTACTCCCATCAAAGGAATTCTTAAGGACTGAGTGGATAACTTTTTTTCATGGAGGAAATACACACAATTGACTGATAAAAGATTTCACATCAGTGTTGGATTATATTTTCCTCCTTTTGTGGATAACATGGGATTCGCTGATTACAGCAACCAGCGTGGTTCTCCAGCTGATCCAGTATGCTTGAGTCGTTGCACACCCCTCACCCTCATGTTTCACTGCCTTTCCTTAAAACAAGTAAGATTTCTCTCAGTTAGTTTAGCACTTGTTTGCAAATCTGTGGATGCGGTGGATCGACTGCATTGACGGATAATTACGACAAGTGTTGTTTAGGGCATAAACATACCATCGGTATGAGAGATCAGAGTGTGCAAAGAAGTGCACTGTTCTGTCCTGTAATTGCCTTTTGGACAAGGCTGGCTTCAGGCTGCCAACGGAGATGTTGTGACTAAGCCAGTGCGCAGGGTAGCCCTGAAACATATGCAGGAGGGGAGTTGTTGCACAGGTCAGTCTTGAGTGAGACCTCCTCAGCCTACAGGATGCTGCCCCCTTTGGGACCGCCCTGCTAAGTCCGCTAGTTCGCAGCCCTGCTTGGCAACTATTGGTAAAGTGTGTATGGCTTCCAGGAAGCTTGGTTGGAGCTTCCAATTATGTCCCTTAGCTTATACACATTCTCCAGCGTGGCTGTCGACTGCAATTTGCTGCCAAACCACCCAGGTTTAACGGGGTTCTAATGAACTTCCGGGTCTGCAGGAGAAGATCGATTCCATTTACGCAGGGTGCAATCAAGCCAGTTCCTCCTGCTGACATGGAATGAACATTACAGCCCTTGAAGGAATCGAATCCTGGTATACTTGGACATCTGGCTGATACTGGCCTTGTCACGGTCCCAGTGTATTCGTCACAGAGACAGCGTCTTATGTCAAACTCAACAGTTGGGGCTTCGGATCAACTCAGAAGAGAGCTCTACAACCCCAGGCCAGAGCATATCTTTTTTGGGTATGGAGGGAACTCGTTGAACAGCTCGTTGAGAGCAGTACGCAGAGTCTGCACAAAATTTGTGGTCCTCTAAAGAACTTCCAGAGGCTCCTGAGGCATATAGCTTCCACAGCAGCGGTTATTCCGCTCGGGTTACAACATGAGACCACTCCAGCTTGGCTCAAGTTCCGAGTTTCGTCACGAACATGGTGTTAGGGTAACTGAAGGTGAATGAGACACCCCATTGTAGCCTCCATCTCCGTCTTGGAAGGACATCTGGTTCTTCCGTGCTGGCCTCTTCCTTGAGAACCAGCCAGGCGCATAGTAGTAGTGATTTTGCGAAGCTTCAAGACCGGGTGGGGTTCTTTATGCCGGAAACATGGTTTATGCCTTGCTTCTTGGTTTTGGCTGCGGAAGGACCTAGGTTGTGGCGTTTTGCAAGGGTGTTTCAATAGTCGATGCCGAAGTAAGGTATAGTGACCGACTTATGGAAAACGTAATGATTACTTTCGTAACCCCTATTCCCCGAATAGGGAACAGAGACTTGTGTCCCCCAGCCACAACCGTGAGGTAGTCAGTAAGTCTGGTTGCCTGGGGGGTGAGTATGGCTCCAGCTTGACAAGCAGGAACAGCGTCATGCTTGCATCACTTTCGTCAGCAATTGCATGATCACGTGACCATCAGCGTGGTCGCTGATTGGCATTTAGAAAAGAGTGTGGAGAGCTTCTCACAGTCGGTACAGACATAAGTCTTCATTTCATATTCAGAGAACGGGGGTTACGAAAACAACCATTACATTTGTTTACTCAAGCAATTTTGCTTTGGACTGTTTTGAACGAGGATTAGTACAAAGCAGGATTTGCAATGAAGTTGAGACAGAAACTTGGTGTTTAATTTTTTTACCATACATATCTACCTAAATTATCTAAACTTTAAACTTTAAGGTTTATACTTTAATATATTTTAAACAAACAAATGTATAAATTATTCACCCCCTCAAGAGTTTTCATGAAGGCCAAAATTAGAGATCTGACATTTGCAAAACCAGGAGTATAAATTATTTATTTATTATATATTTTAAGTTATATATTTTAAGTATTTAAAGACATAGAACATCATTAGTATGTTGTAGAGTAGCAACATAGTGAATTTGAGAACATTTTAGTGTATAGATTATATTAAATGCATTTTTCCAATTCCTCAAAGTAAACCTGCTGTAGTACAACAACTGATTTCTTTGGTTCTTTTGGCCAACTTTTATATATATTTTTAGTGTGTTTTAGTGAAGTGTCGGTCACGAGCGAAACGGTTCCTTTGAGCCGACTCTTTAAATTGAACAAACAAACATATTCATATTTTTAAAGTTTTTTTTATCTTGTTTTTCATTCATTATGTATTACATTGTGGGCAGTGTTGTAAAAGCCTGATGGCTTACAAAAATATAATAAAAAATAAAATATTTTTGCTCATAAAAAATGAATCTTAAGTTATGTTGTTAAAACAAATTAGCATATAAAAATGTAGATGCCTTTACATTTGATATGCAATGTTCCCAACATAATATGGGTATAATTAAAAATGCTTAAATTAATGGTAAATTCATTAATATCCACATATTTTAAAAACAACATTTGTTCTAACTTTATGTAACGTTAACTTGGAGTTTCCTCGAGCTCTCATTAACAGATAAAAGCAGGAATAGCTCCCTTCAGCAGCGACAGCCTCAACGACTCGATCCCAAGCTCTGTCCTCAGATAACAAGTCTTAATAGAAAGTGTTTTAGGATCAAAATTTATTTTTGTTTCTGAATTTTGAGGATGAGGAGAGTCATTCATTCGCAACTGTTAGTAACATCTGTTTAGGTCCTGTGTGTGAAGTCACTTCCGGGACCAACATCATATATATATATATATACATATATATCACATCTTTGTCTTTAAATTAACTAAAACTACTCATTTTTATCAACTAATTAATTACCTATACACTCTTGCTTAATCGTTTAAAATAGAAAGTTGTTATTCTGGATACATATTCTGAATGCCTTTGGCAGAATTCAGACAAGGAATTTTAACCTAGATTAATCTAGATGTAAAAGATTTTTATCTATGCCCATCTCATATATATATATATATGAGCGAGAGAGAGAGATACAGATCATATGCAGTGATCGTGGTACATTAAATCTGACTTTCGCTCGGTTCTGTGTAATAAGATATTGGTCATGCACCCAGCCTCACTGTGACCTCTGTGGAAATTACAGTATTGAGTAAGACTGGAAATGGTGGCTGATAAACTTCCTCGACTGACCTCAATGGGCACATTTCAGACATTATCTCCCTCCAGTTGAATCCTGCCGAGTCGTATCGTTTGTTTTTATCCATGTCGTTGTCTGCTGAGCTTCTGCACTGCAGAATGCAAATTTCAAAGTGATGTTATCTACTATACTTCCAGCAAATTCTGTGGGCAGAGAGTGTGACTGCCAGAAGCTTTCAGAAGAAACAAGTAAAGTGGAGCCAGAGCTGCCTACATTCCTCTGTGACAGGAGCTCATTTATCTGAGAGATCGATTCAAAGCCAAGGCTTCAATGGATTTCAAGCAGGATAAATTAAACTGAGTAATTAAGATTAGAATTGACTGATTGCTTTTAGAATTCTGACTCAATATTTGTTGCACTACTATTCCTTCTTGATTGCAGATAATTAAATATAGACAAAGACTTACTGAAGTAATAACAGTAATCTTGGAAAACAAAATGCTTTTAAACCTTAACTAATTAAAGAGAGTAGTACACTCCTTATATTTTACTAAGTGTTAACAATTCATCTTAGAGGTCTCTGTATGCTCATTTTAATTACTACCATATTAATATTATGGTAAACTATAACATTTTCTCTTTCTGCATGCTAGTTCTGCGAAAGGCTTGCATTACACTGGATCCCCTCGTGCATAATCTGAGAGCTTTTACCTCGAAATATAAAAATGGTTTGAATTAAAGGTCTGCCTGCATATCTGAAATAAAAATAATTTAAAACACAAAAACGTATCCCTTTCCTGCATGAGGAATATTTTCATTCAAAAATACTGATATTTTGATACATGCAATATTTTCCTTTGTTATTTCTCGATTAAAAATAGATCAATACATATTCAAATGTCATGATATCGCCCAACCCTAACGCAGTCAGCAGAGATTGCAGTGTTTTCTTTTAACTCTTTCAGACCAGTAATGTTTTATTGGCATTATTACAATTTCCAATTTTCCTTCTTTTAAAGACTTGCAGAATCTAAAAATAATAACTTTTTCCAAATAGATTTTGCTCATTTTTGTGGGACTTCGTTGTTAAAAACATACACAAAAATAGTTTGTTCCTTTTTTACAATACATATAGCTAAAAAAACCTGCATGACACACATTCAATGTCAGGAAAAACAAGCAGTTATAAAGTGACTTTTGGCCAGATTATTAAAAAAGTTGATTTAAAGTAACCGCAACCAAAAAAATGCTAATAAATCTTTTTTAATTGATTGATTGATTGTGATGATCATTTTATAGAATGGTGTTGCCTGAATTGGGTAAATAAAATTAGGATAAATAAAATAACAAAAACAGCACTGGGACACGGTGTAGAACAGACAAACCCCACAAGAATAGAAACTAAATATAACAAAGACAAATTACTGGAACAACACCAAGCACTGGAGGACAGACACAATGAGAAATGTCGTCTAGCCATTATAATGTTGACTAGGATGTTGACCAATGTGTCCATGAGGAACTGAAACAAATGAGCAATACAAAGCTGAACAGATTAAACATTACCACATAAAAACAGGACAACTACCTGTTAAATAAAGGAAGCTGCTTGAATTGTGAGTGATTTACATGTTAAGTAATAGAGAAAATTCTGTCTTGAATCCGTGTGGATAAAGCAGTAAATAAAAATTTAAAATTAATGGGCATTGCAGCTTTGTGGTGCTAATAATGTGGTATTTATGGTTGCTGCTGCAGAACTTCAAATAAACCAATAAAGAGCTCCTTATGACAACCTATAGGAGCCACATAAAGTAGGAATGAAAACAGACATGTTTTTGGCATTATTGATCTGTGGGAAAAAAGACTCCAATGAGACCTTCTTGTGTTCATTCACTCCAATTCTCTCCAAATTTACCTTAAACATGACTGAACAAGGAAAAAACAGGTCAGGGATGTGATTAGACACAAAACAACAAGCAGCCATGTGCTACAAAGGACCACATGACTGGAGAAAGCGAAGACTTGGAAAACAGAACAGATGAAAGTCAAATGATAAATCCCAAAACTCGCATGACTGCAAAATAAATAACAGAACTCTGACCACTATATTAGGAGTGGGCAGTGTATAAACACATCTCTTTATTGTAAACATTTCTGCGATGTTGTTATTGTAAACTTAACAACCTTAACAACCAAAATTAATTAGAGGCTTACGAACTATTTTAAAAGTAGGTGGGCTCAGAATTGAGACTTGTGGAACTATGCAAATAAGGAGATATTTAGAAATGAATTTCAGAAAGAAGTTATTGCATACGTTCTTGATTTTGGTATTTGACAATTGTATTTGGTAATTGAATTCACAGTATAGAAACGGAATGTATTTACAAAATAAATACAATTCTGAACTAGGTTTAATTATTCTTACGACAAGAACATGTGCGTGAACTAAACATTTCGAAAGTAGCTTAAATCTTTCCAACAGAGATTAAAATGGCTCAAAGAACCGTTATACTATACAAGACCCCACACAATCTGCTGCAGCTCACTCATCCTCCAACATTAGCCCTAATTGTTCTAATGCCTGTTGCAATTCTGCCAGAGAAGAAATCCTCGGCAGCCCGCTCTCCAGACAGAAAAGGTCCTGCTGTGTACGGGACAGCCTGGTACAACTAGAGCTGTGTCATGCTTAGGCTCTTTAACACTGACTCGCTCAACAAACACAGACTTGAAACAGACCTCCGTGCCTGGCACAAGCACAAAAGAGGCTTGAGAACTCTTTCTGGGCCACCTCTTTGACTGACTCCTCTGACTCCATACCCACACCACAGCGGCTCAGGCTGGAAGAAGTTGCGGATTGGATTATAGAGCACATTTAGCACAGTTATGTATATTTCAGGAAAGTACAGTGAGGTTGTGTAACAGTTTCATCTTTGAAATCCATTTAACTCAAACTAATACAATTTCAAGCAGAAGAAGTGTCTAATATTCCTAAAATGATTTATTGAACTTCACAGATTTTAGCACAGAAGGTTAGTGATTATCCCACCTTCAAATAACCCTTGAGGAGGAAATGTATCTTACTGTGGAAGAGATGTAATCTCCTTGTAATTGATTTGTTGAGACGCTCACCACTTAATCTATGCAATATGAGGTATTCTGACAGAGGTGAAACAATCTGGTAATGGGATCCTGATGTCAGTCTATTTCACATTTAATCTGATCCATGTATCACTTTTCTGTTACTTAGTCCTAACGCCAAAGTCACTGGTTTGGTTGCCAGGGAAAGAACAAACTAATAGAAATGCTTTTCAATGTAAACCATTTGCATATAAATCAAATCAAATGCATGTTTCCTTTAATCAAATTCTGTAAAAGTGTAAACAAATTTGGTTTAGAGCCCATTTTTAACATTCTGAAGCTGCTAATAAATTAAACAAACAGCAACTTGAACCGCAGATTATAAAAATAGATTGTGAAATTTGGATACTTACGATTAAAAATCAGATATTTGTCAAATTAAATGTTTTCATTCATCATCAAGTCCTTGAAGCATTTTTCACTCCGAAATCTGTCAGGAAAGGACATTTAATGTGCATTAATGCTTTCAGTATAGCAGAACCTTAAATTACTTCCTTTAATCTGCCAAGACCTTTTAGGAAAAACTAAACATCATTTAGAGAGATATACAACAAAAAGTGAGCAAAAGTATGGAATGCACTACTAAAAACTATTCAGAATGAAGATGCCCAGATCTTAGTCTCATGTAGGGAATTCTGGGTACTTTGTGTGTTTGGCAGCTTCATTGGCCAAGACCATTTGCCCCAGAACGCCATTTGACCGATATGGTATACAACTGATCGCATGTCATTTCGCAACAAAATTTGTCAAATCATCTTTTCTTGATTTTATGGCTAAACTTATTTTCCTAGGAGAACAAAAATAAACATGATATTTGTTTCTCCCCTGACATCTGGATGACTTCAATCATTTAGATCACGAATTCAGGATTCTTGAAGCACTGCCATAAAATTTTATCAACCCAATCAGACCTTTAGCCAATGTTCCGTGGGTAAGCTGAAGAAGAAATTGCGAAAGAGGAGAATATGAACAATCAGAAGCTTGTCTTCTTGGTGTCCGACCTTCAAGAGTTGATCGATTAAGCTATAAAGATAAAAGCTACAAACGCCCAGCATGTGGCTGTTGTTCCACGAGTAGTGATGGGAAGTTTTAGCCATTTTGGTGCTTCTTTCTTTTGACTCTTGTTCATTTAAAAGAATGAATCTTTTGAAGCATTAATTTATACTGTTCACTGACAAAGACCCAAAATTAGAACAAAATACAACAATTTCGGTAAATGAACTCTACTGTGTGTTATTATTATCAGCATAGTCCCCACGCACCACAGAAAATGATTCTCAATTCGGATTGGTGTGTAGAGACCTTAACAGGTGTTTTTTTATGAGCATTGAAGTATTGAGAGCTGAGTCTGAGCTGTTTCAGAGCTTAGACTGAGAGTCTTATTTATTTACTTGAAAATATACATATTGGTTTTTATGCGTCATTTCTTTTAAAACATTTATTTAAAAACTGTTTTCAAAATCATATCTGTATACTCCAATATTGGAGTAATCTGATTTAATTGTCTATTTATTCGACTAAGTGCTTTGAAGTTTGTGAAATGTGCTAAATACAACTTTAGCTTCATTTTATGACCAATTGCCAACACACGCTAGTTCCCAAGACTTATATTGTTAACATTAAAAGCATATAGTATCCTTACTGGTGAATGCATTTCAATTAAAATAATAGTCAATATCTAGACATAGCATCATACACCCCATAAATAGCCTAAAACATAACCACTACATGATCATTCAATATATCAACTGGCATCCGGCCAAGCATAATCTCAAAACAAACATCAATATGCCACTGTAGAAAAACTGAACTCCACCAGGCAGCTCGATTAAATCAATGACATCATCAGTCTCTTTGGTGCAGCAGTTCTGTCAGATGCACACTGGTGCGCAAACATTATTGGAAGTTATACATTGAATATTCTCTTTGCTCTGAGGTTTATCACATGGTGACGTCAACCAGAGGAAAAACTCTAGCTTGGAGGCACTCTTTATGACACGTTCATAACCATCATAACTGAACAAATGATAGATTATAAGAAGAAAATGACGCTGCGAGCTAATTACCCATGGAAGACGCAGCTGAGCTCGATAATAGAAACAAACCGCTCCCTAACACATCATTACATCACACAGAGCACACACAACCCAAACTATAAATATGTCCATGCAGACATCGATCAAAACATCCCTGAACCTCAAGTTAATATCCTCAGCTGTTTGGATCTGCAGTGACTGCATGCACTGTTTTGCATCTAAAGTCTATCAGGCATTCATTTTTTATATATATATATAAATTTTGTTCTTTTTAAACAATGTACCAACCAATTAATCAAATCTCACTTTGTATAAAAAGAATAACAACTCCTCAGAATAGCAACATCTAAAGCATGGCAAACATCTTTTAAGAAGGAAATATTCTGTACATTTTTAATAACTTAGTTTACACTGAACATTGAAGCAAATTTTTGTGCATTTTAAAACTTCTAAGCTTGTCAGTGTTGACCCAAATGTTGTCAATTGTTTCAAAGGCTATGTTCAGATTGCAGCTCCTAATGTTCGTTTCAGATTTTTGTAATAGAATGCAATTTTTTGGTGTACTCGTTCACACTAAACACAACATGCAACTTGTATCGTTAAAGTTAACTTCTGGCTCCGCCATCATTTTAATCAAATCATAACAAGAAGAAGACAAAGAAGAAATATTTATTAGTTCTATTACTTCACTTCCCTTCCGCTGACGGCATTCAGTTCCATCATTAGCCATGATTGATGTTAAACTTCCTGTTCACGCCCAGAAATGCAATGTTTGTCCCCAAACAATGACCTTAAATATAATCATTTTTACTGTACAACCGTCACATTTATACTTCTTTTATCAGATCCAGGAGCACATATCAAAGTGAGCTGGGTCGATTTGAAAAATTCTGAAAGCAATTTGAATGTGGCCATATTATCTACACAAACAAATATTCAAACAGGAACATTTAATTTAAGAATATCACTTTTTAGGTGGGGCATATACCATTTTTTTATGAATATTTAGGTTAATTGTCTACATTTTTTTTACACTTTAAGGGAGGCATGGTCGGTCTTGGAGCTTCCAAAGGTTGGACTTATTAAATTAGAGTACAGTCTTTTTATATATTTGTCATAGCATTCTCTAACTACTCCCTGTGTCAACTAGTTTAGTAAAATTTCTGAAAATCTTTTAAGATGCATACAAGAGTTAAGGCCAATCTATACTTATTCGTCAAGTCTACGAATTGCTCTTTGTGAAGGCTATGTATTTACATATCTCTGCGATGACTCGATGGCAAAGTTTGGCGCGCCTCTGAAGTTTTCTAACCTCTGGTCAAGGCTGTGCAGACACGATTTGGAGCAGAGCAAGCTTCTTCACCGTCTTTCTGTGCTTGCGCCTCATGTTAAACACTGGATAATGGAGTCAAACTGTGATGTTAAAGTAAATAACCTTCCTGTCAATCATTCTATCATGCCAATAATGATCAGTGCATAGACAGCATTCGATGAAGTGCAAAACTATAGATGCATTTGCTGACAAATGGGTGTGCGTGTAGACTCTGCAAAAAGCAGTTTGTAGGCTTGATGCACAACTATAAATTGGTATTTAAGACCTACAGCAGGTATTGTCAGTCAAGCCAGTGTAGCTACAAGGGTCCTGTCCTGTGTCCGTTTGGTCAGTATGAGCAACTGTACTTAAAATTTCAAAATAACAGAGTAAAAATGGCACATTTAAATGATAGAACGTTGTTTTTTATGTTAAATGTAAAAATGTGCCGGGCATATGTTGAACCAGTGGAAGAGTTAATGGAGCTTATTTGATAAATACAAGGGCTGAACAATGTATTGCATTTTGTAATAAAATAACAGTATTAAAATGACACTGTCATGTAAGAGTTATCCTTTTTTTGTAATTTTTCTGTGACTTTATTTAGCTTGATTTGTTACTGACATTTATATCAATGTGTACACCAGGGTTTATATGCATACAAGGCTGGAAGTTCAACAAATGATTCTGTATAGGATTGCTGTGATTCTAGCTGATGCTTGTTTTATTTCTATCGCTTTTATTGTATTTATGTTTAGTTGATGCTTATTATGATTGCTGAACAAAATATAGAACAGAAAAAGCTTTGTAAAAAAAACGTATCGCATTGTAAATTGTTTTCGTCATCTTGGTTAACAATAAATGCAATTCAATATTTTTTTTAATCGTTCAAGCCTAGTAAATACCAACCAATTAAATCATGTAATTCATTCTGTATTTCAAGGTATGCCTAGCCAAACAAGGTTAGTGGACTCATGAAAAGGGTGGGATCAAGCAATCGTCTAACTTTTTTAATGATGCAGAACAACATAAACAGGAAATTTGCCCAGAATGCAACTTTGATACATATAATAAAGAAACCTCCAAAATCCAAAGATACACTCACAAGTACCAGCCATTTAGCCTCAACTACTAGCCATCTATCCCGACTTCAATTTCAGGTTTTAAGTGAACACCTCTGAGATAATCCGAAGGAAGAGTAATCGAGAACTGGGAGAGCAGACACCAGATGCCCGACCACCTTAATGCATTCATCTTTGGCACTTTTGGAGCTATGTATTAGTGACACACAAAGATCATGTAGGATTGTACATAGGCACTCATTAAAGCATGAAGGGTCAGTGAAAAGAGTCTAAGAATCAACAGGAGTGTGAACCAAATGAAGACCAAAATAGTGTAGAAAGAACTGCTTGAAGAGGTGGTCTTGGCATGCTTCCAAACAAACTCCGAAGCAGTTTTCGTATGAGAAACATGTGAGAACATGATCCGAACTTACAGGTATATAAACTAAAACAGCCATCTATGGGGAGAAAATGTGCTGTGGTCAGCTACATACTGTGTTAAGGATTGATGTCCAACAAAGCAAATGCAGCTCACAGACTAATTAGAGTTTCATTCTTGAAATCTAACTTTTATCTGGAGTTAATCATTTAAGCTATACAGTTTTTGACTTTTGGTTCTCTCATTCTTTACTTCCAAGTGTTGCAGCTCTGTTTTACCTCGTGTCAGTTCTGACCCATCTAAAACTCAATTAGGAAATAGGTTCAGTGAACCAGGACATTTAGTGACGTGCATGTCATGTCATTTGGATGCATCAGTTTCTCTTTGTCCGGATCAAATTAGTCGGATGGGTTTGGGATGCTTCAAGAATCTTAAAGTCATGTTGTGATTGGTTTCATATTGTCACGATGGTTACATTGACCTTAAAAGTGCAGTAGGATTAAGTTTAGTTGTTTTTTGCTAGCTGTGTGCCCCCTTGTATCGATTGAGTAAGATTGTTGTTCTAATCTTGGAACTTTTTATATGTCTAACTTGTTACATATGAGTCAGTTGTTATGGTGAGGTTCCCATGCCCCACAACATGCTGTGCTAAACCTCATTATGTTGGTTGTTTGACATCTCGGTCAAACAGCATCTTGGGCAGGTCTTGGGCATCTTATCTGAAGGTCTGGCCATGTGAAACTAGCTGGGAAAGCACCCTCAAAAGGCACCTTAGACCTTTATACATGATGTAATATCAAACTTATTGGTCCAATTTAACTTTTAGCACAAAATACACGTAAGATATTTATTTAAAAACAATTGGGCGGTTACTGAGTCTGTTAATAAAAAAAAAAACATCTGCATTGCTGGTCCTCTCAAGAGCTGGGTCTGTTCACATCAGTGTTTTCATTTCTGCTTTTCATGATTCATGACTGTAATCTGTCCTTCAAAATATAAAGCTATCCTGCTCTGGTCACGCTCTCCACTGACACGCTGCACACATATTGTACACAAGGCATGACAATTTTTGTTCGTTTTGGGAAACATGGTGGCGGCGTCCACAAAAGGCTTCGAAGGACTTGGTGTTCAGAAACGACGAAAGGATAAATGGGTTTATATAGTAACTTTAGAGACCGCTTTCCTTAAACAGAACGAGATCAGTAGGCTGATACTGCATTTGATCAGTACAGAAAGAATATGTTTGCTAAAATGTCTGGAGACTGCTCTAGAGGAAAGGTTCCCCCATTATATTTATGCACAATGTTTTTGTGATTTAATTTACTTTAATGACTTTAATGGTTTACAATTTTCAGTGGACTTTATTCTTTTTTCTTCAAAACTTAGATTACCATATTTTCTTTGTGCTTTTAAATATGTAAGTACATGTTCTTACTCTGTTGCTCCTATTTACATTTTATTGCATTTTGGGTAACAATTGATAAATTAAATTTTTCTTAAAGATCTTATATTTGATCAAATATATTTTTTTTTACAAACTAAGGAAGAAAATTTTTGTTAACTCTCTATTTTGCTTAATCCTTTGATCATACAAATATATCAGTCTATTTATTAATGAAAAGCATATCAACAAACTCACAAAGTGAAATGGAGCGTTAATTAATTCAAAAAATGTGAATACACGATTTCTAAACAAAACTTTTTTCTTTAAATCGCTAAAAACTTAAATTAACTTATTAAAAGACATTTTAATCAGATAAATATTAGTTTACATTAACTAAAACAAGACAATAACCTTTTATTTTTTGGTGACAGAACTAGATAAAACTTTTATTATTTTCGTTCACTAAAACATAACTAAAACTATTACATTTTTAAATAACTAAAATTTGACAAAAACTACAATAATTTTCATCAAAAAGACTAAGCCTAAAACTGACTGCCAAACAAAACACTACTTTATAATCTAATATTAAAATAACAGCATGAACAACCGTTTTGAGCATTAAGACCTGCAGTGAAAAGATAGCAAGAGACTCTGATTGGTTCACATTTGGTTTTGGCAGAGCGTTTGCAGTCCTGAAAGCAATGAACATACATCGATCCCCTACAGATGGTAAAAATTAGTCGTGTTTTGGATTATTTGATATATCTTCGGAAGACACAACAATATTCATGCTTTTGCCTGCGTTTATGTTTTGTATGCCACACATGAATCCTTAAATAATTTAAAAGTTATCAGTTTTGTTTTATCGTGTAATGCTCATGAAGCCCAAAATAGATGAGTAAAGCAATTTTTTTTGCAATAAAGCAAGATCTTGTTGCAGAAAATGGCATCGTATCTAAACATTTTATGACTTGTTCTCCTAACGACTGGTTTGAACAGGTGTGTAAGAAGCGTTTGGATTAACTCGTGCGCATGCTCTCAATGAAATATCTTCTACAACACTCCTTTCAGAACAGCATCAGGCCATAAAAACAGTGTAAATGTTGTGAAACAAACCACATATATAAATAAATATATATATATATATATATATATATATATATATATATATATATTATATATATATATATATATCATATATATATATATATCTCTCTCTCTCTCTCTCTCTCTCTCTCTCTCTCTCTCTCTCTCTCTCTCTATCTCTCTGGTGTGCAAATCTCAGATCTAATTTTTTGATGTGAAAAGTATTGCTGCCTGTCTGCGTTCTCCTCCCCAATTATGTCAACTCAAAATGTCCTCCCATTCAATCTGCTCTTATTTTTAATCCTTTAGCTTTAGAGCTACAATCCACCAGCAGACATTTTACCTGCATTTAGTCTTCACACATCCATATGATGTTTTCACACCTGTCATGCTTAGTGCAAACTAATTGAACCATAACCGCCCTCTCTGCCCCCCTCATAATTTTTTAACAAATTAAAATGGGTTTGATGGTGGCCAATAACACAATTTGCATCATCACACACTACACTAAAGCATCTCCTGACTGTCCTTGGGGACATATTCAGAAAGGGATTTCTATGTGTTTGCTGCGTCTTTGCTTGCACGCATTTGCTTGAAATGCTTTAACCCTAACCAATCAGATGAAACGCTAATGCAGCTCATCTCAATGCAGAACAGATGCACTTAAAGACCCAAAACTGTAACCGTAGCAGAATTGCATCAGACAAACAATGAAAAGAAAATTGTTTACAATAAAAACTGCCTTTTGAAGGCAATTAAGAGTGCAATGATAGTCTACAGATCAATTGTTTACCAAAAATATATTTTAATGGGGCATGATACTGCAACTTAAAAAGTTGTATAAGTGAAAAGTTAAAATATATTTTGGTTTCTCAGTTATTGACCTCAATACTCTAGCCAACAAAGTGTATAAAGAACAGTTTTGCTATATTTAGATTAATTACATATCCAAGAATATAACACAAGTTCAAACGTGCTTTTAAAGGCATACTATTTATCATAAATGTTTACGTTATCACACTAATGCATGTGATGAAGTGTATTTACAGATACTTCACTGATAAAAAGATACTCGTATGAATGTTTGCAAGGTTCTCAGACTTAAAGCCAGCAGTAATTAAGGGTGTGTAATATCACCAACAGATGAGGTCACTTTCTGGGCAAAGTGCCGAAAAGTTAATGTCACTATATAAACAGAGGCTGGTTAGAATAAAACAGCCCCAGCAGCAGCTTTTGAGTAAAAAAAACATGAAACAAGACCATCATAACAATGATGCATCATGCAAACAACCAGGTCACCTTGAGAGAAGAGAGAGAGAGAGAGAGAGAGAGAGAGAGAGAGAGAGAGAGAGAGAGAGAGAGCTTGCTGAACTCACCATTGGCGTTTTTCCCACACGTGAGATGCTGATAGGGCAGAAGGAGGCCATACAGCTCCGAATCATTGCTCAGAGCCTGCTCGAAAGACTCCAGTGTAAACTTGGGGATCCCGTTATCCTTCTCCACCAGCGAGCTGTTCAACACCCGGGTGAAGACCTCTCGGAAGAGGCTCTCCATGCAGGCGCTCAGGTAAATGGCTGCGTGCTCGTGGACACGCACCGAGATCCTGCTGTCCACCATCCACCTGAAGAACTTCCCCACGGAGAACACCAATCCGCATCTCTCCGACTTCCCACGGCTGAACTTATCCTCGGTGCTCATGTTGTACATGGACAGCGCGCTGAGCGCCGAGGCCACGCAGTTGACCGAGATGGTCCACGACAGGACCATCTTGATGGCACTTTGAACTTCGTATTTGGTGCATTTCCCGTAGCGCAAACTCAGCCGCTGCGCTTCCCGGGCGATCCGAACGAGCGCGCGGCTTACGAGCGCGGAGAGGCGCGCCAGCAGATCCGCGGACACCGTCCCGAACCTCAGCTCTTCCTCCTTGTTGAGCGCGCTCTCCACCTCTCCGAGGCTCCAGGGCACATCCTCCAGCTCGGGAAGTTTCGCGCAGTGTCCGGAACACTCCAGGGTCTCGCCGTCTTCAGCCAGGACGGTGTTGACTGTGTCAAGGCTGTTGCGTCGACTGCGCATGGAGTCGCTCAGATGCCAGCAGTGCCCTCCATGCGCATGGGAGATGTGCGCCTCGGAGCAGCACAGAGACAAGCTGGATGACCTGAAGGAGTCCGCGGCTCCACCGTAACCCGAATCCAGCGTCAAATCCTCCAGGGTCCTCGTCGCGGATTTACCCCTTTTTGCCATGACTGCACTTCATATTGCCCGCAGGAGACTGGACGCAAAGAACGGCTCCTCTGCAAACAGACACTCCACGATTTTATCCTGACTGTGGGAAAGCTCTCCAACTTTGTGTTTGGAGCAGCAGCAGTGTGTGTTCTGGCTCACACTGTTGTGTTTGAAGGCAGCGAAGCATCATGTGGAGGAGGAGCCTACCGTAATAAGCGTCCAATCAGCGGACGAGAAGCCCAGATGAATACAGTGTCTGTTGAACTAGCTTTATCCTGCATGATGATGCCTCTGTCTGGGTGAACTCATTTCTGCTCTTCTGCAGACCCAGATCCCATCTGAGAAGATCACATAGAAACGCTAGAGTTAAGATGTAACTGTAAACAGAGCACCTACTTAAGCATACATATTTTATACAGACAGACAAGACAATTCAGTTCATGTTACAGAGGTACTCTGAAAGGTGAGGGCCCCATATAACAACTTTCTTTTTAAAGTTATTATCATGCCCCTTTTAAAGCATTTATAATAATAATAGATTATTGTTGCACTCTTAAAAACCTTCAAAATGCAGTATTTATTATTATTTATTTATTGTAAACAACGTCTTTGGATCGCCTCAAATGGTTGCACTGACAAATGAGGTGTGAACCCTCTGCTCCACCCACTGAAATGCTTCTGCCACGCCCCCTGCTGGGTTTTGATTGTTGGCTCACAGAAAATCCAACTGTTTAAAATGCGTACATGAAACATGATGAAGCCAAAATCCTTTTGACCCAGCATATTCAAAAGCATACTTCTTTATTGTTTATCAGTCTTATACTTGGGTCAGTCAGCGTATATGTTCCTTGTTGAGAATTAAAAAAATATTTATTTATTTCTAAACAAACAAAATCACAGGTAAACGTGAAAAATGTTACTCGCAGACAGAATTGGCACGTCAGATATACTGCTAAACACACAAAAAAACAAATGAAGAAGAGAGAAACTTAAATAAATTATTAATTGAAGTCCACAATCTGTAAAACCGACATAATTGGTTTGGATATGCTCAAAAATCACAAGCTTCCTGCTCATTTTCAATTAATCGATTTATGACATATGCCGCATCCAAATCCGAACACTATACACTGCACCCTTGAAGTAGATACTCATTTTCAGAAAAAAATTAACATACTTTTTAGTGTGTGAGACGAGAGTGTGCACGATCTGGGACTCACTAAAACGTCACATGAAAAGTAGTTGTGCTCATTGCGCACACTGTGTGCAAGAACTTAACTGCTTCTTTTCCATTCCTTCACTATAAAATATTCCAACAATAAATAAAACACTCTATATTGCTATTATTTATTTCTGTGTTTCTTCTTTTAAAATGAGTCGTATTGCAGGGTGAGCTTGTTTGTTCGGACCCAGAGAAAACTTCTTCTTCCCAATCGCAATGGATTGTGGGTAATATCAGCCGGCTGAGCATTCGTTGGTCTGCACTTCAGAATCTAACCGACAAAAGCACCACTCAAACATTTTTAAGTATTCTATGGATTGGGTCACCCTAATTCTCATTTCGCACCCAAAAAAAATGTGAATAGTACACGAATTAGGACGCAGCAACAGTCAACTCCTGCGTTGGGAGTGAAAACAAGCGTGACCTGTGCGATGTCCGAGTAAGTAATGTGAAAAAATATATTCCAGCTAGTAACAGATGAGAAACAATAATTGATGACTAACCTCATTTGAGGCTTTCCAAGAGCAAGGAATGTATGCATGAAGTAGATTATTTTGAAGCAAGCACCCACGTCGCTTCACTGTCGTAATGCGCACAGAACTTCTTCCCACTTTTACAGATTGTGAAGTGACACAACGCTCCAACCACCTCCACCGACTTCAACCAGGTTACTTTTATGTGCATTCACAAAATCTTTGTTGTTGTTGTTTTACATTTGTAACATGAGAGTCAACGTGAATCTGCTCACTTCTGTTTGCAGCCTCTAGAGGTCAGTCAAGGAATCACAGTTCTGACTGTACCTAAAATGCATCCTTGGTCACATCTGACTGCACGTGTCTGCACAGAACTTCCATAAAATGTATAGAAAATAGCAAAACAGGCTTAAGTTAAAGCAACAATGTGTAAGTTTGTGGACAAAACTGGTACAGCAAAAACAACAAAAATACTTTGGAGAGTGGTTCCACTTCCCTATGTGTAAAAAATGAAAGAAGACTTAAAATTGACCTTACAAACATTTGAAACAAGGATTTTAAACAGAATATTCAAACATATTTCCAGGCTGTAACAAGCTAGCTTTTCAAATTAAACTGCTATTTTGACAGCTACCTTCAGTGATAACAGTGCTTAACTTTAAGATATGGTTCATGTTAAATGTAATATTATTAGTTGGGTTTATAATAAAGCATAATTTTTACCTTTACATGAAATATGGTTTCTTTTTTTAGTGTAATGCTCCTACTTGTCATTTAGAAGGTTGCCAGTTTAATGCCAGCCAGGAGCTTTGATGGGTGGAGTTGTTCTCTCCATGCCTGCGTGGGTTTCCTCCCACTGTCCGAAACCATGCTTCAGAAAACTCTACATTTTTCTCAGGAGTGAGTGTGAGAGGGACCGATGAGTGGATGTGGCCCTGAGAGGGACTGATGGAGATGCATCCAGGGGTTACACTATGTTTCCTCCAGCGTAAACTGGACAACTGGGACTACACAGGTAAAGAAAACAAATAGATTTTTCCATTAAAACAAGTTAATTGAAAATAATATTCCTGAAAACGTTACCTTCCTTTAAGAAAAAATATTTTTTGTGGCGCTTGTTTCAAATAAGCATCAACACAATCCACTGAAAATATAAAATCACTGTTACTACAAAACTCAGTGGACTCGTAAACAATAAAATACTTTAAAAAAGCGTCTTCAACAAGAAACTGCCAAAATGGCTTTAGTTGCCTTTATAAACTGAGTAATGGAGGCAAAGTGGAGATGTGTAAGGATAGGGAAACCCATCAAAGCATGAATTGACCTCTGGATGGAGTGACAAGAAATATCAGGAATAGCCCAAACTAACTAGACTTACAGCTACAAGTCAGCATCCCGCATTAAACTGCTTCGATCCTGTATAGATCAGGACAAAGAGCAAGGGCTCAAATGAAGACCTGTGCCGTGTGCTCTTCCCTGTTCTTCCTTTCAGATGGAGCTCGGAGTAATAAGATTCCTCCTCATTAATAATGAAGAGTATGCATAATATCACTCATCTTGAAGGAAGGGTCTGGTGAACGTCACTCCTGCTGTCTGTAAAGCACATGATGCAGAGAGATATAAAATATAACGACAAATCGAAAATCGTTCATTCTTCCTAAAGCTAAAGGAAGCTAAAGGAAACTTAAAATACCAGAATTACTTCAGTGTTTGAAAATTTTAATTGGAAAGTGATGTCTAAAAAGAAGAAAAAGAGTAAAATGCTTTCTTATAGATCTTAGATTTAAAGCCCATTTTTTTTGTAAAAAAAAAGAACAGAAAGAAATTTGCTTTACCATAAATTAAAGAAAAATGCAAAAAAAAAATGTGATTAAAGAACAACAAAATAAATAACAAACTAAAAACGTTCAATGACCCCTTTCACAATTTTAATTGACATTTTTTAAACATAACAATGGATTGGTGTTTTTAAAAAAACTACCATCAATTTAAAGTCAACTGATGGTTTTGTGGCTCTTTAATAGAAACAATCGTATAGTCGAGGTAG
This sequence comes from Danionella dracula, assembly GCA_900490495.1. Taxonomy (NCBI): domain Eukaryota; kingdom Metazoa; phylum Chordata; class Actinopteri; order Cypriniformes; family Danionidae; genus Danionella; species Danionella dracula. The sequence goes on from UELW01000056.1 coordinate 5,969,841, forward strand.
ACTGCCGCCTAGTGTTGAGCAATATCACTTTTGTTGCTTTCTCATTTAAAGCTGAGGTCACAAACACTACTTTGAGGTCATAACTCATGACTTCTCCTCTCCAACCCACCACTAACTGCTTTATTGAAGAGCATAAAACGTGCCCATGAGTAACAATGATCATGATCATTGCTTAACAATCAAATTCTAACATTCATTCATTAATTCATCTTCATGTCGGCTTTCTTCCCTTTTGGGGTCGCCACAGCGGAATGAACCGCCAACTCTCTGGCATATGTTTTACGCAGCAGATGCCCTTCCCTGCCGCAACCCATCGCTGGGAAACAAATTCTAACATATTAGGATAAAACTTTCAATGTCAATGTTAAATAAAATCCACTGTTTTACTGTGCTTGTAAGGCTGGCTGCCACTCAAATTAATTAAGCATGCAAAACATGAATTAGTAAAGTGCATAATAAATAATGTGAAATGGAGGGAGGGAGGAGAGAGCGGAGAGAGAGAGAGAGAGAGAGAGAGGAGAGAGAGAGAGAGAGAGAGAGAGAGAGGAGAGAGAGACGAGGGAAGAGAGGAGACAGCGAGAGAGAGAGAGAGAGGAGAGCGAGAGGAGGAGAGAGGAGAGAGAGAGGAGAATGAGAGAGAGGAGAAGGAGAGAGGGAGAGAGAGAGAGAGAGGAGAGAGGAGAGGAGGAGAGGAGAGAGAGAGAGAGAGAGAGAGAGAAAGTTTAATATATACTGGTGGGCTCAAAGTAGTAAATCCATTATTTTATATCTTTTTGTGGGCAGCAAGGGACAGCTCCCTGCTCTCCCTGCCCTGAACTGCAATACCTCGACTGGCTGCAAGACGGGTGGGCTCAGAAGTGAGCAGGTTCTCATTCACTCCAATGTTAAAAATGCCTAACTTTGGAGCTGATGCACTTCCACGAAGGCGATGGTTGGCTACGCCCATTTTTTGCTTGTTTCACTGTTGATGTTATACAGTCTATGGTGGGCAGCCTGCGTGGGCTCTCAGTGTGTTTTACCCATAGGGATCTTCTAGTCTACGATATGTGACTAGCACCACTTGATTATTATTTACTTGATTATTATTCTGTAAAAGCACACACCATGTTACATTACATTACAGGTGGAGAGTATGATGTAGAATTGTAGATTCACAGATTAGTACATGGGGATTATTATGAGGTCTTGAAGGGTACCAGTGAGTATTGATCTGGCCAGTTTTAGTTCAGAAAAAGAAACAGATGTTATTTATGATGGGTCTGGACCTTAGTTTTACATCCCACCACAAAATATTGGGGGTTTAAAGTGGTGTAGTGATTAAATGGTCCTTTAGGGTTGGCAGTTTAACACCTTTGAGGTCCATTATGTCGTTTGATCTGTAAAAATAAGTGTGTTTGGTGGTGGGCAGGAGGCAGGAGGCAAGAGATGGCAGCCACATTCTGTTAGACTGCCCCAGATCAGCTGAGGGCTACCAAGGTAGCTTATCACCACCAGAGAGAAAATGTGGAGTGAAAGAATAATGCTCTGACAGTGTCTCTGGTTATCTGGAAAAGTGCTTACTAAATAAAGGCATTATTATTCTAGTTCAGTGGTTTAAATTCAAATAACGTTTTAAAACAAGTGCACCCAAAATACATGATGCACATTTCAAAGTATTAGCTGGTGTGTTCTGGCACAGAATGACAGCTGCCACTTCATCCAAGTGGATGCTGCACACTGCTGCACCATTCAGAGACAGCTCCTCAAAAAATATGCATGTAAGGAATTGAGGAGTTCTTTTTTTCCTTATAAGAGTTCTGTGATTGAAAATGTAACAATAAACCACATTTATCCTCCATAGTAACCAATTACAGTTACTGTAGCTTCAAGTTTAATCAGTTAAACACTAATAAAATAAATACAACGTCAACATTTTCGTGATTAAGGACAAAATTGGCACGAAAAGTGTAAGTTGTAAAAACTTTTTTACTGTCTATATACACATATGTTATTAGTTCTAACGATAAAGTAACAAACATTCCATCATTTGAGGGCACAAAAGAAGAGTAAAATGTCAGGCATAATAGTTCATTATAAGCGTTTCTTGCTGAAATAAAAGCACATTTGCCTTCTTATGAAAGGGTTGTTATTTTTTGGGCCGTTTTCGGTTCAAAGAAAATCTGATTTAACAGCAAAACATCAACCTTCTAATGCAAAATCTCACTGACAGTAAACTACCCTGCTGCAGGCACTATGTATTATATAACATTTACATGATGTGCTTTACTAAAATAGTTTATCTTTTATTTTAAGAAGTGATTTTTTAAATGGAACACTTTTAAAATTGCAGCGTGTCACGTCCAATGACGAGTGAACAAATAAATCACCTTAGAATCATCCATATCCATCTGTTGCAGCAGTGATCATGTGCTTATCCGGGTATTTTCACATTAACCAATCAGAGTCGAGGAGACTCTAGGAAACGGAGCGCTGTGTGTTTAATAGTTTCAGTACACAGTTATTTTAGAAGGGCACCATCGTGTCACATCAACACAAATTTAGCATGATCTTTTGCTTTACATTAATAAATCGAATCGGTAATGCAATCCGTTTAAACGATAAAAGCACACCGCGGAAACGTGAGCATCCGTTACACGAGGTGGCAAATCTGACCAATCAGCTACAGAAGTGCCAACACGCGTCAGAATGTAGGTGGAGCTGACAAATGGCTGACGGTTTACGCGTAATTAAAATAAGATCGAGTTAAATTCGACGTTTTATCACCGAAATTTACTCGACGTTTGCACGGTTGAATTATTGAATAATATACGCATAAACGTCAGTATAACCAGGAAATCCCTTTCTGGGTGTTTTTGGAGATGTAAAATGGTAATTTGAAGGGCTCTTCTGTTTTCGTTTTTCCCTGTTGTTGATGTGCGTGTGCCTTCTTTGTTGAGATATTCGTTTCGAGTAATTATTGTATCCTTCAGCTTTTCCTACAGCTTCAGGTATGTTATCCAGGTGTATGTTATAAGTACATTTGAACTAACGATACACGCATGCTACATGTGCTAATGTTGTGTGGTTTAGCGCAGTAGAGGAAGCAGAGATCTATCTTCAACATGGGGAAAGTGTTCCTGGAGCAAGGCTGAGAAAACACTTCACCAGATTTTTACTTCAAACCTGAGCTGATAAGTCTGGGGTTGCCAAGTTTGGGAGCAGCGTTGCATTTGGAGTAATGGTGGTCAATACCATCTACTGGTTCAGGAAGGGCTTGAGGCTCCATGATAACCCAGCCCTGCGGGACTCCATCCGCGGGGCAGATTCTCTGAGATGTGTGTACATTCTGGACCCCTGGTTTGCTGGGTCCTCCAATGTGGGCATCAACAGATGGAGGTGAGTTTCCTCCAACACTTATCACCAGTTTGATCCGATGTGAGATCGTGTTTTAGACCTTTTTGTCACTAATAAATAGGTTTGCAGTGTACGCTCCATGAGGTCCCATAATAATGTGTCAATTGGCTGCATGATGATTTTTCACTTAAATGAAAGTCAAAAGTTAAGTATGCTAGAAATACAAAATAAGTAATGATAAAACTATGATTTATCAGATTTGAAAGAATTTAAAGGGCATCTGCTCTAAAAAGATATTTTCTTAAATGTGCCTTATTGTGTCCCTTTTATATAATTTATATTACGTAATTGAGCCCTCTAAACGATCACTGAACGCTTAATAACCTTTAAAAGGTGATATTTATCGTAAGCAATGTCTTTGAATCACTGCAAAACGAGACATGTGCCTCGTTTTCTTCCCACTGCCATGCTTCCGCCACACGCCCTGCTGGGGTTTTTTTGTTAGCACACAAAAAATCCTCTCATTTCAAACAAATATATACAATTTTGGTAAGCAAAAATAAAACATTTTTTCTGGAACATCCAAAAACACTTTCTTTTCATTGTTTATTGATGTGGTTCAACTACGGTCATACTTCAGTCAGTCAGGGTGTAGTTCTTCATTGGTTCATCTGATTGGTTAGTGGGTGGTGCTGTGACTAATGGGCGTGGCTACAGCCATCAAACTGTTTTGAGCTCCAGAAAAAGAGTGTTACACAAAAATGCAGGAGGCATATTTTTGATAGTTGATCAATACTAAAAGATTGCAAAAATGTCTGAAAAGTTAAGTTTATATGATTCAGCACCTTTAATGTCACAACTTTAAATTTATTATATAATGTTTTTAAAGTGGGGTGTGCGGTCATTTGGATTCAATGTTTAGGGCCAAAGACACTTCCTGTTGTTATGCTGGATGTTTTAAAGCCCATGCTGAGCGCTTTTACCAGTTCCTGGTTAGGTCTGCACTTGGAGGGATGTGGTGTTGATCTTGAAACTGACTGGTTTTAAGTTTGCCACTGAGGCAAAATGTTGACGCTTAAGCATAATTATTTTTACTTGCACATCAATTAGCTATATTATGTAAACCTGACATTTCCAGCACGTTTCAGTGTTCATATTTTATATGGGATTTTATATCAGATCCTTCATAAAAAACATTCCTCAAGATGCGCTCATGACATGTTTTTGTCACTCTACTTTAATTTTCTGGAAGCTGAAAATGTCTCAATGATAATAGCACCCCCCCATTTTATGCACCTCTCTCTGACCAATACGATGAACTGCTATTGCAGCTCATCTCATTGCAGATCTACTGTCTGACCCAAGAGTGTAAGACAGCAGAGGAAAAAAATTAATCTATTCCCCAGTGATAGATAGCTTTTGTTTGTGCCAGCAAGCATGATATCTTGTATTTGTGAGCGACACTTCACATCAGACTGGATTTTTTAAAAAGAGCAGATTTCGATAGAGGACAAGGCTGACTCGGAACCCAAACACTTTTTCTGATGATGAGGGATGAGCAGGGGTAAATGATGGAGACAGTCTGAGGTGATCAAAAGACAATGTTTAGGCTAAATATATATCCATCACCATACAAATGCAAGCATGAGGGAAAAAGATAACCAGAACAGTTTTTTTAATCAAGCAACACTACCATTGTTTTAAATAAATCTTCTTCTTTTGGATGTGTAACCGTTATTTTTATGCCGTTTTCATATATATTTTCAAATATTTTATTGTTGACTGATTTACTGTCTACTTTATTAACATGTCCATATAAACAATTATGAAAGGAAAAACGATTATGGTCTTATAAGTTAGAATATATTTAGTTATTTTCATACGTGTTCGTTTCTATTTGAGAGTCATTTCATGACAGGAAATATGTTTCACATATCAGATTACAGAATTTTCATGCACAAGATAGACTTGAATGTTTTCTATATTTAGGGTCACCACAACATAAGCACACTCTAAAGTGAGAGAGAGGGATACACGCATGCATTAGTGTGTATTTGCTGGTATAGAGTACATAATAAATACAATAATTGTTTATTCTCTGTTATATAGTTTTATTTCAAGCCGTGAAATTGATATCATAATCTGTGATGGCACATTCTTACCCAATAGCACCTTTTTAGGAATTAATGTAAATTGTAACCTGCTTGAAAAGTTGGGTTGGGTATCATTTGGTGTTGTACCGGTGCCTAAATGATACTTTTAAAACGATAACGGTGCCTGAACCGATACTTTACAACAGCTATACAATTTTGATGGATGACTCAAGAATACATTTTTATTGAACAAAAAATGTAATGCTTAAAATTGAATAATATATAAAAAGTTTAAAGTGTATATATAAATAAGTCAGTAAATAGAAAACACAACAAATTAACGGCTTCTAATCATTTGACCCTTTGCGATTAACATTACATCAGCAGGTTAAAAATAACTTGCTGTTGCTGTCGTCATCATAATCAGTGACTCCTGTTTGTGATCGTAAGACTTTAATATTATGAGGGTTGTGACTTTCCTTTTAAATAAAGATATTTAATTAATAAATACCTGGTGCAATTGTGTTAGTCAACTTTTGTTAGAGCTCCTGAATACATAAATAGTTATTGATGTATACCTTTATATTCTCTGCCTCTCTGAATTGGCAAATTACAAAAATAGACTATATAAACGATAGCGACATCAGTATTAATACAATGAATTGATCTGCCCAACCCCAATCCACACCGACAGCACCACCTTTTGTCCGCAAGCTGTAGAACATGGCTCATCTCTCCGCTTTAAACTTCATGCGTTCTCAAATGTTTCATTAAATCTGACCTCCTTCCTCCTTTAGACGCAACTGTGTGAAACACTTGCTTTTTTCTCCAAAACTTGAACTCAATCCCTTTACCATCAGGTGCATTGCATTCTATCTATCTACAGACTTTATTCTTTGTTGCACAGGTTTTTGCTGCAGTGTCTTGAGGACTTGGATGCCAGCCTTCGCAAGCTAAACTCTCGCCTCTTCGTTATCAGGGGACAACCCACAGATGTCTTTCCAAGACTGTTTAAGGCTCGTGAACAGACCCATTAAAACTAATGGAAGCTACACCCAGTAGATGTTTGTGTAAAACTTTGCCTCATATCTGACGCTCTATACCTGTAGGAGTGGAAAATCAGCCGGCTGTCATACGAATATGACTCGGAGCCCTTCGGGAAGGATCGTGATGCTGCCATTAGGAAGCTGGCCACCGAAGCGGGGGTGGAAGTCTTCGTCAGGATCTCCCACACACTCTACGATCTGGACAAGTGAGTGGATCAGGAATGCTTTCTCAGAGAGATGGATGGCTCCCACAATTCTGCCAGAAGTTCTGTGGGAAGATTTAACAAACACACCAGATATGTACATTTGAATAACATGAATATTTAAAATATATGATTTATTGTTAACAATTCAATGACGTCATGTATTTCTGTTCATCATATATATTTTCTCTGTGTTAATGTCCTCTATAAAATTATTTGACTTTTTTTTTATGTATATATTTCACAGCCCAAACATGACTTGTCTACAATAAGATAATTGGATTCCACTGTCCCTGCAGCCGTACTGTCAACAAAAACAACATGGCTTATTTGAGGCTGTGCGCGTGGCTCCCCGAGTCCCTCTGTTACCTCAGATTTTCATTTTTATGTCAAGTTTGTTTGTTTTTGTGACACTCTAAATTCCGGTAATAAAAGCTCTCTGAAGCTGTATCTTATCGCTTTTTCACCTCGCTATCCGAAACAAGCATTTGTTGATCACCTTTTCCCGCTTTTTAAATTTAGTCTTTATTTTTGATGCACTTTAATCAAACAAACAAGCATTGCATTAAATAGAATTAAAAAAGAAGGAAACCCTGTTAAAAATCAGATATTACTTTTATAGATTGTTTATTTGATTATTGTTTATTTATAGATTTTGAATGACCGGAAGGTCAATTATCCAATTAAATAGGTGCTGGTCCCAACCTATGAGGCACAAATTAAACCCTATGTATATTTTTAACTTAACTTTAACTGCAACAACAGTGAATGATGTCATTTCTTCATATTGCATGCATTGCAATGATAGTAAAGACAAAACACTTTCCTTGTGGAGTAAAAAATAATCTGAGATTTTTGGATTATCTGTCCAGAATATTCTAAACATGGTCAGCAAGAAGTCCGTTATAATATTTTGGTTTCATAATAACTCAAAAAACCATGGTGCATCAGGCAGTTTTTGTTAAATGATCAAAAAAATCTGCATTGACGGGTACTCTAAAGAATGTGTTTTATTAAGAATGGGAAATGCTACTTGTTTCCTTAACTTCCTGGGACAAGGATCCGAGCTGCCTCTACCTGGTTAAAGACCAGAGACCTGTTTGTGAAGTTATAAACTACTCAGACTGAAAGCAACTCTAAGTTTTCATTCATTTTTACTTTTACAAAACTGATGGATTGAAACCTCTCTGACAGCAGTTTGTTCACACTGTTCATGCACACGTTCATGTCTAAACCATCTTTTAAATGTTGAGTTTTCGTTATAGGTGTCTTTCTTTTTAAATTGGAAGAAAAACCTAGCTAATCTAAATATTTTTAAACACTTTAAACTGTACAAATACTGACAAAAGGTGCTTTTGTCTAAAGTGACTTACGGAAGGGGAAAGAGAATATGCAATTTGTTACACAGTCAAAGTCTTTCTCAGCTTTCTCATAATAGAAGTTGTGTCAACTGATCAATAAACCATAGCAGAAGGAAAATAATTTTATTTACATTTTTTATAGTAGGTGTTCCCTCAAGAGAAGAGTTTTCAATTGCTTTTTTAAAGCTGTTAGTGTTGCTGCTTTCCTGACTGGATCAGGAGTTTGTTCCACCAGCCAGGGACAGTGAGAGAGAAGGTTCTGCTGAGAGATCTTCTGCCTTTGTGGAAAAGAACCACAAGTTGCTTTTCCTTCACTGAGCTCAGGCTTCTGGAGGACATGTAGGAGTGTATGAGCTTGTGGAGGTAAAACAGGGCTGATTTGGAGATAGTTTTGTATGCCAGCATCAGCGATTTGAATTTAACCCGAGCTGCAATGGGGAGCCAATAAAGAGTGATGAAGAGGGGAGTAAAATGAGCTCGCTTTGGTTCCTTGAAGATAAGACGAGCTGCAGAGTTCTGGATCATCTGCAGAGGTTTGAGTGTGTTTGCTGGAAGTCCTGCTAGGAGAGCGTTGCAGTAGTCCAGACGTGAGAAGACCAGAGCCTGAACCAAGAGTTGAGTTGCATACTTAGTTAAGAAGGGCCTGATCCTTCGGATGTTGTGCAGTGCAAATCTACACGCTCGAGTTGTCTTTGTGATGTGGTCTTTGAAAGACAGCTGTTCATCTGAAATCACTCCAAGATTTCTGACTAAAGGAGATGAGGTGACTGCAGAGGATTCCAACTGGATGGTGGATATAGTATGATATAGTTGAGGGTCATCAGTGAAGCAGTGGTAGGAGAATCTGTGTCTGACTATGATAGGGTCCAGGGAGGTGGTGTAGATGGAGAAGAGAAGGGGACCAAGGGCTGAACCCTGGGATCCCTGGTGAGTAGTCTGAGTGTTGGGAAACTCAACCCTCCACCCATCACTGAAATATCTACCCGTAACACTTACAATTTAAAATGAAATAAAAACAAAGAAGTAGAGAAGGACTGCACATCACAGTTTAAATAAATTGTTCCTTCACATCTGCTGGATTTTTTACACTACTATATCCTTGCTTTAAATAGTTTAGTTGTGCTTTTGGTCAATAACTCGATGTAGGATGAAATAAGGCAAGACATTTTATAATTGTATGTAATAAATGTGTAAAGTGTAAACGAAAACATGTTTAGAAAAACTGTTTTAGACAAATTAAATCATCTTAAGGCTTGAAACTAAAAATTGTCCAGAAACCATTTCAACACGTCTTGCTGTTTACGCTTTGTAGCAATTTCAATCATCTTTACCGCATCTTTTTCTCCTGACTGCACCCACTAGCATTGAATTCTCTCTTCTTATGCTAGGATCATTGAGTTGAAACGTTGAGGACAAGTTGCCCCTCTCACCTATAGCGATTTCAAACGCTCATCAGTAGGATGGGCGCTGATGGAGACCCTCCGCAGAAGACCATCACTACTGAGGTCATGGGCAGATGCACCACACCAATAAGCGATGACCACGATGACAAGTTTGGCGTCCCGTCACTGGAGGAGCTCGGTGAGAGCCGGTTTTGCTTCATTTGCTTTTGGTTTTGCAAACTTGAATTTTAAACACAAGGTTCTTGTGTTCAGGTTTTGAACAGAGGGGCTCTCCACGGCTGTGTGGCCTGGTGGAGAAACTGAAGCTCTCACTCGGCTTGAGAGACACCTGGAGAGGAAGGTAAAGCATGTGTTGTGTTGACTGAAATGTAAAAATAAAATGCCAATTTTTGACGAAGGATTATACTTTTTTATCATTTTTGGCATAATTGAAGCCAAGTTGACTTTGGTGTTTTGAAAATGGCATTGCCTAGACCTTAAAAATCTGTAGCTTTTGTTAAATAGATTTTGTGTTTATGTTCTATGTTTCTGTCGCCCCTCCTAGGAAGAACCCCCCACCCCCCACCCCCCCGCCGCAACTATAAATAGTATTATTTGTCTTTAAATTTGTTATAAGTACACCTCTGCATAACACAGTCTCCTTATTAACGTATAAGAGAAAAAAGAAAAAAAATATGGACCAACTTACAACAAAGAATAGCTTTATTACCTGTAGCAGGAATGATTTAAGGTGCATCTGAAATGTAAAAAAAAAAACATAAAACTATTAACATTGTTTGACTGATCATGATTGCTGGCAATATTCGGTGCGTTTTCGCTGAAAAAATGGCTTTTCAGCGTGATTGGAGTGTAATGTCTTTAAATGACGCCTTAATTTATTTGGCTTCATGCTGTCTGCTGCCAACATTTTTAGACTCAGTAACCACACCTGTCTCTCCTCGTCTCCCACCGTAGCCACAGTGAAGCCAAGCGATACATACGCGTCATATTTCCTCGTCTTAGCTTTTGGGAATCTTTCGTTTGTCTCTTTATCTCCTTCTCTCTCCGCCTGTCTTCTATACTTCATACTCTGCCATTGAGAGCGCCACTGTCCCCTAATGTAGCGGAGTGGTATTGCACTTTATTCTAGAACAAAAATGTTCCCAGAGGTCAATCGCACACCCCTTGAAGGAGCCTTGTGCCCCCATACCCCCTTCCCCCCCAGGCCCACTATTTGAGAAGCGCTGGGTTAAGTAAGTTGTTAATTGATGCAGCACCAGGCGTCTTCTCAGTTCATAACACTGGCCCAATGGTGTAAAATTGGCTAAAAGTGTACTTGAATGTCAATATCAGACATGTTTGCTGTTGTCACATTATATAAAATAGCTCAGACAGACAAATAAATGATGAAAACAGCATGGTGCCTTCAAATGCAGTGAGCAAACAGGGGTTCAAAAATCACCAGATAAAAGATATTAAAATTCCTTCTAGCAGTACCCTACGCTGAATGCGGGTGAGATGTAGTTGTGACATTTGTGATATTACATGACACAGACATGTGGTCCAACCCTTACAGCGTCTTTTATTAATGAAGATTTTGAGCAGAAGGTGTTTTTGTACTTTGTTTTTAGTTAACATAAACATTTGTTCTGCAATTTATTCTTTCGTCTTGTTTGTTTAATAGTTTCTTAGATTAATGTGCAACATCGATTTTAGCAACATTTATCAATATATATGATGGTTATATTTATGTATAAGTTCTGATCTATATAAAATGTGTCCTGGTGTGCTACAATTTATCTAATGAAGTGACTAAAGAGTTTGCATAGTTTTTAAAAGGTCTAAAATTGTATTTATTTTTTTTTTATATATACTTTTTTTCCAGGCTTGGGTGGCTAATTTTGAACGTCCCAGGATGAATGCTAACTCTCTACTGGCCAGTCCCACAGGCTTGAGTCCGTACTTGAGGTTTGGCTGCCTCTCCTGCAGGATTTTCTATTTCAAACTCACAGACCTCTACAGGAAGGTAAAACTGTATTTGCTTTTTAAGGTGGTTTATTAACAAACATCTTCTTTATCACACTTTACTATCATTGATAACGTTTAAACTAGCTATTGATTGATTTAAAAAATATCGAATTATTCACACAGCCCTTTAAAAATTAATCATAATTTTTTTCAGATGTTATACATTGTGTTTTTTGAACCTATTGGTCTCCCATACACTTAATTTCTGCAATGTTTTTTGTCTCTGCGGTATAAGTGATGGCGACTGCAGCTGAATAGATTGTGTTGAATTCAGAGTTTTATTAACGTAGAAAAACAGTATAGATGCTTATATGTTCTTACTTCGTCAATCATGCACCCTGTTTTTGTTGACACAATGAATGAGCTTATTTCCCAAACAGCAAAAAAAATAATTAACAAGGCTCATAAAATGTGTTCAGTACTTTGTATATCAGAGGTTTTGTTGAATTCTTTAAAAATTGACATGATGACCTTTTGTTGTAAAATCTCTTACTATGGTGACCAAAGGAATAGTTTTTTTGGTTTCTACTTTTTATTTATTATTCTCAGGTAAGGTAAAGTCAAATCCAATATAAATTATAAGAAAATTTAAATACTCAGAAATAGATAGAGGCCACAAAAGAGTCTTCCTTGTAAATTCTGTTTTCCTCTCTATAGCCATGAAACAACCTGTTATAAAACTAAGGCTTTTACAGCATTTTTTGGTTGGTTAAAGAATACAATGCAAAAATTCAAAACATTGGTTACATTAGTAAAATGATACAGTAAAATAATTTTCTGGGTTTCTGAGCAGTTTAGTATCCACTATATCGATGGTGTCTAGTCCTTATCTACTGAATTGTTCCATGGAAAGTATCAGGTTGTATTAATACTGATAGAAAATATTTCCAAAGTCTCTTTAAGAGTTACTTAAATGCAAGAATATATGCTATATAAATTCAACTAAAAATACCTCAAAACCTTATACAAATATTTGGTCAAACATGCAAGCTTTAAAACTAAGGCTATAATAAACTCAATCTCTTTTAAGCTCATTCTCTAATGAATAATTACAATTAGTCCTTTTAATTAACAGAGTATTCTCCTCCGCTGCACTCTTTTTCAATCTTAGGTCAAGAAGAACAGCGTTCCACCCCTGTCCCTTTATGGTCAGCTGCTGTGGCGCGAGTTCTTCTACACGGCGGCCACTAACAACCCACACTTTGACAAAATGGAGTTCAATCCCATCTGCGTGCAGATACCATGGGACAGGAATCCTGAAGCTCTGGCAAAGTGGGCAGAGGGCAGGACGGGTTTCCCATGGATCGATGCCATAATGACCCAGTTGAGACAGGAAGGATGGATCCACCATCTAGCCAGGCATGCTGTTGCTTGCTTCCTCACACGTGGAGATCTGTGGATCAGCTGGGAGGAGGGCATGAAGGTACGGGCGTCATTGTTCATGACAGAGCTGATTTTGCCTGTTGCATAAATCTTTTATCTGAAAGGTGTTCGAGGAGCTGCTGCTGGATTCGGACTGGAGTGTGAACGCAGGGAGCTGGCTCTGTCTCTCCTGCAGCTCCTTCTTCCAGCAGTTCTTTCACTGCTACTGTCCGGTCGGCTTCGGGCGTCGAACTGATCCAAATGGAGACTACATAAGGTGAAGTTTCAAGTACTGCCAATGCTCAGTTTTTTTTTTTAATAGTGATTGTTTTGGAAGCTGATCTATTATTCATCATGACAGACGATATTTGCCAGTATTGAGGGGGTTCCCAGCTAAATTCATTTACGATCCTTGGAATGCTCCAGAAAGTGTTCAGAAGGTCGCTAAGTGTATCATCGGAGTTCACTACCCCAAACCCATGGTCAATCACGCCGAGGCCAGCAGGATTAACATTGAGCGAATGAAGCAGATTTACCAGCAGCTGTCTTGCTATCGAGGTCTTGGTAAGAAAACCATTTGCTACTTTAAAACCTTGAAATCTAACTTGCTCGTGCAGATTTTTAAAACCATGTTTATATGCGTTGCAAATGGTTGTAAGGGGAGGAGAGCGATGACCATCATTTAAACTCAATCCACACACAAAAAACTACAGTTTTTGTTGAAGTTCCAATTGCTGCCAAAAGAACACCTCAAACAAAGAATTCAAGAATTAAAAGTTTTCACTTTATTAATATAAATACAAATAAACGAACTTTTAATGAAGAAAGGCCAAAATGGCAAATAAAGCCAACTACAACTATCAACTACACTTCTTGACGGGCAACAAACGTAACACTAAAGAACACAACTTCCCTAAACTTGCTAACAAACATCTTTCAGAAATAAATTTCTTTCAGAAATAAATTTAGGCCACCCACCCCTACACAACTAATTATGTGAGAAAGAAAGCATCACAAAGTCTTACTCAAAACTATACTGAAACTAAAGATTCATGCAAGGGTGTTCATCGGCGGAGCCTGACATCAGATGCGGTGACAAACAAATTTGAGCTTCTGGAAGTGCAGAACTGTGCCTCTTTTGAATCTGCGATGCTCTGCCACGCATCAAGCAGCTTCAATGCTGACACAATCCATTTAGGTTCCAGTCGCTCCAATAACAAACACCGCCTGAACACAAAGCATAATCAAACACAACCCCAAAATGATTTAAACAAATCAGACCCTAGTCACGTAACAACTTTTTTCAGCATTTTATCATCACAGCTAACAAGTCGTGAGTCGAGTTTCTCACACTGCCATGCGTTTCACACCTCCTGCTGGGTTTTTTTTGTTGGCAAACAGAAAATTCACTATTTTCAACTAATATGTTCATCTTTTGGTAAGCAAAAGCACTTTTAGCCCCGCACATCCAAAATGGCTGTTCATTGTTTTATCGATGCGGTTTTATTTCTCTTAAACTTCCGGGTCAGTCAGTGCATACGTTCTTCATTGAGATGCATTGCCGCTTATTCTGATTGGTTAATGGGTGTCGCTACAACCTTCGAGCTGCTTTAAGCTCTCAGAAAAAGAAAGTAGGATTACACAAACATGCATGAACCAATCTGAAAATGAGTTGAGGCTTGTTTTTGATAAGCGAACAATAAAACAGTCTGAAAAGTCGTGTTTACATGAGATGTCGGTAACAAGTCAAACAAACTGCTGTAGATTAAAGAAATATTCATAAGTAATAAGTTGTTTTTTTCATATTTTAGTCATTTAAACTTGCCGTTTGAAATAACAAACACATTCATTACACCTTTTTAAGAAATGGGTATTAATGTTATCAGACAAATGAGTGAAGCTCTCTATCTTGCTTTCACTCCGCTGACACAAGAAGTGCAGACATTTAATGTTGTGATATTTAATGTTTGCTGTGGATTATGTGATTCACATTATTTTGGCCGACATTAGATAGTATATTAAAGATATTAATATTTGCGCTGTAGACGGAGCATTTAACATTACTTCTATCTGGCGATACCCTTCCCATAGTAAGCACTTGCTGTAAAAAATCATAACTGTCACTTTCCTTTATTTCCTTTATTGTGAAAATGCGTTTCCTGAATTCCGACATCTCCTCAAAATTTAATTTTTCTCAGTGTCAGTCCAGTGGAGCTCCAAAAAATGATGATTGGTGTTAAAAATATCCGTGCAACTTAAATAATACGCTCTCTAAAAGAATACAATCTGTGAACAATTTCTGAACTGTGATCTAGCCTGTGCATTGAGTGAAGCGTGAAGAACAGCAACGTCATGCAAGGATATAGTAAACATTATCCAGTATTCAGACAGGCCACCGCATAAAAAGAATTCGAGGCAGAGGTTTTTGCCTCAATAAATTTTTGTAATCGAGTTCTTCGAGTAACTCGTGGAATCGTATTCATTCCGGGAACGTTTCCTATTTTATGATGTGACTTTAAACTTCACACTGTGGGTGATTTCTGAGAGGTATATTCTTGTATATAGAAGTATATACTTATGGCTATCATATTGAAAAAAAATCAAAGGAGAGAGAGAAAGAAAGCGAGGACCGGAGAGAAAGCACTTCCTCTCAGCACATTGCATCAGTTCAGTTTCCCGACAATCAATACGTAACTTAATAAATTGATGTTAATATTCCTATTATAGTAATTATTTATTTATAGTAATGATTTAATTTTATCCATCACACGTTAGATCGTTTAATTGCCAAAATATCCTTCAATCCCTCCTCGAGGACTGTCCAAATCCTTCACATATCGATTCAAATACAACAAAAAATATGCTTTTTTTAATCGACCACCTTCACGAACATTAATTTAAAACTCTGTCTTTGCCAATCTCTACAAAACACAGTTCTGAACCATCTCCCCAATAGAAAGACGCTGTCTAAAAGTCAATATAACAAACCAATCAAATAATATAACAGATTAGTAACTGCTTCAATACAAGGAAACAATGTCGATGAGTCATCCGAGTACTGTTGAGTTGCGGCCTATCTGATCGATCATACAAGGCTTTACGCATGCAATAACAGTTCATTGCGTTTGTCTAAAAGCTATGTGCTCTTTCTGTAATTAAAGGTCTCCTTGCTACTGTTCCATTCAACACCAGCAGTAATGGGGATGGTAACGGAGCAGGTCCTTCCTCTGGAGGCAACACTCGGGGGAGCACTCACATCACAGGTACGCCAGCATGGACACGGTCATGGATGGCTTGTGCTTTAATGTTGTTGAAACTTTTTCCGTTACCAGTGCACACTTCATCATCAAGCTGTCAACCTGAGTTCCAGCCGTTTTCAGTGTTGCGTGACCAGCAGCTTGTTGCAGCTTGTACGCAGCCACAGCCAGGTGTGTATCGAAACGTAAAGCACGCATCTTTCAGGTGAAGTGGGAAATGAGCTTGTCTTTGTCCTATCTAGGTTTCTCGGTCATTGGAATGGTTGAGCAGGCTCACAAACAGCTAATGCACGGTGAGCTACCTTTTTTTTTTTTTACTTTTTTGCATGTTGTAGGAGATCCAAGTTTGCAAACATGAGCAGAATCGTTTCATTTGCTCATTAGAAATTCGATTTCATTCCTCATTACTTTTTTTTTGGTAGAGACCAAGGCCGGGTTTCCCGATAACGATGTATCTTAGCTCTTTAGAGCGATCTCTAAGTTCATCGTTACAAAAGTTACTTGCGAGTCCATGTTCCCAACACTCTCTAAAACAGGAAAATCTCATTTTAAGTGCTTCTTGACTGACACTGTTCAAAGTACTGCAAAGTCTATTGCAAATGCGTAGAAACAGTGGATTGAGATGCTGCTGGAAGAAGGGTAACCCAAGCTTGCGCTTCATGTTCTGAGGAAACATCAACACTTGTCCATTGAGAGATTTGTTTTACTCTTTTAAAGTATTTCACATTTTGTGTTTATTCATCAGCTAATATTTTTTTAAGTATATATGTTTTTGTTTTTTAATGTTTTATAAAAGACAATCAAATCTTATTTTACCATCTCACTGCACTTCATTAAGTAGAATTGTGCAATCTGAAATTTGTCCTGTAGGTCCCCTCATTTACCTTTCTTCCTAAGACTTTCAGATGTACGGATCAGTCCTACCCACTCGTAAATGTAGGATTTCAGTTACTAAGGTAGAGCATTTATTTTAATTATTCTTGACAGGGAAGTTATCTCAATTATCATCGACTGCTGCTGCTGGGGAATAATGTGGAGTCTCAGAATTATCTACTGATGTATTACCGATGAACATGTTGTGGAGTCGTTGATCGTGTGTTGCGAGTCTTGGATCCAGTTTGATGCTGCATGTATTATACACACGCGTGCCCACATCAGGGACCCTGAAACAACATGAGAGCTGAAGCTAACTTCGACACGCCATGATGTCAGTGAAAAGAAAGAAAGAAAACCAAGTCTGTACCTTCCCGTTTGTCATGGTTGAATCATGTTGATGTGAAAATACAAGTTTCTCCAAAATCTTTTCAACATCAATTGTTTGCAGACGATTGAGGGGCAATGAGGTTGCAAAATAGTATTCTGTGTCAGGCTTTTGTGAGACATGTTTGGAGGAAAAAACATTGTCTCCTTGTTTTTGTTTTCAGGGAGAAGTGGGACCACTTTGAAGCGACAAAGCGAAGACCAAGCACCAGAGTGTGCGTCGAAGATTCCGAGGCATAACTCCAACTAGCAATGCAGACTAATGACGTGGACTCTTTTCAGATTTACCCATTTCTCTTCTATTCACTGACATTCACTTTTTATACTTTGAAACATTGGATTTCTCCTTGAATCCTCATTGAGGATGAAGTTGAAAGCTGTTTGTTGTGATGGTGTAGTTTAAATATGGAATTTGTTTTGTATGCTGATGAGCTCAGGACATTTTGTTGTTGAATTTCCTATGTCTTTTCACATTTTTGTGTATTTATTTAGAGTAATATTTAATGTGTGTCTTGTGCAGTGTTGTCGTCAATTTTTGTGTTTTGAGAAATCCTAAATAAGATTTGTTTGGATTGTGTATATTACGATTTTGTTCATTAAAACGTTATAATCTGTGAATTGGCAGATTTAAATATGTAGGTTTAATACATTTTTGCTTTTGTACTTGAGTGACAACAGCTTGGTTCTTCAACAAGGATAAATTTTATTCCTAGTATGTACCTAAGCTTATACTGGAAGTAATTCAGTCAGCAAACCTTTGTACATGCCGGTCTTTCTCTGAGTTACAGACTTGCTATATTTTTTATATGAGATTTTCTTTTTTTATTGTATTGTCGTCTTCATAAACTATGATTAAATATATATGTCATTATGTTGTTGTGATGTTACTTTTCATTTAATCCACAAGATATTTACTATATGTATTTTTACATTTATTTACAATCGAAAATGTGCTGTGTTTTTTAACAAGCATTAGTGTGGAATTCTGTATTTGTAACTGACAAATACAAAAAAAAAAACGATCGAGTAAAGTAAATTGGTGGAATTCAGCAGAAGGATTTTAATGTATGCGAGAACAAACAGATTCAGGGAAATATTTCTTACAGCCCCGAAAGCATCTCTGCAGGAGTCCGCAGCTGCAGATTCTGTCTGCGGCTGCCTATTAAAGTTTTTTCCTTAAAATATAAAGGCTCGGCGTGTTATTTAGCAGAGCTAATGTTGAAGACTAAAATCACCAAAACTAAAATGTCTCTTCCAATAGTGACGTGTCCTGGTTTGTGTAGTCTGTTGATTCTGAAAGGACCTGGTGTTCTATCTTGAGCCAATCTTACAACAAAAACTGAGTTGTTTGGTTCGAATCACCGTTTTGTCCTATTTAAAATAAGGTCCCAATTTTCTCTCAAAAGATATAAACAGGATGATTCAAAAAGAGTATCACAACTTTGAGAACCAAAAAAAGGAGAGCTAAGTTCTTTCTGTCATTGATTTTAAGGAAGCTCGGATGTTTATGTTCTCTTCACATTGATTAATTTCCCAAAGTTCCATCATTTTTCTTTGATCAAATACAGATTTTCAAAGTTGCTGTATACTTTTTTAATTATCCCTCTCTATGAGCAAACAAATCTCAATACAAGTTGCATGATGGAACTTTAAGAGGTTAGTTACATGTCTAAGTAAGTAAATGATAATCGTTCAGAACCTTTGGTTTAAATGTTTTAAAAATTTAAAAATAATTGGTTAATCTATTTTCTGTGATTAAAAAACTAAGTTTTGTTATTAATAACATTTTATTTAAGTGAAGCATGAATCATATTGTCTTTTTCTGTACCCCCAACTCCATTAAAAGCTTTGTAACATTGTCAGAGACTGCTTAATAAAACATAGAATATGTGATAAAAAAATAGAAAATAGACAAATTTAGATTTAATACACAGGGAGTATCGTTACCGACAAGTTGCCAACATATTTTAACAAAGGTGATTCTCAGTTATGTGATGTGTGTCTTTTTTTTCTTTTAACGAGGTCTCAGATTTCAGATCTTCTGTAATGAAGATGAAGTCATCTAGCTCCTCATTAGATGTGGTTCCTTCAAAGTGTTTAAAAAGCCATTTTTCGTTTTTTGGCCCTTCCTTTAACCTGAATGCTTTCTTGACCGAGGGGACCTTCCCAATTTGTTTTAAGCATGCAGTGGTGCAGCTGTTTTTTAAGAAGCCAGGCCTTGACGAGCCATCCCTGAAAAATGTTATAGCTGAATCAAAATTTAATTTTATACCTACGATCATAGAAATTTGTTTACTGGCAAGTCTCAAAGTTTTTACAGCAAATGAATTAGCCGAGCCATTTAAATTCTGGGTTCACAGTCAACCACAGTACAAAATCAGTTTTAGTCAAAGTTTTTAGTAACATACTGGTGGCAGTGGATAAGGGGAACAGTGCCATCCTGATTCTTCTTGATCTTGCGGCAGCTTTTGACTGTGGATCACGATCTCTTGCTATGGCACTTTGAGAACCTTTTTGGCTTCCAGGGAACAGCTCTGAGACGGTTTAGTTCCTATTTCAAGGAGCGTTCCTTTTCTGTGGATACATTTTCATCTTCCTCTTCACCGCTGATTTGTGGAGTTCCCCAGGGTTCGATGTTGGGCCTGCTTCTTTTTAATTTATACGTGAGACCTCTGGGAGATCTTATGAGGAATCACAATATCTCGTTTCATTGTTATGCAGATGATAAAGATAGGCGAAAGATAGGCAAGTCCATCACGCCACTCTTGGCACGCCTAGACGATATAAATAGATGGCTTGCCAGTAGTTTACTGTAAATGAACGAGGATAAGACAGAGGTTATTATTTTTGGTTCTCCGAAGGTTTGCTCTGCCTGTCTCTGTGCCTATGCTCTCTCCTCACTTCCCCACCGTGTCCTCTCATGATGGTCAACCTTGGTGTTATCATCACTTCTGAGCTGAAGATAACAAAACAAATCAACACTGTGGTTAAAAATATTTTTTATCAACTTTGGATCATATCAAGACTTATTTTTTATGGTCCTTGAATTCATGCCATGCACAGTGGACTTCCTAAGCAGGCAGCATCTAGACTTCAGCTTGTGGAAAACGCAGCAAGGTTGCTGACAGGAACAAAGAAATGTGAACACATCACTCCAGTTCTGGCCTCTCACTGGCTTCCAGTAACATTAAGGATCTCGTTTAAAAATCCTGTTATTAGTATATATGGCCATCAATGGGCAAGCACCTTTGTATTTAGCTGATCTTCTGTTTCCGTCTAAGTCCACAAGGTCCCTGCGCTCAGCTGGTAATGGCTTTCTGGAGATCCCTAGAGTCAATCTGAAGTCTAGAGGTGACTTAGCATTTTCTGTGCATGGTTGCTCCTTGGCTTTGGAATGATTTGCCTTCAGATATCCGTTTATCAGCCAACAGTGTGATGTTTAGAACTATGTTAAAGACTTTTTTGATACTCAAAGGCTTTTTAAAATTGATATGGGTTTTAATTATTTTATTCTTATTTTTACTGTTGTTTTTTTCAATTTGTTCATTGTACAGCACTTTGGGAAGTTTTGCTGTGAAAAATGTGCTTTATAAATACATTTTACTTACTTTACTTGCTAATGATAACCTAGCATTATGTGAAACAAACATTGACCAGGAAACAATTTTTTGAATAATGTTTACACGACACGTTTTTACAAACTATAACCATTATTATTATTATTATTATTATTATTATTAACATCGTACTGACGCGTTAGTGCGTGGTAAGCCACAAACTGTGGAAAAAAGTGTAAATTGATATTTAAGTGTTTGGTTAATCGTGTTTCAACGGCAGTTTCAGGCATTTTATCAACACATTTCAGCTCTAAATATGTAGTTGAACTGCTGAAGTAAAATACTACCATATTTTATTTCATAATTTCATAAACTATAAAGGTGCTTTTCATGCTCAACGGGGTCAACAGTCTATAATCGTTTAGTGGGCGTTTCCATTGTATGTCAAATGTATGGTAGGCAGCTCCTCACGTTGGCTCTCAAACCGGGAGCCAAAGCCATGCAGATGCTTGCACACATCTTCACAATCTAACAGCATTTGAGAGGGATTTTGTTCTCAGCGGAAGATAAATGGATACAGAGAGGAGATAAAGGGCTCCTCGCGAGGGTCGTGAGTGAAGATGGAGGGGGAGGAGATGCGCAAACCAATCCGGCTCATCGGGGCCGCCTGCGCTCGGATGGGCATCGGGAAGAGCGGCCAGCTTCCCTGGAGCCTTCCGTAAGAAGCTGTCTTCAACCTGGAGACATTCCAAGTTTGCTTTCCTTTTCCTTTCCTCCAAGACTTTTAGCTTGTGCACTGTTTGATATTTATTTTGTTTCGGTATGAAAGCAAATGTGTGTTCTGTTCAAAACTAAATAGCCTCTTTTTGTTCCATCCTAGGTTGTACTATAGTGGATTTGGAATATTGAGGTTATCGTTTTTTTGTCATCATGTTCATAAAATACTTGTTTCATTTTGTTTTCGCAAATAACATAATTTTTGTGAATGAACATAGTTATTTCACTTTAATACTGAGTAGTTTTCTTTCTCTCTCTCTCTCTCTCTCTCTCTCTCTCTCTCTCTCTCTCTCTATATATATATATATATATATATATATATATATATATATATATATATATATATATATATATATATATAGTTGCCAGATCTTCGAAGTCCAAAAAAAATCTAATTTTGATCCATTTATTATTGAATCCCATGTAAATGTTAAAGAAGAGTATTGAGAGTGCATTGTATATTCATTGCCGTGCCGCTGACCTTTAGACCTCTGATGATGTCAGCAGGTTTATAGTGCACTGTTCTAGTTGTAGAAACTTCACGCACCCGTGCTGTTTAGATAATGGTTCATGCTCACAGATAACATATGGGTTATAGGCACTTCTTTCTGGAATCGTATATTTGTCAACAAAGGTTGTTATGCTGCACATGTCTAATAGAGTTAATTCACGCTGTATAATTCTGGTTAACCAAGTGATTTAAAGCATAAACACTATTTCTTTTAAATACATCAAAGACATGTCGTGCAACTCAAATGGAATTTTGCACACTGAATTTTTTACTGTGCTATAGATATAAATCACAATTCGTACAATATGTCTAATGTACTCTTATTGCCCGCAGCAAAGAGTTCCAGTTCTTCTTGGATACAATTACTGCTGTGTCTGCACCCAGTAAGTAGATTTAACAGCAAACTTTGTTTACTGTATATAGTAGCAGAAATTGTGGTCTTGATTTTAAAAGCCAGTGGAATACATGACTGAAATGCATTACTTTTCATCAGGGAAGAAGAACTTAATTGTGTGGGGTCGAACCTCGTGGTTCTCTTGCCCAGAGTCCGTGTTCCCTTTGGCAAACTGCATCAATTTGGTGTTGAGCAGAAAGCTAAAGTAAGTAGCAACTATATATAATATGATATGAGTCAAACTCTTTAGTTCTTGTTTTCATCCATTGCAGTGAAGATCAGATATAAATGCAATTTCCAGAAAATGTACAAATGGGTCTTAAAACAATCGGGTGGATAGCTTTACGTTCCCTCTGTATGCAGAAAATGTTAGAAAAGAACTTAAACTTGATTATTAATGTATTTGATTCAGTTACACCCATAGTAAAGGACCAGTGAGTGAAGTGGTATGAGGGAGGAAGGAAAGAGACGCTTTGAGTATGACACCCTACCAGGTTTTTCACTGAAGAAAAGGACTTCAGAACAGACTGACACGCCAGAAACTGTAATATTGTCAACAGTCACATGGCTAATGCTTTTAGGTAAAACAACTATGAGTATATCTGTTTAATCTGTGCTGAGTTTGAGAAAGTTGCTGTTATTACAGGAGTTTTTTATTTGAGTTGGCTGAGACTAAAATACTAATATTCATAAGACTTTTCTGAAAAAGAATACACTGGTCTTGCTTGATAATTTACTCTAAGAAAATTTTACCACATTTTTTAAAGGTGCATTATGTATAAAATAGAACACAATTAATGATAAAACAGTAATGATACATCAAGATACATGAAAGAATCATGCTGTTTTCATGCACCAATATTTGTTTTGATTTTGTATTTAGGTCTGATGTGATTCCTCTTCCTTATTAGTTTAACAAGTCATTTTTCAAAAATTAAAGTTTCCTCTTCTTAACAAAAAGTTTAGAAAGTCTAAACCTGGAAACATTAGTCTGGAATAGAAGACAGTAAATCCATACTACAAAGTACTTAAACTGTATTTTCGAGAACAATTCTACTTTGTTTTTTTGTTTGTTTTTTTGCATAGTTTTAAATCTGAATGAGATTTGTTCTCACTGGTGTTCCACCGGGCTCCGTTCTGGGTCCTCTACTTTTTAAATACTACCTGTCTCCACTAGGGCTATTTCTCTACTCACTCAATGTTAATATTCAGTTTTCTGCTAACAAATCATATGTTCACTGAAAACCTGGAAAAGACCCTTGTTTTAATTTGATCACAGACTGTGTTTCTGTAATTCAAACTTGGATGAATGAGAACTTCCTTTGCCTGAACAGTGGCAAAAGTGAAGTTCTGCTGATTGGTTCCCAACACCGCATTCAAAAACATGAGTCCATCAAAAGTCCATCTCTTGATGGTTCATCATTTGAGACAGAGCAGATGAGGAATATTGCTGTGATATTCGAGAGTTTACTTCATAATTGATGATCAAAGTGTGTTTTAGACCAGTAGGGCTTTATCCCCATTTTGATACATGCCCTAATTGTCTATAAGTTTGTTTTTGTCCTTGCACGTCTTGGTCAAACCACTATTTTTGAAAATTGCATGTTGCGTCTTTAATAGACGTGTAGATTTGATCATAGAAATGTGATTTAATCTCTTTTCAACACTTTTGCACTGTGATCTCCCCATCTATCTTCCTTCAGTGTAGTGCCCGCACATGCTCACTATCTGGGCAAGGACTTCAGCTCAGTGACTCGGCTGGTCTCTCTGCCCCCTTTAAGTCACATCGTGGAGAACATCTGGGTAACAGGAGGCTCAGAAGTGTACCGGGTGAGAAATCAAGACACCTTGTGTTTAAAAAAAGTTGTAGCTCTTAATAAAAAAAATCATGTTCACCGTAGGAAGGTCTTAATCATCCATGGTGTGATAGCATCTATCTGACTGAAATCATGGCTGACTTTGACTGTGATGTCTTCTTCCCAGAGTTTGATCAGGAGGTTTTCAAAAAACAAAAGTGGTAGGAGAGTTTTGGGATTATATCCATGCATGTGTAGTTCTTTTGATCCGTGGTTAATAATTATTATTGTGCCTTCTCTTGAAGCTTACCTGGAGTTCCAGATGGCATTCATGAAGAAAATGGAATACGATTTCAATTTCAGGTCTTCAAAAAGGTACTTAACAAAAAACTGACTTTGTGAGAAGGTCAGATTACCATGCGTTCACAGACAGCTTCAGTCTGAGACAATGCCCTTGTCCAAATGGAGACGGCATCATTCTAGGACTGGTTTCAATGTTCCAGATGTAACCTTCCAACCATTGGCTGTATAAACTACGTGTATGTCATCCCTACATATTTCGTCCAGCGAGGCTTAAGGCTGAGATGTTCAGCCATTTCCATCTTGAGAGCATGTTTCACAAGCGGAGAGTCAAAATGGAACATGAATGAACTGATTTGGAAATGAATGAACTGGAAAAAACTGTCAATGTTGACGAATAGCTCTCATTCTAGTAACACCGCCTTTAATTATAAACAACTTAAACACACGAGTGATACAATTATTCACCCCTACAGAGTTATCTTGAAGCTTTAAACTAGAATACAAACTTTTTTGATATATATATATATTTTTTACCATGCATTTTACATTTCTTTACCCCACTATAA
Organism: Danionella dracula; assembly: GCA_900490495.1. Classification (NCBI taxonomy): domain Eukaryota; kingdom Metazoa; phylum Chordata; class Actinopteri; order Cypriniformes; family Danionidae; genus Danionella; species Danionella dracula. The sequence goes on from UELW01000056.1 coordinate 5,995,070, forward strand.
AAGGACTATAAACTGTTTTCTTCAGTACTTAATGTTCATGTGGGGCAGGGTTGGGCCAGGGGGCCACTGTACTGCAAAGTTTCATACACACCTGAAGCTATCTGTCTCTTGAAACAAAGTTGAAACAAAACCAGCAGGGACTGCAGTGCTCCAGGAATGACTTTGCATAACACGAATGTAAAGGAAACTACATGAATGATTTTTTTATCACTTATAACCATTGTAGTTTTGAATAAAATTTTATTATAACTTGATGTTTAGTTTGAAGCCCTTTTTTAGGCCAGTAGCATTTCAGCACAAGTTTTTTAGTTCAATGTTTGTTTTTATTGTGCTCTTATTGGTAAATGATTTTAACAGGGGTGTAACGATACACTGATCTCATGACTCGATTTGCATCTCGATACATGTTTCACGATACTTAAAAAAACATACAAAAATGTTTTGCAGTCAAATAACAATTTTCATTAAAAGTAAACCAATGGTGAAGCTGAATCCAGCTCATTTGCTGCTTGTTCTTCAATAAATTAATGTGTATTCGATAAATCTGTGATGTGTTCAAATATGTTTACACAATAATCGATCTGCAGAACTTAAAGCAATAAAATATACCAAACAAACAATTAAAATGTAAATAATGTTTAATGGTGTGCCCCTAAAGAAACCTTATCACCTATAAAGGTAAAATTTACTTCCCTATTTATATTTTCTGTGTAAATGAAATTCTGCTCCAATGTGACACTCATGAGCAGAAGGCGAAACTACATCCCCCAGAATGCACTGCTAACAGACATAACCACTGGAGCACCTGCTCTCAGGGACACTTGAAGGTGTGTGGGTGGAAATTTCTGATCAGAGCCAAAGTTATTAGTATTAAACAATGTTAAGAAAAAGAGTGAAATGGAAAATAACACATATTACGATGAATTCCCAGAAGCAGAGTTAAAAGTGCCACGATAACAACTGCGACTTCATTATATGATCTTTGGGCTTCTCAAGAGATTGGGTTCAGTGAGAAACTGTGTTTAAGTTGGTTCCATGACTAGATTACTACGGTAATTACTACGGTAGCAGCCAAAAGTGACCAAAATCCCAACGCTCAAAAAAAAAAAAAAAATGGATCAAGAGAATCTAAGATTAATTTTCAATAAATTTTTATGTTGCAAGCTCAAAAACATTACAGGGTAAATTGACATTTTATATTTAAGAAACTACAACAAAATAGGACCTGTCATTTCTGTGGGATGAGGAACTCACATTGTTTAAAATGCAACGTATGCTGCCAAATAGTAAAACAGACAGGTTTAAAGTATTCCACTGAACTTGGGGTATGCTACTGTATCTTCTAACACAAATAAAATGTAATGAAAATAATGTTTACCCTCAATCATGATGCTGATTTTGGTTTGATAGGTCTCTTAAGTTATGTTAAATGGTTGTCCTCATTTAAACATTTGTTATGTAGTGGGTCTAGGTGTTAACCATAGAATTATTTAACAGGAGTTCCTAACTCTTAACCCACACTAGGTCTTTGGTAAAGGTGCTTTGAAGCACCTATTAAAAACATTATATACAAAACCTTGTTGAGTGATTGACTTTTTATCGAAACAAATAAATCCACTTTTGCTTCAGCCCATATATTTTTATGAGAATATCAAAAATAAATAAAATTATGTTTCTTCGTAAATCTTTTAACTCATAGCTCTCACGTATAGTGTGTGGTGCATGATGGGTATTTTGCATTTTGGTCTGTTTTGTTTGGTTTCAGTTGGCTGGTGATTATTCATTCAATACAATTATTGTTTGGATTTACTTAAAAATCCTGAGTTAAGTTCCATGTTAAGTAATAAATACTGTGAATACTTTTATTGAAAGCACCAAAAATTGTAGGTTTAAAACAATTGAGTAATAGTTTATATTGCGTTATTGGCTAATTTATCAGGACATGAAATTGTAATGTGAAAATACTACACAGCAACTTAATCTTATAACTACTTGCAAATGTATATTATTAATTGCCATTTACCATTATTGTACGCTTGTAATCCATACAAAGTATAATTTGTTGAATTACTCAAAGATAGCATAACATTTTTGCTAAATTTTACAAATATAAAAATATTTGTGCCTTCAACAGAAAAATTAATAGTAAATATTACTTCAAATGCTTACGTAAAACTCAATTGATGCATAATTTTTAAGTACATCCGATAAATAATTTTGTTTGAGCATAAATAAACAATTTTTTTTATACTAAAACCAAGCATGTCTAGGTCCAGAATTCATCAGCCAACATCTTTACTTGAGAAGAATCTTTTTTAACCCTTTTGAGTTCGTTTTTGAAAATAAAAAACATTGCTGCCATACATCCTCCAGTAGATGGAGCCAGTCTTTCAGCTGAAAGCTTCCTGTAAATTTGAAGACCTAAAAGGATGTTTCAGAAGCCTTTTCCACTTACTAAAGATGCTTTAACAAGAAACGTGCTGGCATCTTGTGAGTATGTACAAGACTATACATCTTAATGTGCATGATTCCTATAACCTAAATCCGACAGCATAAGGAATTACTCATTATAATTCCATCAACATATCCCTTGTTATTCCTTGTGCATTTCCTCTTCTTTTGCTTTGGTATATATGCAATGCAAAAGACCAGACTTGGGTTTCCCTGCAGCTGCAATATAACCCCATATGTGAGAAATAAACCCCTCTTGATGTCACATACAGTAAACCAGCTCTGCACTCCAGATCCGAGAGCAGATTGCACAGAGGACATAAAAGTGCTTCAGCTCGACCTCACACATGAGATATTTACACCCTCGTATCCCAGCATGCAAAAGCAAGGCCAGGAAATTACAGATTTTAATTGCGTGTGTCATCTATTTTCAGAATTTCCTTGAGTTATGCTCCACAAAATCAATGTGTGACGGTGCTAATAATACCCACTGTCACAATTCAAATGAAAAAGAGCTATTTATATCCTAACTTATTAACCTCCCCTGCTATGGTGTATAACTCACAATGCAATCTGCAGGATAGAGCATTGTCCAGTCGGTGGAGATGGACCAAAAATGGAACTTGAGATGAAAAGTACTTCAGAAATATCTTATCCAAGCTACAAAAAAAGTCCTTATTTTTATTTCTTATTTGGATGCAGCAAAAAGCTTCCACCATTAGTGCAGATGCCACGAGGCAAATTGTAATGTAACTTCATTATAGATATAGGAAAGCATTAGCCTAATCATTAAAAAGCACAAAATGATCTTGAAATTCCACCCAGAGGCCAAAATATTGGCAAATGAGATTCTAACTGCAACAAACAGGAAAGCATTCATTGATCTGATTATTTATCTGCATAATGCATACCTCCAAGAGCCTGTTTATTTTATTCATCATTAGGAGCTTTGATGAGAAATTTCAAAGGCTGCAAAAATGACTCCGCACAGGATTTCTCCGGTTGGCTTACAAATATTCACTGCAGGGCATGGAAATAAGGAGGTAGCCATTCGATGCCTAAGAAATCTTTAAAATGTCTAGGAATTTGTATTATATTACAATGGTGCCTTTCCATGTAAACAATTCACACAATGAATTACCTTTCCAGATGCTTTATACTGTTTGATAAAACATATTAATCGGTGTGTAGCGATTCTTGTTTTGGCTAACACTTCAAATTTAACAAGAATTATTCGTCTCACAATTCTGACTTTATTTTGTTTCTATACCTTAGTGATGACTTTCCATGCATTTCTCTTGAAAATGGAAAAATGCAGGTGAAAGTTAATGACTCTGTCCTCAAATTGACAAGTTTAAAAAAATTCTAATCTTAAATATCAGGCAATCTGATTCAGTATTGTGCCTGACAGACAAGTCATAGCCACTAAAACCCTTATTGTTAATTTACTTTCATGCAGCTTCTGTTACCATTAATTGTGCACTAATTGATCACAAATTTAAATCAGTTTTCATTCCAACCACCTCCTAGTCATGATTGCGCACTACCTGTCCTTTGCTGCGTCTCAATCTGCTCTCTAGTTATACTTTTATGGGTGCAAAATGAGAATTAATTTGTCCCAAACCGTAGCATACAAATCAAAAAAGAGTCAAGCGGTGCCCGGATGTGTACTTTCTGTTTAGATTCTGAAGCCCCTCTCAACCAGTTGATGTTACCCACAATCCAGTGCGCTCGGGCCAAGGGAGTTTTCTCTGGGACCAAAACAAACAAACTCTCTCTGTAGAACGACTCATTCTTAAAGAAGAAGCACAAAATAAACAATATCAATATAGTGTGTTATATCTACTGTTATAATTTTTTAATGAAGGAATGGAAAAGGAGTTCAGTTCCACAACTTCTTCCGTCATGCGATGTTTTAGTGAGTCCCAGATCATGCACACACTCGTTTTACACACTAAAATGTACATTTTCTTCTGAAAATTTGTGTCTGCAATTTGTGAGTGCAGTGCACAATGTTCGGAATGAGATGCAGCATAACTGTGAGTGGTTATATTTCTAGTGCTGCATAACAAGTGAAAATATGGTGTTACAATTTGAGTGTTATTATATGAAATTATCACACAGTAAGACATGTTCTGTTTTTAATACAGAGAGAATGTGAGAGCTCAGGCAAATGAAACTCTGAGCTGCGATTCAGCAGTAGAAATCATACAGTATTGTATGATCAGTTTGGAAAAAAGTTTGGAACCACAATCTCCACAGTTTAAATTGAATATCAAAATGTTTGTGTTTTTTTTTCCTCTCTTTTTTTATCAGTACTACTTATAAAATATTATTATAAACTGAAGAAAGGTGCTGTGTGTATTTTGTCATTGCATTCTGCTTCTGAGGAGCTGGCTCAGTTGTGCGGGGCTTGAAAGATTCCCAATCTTCTGGACCTCCCCTCCTCAGGTTTACACAATCCAAAACGCTCCAGCTCCACGAGCAATCCCTGTCCCGCTGGGTGTCTTGGAGAAAAGCGACTGTCTCGAACAGGTTTCTAACTTAAAATCTGAGCTTGCCAATCAGAAAGAGCCTTCAAAATCAAGGTTTTTTCAAATTTTTGCTTTATTAATAAAGAAATGAAAATATATTTGGAGGGTCACGCAAACTGAGTTCTGTGCATTTAATTTATTCTTATAGATTTATGTACATTGGTTATGCAGTGTATACAATATAAGGTTTTCAGAAAAACAAGTCGAAGATAACATAAAATCTGAGAATCAAAGTTAGACAAAAAATTGCAACTGACACACACCACCCTACATGAAAAATCAGAAGAAAAAAATACTGGGAATAAGTACTTTTCAGGGGTGTTTCTACTTTAAAATGGGCAATACCGCACCTTTTTAAAGGTACGTTTATTAATTTAACTGAAATTAAATATATAAATATATATTTATATATATATATATATATATATATATATATATATATATATATAAAAATTCTCTATAAAAAGTTATAAAAGTTGTCCTGTATTTTTTCAGAAGTATGTTTACGGTGCATTACGTCTTAATACTTATTAAGAGATTCCAAATGCTTAGCCCAGTTCAGAATTGGTGCTATGTCTGAGACTGTGTTACATTCATACCTAATGACAATTTAAACTTGTGATTTTGAGCTGGGGAGCAAGCCGAAGTAAGGACTTAATAAAGACACAGGATAGAAATTGCACTGCAAAAACTAAGTCAGAATTGTTGTTGAAACATCAAAGTAGTTTTCTCAGGTATAAACATGAAATCATACAAATTTGAGGTGAGGTGACATTTTTTGGGTTTCATGTAAACAAAGACATTCCAAACTTAGTCATCTGTCCGAAGAGGAGCTACTGGATTAAAAATGGGCCTCTCTTGTCTAAGACGCAGCTTCCCGTAGCTCGTCTCAAAGTCCTTCTTTGTCCCGTTGAGGATGTCCAGACCTCCAGATCGTACATCATAACCAAAAGAGCGTAGTTTCTGGATACGGTATTGCACTATGTGTGTAGTCAATTCCAGCACTGTGGGGGTGTCCTTGATCTGGTCCAAACTGATTCCAACTTTGAGCAGGCTTTGAAGGCGATCTTTTAGAACAGGGACAGGATAGTACAACAACGCAGAAGACTGGAGGATGATCTGCCTGAGCTCATCGTCTGTGCATCCCAAGGTTTCCTGAGAGAAGCTGAGAGTGAGTCTCATGCTCTCAGGATTTAATTCAGTCACAAAGCCCTTCAGTTTGGAGAGCAGCTTGAGAAGCTCATTTTCATCGAACCCCCTGTCACGCAGGAATTTAAAGTTTTCACGCAAGACTTCAGGGGTCTTTAGCAGCACATAGGGATTCTGAGTCAGAAGTTTCTGCAACCATACCTTCATGTTGTCCTCACTCCCTCCCAAATCCAAAAAGGTGCTCTGAAGGGTTCGGATCATTTCCTTGTTTTGATTCATAGGTTGGCTGAAGCTCTGAGGAGCGCTGGCCATGAGCTTGCTGATGATGCGTTTGTTGAGATGCAGCATTTGGAAATATTCAATGTTGGCTTTCTGGTTGTTGTGGTCAGCTGACGAGGTGAAAAAGGATGCAGGGAATTTCTCAATGATTCCCACAAGATCCTTCTTGTTGGTGCACACAGACATCCACAGCTGCTTCTGGACCTCCATCTGCTCAGGTTTGCACAAGATGGCCTCAGGATGGAGCTCCAAGACCCTCGCGATGACTGTTTCACTGGCCCCCATACCTTGGAGCAAAGTGACCACCTCGTGTACATACACAGGGTTCTGGCGTAAAACCCATCCCTTCAGCTTTCGTACTTTAACAATGTCCACAGATAAGTTATAAAGGGCATCTACAGTGATAGGGTTTTCATCCTGAACAATAAAAGACAGAGGCCTTTTCAGGTGAGAAGGTGCTGCTCGAGCCCACTGGCAGTAGAGACACAATGATGGCGTGACTAATCGCAGCATGTTTGCACAATATACAGGTGTGACGAGAGAGTGGAAGGGTATTTCAGTGCAGTGCGTGCTTGTGCCTGGGAAAAAAATAGACAACTATTGCATCATTTTAACTGAAGATTCTGTTATTTTCTTTAATAGAGTTTATTGAAACATCAGATAAATGCAGTTGCAGAAAAATGAAGCTGCAGAAAAATGTAATTATCCACCACAAACATCTTAACAGCAAAACTAATTTAAATGTCATAACTTGTTGAAAACAGAAGCACATCCACTCATGAAAAAGTGTAAAGTACCATTAGACTTTCTTTGTAATAATTTCATGACACGTTTTCCTTGAGATTGAAAAGAAAAACATGGTGCCTCGAGTGTCTGGAATACCTCAATAGTTTGCAAATGACATTTTGAGATATGACTCTATTTACACTCATGTTCTTTTTGAGGTCGTAAGGGTCTTTAAAGACCTGGCAGAATCAATTTTTAGAGCCGATCTATTCGCTGGTGTATTTCTAGTTATTGAAAAAACAGTACTCGAGTCCTGGAGCTACAAACTATCAAATCACTCAAGTTTCCCTGAGGGGTGCATTCACAATGAATTCAAACTAAAAGCAGGGACGAACTCACGAATGGGTGAGGTAGGTAGATAGCTGCTTTCAGGAGTTTGGCAGCCCCAAATTTATTAGGATGGCTCTGTGAATCGTGTTTTTATCCAATTTAAATTAAAAGATTCTGGTTTTGTGACACTAAATGTGGGAAGGTGAATAGAATACCATGTAACTGATTAGCAATGTTTTCACCGACCATTAAAGTGCGCAAATTGGATTTACGATAATAAAATCACCCAATGGACATATGACAATTTAGGGAAAAAATTTGCATTTATCAGAAAAAAATTGTTGGTTGTGGAGAAGGTCGTAATGGAGGAGTATTACAATTAGCTAGGGCTGAAACGATTCCTCGAGTTACTCGAAAAACTTGATAACAAAATTGAATCAAGGAAAAATCCTCTGCCTCAAAGCCTCTATTAATTCATTTTATCCCGTGGTCTGTCTTAATACTGAATTTAGCTTAGCTTGTTAAATTAAACAACTTGCATTAAACTAAATGCCTGAAATGAAACGGTCGAAAGTGTGACTACATTACACACGAAAGAATTGACACCACAACGTGCTGCAAATGTTTCACAGCAGTTGCGCCTAATGGAGGAATCATTCAAAACACGCACACGGAGACTTTAAATGCACCACTGTTCAAACATTTGGTTTGTGCAATGCCCCTGGCACATTCCAAAGAGCCATGGAGTTGGTTCTTCGGGGTTTGAAATTACTGCAGAAGGTTTGTTGCAAAGTTTTCTGAAATCACTGCACCACTGACAGTGTTGCTCAAGAAAGGGGCAAACGTCTTTTGGAATGAGGAACAGCAAAGCATCTTTCAACAACTTAATTTGAACCTCACAACTGCAATCACCCTGGTTTTTCCAGTTATATCAGGACAATTCATTCTTGACACCGATGCGTCCAATGCTTTGGTGCAGTTTTGTCACAGTTGCAATGGGGAGAAGAGAAAGTCATCTCATGCCAGCTGTCTCCTCACTCCAGCGTACCAGAGGTACTGTGTCACACATAAAGAACTTTTAGCTGTTGTCAGATTCACCAAGCATTTGCTGGGTTCTAACTTTATACTGAGGATAGATCACAGTAGCCTTACTTGGTTGTACAGATTTAAGCGTCCAGAGGGCCAACTCGCAAGTTGGCTTGAGGAGCTCAGTCAATAGAACATTGTTATTGAGCATAGAGCCAGTCAGTACCATTCTAATGCCAATTCGCTGTCTGGAATTGCAACGAAGGAGGAACCCTGTGACTGTTATCAAGCAGATGCGGAACTAAGCAGTTTTCCATGTAAAGGTTTCCCTTATTGCAGAAGACTCCACCAGCAATGGGAGAGATTTGAGGAAGATGGTAATGATGTAGTTCCCTTAGCAGCAAGACGCACACAGGCCCCTAGCTGTCAAAACAAGGAACCAAGGGCAGATGTCCTTGGACATTGTGGGAACAATGAAGGTCCATCCGTTAACTGGCTACAACCATTAGAGCCTGCAATGATCAAAGAAGCACAGTTGAGTGATCCAGATCTGGCAGTACTTCATAAATGGATGTCTGATGTTACCTGCTCGAGAAGAGGTCATGATGCAGAGCCTTGCTGTGCGTAAATACTGGCTATGTTGGTCTCAAGTGGCGTTTCATAAAGGCATCCTTTATTACCGTTGGGAACCTGGTACTGGGAGTACTTCAAGACTGCATCTGCTTGTCCCTGTCTCACTAAAGGATGAGATACTAGAAGCTGGTCACAATCCAGCACAAGCTGGTCATGCTGGAGAACAAAAGACACGCATGCGTCTTCGTCTGCATTAACACTGGTACAACATGACAATTGATGTACTCCTTTTGTAAGGAAATGTCCAGAGTGTAACTCCTGTAAGACAGCATCTACAGTGGGAAGAGCAAAGCTTCAAAATTATCAAGCTGAAGCACCTACGGACAGACTCCACCTTGACATACTTAGACCTTTCCCATAATCCAAATCAGGAAATCGATACATTCTCATCATAATGGATCAATTTACCTGTTGGGTAGAGGCCTTTTCTGTCCCTGAGCAAGGGTCTGAAACGACTGCAAGGAAGCTGGTAAATGTTCAGTAGAATACCCAAATACTAAAATATTCGAACTGGGAATTATAAGGTTAAATCTGACGATACAAACAGCAGATTAAATGCTAACAAGAGGGCCAATGGAATCACTCTTCGTTACCATGGAACTTGATGTCAAGTGTTTGCATATCGATTAAACAAGTGCAAGTATATTGATTCTTTCATTGAGTATCTGAGGAGCAAATTTCAGACATGTTGTTATGGTCTTCTTCCCTTCACTTGGTTTTAGAGCTTTTACTAGTACTTAGACTCTCTGTTGTTGTTTTTCTGAAACTACTTGTTTGATTAATGATTTGCAGATGAAACCTTAGAATTCCTATCAGACAATTACCTCTCAGAATTAGAAGGTTCTATCTGCATTCAAGCTGTTCCAAAATTTACAAATTTGCAGGGAACTTGACAATTTACATTTTTTAGAACATATTTAGAATTTAATATTTACTTTTTTCTATGTGAGATGCAAAAAAAAATTGAAGCTCAACACCTCAAATTCCTCTGAACAGAGATAGAACCTTATAATTTCTAGGGGAAAATATACCAAACATACGATAAATTAATCCACTGCATTTATTAGACACTGGACTATGTGACTCAAAATATAACATTTCAATTTGAATGTCTAGTCTCGTCTTCTCCCGCTTATCCGGGGCCGGGTCGCGGGGGCAGCAGTCTAAGCAGGGATGCCCAGACTTCTCTCTTCACAGACACTTCTTCCAGCTCCCCGGGAGGTATCCCGAGGCGTTCCCAGGCTAGCTGGGACATATAGTCCCTCCAGCGCGTCCTGGGTCTTCCCCGGGGCCTCCTCCCAGTGGGACATGCCCGGAACACCTCCCCTGGGAGGCGTCCAGGAGGCATCCGGAACAGATGCCCAAGCCACCTCAGCTGACTCCTCTCGATGTGGAGGAGCAAAGGCTCTACTCCGAGCTCCCCCGGTGACGGAGCTTCTCACCCTATCTCTAAGGGAGCGCCCAGCCACACGACGGAGGGAGCTCATTTCGGCCGCTTGTATCTGGGATCTTGTCCTTTCGGTCATGACCCAGAGCTCATGACCATAGGTAAGAGTAGGGACGTAGATCGACCGGTAAATCGAGAGCTTCGCCTTTTGCCTCAGCTCCCTTTTCACCACATCAGGCCGATACAGCGACCGCATCACTGCAGATGCTGCACCAATCCGTCTCCGTCTGTCGATCTCGCGCCCCCCCCCCCCGAGATACTTAAACTCCTCCACCTGAGACAGGAGCACTCCACTGACCTGGAGAGCGCAAGCCACCTTTTTCAATTTGAATGATTATTCTAAAAATAACAACATAATAAAATACAAGCAACTCCTCCGGGTTGCTTCAAAACAGTCATATCATTATGATATAAGCATCCTGCACATGTGTCCAATATTTGTACTACGCCTGCAACGCCTCAAGCAACAGAAAACATCTCTACTGTCTAACTATTACTGTACGACAGATGCAGAGGGGCTGTTACAGCAACGGAATATTTAACAGCTTACCAGGACTACGAATTACTGTCAAAAAAGTTATTAATAGTTTTTACCATTAAACATATGTTATACTTTTACAATACCATGGTTTGGGTGAATACCTAATACTTTAGTTTAAATACCGAACGTGTAATAAATAGTTATAATCATGTTCCTAAGTCTAAGGTGCCCATATAATATTAGCCTTTTATAAACATCAGACATTAAGAATAATAATGTTTTTTTCACCTATTTTTAGTAAAACATCATAGCTCCATATGGACCGTTATGTGCAGACAGCTAGCTTGTCCACAGAGCAAGGTTGTTCATGACAATGGTGCTAATGTTATAGCAGCAGCAAAGATTTGGCAAGACAGGCATGGATGGGCGTCATAACTTGGTTGTACAAAGCTCTCTAAACATCCACCAATCTATCTCAAATTGTGTGGCTGTTTCGAGATGCTTCGTTGAACATTTGAAAAGAAGTGAACTAGCATGCACCAAGTTGAAGGAGAAGCAGAAACAATTGGGCACAGAAGCAAACATGCTGGTGCAATATATATGTAAACGCTGGAATAGCACTCATCAGATGTTGTCCAGGTTACTTGAACAAAGATGGCCAGTGACAGCTACATTCTCTGACCCAGGCGTTACTCAGAGACACTCTCTTGATCTCCAGCCTGATCAGTGGAAACTAATTGAGGAGCTGAGCCAAGTATTGAAGCAGCGACAGTCTTTCTGAGTGGGCAGCCATTTGTAACGCTCTCTGCACTTCCATAGCTAGTGCTCAAACTTAAGAGTACCATAAGCAGTCAAGCTTTTGAGACTAAACCAAAAAAGTTATTTCAGACTCACGCAACAGAGCAGATCTCAACTAGATGGCAAGGACTGACAGAGTATACCCAAGGCTCTCTTAACATCACCTCACTTGCTGCTGCTTTGGATCCCAGGTTTAGAAAACTGAAGTTCTTGGCTGCTGGCCAAGAATTCAATGTGCAAAACACAGTACAACCCATGGCAATTGATGTTGTAGCCAAAAAGCAAGCATGGCAGTCCATTGCTAGTGATAATCGAAAACTTTGCATAGTATTTATAGTATGTAACTCCCCAGAAGCACGTGTCAAGAAGGTCATATCGTTTCTCAACATACAGGGATCAGATTGATGAAGAACATGCCTACGTTCTGAGCATGTTCACATGCTTACTTTTCTTCACTGCAACTGCATGCTCCTCTAAAGAATTGCACGCAAAACTATCAAAAGAGAAAGTTAAACCATTTTTGGACTAATAAATAGTTATTTATTTTTATGTTTTTGCATTGTCTTATTTATTTTAAACTCCAATTGCATAGTTCAACGTTCATTGCAGTTATTCAAAGCTAAAAAAAAAAACAATGGGTAGTAACTGAATGTTTGTTTATGAAAGAAAATATTGTAAGCAGGGCTCATGTCCCAGGGCTATCGTGTCTTCCAGTCGGCCTACCAAAATGTGTCTCTGTCCTGCCCGCCGGGCTACCTTACAGGGAGAAACAATAAACAGGAGGAAGCCATCGCGCTGCTTGAAGAACGAAATGCACAGTCAAGGAGCCTGTAGCTTACATAACGTGACCAAATTAACACTTTTTCCACTTGTCTTTTGTTCTTGAAGCAACGCGATGGCTTCTTCCCTTGGACAAGCAAAAACTTAAAATGGCCATTTATCAGCATTTGGCGCTTCCTTCAGCATTCACACTGTCTACATTAGTTGTATGTAGTGAATGTAAAACCTAGCATAGATGAAAAATGTCCTCACGGGTAACCATACTTCTGAGATTAAAGTCAGAATTCTGAGAAAAAAAATGTGACACATAATGTGTTTTGGGGTTTTAAAAAAAACAATTGGTTAATCATTTTAATAGACCTGTCTAATTTTTTTCTTGCATATTTAATATTGCTCTTTAACTAAGCAAAAATTTGCTTTATTCGATTACTCAATACAATTTTCAGTAGAATACTCGATTAGTAAAATATTCGGTAGATGCAGCCCTAGTTCATAAACTAGTGGGGGAATGGAGAGGGTGGACAATTTCAAACTCACGTCAAACGAGCCACAATTGCTGTGAGTACACCCTAAAGTCCTTCTTCAGATACCTAAGGTTAAAATCAAGTCTATGGTTTGTTATTTTACGTTATCTTTGGCTACAGTTCACCTCAAATAAGACCAAAATTTGGTGATTGAAGACTGTTAGGCCTGCTTTTCAGCTAAGACGATTGTCCAATATAGACAACAAGACTGATCATATCTCAAGTGATCATAAGTTGAAATAAAGTCGGTGATGGTTTGTATATACAATTGTTTTTAAACTGTCTGATAGGTAAAATTGTTTAAAAATCCATACAACTTGTGTAAAGAGATCTCTGAGTGTAATTTTCCGATTTATAATGTATCTTATTTTGAGTAACTAAAATATTTTCTTGAATTAATTTTCTTTGTGACTAGCAACACATTTTTAAATTATAAACAACGTTGGGGGACAACTCATTTGAAGATTGGAGCCCCATACTTGGAATCTCAAGTTCACCTATGATGTTACTCTTTTATCAGTAAAAATGAAATTTACAAAGTAAATGTTCTTTATTTAATTATTGTATCCAATTCATTGTAGTTAAATAATTTTTTTGTCAAAATTATACCTCACTAGATAACAATAGTGATATTGCATATTCTTTTATTACAAATTAAATCCACTTTACACTGAAAGTCTCAACAGCCAGTGTTTGTGTAGTGAAGCAGAAGTCATGACATAAAGAGACAGCGAGGCAGTGCCTTGTAATGTAATACTCAGCAATAACAGCTAATGGTATCTAAAAACGTGTTGTATTGAGACAGACTGTACTTTACCTCAGTTTTCACATCTTCGTTACACAACACAAAGCACTGAGGGCGGTCACAACACAAAAACAGCAGCCGCGGCGAGTCTTGTTCGTTACTGTAAGAGCGTTGTAGACTACACTCAAAAGCGCCATCTGCCGAACAGGAGAGACTCTTCATTTACATAAAATATTTTTTTTCACATAATTATATATTTTATAACTATATTATATTAATATATAAGTATATTATTATTATTATTATTATTTGATAATAATAATAATAATAATAATATAATAATAATAATAATAATAATAATAATAATAATAATAATAAATAAATACAAATGTTAATAATAAAAACACAAGAAGGCAAAATATACTTTAAATTAAAACAGAGACAGATTGAGTTCAATGATCAGACCACGTAAAGAAATAAAAAATAAAAAATCCTATTTATTTAATGGTATTATTTCAAGTAGACTATGATTTATGTATGTATTTATTTGTTTGTTCGTGTATTCATTTATTTATTTGTTTGTTTAATATTATTATTATTATTATTACTAGTAGTAGTAGTAGTAGTAGTAGTAGTATTAAAAGCAGAAAGAAGACAACAAGAAGGCATAAAATTATTTAAATATCACCATTGAGACAGGTTGAGTTCTCTTATCAGACCACATTTAGACCAATTTAAAATAAAAAAGCCATGAAATGTAGAAATATATTTAAACTTCCTAGTACCTAAATATTTGTATTCTTATTTATTTATTTATTATTGTTATTGTTTACACACATGCATGCATTAGTGTGTGTGCGTGTGTGTGTATACTTTTATATATTATTGTTGTTGTTGTTAGTGTTATTAAACCCAGAAAGAAGACAACAAGAAGGCACAACACACTACACATCATCAGAGAAGATTAAGTTCAATGATGGTGGAATAGTTAGGGTAAACTGCAGTAGAGAGGGATTCACAATTGGAGCGTAATCACAATGCCTTGTCCCTCCTGTCTACTCAAACAGTTCACCCAGCCCTGCCCAGCCCTCACAATCTGGCAACACACAAAGAGCTCTGGATTATAACCACAACTATAACCGGACTCCGCTGACTGGTAACAGACAAATTTGCTTCTTTGAAGATGTTATTATTTTTAATCATTAATGTTTCCTGTTATTATTAGATGTATATATTGGAATGTTTTTCATTATTATTGGAAGCTCAGTTAGCAAATACAAATGAAGTCAAATGTAGATTGTTAACCAAGCAAAGAAAAAAAAATATTGTACTTCAAGTATATTTTTATTTCAGATAGTATGTTTAAAATTAAAGGACATAAATTATAGTTTTGAAGGTATATTGTAAGTATACTTTCAGAACGCTTTCACACAAACTCTTTTAACACACTTTGAACTTTGAACATTACACTTAATACATAAAAATGTATTAGATTAAAATAAACTTTAGGTGAAATATCCACATTCTTTCTTTTTCATTTTGTTTTGAGTGTATTTCAATGACATTTGATTCTATTTATGAAGTGGAATTATTCATGCTCATTTAAAGCATGAATATTACATATTCAATACATTAGGTTGTTCCAATTTAGCATTAAAAAGTATGATAAAAACACTTCAAATTGAGCTTTCTACAATTTATTTATAACTAAAATATATTTAGCACAACATTAGTAGTTCCAAAATAGCAATAATAAAGTGAAAATAAAGTGGCATAATCAAAATTGTTTGGTAAAAGATTTTCCCTTTTAAAGCAAACATTCAGGTTCTAGCTAAACATTTCAGAAATGGTTGAGTGAAGCTGCACTCTTAAAAAAATAAAGAACAAGTTTGAATGAGCAAGTACTGGATTGCTTTGTGATTTTAACATTAAAACCAATTCTAAATTCAAATTAATTTCAAATAATCAATTCTAATGTAAAGCTAAATGTTTCATAAACTACCATTCAAAAGATTTTGCTTCTTAACTTTGCCTCATTAGCAATGTGCTTTCCATGTAAAGTACAAGGCTAAGAGAGGAGGCAGAGAGATGAATCAGGAGATAACACATCACTGGAAAGAGAAGGAGAGATAAATGATAACCATGTGCTCTGTGTTGTAAAGGAGGAACCTGGCAAGAGGAAGGAAATGCACCTGACAGACCACTGAAAAAAATCTCCTCACCTTAAAGGGTTGCATCACGAGGGGGTGGATCTGAATGCTAAACTTTAAAAACCGGTTCCTGTAACTCCAAAGCATTCAGTGCAACAGGCAGAAAGTAGCTGTGGATGAATAGAGAAGTTCAGGATGGGACACTTCAGGAGTTCTGCAATCCTTCTCATCTTGCTTCTCTCGAGAACTTTCGCCACAGAAGATGTAGAGCCTATTTTCAAAGCCGTTGGTGAAACTCTGGAGATGGGCTTCTGCTTTGGGGATGACATTGCTGTTTATAAACAAACTGCTGGCAAGAAGGAGTTGCTGGGTCAAGCTTCGAATCCCTTATTTCTACCACCTGCTGCATTTAAGGACCGAGTCAGCGTTTCAAATGAACTCATAGAGTTGCTTGGCATGGAGATCAAAAATCTCCAAATCTCTGACACAGGCATCTACATCAGAGAGTGCTGGAGTGATAAAAAAATGGACAACTATAATAAAAACTTTCTCTATGTGTGTAAGGACGAAATCGGCTTGCAGGAACTATCCTTGACAACCAGAACTGGTGCTGACTTGCGGTGCAACGTGAATTTGGGTAAAGATGCAACAATAAAATGGTACAGAGATCTGGACAACATAACTTTGTTCATGGATACGAGCGTTTCGTTGAAGCCCTTACAAGAGGAATTTAAAAGCCTCATTCAAGTGATTAATGGAGGATCAGCTCTGCATGTCTCGGATGAGTTCATTAAAGACAGACCTAGCTTTTTTTGTCAGGTCATGGAGGACGGACAATGCAGGGGCTTCCAGAGCATAAAACTTCCAGCAGAACCTGAGGTGAAGACTGTCTACCGTTCTGTGGGAGAGGAACTCATCCTTAAATGTTCAGTCAACAGACTCAGAGGAGGTCTTTGGAAAACTCCCTTGGGACAAGTTAACGCAACACAGATCCAACCCAAAGGATCACCCGGGAGTGATAAGATGTTTGTGTCTACTAGCATGGATTCTGAAGATTATAACCTCGTTATTCCGACTCTTTTTCCAGATTATTCTGGGAGCTTCAAATGTTTCTCAACCTTCCTAGTGGAGGAGTATTATGTAATTGTGTGTCCTTTGCTTGAAACAAGTGATATCTTATTCACGGCAGATCAAAATAAGGTGGTCCTCCCATGTAACTTGTCCCTCGGTGAAAATATTGAACATGCCAGTGTTCAGTGGTATCAAAAATCGGATGAAAAAGATCTCCTGATCCTAGACTCAGAAGATCCTTCTTTATCACTTCCCTATGATCTAGAGGGTAGAGTTCGATTCTCAGGAGTAGATTCCTCTCTTATCTTTACTCACCCCAAACCTGAGGACAATGGGACGTACTGGTGTGTGTGTTCTCTGAATAACTTTGATTATAATTACGAAGATGCAGAGTCTATCGTTGGTGATTTTGACAATGAAGATGGTGAGGAGAAGGAGGATAAGGGGGAAGTTGAAACAGAAGAACACTTTTCAACAGACGAGGAGGACATCGACAGGTGTTTTTCAAGACAGGTAACACACCTGTATTTTGCAGAAGAAAAGATTCGAATGCTGTTTCCACATGGTTCTACCCCTCAAGCTGACATCAAAAGCAACGAAGAAACTTCGACTCAGCCGGAACCCGAGCCAGAGACAAATCTATTGATGTATGCAGTGTGTGGAGGAATCGGAGCATTGTTGGTGCTCGTTTCTATTGGTGTTGTGGTGTTTTTAAAAATGAGAAGCAAAAAAAGTTCTACATCTCATCAAAATGATCTGCAACTCTCTGAAGAGGAAGGAAAAGCGCTTAAGGGTACAAAACCTTAAAAGATTTTGTTCACTTGTAGTGATTTTGGCTGACAACCCTGTCCCTGAAAGCATATAACAGACAATGTGTATGATGCTGTATACTGCAATGTGTTGTACAGTGGTGTTGAGTACAGTTTTACATGTTTAAATACTAAATGTGTTGGCGTTACCTAAGGACAAGGAATGAAAGTAATGTAAAACTGCTGTTCTGTGACATTTCCTTGTGCAACAAGGACAAGACTGGCTGGTTAACTTCTTTGTCAGACCTTGAGTGCACATTCAGAAATTAGTGCATTAAAAACAAACATACTATAAAGCAATTTCTACAGGAACGCAACAAATGGGTCTTAAAAGAAAAGCTTTAGAAGAAAACCATTTACTTTTATATTCTCTATTTGTCCTATTAAAAGTATAAAGTCATGTGGGTTCATAAGAGGAAACTTTCAGATTTGACTGACTTCGAGCTCCATGCTGCGGGCTTTTGTTTGCATTTTTATGCATCATGGTTTGTAAATATGCCCCGCTTCTCATGTAGCCCATACTTTCATCTGTTACCAACTATTTAGCAACACTAGTGTGAGAAGATTACGTTTCCTGTGAAAGAGATCCTGCTAATGATAAACAGCAGGTGCCTCCAGAAATATAACATTTTTCTGATTAGGGACAACTATTCCATTTCCTCGTGTGAGTTCCATTACCGTGTCAGCATAGCTTGAATAATCCTCAGAATCTAATATCCTCAAAGCTGTGAAAAAACTGACAGTGTGCAAGAAGAAAACTGATATCATCATAAAGTGAATATCAGATAGAAAAGGCAGAGTTCGGTAATGTTTAAGCTGCATTGGTGGTCCTGTGTGAACACAAAGACCAGCAGCTCTGTTTATGTACGCAGTACACTCTCACTGTGCCTGGGCTGGCAGCCAAAGGATCTATGTTAAAATTGTATTGAAAGGTTTTAGGTTACAGTTGGTTGATTTTTTGAGAAAGCTTTAATTCATTCATGTTTTTATTACAACACAGGAGTATGCTCTGTGGTGATACCTGACCTTGTGCTTTGTTGATGGGTTTTCTTTTCATTTGAACACTGTGATTGCAATCTTATTGTAACAATTATTCTGCAACATGTACAGTAATCCTGATAATTAACTAAAAGCAGTAACATGACCACAATCCCAGAACATGCTGAGTGAGACACAAAAGAGTTGATGATTGTGGCTAATCAATAAAAGCAGTTCTTTTAAAAAGATTAGATTCTTCTTGCACAATTGAAACCACGGTGACCTATTTTAAGTTCTTTCATTTAATGTTCGCTTCTGTTTTGAGAAATGTCAATGGGTCTTAGCAAAAGTCCCTCATGGTAAATCATCAAACACAGACCAGTTTGACAAGAAGGGTTTCAGAAGAACTGCTTTCACTTGTCAAATTGTCCTGTCAACCTCCCTAACTGTCACTGCGAATTTTCCCAGAGGCAAGAGTCGTGTTTCATGGGTGGCATTTGAGCACTTCTTTTTTAAAAGTATATATTAATGCTTACTTTCATATATGTTCTAGATCATTTTTGTTTACTTTTTTGATTATTTAATACAAAACATTTGGCACAAACCTAATTCCGTAGATCAACACTTAAATTATGTTAATGCTAACCATGCTAATGAACATATGCAAATATTTGTAAAATGTTATCTGACTCACGCTAAAACTATTTCTTCCTACTCCATCATAGTGATTGTTTTAAGATAAGATCAACATAAGATTTTATCAAGTATCAAATCATCTGTGTTGTTCTCTCAATGACCTCTTGTGGATTTTCCCTGAAATACATTAATGAAAGAACCACTAAGAGAAGTAAAAGAAACTTCTTCAGTATCAAGATAAAAATGACACAATATGACTTGTTAAATGCATTCTGAACATGTTTCATGTGCCAGGGTGACTTTGCCATACCGCAACACAAAATCACAAAAAAAATAACATGAATAAACTCAACCAACCAATTCGAGCAGACAGCATATAGCCCTTAAAATAGCCTCAGAACAGCCAACTTATCCTAAAAAAGTCCTCACACACAAACAACACAATCCACCACCGGATGACATCTAGGACAAAACTGACACATACATCCTCTGCTTTCTGAAGAGTCAACTTTAAAAAGCATTTGCACTTTTGCTGGGATTTAAGGGGATATGGTCTGTTTACATATGACATTTTGGTAACAACTGTTAAAAAATACTGTTGGTTGTTTTTGTTTCCTGATTCCCTTTCTGCTTTCAAAACAAAAAAGGATATTAAATTAAAATGAATCCCCTTCCTCTTCGAAAGGTTTTGTTTAATGGTGCTGCATTATGTAATCTCAATATTTCAGACATTTTTTTCAAGAGTATTGATCATATATATATATATATATATATATATATATATATATATATATATATATATATATATATATATATATATATATGTATATATAAAGAGTTTAAAAGAGGCATGATGTGACACCTTTAGTTTTATTTGATCACGATTTGTCAGTCTAAAGGGTTTAGATGTTGGTGGAATTACAGGTTCAGCTTTTGTGTGAGTATTTCTGTGTGTTCGCGTTTGGAAACTGGCATTGATCTCCCCTAAGGTGATTTAGACTGCGTGAAGCTCTCCATCTCAGAACTATTTGTGAAGTTTTTAGTTAAAATACTCTCTAACTTTAAAGAGGAATGTTTGCTGTCAAGATTGTCAGTTTTTGTTTTAGTTTTCAATGATATATTTTAAATCAAACCATTGAAAATAAAGTATTTCTTGAAATGTCATGGAATTGCTTTCGTAAAAGCAATAAAATTGTCATGGCCAACAAGGAATCCAAACACCAAATCGTTTGAAGCCATATGGTTATAGTTAAGTAAGCCACAGTTTAACCCCATTCACTGACAGTATTTCTTCCTGTTCTAGCTCTTTTACAGTGTTACGTCTAGCTCATAAGACTGTAACAATTAAACTGAAAATCTAAATCGTATGCAAAACTGTTGAACTTGATCCAGATCCTACTTGTTTTTTTCTGAAAAGTTTCTTGTTGTTAGGCTCTAAAATTATTATTATTGAAATATTCCATATTTTCTGTCACTGCCAGGAGCTTTCATAACTTAAGTGTTTACTCGATAAAATGTCAATGCCACACCTTTCAGGCAAGTTTGTTTTGTTTCTATCTCTAATATCAAATTAAGAGGGAATTATTATCCTCAAATGTTCCATTTGCATAAAGTAATAAATTATTATTATTTTTTTTTTTTGGTATGTGAATTGTCTTAGCAATTCGTTACTCTAAAGCTGTGTTCCTGTCCTCAAAGACACATTTTTGCTTATGGAAAGTGTTAAATTATGTTTCATTTGAACTAAAAATTATGTTCATTTGTAACAGTTTTTTCGAGACAAATAAACAATTTACAATTGTAAATTTTTGCATGTACTTTCTAAAAACCAATTCCACCGAATATTTAATTTCCTAATTTTGTATGGTTGTCAAAATAAACGTTGATTTTTAAGTTGCGTGTTTAGCTTGTAAATTGGCAGTTACAAAGGCTCTGCACGCACCCATTTGTCATCAAGAGCATATATAGCTCCGCTCTTACATACATCTTGTTTTATGGCGCTCAATTAATTCTTTACCCTTCAACCTTTTTATGTATTATTTTCATGAAGTGTTTTTATTTATTATTCTCGTGTTATGTTAAGTAAGTTTAATCTGCCCCAAGTACTTAGCCAATTGTTTTGCATTAGCTTCAACTGCTGTTCACGTTGCAGGTACATTCACTGGGTATGGCGAGTTCATGGGTTGCTCACTAGAGCCCCCTCTGTTCATCAGGCAGTCACACAGATGTCCATAGCCGATCTTTCCCCTATTTCCTTTGAATCCAGTTTAAATACATTTCTTGCCAGATAACTTTAACACGCTTTGGATTGGTACTACAATATCTGTAATACCCTTAAAATAGGCAAAACAACATTAAAAAAGGAAGGATAATAATTGTAAATTCTTGAAGTTATACAGCACTGTCTTTACAATTATAAATATTCCAACGAGGCATGATCATCCAATTTTTAACATGAGGTACAAGGTTCCAAAAAAGAAAGTGGAAGTGCTTAGTCTGCTTCTCATCAGAGATTATATTTTGGCCTTTAAGTTGAGTTTCATGTTTATGTCCGCACCCACGCTTAATGCTTTGCACATCGCATGGTATGAATTAGAATGTCGAATATGTAGTTCAAGAATCAAGGAGTACGCATATGACAAACGGTTGATACCACTAAAATCACAAAACATGACATGTGAGTCTCAGCCTCCCTACAAATGGAGGACTAATTGGTCATTATGGGAAATAAATAAGGGAAGAAGGATAAATATACTCCTTTCGCTTTCTCTCAAATAAGTTTTGTGATTCTTAACAAAATATGCCATTCTCTTACAAAACATATTTTTTTTAACCAAACATACACTGAAGAAGCATTGTATCATTTTTTTCAGGGCTCAATAGATTTTACAAGAGTACTAGGTGTTTAAAATGTATTTTTATTGGAAAATATGGTTGTCTTCTTGGCCGAGAGGGAAACCTCCAGGATATTAAAATGGGAGTCATTAATCAGCGCTAATGTTTCATTTTTGTAATTTCTGATCCACTTTAAAAAAAAAAAGAAAAAAAGAAACGACTGATCATGCCCACTGCGAGGGGCAAATGCTTTCTGCTAAAAACCTGTGAGGGCATCAATGTTTAGCCATACATGGAAAAGGGATTCGCACAGTTGTGGGCAATTGTGGTCTGGTGGTTGACTTGTGAAAAGTAGGTCGCAGGTTCGGTCTCCAGATCGACCGAGTTGAAGGTGGTGTGAGTGATGAAGCACTTGCTCTCTATCTTCAACAATCACAGCTGTGGTGAAGAGTACAGTGTGGCGGTATGAAGAGTATGGAATTTGTCATCGATGTTGAGGAAGTTCAAATGTTTGAGAATGTTTTGATTTTCGGGGCTGTGACAACCAGATGTGTCCCACACAACCTAAAGCTTGATTCCACAGTGCCGCAACTGTCCCCTGGGTATGGCTGCAGTATGATTTTTTTAATCTCCACCACAGTAGATAAAGGTGGATAGTTGTTTTTACTTTATTTTCCTATGGGGTATTTCTCCTACATAAATGCAGGTGTGGTTATGTGATTGACAGCTGCACTGAACAAATCACTGCCTGCTTTCATCACGTCCTCAGAGTGGAGAATTTAGGCTTTCAACAATCACATCTTTCTCAAATACTTAATTTAATACTTCAATTACTTGAGTTAATGCTTTGAAAATAAGCCGTACTGCTTTAAACTGTACTAACCTACCCTACCTCAGGGACCCGAAAAGGGGCCAATTCTTTTTGTAAGCTAAATTAAATGAATTAGGACATAGCCATGCTATGTAAATAAAATACTCATTACAGTTGCTAATTCTGTCAAGTTACAGTTTAATAAAGTTACCTCTTATAAATGTGAATAATGGGTTTGAGATTCTAGGCAGAGCTGGGAAAATCACTTCTGCACATGTTCAGTCTCTGTCTATCTGTCATGGCAGCGGCCTGTCATGCTCACAACATGCTTCAAACTGTCCAATGGCAGGAGGCAGCATCACATCGTCCATATTTGTTACAGTCATTTGTGCCAACCAATCAGGAGCTTCCTAGAGTATTCATGTGAGGAAAATAAACTGTTAAAAACATATAATTGAACTGTACAAAATTCTAAAAATCAACTTCATGACCCCTTTAAATAAAAAAAAACTAAATAAAGTTGATATGTTTTCTAACAGTGCAAACAAAACATGTATGAACTCATAATAAACGTTTAGAATGTTTTGCAAGGGATTTAAATATTTGTTATTATATTATATTTTTCAAATTCCGAAAATCCTATATAATACAAGTAAATAACGTGGGCAAAAGAACTTACTAAGTGAAGTTCCATAAACCAGTGATGCAAAAACACAATATGTTGGGTGAACAATATCTTCTCAGACGTTAAAAACAGATTAGTACAAAGTCCTCAAAAGGCACACGAATATGATTTCTTCCGTGCTTTAAAGCAATATGTTGTTTTCAGCCGTTTTCTCGGAGTCTTGAGTACAAAGCTGAGAAAGAGAGAGACTGAGGCTCAGGATCTTTTCGCGCGCTTCCCACCCCCTACTCACAGAGAAGCAAGCAGCAGCATCCATCTGTCCCTGAACACCGACGCTCAGCACGCGTGTGTCGCCTGCTTCTTTGCTTCATAAAAGTCTATTTACTCGAAGCAAGCAGAACTAGCTAAATTATAACTTCTCTGGTTCACGTCCATCCAGGATTTAATGAGGAATAAACGACGCGTGATGAACGGTAAGCGATGCGCGTTCTCTTCATAAAATCATTTCAACGTCACACCGTTCACTGGTTGGTTGACTTTTTGTATGATTTCTGTAAGCTAAAGCTCCGTTATTAGCCCGTTTTTAATACCTTTTAGCCTTTAGATTGAACTTCTAACAGAGTTGGATCAAAGTTAACTAAAGGCTGTTAGGGATCTATTAATGAATTATGGTGCAGGCACCCTTTACAAATTGTTATACTGAATTTCTTATTGTTGAATGAAAAATGTGAGTCACAATTCTCTTTTTCGTCTAAAATATGAGCGGTTAAATAGTTCCCCAGGTACTGTGAATTAGAAGCTTTTGATTTTCTTAGTTGTGTTTATAGTAATCAGGTTTTGCTTTGGACTGTTTCAGTGTTTTAAACCCCCATTGTTTGTTTAAAGTGTTTTTTTGTGATCATGCATTACCCCACAAATGGGTAGTTGCATTCATTTTAAATGAAGTTAAACTCTCAGTCCAAAATTTCACCCCACCTAGAGTATTAATTATGCTAGTCCCACAGTGTTTTGTGTTCTCAAGATATTTTCCTCACAATTATGACAATATTCTATTATCAAGTTTTAAATGGCTAGAATGTTTATATTATTTTGTGGTCGCTTAATATTAGTAATAATATTCACCCTGAGCAGTCAACATGAACAGGACGTCACTTTTACTAGTTCTGAATCAAACCATAGATGTGATATGAACATCTGTCTAAGGTTGCTTGTTTGGAGGGTTAGCATCAGCCTCAGCCTTCACGCCAGTGGAACACTCGCCTGATGAGTTTGGTACAGAAAGTTGGAAACACTTCAAGAATCCTGAAGTCAGGGTTTAATTGGTTAAATTTGATTTCAGATAGTGTCGCCTTTGTTTTTGTTCCATCCGGAAACAACATGAAAGCATACAGTTGAGAACATCTAATATCCATCATGTGTATTGAAAACGTGTGATTATAAAGAACAACTATACATTGGATTCTATCATCATATATGACTTTTTTTATATGATTAATTTGATGCAAGTCGGTCAGTTGTGGTAACATTTCCACGCCTCAAAACATGACGCTATGCGAAATGACGTGGGATTGGTCGTTTGTCATGTCAGTCACATGACTTCGTGGGTGGGTCTTGACCAAAAAAAAAAAGCTGCCAAAACCCCCAACACATTCTTTGAAGGTCTGGCTAGTGGCTACACAAGACTACCTTAATATAAATGGCTTTCTGAGTATTGTAAGAGTGTACTTTAGATTTCATACATAATTACAAAAATATGAGTTTTCATTTAACGCATTTGCGTTCATCCAAAAAATACTTACTCACATGCTAGGTAAAGATGAATAAACTAAATTGTAATCACAATCTTGTTTTCAATCAATGACTATTAGTTTTGTCTAAACTCTGTTCTTATAATTCAAAATTGCAAATCCGAAAATTTTTAGGGGTGTTAGTTATAAATTTGCATTGCCAATAAAATAGATTAAACGTTTGCAGTAACAATGTCTCATATACAAGCTAAAGTTACTGTCTGGCTTGATGCTTAGATATTTCGATGTTTTTCTATTGAGTGTGACTGGATTTATGCTTTTTCATATTATGGATTGGATGCTCGCATTAGTGTCATGCCTGTAGCTGTATTAGCCATAGACTGACATTAACCTTGAACAACACCGCCTAAAACAATAGACTCATAGAGAGGAATCAGACACATTTATCACAATACAATAGAGTAAAATAATATCCTTAGTTGGCAAATTCATGTTTGTCATTATATGAACACCCTATTGTTCAATTAGAAAGGGAGTACATTGAACAAAATAAACTTGAGTGAACACTGAGACAGAATAGGGCAATTTTTAAATGAATGAATAGGTGTGACAAAAGACATCAAAAGACATATAGCAAAATGATACAGTCACAATAGAAAAACGTGCTATGCTGCAACAGCTTAGATGTGTCAGAAATATTTGGTCATTAAAAATAGAAATAGTTTAGGAAAAGTGAAAATGATTGAAACATGAACTGTTATTTTTGCACTTTTTTTGCGGGGAGCGAGCGTGTTTTTCTTCGTCTAGGTGTTTGGAGACCTTTATGTGAACACGAGAGAGAGCAGAGTTGATTTTGTCTCTGCTGGTGAAGACCAGAAAAGATGTCGTGAAGTCACTATAACTTGTCATGTATCCTCGTAGCTCTTTCTTGCTGTCTCTTATGAAACTATTTTTAAAAACTTAGGGCTGAGCAATATGGCAAAAAATGTATCACAATAATTTCTAACATTTCTAAATGTTTCTAACCATGAACAGTTTGTGGTCATAATATTGCATAATCAAAATCCTTATGATAAAAAAAAAATATTTGAAGACAGTTTCAGATAAAATGTTATAAAAAACAGTTTAGCCTGTAAAAATAGCACAATACATATATATATATATATATATATATATATATATATATATATATATATATATATATATATATATATGAAACCAGCTCCAGAGAGGTAAATATAGAGAGTGGTCTTACTGTTTGATCAGTTTTTAAGAACGTTTACAACAGCACCCTATGAGCTAAGCCAATCATGAGCAAGAGTTACCAGCTATCTTGTGAAGCCTAGTTTCTGATTGGTCTTCCAGAAGATTATATAATTTAACAGGAAATACGAAAGAAGGACAGAAATAGCTTTTGAGGATCTTCTTCTTCTTCTTCTTCTTCTTCTTCTTCTTTTGGCTGTTCCCAGTTTAGGGGTCGCCACAGCAAATCATCTGTTTCCACCTAACTCTGGCCTCAGTATCCTCTACTCTTGCACCAATTACATTCATGTCCTCCTTCAGCACACCCATATAACTCGTCTTTGGCCTTCCTCTTGCCCTCTTGCCTGGCAGCTCCATCTCCAACATCCTTCTACCAATATAACGACTATCCCTTCTCTGCACATGTCCAAACCATCTCAATCTGGCTTCTCTGACTTTGTCTCCAAAACAACCAACCTGAGCTGTTCCTCTGATGTGCTCGTTCCTAAACTTGTCCATCCTTGTCACTCCTAAACTGAACCTCAACATCCTCATCTCTGCTACTTCCATCTCTGCCTCGTGTCTCTTCCTCACTGCTACAGTCTCTAACCCATACATCATAGCTGGTCTCACTACTGTTCTGTACACCTTTCCTTTGATTCTTGCTGACACTCTTCTGTCACACAACACCCCTGACACTTTTCTCCACCCACTCCAACCTGCCTGCACTCGCCTCTTCACCTCTTTTCCACACTCCCCGTCGCACTGGACTGTTGACCCCAAATACCTAAACTCCTCCACCTTCTTGACCTCAGCCCCCTGTAACCTCACTGTTCTACTTCCCTCCCTCTCATTCAAACACATGTATTTTTGAGGATAACTAAGATAAAAGTCCAGCAGCTTTATTCTCTGAGCAGGAAAAGTGCGAGTGCGATCTCACGTGACACTGGAACTTATGCTAACACTTGTGGCACCTCGTGCCCCTTCAAAGTGGAAGATCGTAGGTGAATTTTAAAGTGCCTATAATGTTATTTTCTCTTTAAGAAACACTTAAAAAAATCGTTTAAAAAATAATTTTTTGATCGGTTGATTAATCAGCTAATACAATTTCTATTATGAGCAAGCTGAGTTAGACTTTGTGTAACAAATTGCTTATTGTCTCTCTCCTGCTATAAGTTGCTCTGGACAAAAGCATCTGCCAAATGCATAAATCTAACTATACATTTGGTTTTGGGAGACTCTGACACAAGGTTGACGAGCACCCATGGTTAAAAAAAGACATTAGTTTAGTTTCATTTAATATGCATTTAAGCTTATCAGAATACTCAGTGGCTCCCATATGATTCGTTTATAGATTTGCTAAGCCCCTTTTGTACATATGTCGACCAGAGCTGTCACTGAACTGTCATTTTTACTATTTATCAACCCTAATGCAATACAAGCTGTGGTGTATTGGTTGTCATTTCACTCATAGCATTGGGGCAGATAAAGAGTGAAAAAAACAGGTACACCAGAAGCTCCAGTCACGTCATGTAAAGGTTTTGGAGACTTGTTGGAGATTCACTAAACCAAATGATAAGACTTTAAAATCACAATAGGGGAATTGTACAATTCGAACGAGATTCCACTTCAAAGGGGCAGGACTGAATATTACCTTGTCAGTAATATATTGTAATAATTTCTGATATCGAATTATCATCCAGCCCCCCAAAAAAATTTGATTTCTAAAACGTTCATTGTTTATTTATTGCTGCATCAACTAAATATCAGGCCCTTTTGGTTTTCTTGGTTCATAAAGAGTTTATCAAATGATTTAGAAAGCTAATGATACTAACTTTCATTGGTGGAAGTAAATCTTCTCACTATGTTCAATGTTCCTAATCTAATCTGAATAGGAGATTCTATTGTAAGAGACGACCCTGAAAATTATGCAAATGCTTTGAAAGCGATGCAACCAACATGGCTTTAACGCTCACACTGATTGAACAAAAAAATATTCAATGCACCCTAGACACCTACGTGCATGTCGAATTTGATTAGATTTTTAATTTATTCTGAGAGCCAGGGATTGTTTTTTAAATAAGTGTTACACAGGAATAGAAGCGATTTTATATAAAGATGGGATGATTCATCTCTGTAGCACCTAACTAAAAGTTAAATAAAAATGTAATTTTATAAAGTCATGTGAGGGACTGTGTGTAGTAAAAGCACCTACTTGAGCAATAAGCAGAGGCCAGCAAGAGCTTTTTGATGGAAAGTCTTCGGAACCTGAAGCATAAGATATAGCTGTTCATTGATAAGTGATTTGTTGAAGGTTTGCTAGCCATATTTCTAAATTTATGACACAATACATTTGAAATTCTGAAAGCATCTCGTATAGGAAGTTTCTGAAATATTTGTTCATTTTACTTCAAAATACAAACACATCCCATGATTTTTGTATCACAGACCAAATTTATTCAGTGAATTATTTGGAAAATTGAGCTTGAAGGACATCAGTGCCAATTTTGTGCCACCTGTGATTGATGTAACGGTTCTTCAGGGCTGCCTCAAGAGACACATGTTGAAACATAAAATGGGTACTACATTATTTAAGATATTTTTCTCATCGTTTGAAGCTAAGTAAAACTGTGATGAGAAGCAAAGGACATGCTGCCAGCATTGTATTTGTATCTGAACTGAAAGAGTGAACTGAAAAGGGCAGAAAGACATTGAATTGAAGCAAGCCTGGGCAATTGAAAGTGTGAAAGATGAGTAAAGAAAGACTAGCTTGCTTGAATTGTCACTTAGTAGGGTTTTATATTTAGTCTTTTTTTAAGCGTGCAACAGTTTGATGGAAGAAATTCACATTAGCATTTAAAGCACTTGCTAATGGTTCCAAAACATAATTTTATCCCATTAGTCATGCAATTGCTAAATATTTGACAAAAAGGTGGAGGTCATATTTTAGTTTTTCAAAGCAGCAAAATCTGTTGTTTTTTACAAGAACCATTAGAGACACTGAATGATTTAAAGTAGTTTTTTGCCCAAAATGGTGGAGTTTAGCAGACAAAAATAGTTTACATTTTAACCTGAATCCACTTTACATTTTTTAATTGCACTTTAAAAAAGATTAAAAAACCTGGCAGCAAAGTTACCTTACACAACAGTTAAGATTAATAGAAAGCCACATAATATTTTGCTCTAAAAGTGTCTTTTTCCCCTGTTTATTGATATACATTAAAGGTGCCATAGTCTGCCCTTTTAGAATACATATTTGACCCCAGACTGATACTGTACTCCAAATGCAGTGTTTATCATTAAAAAAAATTGTATTTTTGAGCTCTGCAAAACACGTCATTTACCCCCGTTTCTACCATGTTTCCTCTCTTTTCATGTAGCTGCTTCATTAGAGAAATTATTCACTGCTATGATTACTGACTAAACTAGACCAAACTATAACAGGGGTTGTTAAGTGAAGTAGGTCTGAGCCTGGTTAGTACCTGGATGGGAGACCTCAAGGGAATTCAAGTTGCTATGTTAAGTGATGCTAGTGCGCCAAGCAGGGGCTATTAATGTTACATAATTAAATTGTTAATCTAAGCTTAGTCACTGAAGAAAGCTGCGCTTACTGCTTGGGGCTCCACATCAGAACTTAGAACAGTTATAAGAGTGTCAGTTTTCAGAGCCAGCCTTGTTATAAGTTTTGCTATGGGTTTTGTTTACAAAACCAGTCTGATGTGAAGTTCCACTCACAAATACAATTTGCTACACACAAAATCTACCACGGTCATCATGGTGGCGCAGTGTGTTGCACGGTCGTCCCACAGCAAGAAGGTAGCTGGTTCGAGCCTCGGCTGAGTCGGTTGGCATTTCTGTGCGGAGTTTGCATGTTCTCCCCGTGATCACGTGGGTTTTCTCCGGGTGCTCCGGTTTCCCCCACAAGTCCAAAGACATGCGGTATAAGTGAATTGAGAAAAAAGATTTGACCACAGAGTATTAATGTGAATGAATGTGTGTGTGAATGTTTCCCAGCAATGGGTTGCGGCTGGAAGGGAATCTGCCGCATAAAACATTTTCCGGAATAGTTGGTGGTTCATTCCGCTGTGATGACCCAGAAAGGGAAAAGCCGACAAGATAATGGATGGATGGAAAATCTACCACTTTCTGGTAAATAGCTTAATTTTTTGGTAATGCAAAATCTACTTTTTACTTGCCGTGGTTTTTTTTTGCACTGGTCTGCTACTCTTACACAGACATTGACAGTGAATTAGACTAACAGTGAATTTCCATCGAAAATATGATCCATGGTCACAAAAATGATAGTTTCTCACTCAATACGAAGGAGTGTCCTATGGTCTGCATGCCTACAAAAACTGTTCAAAATTTTGACATCGATGAAAATTTGGCACAAAAAAGAGCTTTAAATCACACAGCGATTAAAAGAGGATCCGCAAATGACATCCTCAGACCAGAGCCGGAGTAACAGACTGTAAAATTTAACAGCAATCTACAAATCCATTTTGCTTACATACTTTTTGAGCTCATGTTTTTCCTCTACTAGGCTCAAATAAAATGATGAAAGAAAATGAAAGAAAAGATCAATTTTTTTTTGTTCATATTTGGGTGGAAAAATAAAGTAAATCAGAGCTTGGCAAATAATTTTTTACATTAATCCATGCGTTGTTATCGCTCTGCATTAATTTTTTTATTCTTGCTTTTTCTTTTTCTTATTAAGACTCTGAAAATTCTATTCAGCTAATTCACCTTAAAAACTGGATTTTATTTGAGAAGCACTCAATTGATTGTTCTAAAATTCAAAGAAAATGTAATCAAGTTCCAATGAAGAGAGAAACACTGTTAAATGACTTAAATGATAAGGCGAGCAAATGTTCCTGCTCTCCTCCCTTCAGAGAGAAGAATGTGATGGTGCCGGGGCAGTATGGAGTGCTCGTGGAAGACTCTGCTGTTGCTTGTGTGCACTTCACTGGGGGTTCAGTACACTGCCATCCGCTCCCTCCGGGAATCCTTCAATCCCCCATGCCAAGACTCTGCTCACTGCCAAGGACATCTGGCTAAAGGTGAGTCATAGTGACTAAACACACAGCAAGTCACCCCACGTGTGTAGCACGATGGTCAGAAATACATTTGCATGACAAATGATCTAATATCTTTTTTGTCTGTGATGTCTCTGTAATGTTAGCTCTCTTGGTATTCTGTTCAATTTAGATATAAAATAATACAAATAGCCCTAGATACAGCGGAAATTACAAAGCAATTTAGGACCATTTAAGACTAAATTCAATTCGACTTCAGGTTTGCTTTTGATGTGACATTAGCCTTAATGTTATTATGTAAGAAATGTATTTAAAATAAAAATATAAACAAAAACATATTTCATGAAAGTAAACAATCTCTGTATCACAATATGCTTGCAATAATTGCACAAAAAAAATTAAAAATAAATGAACAGTGGGTAGCCCAATCGCCTCACACCAGCAACAAATACAAGTTGCTACACACAAAATTGACCACTTTCTACCACAAGAAGGTCGCTGGTTTGAGCCTCGGCTGGGTCAGTTGGCATTTTTGTGTGAAGTTTGCATGTTCTCCCAGAGGTCTTGTGGGTTTACTCCGGGTGCTCCGGTTTCCCCCACAAGTCCAAAGACAGGTATTACAAGTGAATTGGGTAAAGAAAATTGCCCATAGTGAATGAATGTGAATGAGTGTGAATGAATGATTCCCGGTGGTGGTTTGCGGCTGGAAGGGCATCAGCTGTGTAAAACATATGCTAGATGAGTTGGCGGTTCATTCCGTTGTGGCGAGCTCTGAAATTAAAGGGACAAGAAGTAGAATAAATGTTTAAAAATAACAAAATAAATGTATGTAAACGTGCGCAAGCTGCTAACAAAGTACTATGAAGATATGTAAACCTCCACTAGCTGCTAATGCTAACAAAGTACTGTGAACACAAAGTCTAAAAGCTGTCCTTTGGAAGCCCATTTTTGCCCGATTAAAAAGTATACAATTGTTTTAAAAAAATGTATAGATTAAAAGTCAAAATGATATCTTAAAGTTAAAGTTTCTACATAAAAAGTGTCTTCAAAAAGTTAGCATTAGATTGGGCATCCGCAGGTTAGCAAGTCAAACTTTCGTCTTTACAGCAGCAATAAGACTTCAAAAACTCTGTTTCCTGTAAAATTGAGTTCTTTAAAAATGAACTGATTGGCCAGTCAATAAAATGCAGATTTAGCTACTTTCTTGCTTGGCTTCCCCATCATCAGCTGTACACGAGCAAGAGATGGAATATCAATAATTAATTCAACAATTATCTCATAATTAATCTGCAGTAATATGTCCTCAAGGACCACCTGTTTGCACTTCTAGAACAAGTCGACGTGTGCAACCTAATGTGCCACGCGCAATCAGATGCTCATCAACCATAATTACTAGAGCTATCAATTTCCCTTCCCCCATTTGCTGCGTATAGTCATTTTTTTAGCAAAGTTATAGAATCATTTTGATAGCTGCATGTGTATGGTTGAATTTAGTTATTTGTTATTATAGACCAAATTGAACCAATCCTTGTCTTTGTAAAAGTTGTAATATTGTGCTTTTTAAAAACAGGTTAAATACGTATATTTATGTTCCAAAGCTTTTAAAATGTATTTTGTATTTGTTTTTCTATTTATTTATTCTTATTGGTTGTTTTTGGGCTGTTTGAGCACTTCTGTTCCCTTATGATAAATGTGCTTTATAAATACATTTTATTTACTTACTTACTGATTGGTCAATTGCTGAGCTTAATAACTAGTTAGAAAAAACTTAGCAGTCCATAAAGTAACATCTCACTCCAGGGCTCTCCTGTGCTTTTAAACTATTCTTTGTCTTTTAAAGTTTTTTTCTTTGAGCATTAAGTCACCAAATACACAGCATAAAGACTTCCACTCCTTCACCTCCTCCATTTTTCTGTGTTGTGTGTTTGATACATTTTTTCCATTTCTTTCTCAAACTTGCTGTCATCTACCAAGCAGAACTTGGCTGGTGTAGCAGAATGACATTTCACGTGTCTAAAACAACCCTACTTTTTATTTCCGGTGTTTTAACCAAAGCAAAAACTCTGTACTGGCAGTGAAGCTCCAGTATGGCGACCTGCCTAAGTATTTGTGCGGGACGACGTGACGTACCACCTACAGAGTGTGTTTGTTAAAGCAGCGAACCCAGGCTGCTATACTGGTTTTGGGCAAACAAACACTGCCTTCTCGGAGCAGGTAATTTCCTTTTGTTTATGAAAGGTTATTTGTAGTCTTGTTTTGGCATATAATGGCGTTTTATGGAGCATTTCACGAGTTCACTCTGCTGATAATTGATAAGAGGAGTCCGGGGCCAGGAGGAGTGGAACCTGTGTCTGAAGTAGCAAAGGGGTGGAAGGAGGGATAGCATTCACAACGTGAGTGTTGTCCATTAGGTTGTGACTTATAAACTGTATATAACGGTAGTTGGGACCATATAATTAAATGGACAATTATCAGCTAAGCTCTTCCTCAACTTATGTGTATTGAATGATTAACCTCATTCATTAAAAGTGAATGTCAGATATTGAACCTGAAACTAAACTGACCGCAGTGTTACATTTTGAGCAATTTCCCTGTGTTGCTTTTTCATACAAAAAAGCGGTTTCGAACAATTCAGAAAATAATCTCTGTCTGGTGGGGTTTGGCTTATTTGACACTTGAAGGTATGTATTTTTCCAGTCAGGTTTTGAAATATACCTGACACTGAAAGGTATCTTCACCGCTAAAGTTGAAATAATTCCATAACACAGATGTCCTGCTACTCTTCTGGCATTAAAGCATTTCACCTGAAGTTCTGTAAAAGTTGAAGCCATTACTTTTCAAAGATGTGGATTAACACACCACCTTATTCTACCGTCTGCAAAACTTTCCAATGCAGGTCACATTGCACAGTATAATCACAGTCTCTGCAGTATAGTAATAGCATTTGTCAAATTGTCATTTAATTGCCGTAATTAAAATCCAATAGAAAAAGAGCCTAATTGGATCTTTGTATGGATGTCTGTGACTGGTGGTGTGTGTTTGGTGGTGGGCAGGAGGCCATAGGTTAATGTTGGCAGCCACGTCCTGTCAGACTGCTCTAGGGTAGCTGAGGGCTACCAGGGTAGTTTATAATCACCAGAGTGTGAATATGGAGTGAATGAATAATGCTCGAAAAATTGTAAAGCGTCTTTGAGCTCTGGAAAAGTGCTATATAAATTGAAGGCATTATTATTAATTATTATTATTTTAACCCATAGTGTCCTCAGAGATTACCAGGTTTTCTACTTTTCTCTCCCTTAGAGCAGAGATGGAATTCTCCCTGTGATGACGCAGAGGTCCCCACTGAGACAAGTGGTTCTCCTGGGCGGAAGCACATCCTTCTTTTTGCACAAACCCGCAGTGGCTCCTCATTTACCGGACAGCTTTTCAACCAACATCCTGGGATATTTTACCTTTTTGAGCCTCTTTATCATGTACAGCAGGCCTTCTCTAATTCCAGTAGCCGCTTGCTAAAGTCTTTGGACGGTAGAGCTCTTCTAGGGGCCTACAGAGACCTTTTACTCAGCCTCTACAATTGTGATTTCAGCTTCATGGAGGGCTACATTCGCCCCCAACCACAGGATCACATGACTGGGGTATTTTTCCGCCGCAGTTCCAGTCATGCCTTGTGCACTGTACCTGTCTGCCAGGAGGGTGTTGAGGAGATTCTAGCAGACCAACCAGATGAAACATGGTGCCAAAAAAAGTGTCAAGCCTTGAACCTCACTTTAGCCTCGCAAGCTTGCCAGGCTCGAAGCCACGTGGCCATTAAAACAGTTCGCATCCCAGAGATAGGAGACCTACGTACTCTGACAGAAGACCCCCGTTTAGATCTGCGCATCATCCATTTAGTAAGAGACCCCAGGGCCATTTTTGCCTCACGCATGACTGCGTTTCCCAGCAAATTTAGAGGTTGGAAAATCTGGAATGCCACTGGCCGACAACCTCGCTACGTAGACCTAACACAGATAACAAGAACTTGTAGAGATATTGAGTACTCAGTGGATATTGGGTTCCAGAAACCCACATGGCTGAGAGGGAGATACCTGTTGGTACGCTACGAAGATTTAGCCTTGAACCCAGAGGAAAGAGCAAAGGAAATTTACAGATTTCTAGGGCTGGATCTTCACGACCGCGTCCTCGCTTGGCTTGCTCATAACACAAATAACAGTGTTCAATCTTCTTCAGAGTGGAACTATAAGTACTCAACTTCAAGAGACTCTAAGGCAACCGCTCAGAGCTGGAGAGTACATCTCAACTTTGACATTGTTAAGACTGTTCAGTCTCTATGTAACAGAACTCTGGTCATGCTCGGCTATTACCATGTCAAGTCTGTCGAAGATCTGAGGAATACAACAAAAAGTCTAATAGAACCCAAGGCAGAGATGTTAACTTTAAAATGAACGAATAAATCGACAAGAGAGAGTGTATCAGAAGCTTGCTAGTGTGAGCTGTGCAAGTAAACTCTACTCCATTCCCCAAAGGTGTGCTAGTGGCAGATATTAGAGTGTGCGTTCTTGTGCATGTCAGACACATTTGTTAATGTACGCACCTGCCAGGACGGAGTTGCCTATTCAAATCTTCTTTCAAAGTTGGTTGAGTAGAAGCAGAGGCGTGTGGAGGTGGTGAGATGTGAGCAGGAGTAAAGATTTAAATATAATAGAGGGCATACAAGACAGACTCTGAAAATTGCTTTATGAAAGAAAACTTAGATGTTGCAGTTGGTAGAATCGTCATAGTTTTATTGCTCTCAATGAGATTTAATCAGTCTGCTAGTGAGTGTAACCAACCAGAGTCACTAAATAATTGTATTCTGCTTCTACAGTTTGTTAGGAACAATGGATATTGGCTGATGCAATATAGTGTTGCATCTGTATGTGTTTAGCATCCTTTCCCACTACATTGATTGATCTGGTCCAAACTAGCTGAAATGAACCAAAATGCGCTGACGTTACAACATCATGATGCACTGGCCAAATGTGCAACTGCACGGATTTCCTTCACAGATTCCTTCTTTTTAATGGGTCAAAACTAAAAAATGTCTAAGACTAAAGGTTGAATCCAATTAATCATAAATCATTAATCAGACATTTTCTTTATTTGCTTTTGACATCAATTAGAATTTTTTGCATCATTTTATTAATTATTTTATCTTTTGTATGCTCATTTAACAAAATTAAAATAACACACGCACATGTTCCATTGCATGTATTAAAGCAGCAATAGTAAATTAACAATTATATCACAAAGAGGACAGTACGAGGTAATTATTTAAAGAGAGACTCCTCCCTGAAAATTTCAATGTAGTTGTTAATTGCTTACCCTATTTCATTCCAGTCCTTTATGTTTTTGTTCATCCTCTGAAAACATTTGGAAAAAAATTGGGAATTATCAGGAAGGTCTGTGATGTCCCTATTAAGACTGAAGGATTTTTATGCCTTAAAAATGATTTAAAATACCATCAGATGTCTCCATCTTCTGTCTGGAATTAAATACCATGATAGGAACACTGCCTGATCACCAAAGAAACAAAATAAAGGTTTAAATACACATTATCGTCTCCTTGCCTTCACTATCAGGACAAGATAATGTGTATTTATATCTTTAAGCTGCTCCAGAGTTGTCTTGGAAATGTACTAGCAGCAGGTCTCAGTATGCTTTTTTGATTCAATTTTGCATTCTCACCTCACCAAACAAGCAATACGAAGAAGGAAAAAGAAACATGACCGAACATTTAAAGCATGGTAACTGGTAAGAAATTTTGTTGGTCTATTGCTGATTATGTTTCCGTTTACTATAAACATGCTATGCTTCTTAAAGGGGCAGAATATAAGATTTTTTCATTAGGGGTCAAAGAGACATAATGCTATTTTGTTCAGTAAAAAATGAAAGTACTGGTATTAAAGAAAATTTGCATTTAGAAATATTTAGGGTACAACAAGTCCTTTGTATTTGTGTTTACAGTTTGTGTTAAGAGCCATAAACTTGGTTTCCAGATTGTCCAAAAACTGACTCCGTGAATGGTCACGCTACCTAATCTAAAAAAGTTAATTAAAGCCTTAAAGAAATGTTGGGCTTGTACACTGACAAAGATTGTACACTAATGATGCACTGGGGATGCTTTTGAAAAGGACAGCTGAAGGTTGAGAAGAAAATGAAAAATGATACTAAAGTAGCCTAACATCTAACGTTAGCGCTAACAGCTAATCACTTTGGCTAGGTTAGACTCTAGCATTTCTGTGCTATCAATTAACATTACGCCTGCTTGGAAATAACTTTCTTCTGCTCTTATTCGAGTAACATTTACAAATCAAGTTAAAACATAAAAATTTTAACAGCTAATCATTGCTGTCCTCTTTAATGCTCTCTTTCGTTTTCATTTCATTCTTAATTCATAAATCAGATTAGATGCTGGTTTTGGCTGACCAATATGATTGAGATCACGTTGATAATGTTTGTAATGCTTGTACAATTTTTGTGCTCTACATATCTACATCTCAAACATTTCACAAATAAAGCCTACGCATTATTAGCAAACAAAAAAACTTACTGTTTGTATGTTGTCGCTTGCCACTTAGCACCTAGTGAATGATCAATCTGGCAACCAAATCTGGGAAGAGTAGGACAGATATTGTGGTCCACAGTATAGATTTTGGGTTCCAATACCAGTTTACCACAAAACGTACAGAGTGCGCCTTTAACAAACCTAAACAGCATTAGCTTTTTTGAAAGGTAGAAAATACACAGGGATTTTAATTGTTATTAATACATCAATAGTAAAATACTTTTCATGAGTCGATTTGAAATTTACTTTTGCTGTAGAAACTATGTTCCATGCAAACTCATCGTTTTCAGCTGATATATTAGCTCTGGCCAAAAGCTTGCCTGTGACAAACCGACCAAATATGATCCAATCAAGAGTAGCTTTCATCTTTACAATCCCATCGATGGTCTTTTATATGAATATTGACCAGTAACGGATCTCACCAATCTTAAAAGTGTCGATGCATGCAAAGAAAAAATGCTTATGAGGTTAATTCTGCTGAAAAGAAGTCACACCACAAAAAAAAATATTTTAGTGTTGCTGTCCGTTTGTGTTAAACTGTCTCTCTCTGACAGCATTTGGACCTTTGATGTGTTTGGAATTGGTTTATTATGAGACGTACTCTGTAAATATTGAGGAAAACACCTACATCATGCCAAGGATGTTGCTCTTTCTGATGGATATTTGAAACTACACAAAACTTTAATGGTCAGGTTATCGCTTGCTCTGAGTGCTTTTACCTAGAGAAAATTGCAGAGAAAGGGTTAAATAATATTAGAAATTTTTCTTAGATATAGTAAACGTCAGGATTTCTGTGTGTTTGTGCATGCACATTGAGCAGTTTCTAAATGTGAAACAAGCATACAAAAAAACTATATTACTTATTGTAAATATGTTGTGAAAACAACTTTTACCAATCTCAGGTTTCTGACAGTACAAGTGCAATCTTTCAGCCACACTGCCTGTTAGAGAAAAGAAAGTGAATTAAGTTAATAAATTACAACGTTGTTTATCTCTGTTTGCTTTCAGTTCTTTGACATTCTAGAAAATGATAGCAGCTCAACATTGACAGCTTCCAAAATAATTACGTTTTCCATTAAATGTCATGTAACTGACCAAACTCTAGTCTAGAATCTCCCACACTCAGAAAGGCAGCAAAATGTTCATTCAATTTCAATAAAAGAAGATGGCTTTTGACTGATTTGGGGCACAATGGAACCAAAATTATTCAGTGGGGCTTTAAAGTGATCATGAACTTAAAAAACAACAACAACAACTTTGTACTAGTACTGCACAATTAGTCTGATCACAATCGTTGTGTATGCAGTAATTTGAATGTTAACATTATTAAAAAAAACAATTGTTTATGTGAAACTACTTACATTTTGCACGTGTCTTCTGTACAGAGAGACACTGAGTGGAAAAAAGAGAAAATTATATTTTTGAAAATCTTTGAAGCTTGTGTCAATCATCCGATGATCAACTTAAGACATTGCTCTCAAGAGTTTTCGTCTCTCTTACTTTCTCTTTTCCAGGTGCCGTATCATGTAAGCTAGACTTTTCAGAGATTTTTTGCATGTTTTGGTGTTTAGGGAATGTTGTTCCCTCATCAAAAACATGCCTCAAGTCATATTCAGATTGGTTCATGCAATCTTATTTTCTTTTTTTGGCAGCTCAAAAAGACTTGATGATCATAGCAAATAGAATAAATATATGAGCATCTATCACTGCACCCTAAGTAACCTTCAAAATGCAGTATTTATGATAAATAATGTATTTTAATCACTTCAAAGCACCCCTGTTCCTCCCACTACACTGCTTCCTCCACACCTTTCGCTGAGCAACCTCTGAATTCTGTGGAACAAACGCTAATCGATGCTTTAAAAGCTTAAATAAGGAGTAGGTTATATAACTGATAGATAATAGCTATGCCTGATGTAGAAATCCATTTCATATACTCTGAACTTAATTTCTATCTATTGTAGAGTTACTGTAGCCGAAAAAGTTTTTAGGTGTTCCTAAACAAAGAACACAAGACACCAAAGTTTACTATCAGAGCATTTATGATACTTTATGCCCCCTGCTGGGTTTTGTTTGTTGGCACACAAAAAAATTCAACCATTTCTAATAAATACATTCAACGTCAGATAAACCAAAAACATTTTTGGCCTGGGACACCCAAAAACACCCTTCTTTTCACTGTTTATCGATGCGGCTCTGCTACTCCTACACTTCCAGGTCAGTCAGTGTGTAAGTTCTTGATTGAGGTTCATTTGATTGGCTAGTCGCCGGTACTATGGCCAATGGGTGTGGCTATGATCATTGAGCCGATTTAAGAAAAATATCACAGAAACATGCAAGAACCAATCTGAATATGACTCGAGGGAAGTTTTTGATGAGGAAACCAAACTGAAACTCAAATGCTAAAGCAAAAAAAAAATCTCTGAAAAGTCGAGCTTACATGAAACGACACCTTTAACCAATAAACTTATTGAAAGAGGGTTAAAGTGACATCATTTATTATTTTAAGCTTAGCTACTGAAAACAACTATACTTACTGTTTCTGTTTTCAGAGCCAACCTGGTTAACCCATAAAAACCAATGTTGACTTTGATGTCACAAGCTATTACAGTTTTTTGAGAATTTCCTTTTTAGGTCCATTTTGATATATATTTAACTCTCATTCTTTTCCACTAAGTAAAATGAGGTTGTGTTCTTATGGGTTTTAAAGTCTCCATCAAATCCTTCTTTGTGTATAAACTTTGCGTAGAAGCTTTTCGTAAAAGCCAGTGCGGCTCACAAAATGTAATCTCTCTGAGGTTTCGCATGTTGGCACAAACAAAATCTACCCGTTTCTGACAAATATATCAATTTTTTCTTATGCTAATCTAAGAACTCTGGGTCAGTGGCTTCGTTCTTCATCGAGATGAGCTGCAATAGTGGTTTATCTGATTGGTCAGTGGGAGGTTCTATGATCTTCAAGCTGTTTTGAGTTCTCAGAAAAAGAAGTATGATTAAAGAAACATACATAAAAGAATCTGAGTACAGCAGTATGTTTTTGATGAGAGAACAATATTAAATCCTGCTCGAAATGTCTGAAAAGTCAAGTTTACATAATATTGCACCTTTAATGTTTGGCTAGCTTTGCTTTCAGAAAGAATCAAACACACTGGAATAATTAGCCACACCTAGAATGAATGCGATGCTGTAAAATTGCTTTGTAGTTTGTACAAAACCTGATTTAAAAATAGCATTAACAGGCACAACACCTTACAACAGTGAGACGAGTCACATCTTCTGAAGAAAGCGCTCTGGATTATAACAGGTAACTTCTGTCCTGGTAATGAGGGGTTAACAGCACCCTGAGAGAGTTATCCTGCCTCTTTTACAACCTCTAGCTTTCCTTTAGTTGCTGACTGCAGGGTTATTTCTCAGAGGCCCTAAGAATTCACATTCTGGGAAGAAACTCAATAGAAATAGGATTTAAGATGGAGAGAGAACAGAAGCCATCTCTCTTTGAACTTAATCTGCAAAGGCAACACAAACCGGCAATAAAGCAGAGTTTTATGACACCCTCTGAGAACAGTTTCATTGGCTTTTCCATCGGCCCTGACACTAAGACTTCTACCACCTGAGTCAGCCTCAAAGTTAATCGCCCATCTCTTCACAGCCAATATCAGCCTCCTCTGTCCCTCTTAACCTCGCTGACAAATTTAGACCTTCGAGGAAGCTCGGTAACCAATGTTCAGAGTAATTTGACATTGTGTGTGGGGGAGTAAGCGGTTTTTGTACATGTAATGTATTATAATCAAGAGATGGATGTGAAGTGGTCGCTGGTGGCCGAGGGGTCTAGCATGTGCTCTGTTGCCAAGCGAGAAACAAGAGAAGAAAATCAACCTGCTCTCCAGGGACAACTCCTTTTTCTTACAAAAGTGATCACTTAAAGGTCAGGCGCAACGTTGTGGAGGAGAGGAACAAGCTCGCGGTAATTGTAAAGGAATATTCATTCTTTGTGTGGGGGTTAGAACACAGTTCAGAACGCAGTTTATGGGTGTTTTGTTTAAAGAAGAACCAATCTGTTCCCTTCCT
Source organism: Danionella dracula (assembly GCA_900490495.1). Taxonomy (NCBI): domain Eukaryota; kingdom Metazoa; phylum Chordata; class Actinopteri; order Cypriniformes; family Danionidae; genus Danionella; species Danionella dracula. Next base: position 6,037,586 of record UELW01000056.1, read on the forward strand.
GACACAGTTAATATAGTGACAATCTTTACAAAACTATAGTGACAAGTTAATTATATTTATTTTGTTTCAGCCATGAAATGTTCTTGGCGCCGCTACTCAAGTCTTGTAAGAAAGCAAAAATAATGATTATAATGTATATATATTTATATAGTGAAAAGTTTAATTTAAATTCAAATAAATGATGACCTGATCTTCAGTAAAGCATGAAATTGATGGTATTAAGCATACCATATAGATGCTTATAAACCAGGAATAAATACCAGTTATATTTATAATTACGTACAAATATGTATTAACAAAGAAACAATGCCTTGTAAATGACTAATTAATTATTTGTTAAAGCTTAATAAATGATTCGTAGTGTGTAGTTATTATAAAGAGCTACCATTTATTTTAAAGGAAAATATTGTAGGGATGATCTTATCAGAAACATTAGTTAAGATGACATACTCATAATTATTGTATCAAACTGTTTACCTGTCAAATCATTACTATTTTTCAAAGAAAAATGTTCCACTAACGTCCAGGAAATATGACACAAGGAAATTTAACACAGCACACTTTTCATTAAACACAGCTTTGTTCCTTTGTAGAATTGACTGATTATTCCATATTATGCATTTGTGAGGATTCTCCAATGTGACACTGCCTGTGAAAATTTGCATGGTAATTTACTACATTTAAAATCACAGACCCACAAAAATTGCAAGCCACTACATCTTTTAAATAATATATTTGGGAAGAAAAACCAAGGAGCATTTCCATGGAGGGTATGTTTATTTGGTAGCATTTTGTTTCATCTCATATAAGTGCAAACTTGTTGAATGCCCAAGTTGAACCCCCATCAAAGACTACCACCTTATTCTCTCTCTCTCTCTCTCTCTCTCTCTCACTCTCACTCTCACTCTCACTCTCTCTCTCTCTCTCTCTCTCTCTCTCTCTCTCTCATCTAGCACTCTCCTCTTCCCACACTCCCTCTCTCTCTCTAGTCTCCCTCTCTCGTCTCTCTCATCTCTCTCATCTCTCTCTCTCTCGTCTTTCGTCTCATCTCTCTCACTCTCTTCGATCGCCTCTCTCGTCTCTACTCGTCTCTCCTCTCTCTCTCTCTCTCTCTCTCTCTCTCTCTCTCTGTGGTAAACCACACATTGCATAATTAAAATAATGAAATGCTCGATTGGTTTCCCTCAGGTAGCATTTGCCTGATATTTCACCTGATGAGGAAATGAGACAATTACTGAAGCAATCCTACACGGCGAGGAGTAATTAGCTGGGATACAATTGGCAGTAATAGGCGGCATGAAACTGAATCACGAATACCCTCTATTTTTCATGAGCCTGAATCTTTTTATAGGCTCTGGTGGGCCCAGGGCCATAGGAGAAGAGCATGATGGTTGAGAGCTAAAAACAGAGAGCATCTGAGTGCAGAAATGGGAGATGCAGTCGAGAGCAGGACCGAGAGGTAACAGCATGTGTAGGTGTGTGTGGAGAGGAGTTCACATGTGCGTGTACAACTTGTGTAAACTCAGCATCTGTTCTATCTGTGTTTTGAAGCAAACCAAACACCATCAGACTCCGTTCAGTCCTCCTACGCTTTATTTTCTTTAAAACGTTCATGCCAGAGTTCAGATAATTACCCGCTCTTCACAAACGATGATATTCTTGACAGTGTAGGGAGAGGCTAAAAAGCCATAGCGGGAACTTGTTACAGTAAATTTCACATTTTAAGGTTGCTGCTCTGTGCTTGAGTCTACCATGAACTTCGTGTTAAAAATCAATCAATGTAGGTGTTCTAACGATTCATCCTAGCCCTTCCGTCATACTTTTGATCAGCTGTCCCATAATTCCATGCTGCTCTCGCAGTTGATTGGTATAGAGTAATGAGGTAAACTTAATCTTATAAAACTGTGCTACCTCTACATGCAGTGCGTCTAAGATGTGCAGGTAAGATTTTTTGATTATAAGCTTGTGACCTTCTTTACAATGGTTCTTCACAAGTTCATCTTATCTGCTCTACCCAAGCAAGTTTATTTTTTTTGTTTTTACAAAACATTATTTACTTTATTATTTTACTTATTTACATTACATTATATTATAAATCTCTTTGACGGTATCAGCCATGTTTACATTTAAATGTTATTGTATGTTGAATACAAAAAGGCTTGACTCTAAACATGATAGCTAACAATTAAATACATAGTTTTGTTAAAAAATAAAATAAATAAGACTGTGTAATAAAAGTACAAGTCAATAATCAAATGTGTCAATTAATAGATTGGTGCGCAGTTAAATATTTCTCACAGATCTAGACACATTTTATTTCAACCCCTAAAATGCAATAAAAAAAAAACTAAAAATGCTTTTAAAAAATCCAAGAAAATCAGGTGTAGATGTTTTAAGTATTTGAGGTTTCATCAGGGAGCCACTACAGATTTAAAAGAAAAACTATTCTGATAAACTGTTTATTACAGTGTCACGGAATCACCTAGCTCCACCCACAATCAGCGCACTGAAGCCCCTCGACGTTCCCAAACATCTGATAACTAACTGTTCACCCCCGTGCCTCATCATCATAGCCCCATATAAACACTTCACTCTCCTCCCATCCTCGTCCAGTCTCGTCGTGACTCACTTCAATGTGCTCTACGCTCTTTGGAACCATGTGCTACATTAGTTACCTCTATCTTTGTTGTCGTCTCCTGTTCCTCGTTGTCGTCCGTCTCCATTTGATCTCCATCTACAAGAGAAGATAAAGTTATCCTTTCCATCATCATCATCTCTTAATCAGTTTTATCATCATTGGTTGCGTGTTTCCATCTCTGCAATAACCCTTATCGACATCAACTGTCTGTCACTCACCTTGTTTAATAAATATCCAAATCTATTAAAATCATCCGTTGTCTTCCTTGAAAGTCCACCCCTGACACATAGCCTGATAAGCAATTGATTTTCAATAGACATTCAATGCTCTCTTAAATGCTCGTGGGTAGTGTTTGTGTTAGGGTTTGGGGTAGCACGTGGCCCAAAACTATTTTCTTCAAGGGTACTTTAACTAACATCTGTTTATTTGCATTTTTGTGATATGATAAATTAGTGAAAAAAAACATGATATGAAAACAATCTTTTCCAACTAGGACAATCTGAGAGTTTAAGATAACTCATTGGAACATCTGAAAATGTGCTCTGACTGCAGATTAATCACTTTTTTTAACCATTGATATTACATTTTAATTTTGGGGTGTTTTTAAAGCCTTTGTTTATGCTCATTGAGGAACACCAGCTATTTTGATCGTATTCAGGCTTGGTTGTAGACTCACAAACATCAAATTGCTATTAAAGAAAAACATGTTTTGCTCCAGTGTGAGATTATTATGTGTGAAGTTTCATTTGAAGTCACCATTACGATGATGGTTATGGCTGCTGGTGCCTTTGGCTGAGAAGATGTGTTTACTTCTAATTAGTTTCATTTACTTCCAGCAAATGTATCACAGAACTGAAATGGCTCCTCAGTGTTTGAAAGAGAAAATAAGCTCTGATCATAAACTGGCTGAGATTTGTACTATGCATGAGACTCTTTTATGATGCTGTGTATATTAGGAGTAAGTTTGTGGTTTTGTAAATACTTAATGTGAGGTGAGTTTTAAGAGAGTTCTCGTATATCATTAACATCCAAAATGATTTTAGACACGATTGTAATGTTTAAAGTGATTCCAGATTGCGCACATGCATCCTTTTAAAGTCATAAAACTCTATCTGTTTTCAGAGGGGTTTTGAAATACTGAATGTCAACCTTTTAGCATTTTGTGTAGTAAAACAGATAGAACCCTTGTGCTTTTTAAATACAAAATATAAACATGTTAACAAAACACTTCACAAAATGTAACATTTTTTTATACTCGTCCAAGCCCCAACCACTAGTACAGCCCCTCTCTATGATGAGCAGGAAATGTGGAAAAAATTATAATTTTTTTTGATCCGAAAGTGTGAGAGCAGTAGACCGGTGCATGATAAACAATGCTAGAGAAGTGTGTTTTCAGATGTCTGGGGCATAAGCTTTTATTTGGATAACCAAAGAATGAGTTTAGTCATCAGAAATGGCTCGATTTTGTCTGCAATCAGAGAAAACTTGGAAAGATAACTTTTGGCCTGTGAGCAGCACTTCATGTTCACTTGGTTCATTAACAAAGAAGAGTTTGATTAAGGATATATGATGAGGGGGCGTCATGGTAGTGCAGTGGGTAGCACAGACATCTCACAGCAAGAACTTATTCCGCATGTCTTTGGACTTGTGGGGGAAACCGGAGCACCCGGAGAAAACCCACGTGATCACGGGGAGAACATGCAAACTCCACACAGAAATGCCACCTGCCCCAGCCGAGGCTCGAACCAGCGACCTTCTTGCTGTGAGACGACCGTGCTACCCCCTGCGCCACCATGATGCCCATTTATTTGGAATTACTCAAGGTTAAATGTGCAATCTTTTAAGAGTAAAATATGTTTCCTGAAGCATGGTCTCTTGATATACTTAAAATTTCTAAATAAAATGTTAAAAGTGCAAGCTAATTCATCATCAATGGATGGTTAATGTATGCATTAACAAATAATAATTTTGATTTATCTGAATTAACTTAATTGATATTCAACAAAAAATGAGCAGCTCATAAAAGTCTGCTATTTATTCTAAAATACATGAGGACTAGCACCAAGAAAGATTGCCAGCAGTAAACTCATGCAGCATTTTCTAGACTACATTTACCAAGTGAAAGAGTGTGAGTGGTGCATCAGAAGATGAATGGAGAGATGCCCCAGAGGCGGGTGTATGTAGTGGGTGGAGATCACGTTAGATTGCACATATTATTTTTTCCACTGCAGTCTCAGATCATTGTATTCACCAGATAAATACACCAAGAGGGAAAAAAGGTTTGGATTGAGAATGGTGAAGATTTTGCACTATATCTCAGTTATTTCTCGATGATAGATAGAGGTCCATCCATCCATCTTCTCCCGCTTATCCGGGGCCGGGTCGCGGGGGCAGCAGTCTAAGCAGGGATGCCCAGACTTCCCTCTCCACAGACACTTCTTCCAACTCCCCGGGAGGGATCCCGAGGCGTTCCCAGGCCAGCTGGGAGACATAGTCCCTCCAGCGCGTCCTGGGTCTTCCCCGGGGCCTCCTCCCAGTGGGACATGCCCGGAACACCTCCCCTGGGAGGCGTCCAGGAGGCATCCGGAACAGATGCCCAAGCCACCTCAGCTGACTCCTCTCGATGTGGAGGAGCAGAGGCTCTACTCCGAGCTCCCCCCGGGTGACGGAGCTTCTCACCCTATCTCTAAGGGAGCGCCCAGCCACCCGGCGGAGGAAGCTCATTTCGGCCGCTTGTATCCGGGATCTTGTCCTTTCGGTCATGACCCAGAGCTCATGACCATAGGTGAGAGTAGGGACGTAGATCGACCGGTAAATCGAGAGCTTCGCCTTTCGGCTCAGCTCCCTTTTCACCACAACAGACCGATACAGCAACCGCATCACTGCAGATGCTGCACCGATCCGCCTGTCGATCTCGCGCTCCATCCTCCCCTCACTCGTGAACAGGACCCCGAGATACTTGAACTCCTCCACCTGAGGCAGGAGCACTCCACTGACCTGGAGAGGGCAGGCCACCTTTTTCCGGTCGAGAACCATGGCCTCAGACTTGGAGGTGCTGATCCTCATCCCAGCCGCTTCACACTCGGCTGCAAACCGCCCCAACGCACGCTGCAGGTCCAGGCCCGAAGAAGCCAACAGGACAACATCATCCGCAAACAGCAGCGATGAAATCCTGAGGTCCCCGAACCGGACCCCCTCCGGCCCCCGGCTGCGCCTTGAGATTCTGTCCATAAAAACTATGAACAGAACTGGTGATAAAGGGCAGCCCTGCCGGAGGCCAACGCGCACTGGGAACAGGTCTGACTTTGTGCCGGCAATGCGGACCAAGCTCCTGCTCTGGTTGTACAGGGACCGGACAGCCCTTAGCAGAGTGCCCCGGACCCCATACTCCCAGAGCACCTCCCACAGGACACCACGAGGGACACGGTCGAACGCCTTCTCCAAATCCACAAAGCACATGTGGACCGGTTGGGCGAACTCCCATGACCCCTCGAGGACCCTGCAGAGGGTATAGAGCTGGTCCAGTGTTCCACGACCAGGTCGAAACCCGCATTGTTCCTCCTGCATCCAAGGTTCGACTAGCGGCCGAACTCTCCTCTCCAGTACCCTGGCATAGACTTTCCCCGGGAGGCTGAGGAGTGTGATCCCCCGGTAGTTGGAACACATCCTCCGGTCCCCCTTCTTGTAAAGAGGGACCACCACTCCGGTCTGCCATTCCAGAGGCACTGTCCCTGACCGCCACGCGATGCTGCAGAGACGTGTCAGCCAGGACAGTCCCACAGCATCTAGGCACCTGAGGTACTCAGGGCGGATCTCATCCACCCCCGGTGCCTTGCCACTGAGGAGCTTACCAACCACCTCAGTAACTTCGGCTTGGGTGATAGACGAATCCACCTCAACTACCCCAGCCTCTGCCTCCTCGACAGAGGACGTGACAGTGGGATTGAGAAGACCCTCAAAGTATCCCTTCCACCGCCCGACCACATCCCTGGTCGAGGTCAACAGCTCTCCACCTCTACTGTAAACAGTGTTGGTGGGGCACTGCTTTCCCCTCCTGAGGCGCCGGACAGTTTGCCAGAATTTCTTTGAGGACGACCGATAGTCTTCCTCCATGGCCTCCCCGAACTCCTCCCAGGTCCGAGTTTTTGCCTCTAACACAGCATTGGCTGCTGCGCGCTTGGCCTGCCGGTACCGGTCGGCTGTGTCCGAAGTCCCACAAGCCAACCAGGCCTGATAGGACTCCTTTTTCAGCTTGACGGCATCCCTTACTTCCGGTGTCCACCACCGGGTTCTGGGATTACCGCCACGACAGGCACCAGAGACCTTACGGCCACAGCTTCGCACTGCGGCATTGACAATAGAGGTGGAAAACATGGTCCACTCTGACTCCATGTCTCCAGCCTCCCCCGGTATCTGGTGGAAGCTCTCCCGGAGGTGGGAGTTAAAGCTCACTCTGACAGGGGGCTCGGCCAGACGTTCCCAACAGACCCTCAGCGTACGTTTGGGTCTGCCAGGTCTTTCCGGCCTCCTCCCCAGCCAGCGGATCCAACTCACCAGCAGGTAGTGATCGGTTGATAGCTCAGCCCCTCTCTTCACCCGAGTGTCCAAAACACATGGTCGAAGGTCAGATGATACGACAACGAAGTCAATCATCGACCTTCGGCCTAAGGTGTCCTGGTGCCACGTGCACCGGTGGACACCCTTGTGCTTGAACATGGTGTTCGTTATGGACAAACCGTGACGGGCACAGAAGTCCAATAACAGAACACCACTCGGGTTCAGGTCGGGGAGGCCATTCCTCCCAATCACACCCCTCCAGGTGACGCTGTCATCCCCCACGTGCGCATTGAAGTCCCCCAGGAGAACGATGGGGTCCCCGGTTGGAGCACTTTCCAGCACCCCTCCCAGGGACTCCAAGAAGGCCGGGTACTCTGCACTTCTGTTCGGCCCGTAGACCGTAACAACAGTGAGAGACCTGCCCCCAACCCAAAGGCGGAGGGAAGCGACCCTCTCGCTCACTGGGGAGAACTCCAACACATGGCGGCTGAGCTGGGGGGCTATGAGCAGGCCCACACCAGCATGCCGCCTTTCACCGCGGGGGACGCCAGAGTCGTGAAGAGACCAGCCCCTCTCGAGGAGCTGGGTTCCAGAGCCCAGGCTGTGCGTGGAGGTGAGCCCGACAATCTCTAGCCGGTAGCGCTCCACCTCCCGCACAAGCTCAGGCTCCTTCCCCCCCTAGCGAGGTTACATTCCATGTCCCCAGAGCTAGCTTCTGTGTCCATGGATTGGGCCGCCGAGGGTCCCCACCTTCGGCTGCCGCCCAGATCACAAAGCACCGGCCCCTTACGGTCCCTCCTGCGGGTGGTGGGCCTACTGGAGGGCGATCCCACGTGGCCTTTTCGGGCTGGGCCCGGCCGGGTCCCATGGGAAAAGACCCGGCCACCAGACGCTCGCCTGCGAGCCCCAACCCCAGGCCTGGCTCCAGGGTGGGGCCCCGGTGACGCCAATCCGGGCGACGTCGCGGAATCTGTTGTTGTCATCATTCAGGGCTTCTGAACCGCTCTTAGTCTGACCCGTCACCTAGGACCTGTTTGCCTTGGGAGACCCTACCAGGGGCAGCAAGCCCCCGACAACATAGCTCCTAGGATCCTTCGAGCACGCTAACCCCTCCACCACGTTAAGGTGGCGGTTCTAGGAGATAGAGGTGATTTTTCCATATAGTTCTCTCCCCAAACACACTCTATTTCTCTGGATGAAGGTGCGCCAGAACTGTCAGCAAATCCACAGTGAGTTCTTTACTCACTCATCTTTTTGAGAGAACTCATCCATTATTCAGTCTCAACATCTTCACGACTTCGGTCCACATTACCTTGTTTGTTAGCACAAATGATGTAAAGGTGGCTGTCTTGAAGGGGAGATGGTGGTGATGATTTAACCTAAATTATTTTTTTGGTATCAGAAAAGTTTTTTATTTTTCTAAACGCTTGTAGAAAGGTGATCCAAGACCACTCTTTAAATGTTGCTTTTGTCTGGTCGCTTTCATTGGCTGAAAAGTGTGTACTTTTCAAAAAATCTTTTATGTACTCAAATGTGAACAAAACCACTGAAAAATGTCATTTTGTGTTGGAGACTGTTACGACCCCTTGTAGTGTTCTTTCTGTTGTAGTGTGTGTGAGTGTGAGTGTGTGTGTTTTCCCCATTAGAGGACCTCACTTCCTGTTCCTGTGCTTACCTCACTTCCTGTTCCTGTGCTTACCTCACTTCCTGTTTTTTTTTTTTTTTTGTATATATATTTTTAATACTTAATATTACCCTGAAACCCCTTTTATTCTCTGGGGTCAATTTGATCAATAAAGAACACATTACAGTTATTTCTGTTATTAAATGTAAGAACATGCATAAAGGCTGCAGTCAATTTAGACAGATTTTTTTTAAGATTTTTTTTTTACAACGGAACATAATCATCAAAGGAACACATAATAGTTTAGAACACTTCTGAGCAATTATAGTTTTGAACCTACTCTGTAAAATATGTGATTTTTGTTTTGTCCCTCTGAACAAATGCAGAAAACTTCAAAGATTCCACTTCCACCATGTAACATCATCTGTCAGTGTTTCTCGCAATACTGCAGGTATGGTTGCTTTAGTTTTATAATTATTACTGTACTTAAAACATAAAATTCCAGTGCAAATTGTTTAATCCTAGCATATTGTAGTGACCTCATTATCACTTAAAACAAATATGTGTACATTTTTTATATTTCTTATGTTTTATACAGCTAAAAGGCCCTGGGGTCAAATTGACCCCAAGGAAAACCAATGAGACAAAATGTGTAGAGGCCATTTAAAAATGATTGTTAATTGTTCATTTTATGTTTATCAAGTTCTTCCCATTATATTAGGAAAAGTAATTCAATTTTAAGCAAAAAACTCCTTTATATATATATATATATATATATATATATATATATATATATATATATATATATATATATATATATATATATATATATATATATGTACATATGTTAAACACTAAATGACCACAAGGATAATAGGAGGGTTAAACTAAAGTGTTTTTTTTGTCAGCAAAAAAGAAAATATTTGGAAATGACAGTCATAGAGGTTGCCATTGTAATGAGTGGGTCTTAAAGGGTTAATATAGAACTTAGGACATGTGTGAAAGTAAATAACATGTTCCATATAACATGTGAAATAGAGTCTTTGTGCAAGTAAATAGCCTGACAAACAAAGTGTTAATGGTATCATTTACAGTGATGGTGATGAAACTGTTATGCTCGCATTTTAAGGAGGCTTTCAGAGGTGTATAAATTGTATTATGAATTTATAATAAAGCCCATGTTTTTTTATGAGAACATTTATTGTTTTGTCTTCAAGCACCTGCTATTATCTAACTCTCTTTTAAAGTGCTGACCTCCAACGAGTGGGCAGCCAAGCCAATAAAGTGCCCGAAGTGCTCGAATGCGGAGAGTATGCTAAACTGTGCAATACAATTACAAAAATAGCTCAGAATGGAATGAATTAATGAAGGTTGCTCATTTAATCATGTTTTACTCCTTCAGAAAGCTCATTTTATTCAAAACTGCTATTCAAATCAGTACGATCATTAGCATTACCGTCATTTCAAAAGTAAAATGAAATGTTAATTACAATAAAATAATTTTTCTGTTTCTATATTCACAAGTCTAGTTTAATGTTATGATGTATATTCACCTTATCATCTCAATATTTGGTCCTTTAAGCATCCTTGAGTAAAAGCAAGGATACTCAATGAACAAGTGGCAACTCTGGTTTTCAACATCTGGTAGCTGGTTTAAGTCAAGAACCTTCAAACCTTGAAAGAATAGGATTTCAAGTAAAGAAAATGTACAAATAGAATGCAAAAAGCAATGTAAAACATTTTTTCCAGTGTTTCCTAAAAACAGTCATCTGATTTACTTGAGTCGGTCCCTGGATTTTATGAAATCTACTGCCAACATCTACCAGGAAACATTAGAGACCTTAATGTTTCCTTCTGCTCATTGAAAAGTGTTTTGTCATTCATTATTGAACATAATTTTTTAAAAATTATCACATTGCCAAAATCTGAGTCAAAGATAATGCTATTACTGGCCTGAACCTCAACAAGGACCTAGCATTATTGCAGCAGGGGAAATACGCAACTCTATCAAGTATTAAAGGTAAGTATTTTAGGACACCATTTAAACTGATGTTCATGTTTATGGAATGTGAACATTGAAACTCCATTCATAAAGGCTCATCCCAAATTAATTACCCTCTGGTCTGTGTTTGAAAGATGTGTTACTGTTTTAATTGAACTGATCATAAATAATGCATTTTTTTTCAAGCCTTCTAGCATTTACTGTTACTTTATGAACTGTAAAGTTTAAGAGTATTAACAACTAATTTTGTGGTAAAATAAAGCAACAAAACACTTATATTTTAATGATGTTGGAAAAAAACTGTGAACCCAGAGTAAAAATCGCATACACAAATTCAGAGAAATAAGGGTTGGGGTTGAGGTTTGGGATTGGGGTTGGGGTACAGATGAGGATGTAAATTGGCGGTACGCAAAGGTTTAGGGTTGGGGGAAAGGGGGTTTAGGTGAGAGTGAGGTTGAGGTTGGGGAAAGGTGGGGAGTTGGTTCAGGGTTAATTCAGTGAACTTTGGAGGACATTGAGCAGCCAAACCACAAGGCAGGTAGTCCTAAAAAAGAGAACTCCCCACTGAGTGCCCTAAGTGTAGTGTAGTGTAGTGAAGTGTAGTGTAGTGTAGTGTGTTGTGACCACAAGGGTTTTCCCAAGCTCCACGTTTAAAACTAAAATATTTTGCAGTTGCTGTTTAGATCATTCATCTTCATGTCGGCTTTCTTCCCTTTCGGGGTCGCCACAGCAGAATGAACCACCAACTCTCTGGCATATGTTTTACGCAGCGGATGCCCTTCCAGCCACAACCCATCGCTGGGAAACATTCACACTCTCATTCACACTTTAACACTATGGACAATCGTTCTTACTCAATTCACTTATTCCGCATGTCTTTGGACTTGTGGGGAAACTGGAGCACCCGGAGAAAACCCACACGATCACGAGGAGAACTCCACACAGAAATGCCAACCGACCCAGCCGAGGCTCGAACCAGCGACCTTCTTGCTGTGAGACGACCGTGCTACCCACTGCGCCACCATGATGCTCTGTTTAGATCAAATAAGTAATTTTTTAATTAGGACTTAGCTTAAAGAAATTATTGTACATCCAATTATTAATATCAGCTCTTTTGAGATTTACTTTATTGAAGCAGTATATTGTATTACTGTGAATTCTGAGAAAGAAATTTAAGGCGGGGGTGTTGGTGATGTAAGAAGTTAAATCTAAAACTCAGACATAAATCCTATTTTCTAAAGTTTATGAGTGAAAACCAAGTTTCAACAGACTTTCAGGTTTATTTGAAGAGCATATATAAGCGAAACAGCAGTGATTCAGTTCTGGACAGCTCAGATTTGTCTGGTAAAGAGGTGGTGGTACATATTCAGCTTTTGTTCAAAGTTGCCTAAGTTCATGCCACGTTATCACATTTTAGGCATCAATCATATCAATCATTTAGGCTGTATGATTTGTATCAATCATACAGCATTTTAATTGGGCTGATTTTTTCAGTTCTCATTAACCTTTGAGACAGAACTGCTCTAAAAAGTCAGTCAAAGTTTTCATGGATCAGCGCATTATTAAATTATTCAATTATTAAATGCAAATTATACAAGAATCTAATGATCCCAAACTATTAGACTTCTTAAACTTGAATAACCCTGGATCTAATGTGCTATAGTATATAAACAAGCTCAGAAATAGTCTGAAATGTGATTATTTTAGTTTGTAGCCACATTAGTTGAGTGCAGGAGCCCTTCGGTCTGATTCAAAGCATGACAATAACAAATGACAGGCCTCTCGTGAGCAAGCACACCATCTGTCTATGTCAGGATAATTCAATTTTGAAAATATGAAAAAGCTCTGTTATAATACATGTGGAATGATTCTCAACGCACGGGCTTGTTTTAGAAGGGTATGACGTATGACTCAATCAGATAAAGAGATATGAACAAGCTTTTTAGCTAATAGTCAAAAATAGGCCAATCATCCTTCACAGTCCTGCTGGTTCACAAATGTTCAGAATGTGTAAGAAGTCATCTGATCCAATGAAATTCACTACAAATAAACTGACATATTCAGTCTAACAGACTTTCAACCTTCATTGCTAAGATTCATAAATGCATCATAAATGACTAAAATAGTGTAAAACCAATGCTCGACTAGCATACATATGTAAAGGCTGATTTAATTATATGCATTCTTTAGACTAGCCAATGGACGTGTGCAATTTTTCAAGGTTCTCAAACAACACAAAGGGTAAATCATAACGTATACCACTTGCTGCCTGCTCAGATCCCCAGCTTACCAAAATGCCAGTTTTAAAAGTTTTTTTTTGTTAGTCAGTTTTAAAAACGCACAAATTCTGTGATGGGCCTCACATAAAATGGTAGTGGGTTCCAGAGCTGAATGCATGCTACACAAAAAGACCCAGCCACCCCAGTGCTTAGTGTTCTACCTGGGAACCATGCGGAGGAGTGGGCTACTGGAGTGCAGTGACAGTACAGGGATCAATGTATCACTAATATAAGATTGAGAAACTTTGAAAATACCCTGTAAAGATTTAAAAACTAAAAATCAACATAGTATCCTGAGTTTTTTGTACTTACTGACATCAATGTGTACAGAATCTCAGTTAGACCATCCGTCTCTGATTCTGCTTAACTTCATAAAGTTACATTTACTATCCTCGTAGGAATAGGAGGAGATTTCTTGATGCTGCCACCTCTCATGTGGGACACATGCTCCACCAAAACAACGTTAATTGTTATGGGTGATCGCCACTTTCTTATATAACAGCTAACAAGTGACTGGGAAATATTTACGGTTGAGGAAGTTTTACAACTGGATTTGTAGCCCAGGTGGCATCCTATCCTTCTGCATGCATAGGTGTTTGATTTCATACGATTCATACCTGATTTCTATTACTATAAGGAAGAGATACTGGGTCTGGATATATATATATATATATATATATATATATATATATATATATATATATATATATATATATATAAAATATATATTATTTATTTTAGATCATGAAACAACAAAACAGAGGATGTCATGAATAGTCCTCTAACTCAAAAAAAATGTTCTTGGTTATATTTTACTGGAAATGGACTGGGAAACTGTCAAAACTTAACGCACTAAGCAAGAGGACTCTGATGTGTACATTTCCAGTTGCTCCACGTTCTGCTGTTCTCTTGCTGCACTTTACTTTTACGTACGCTTTGGTCTGCACATTACCTCTAAATCAAATCTCTTAAGAAACTTGGAGTTCTATAGTATAGCTCTATTACTTTCTATTTTACTACCTCTAATCCTAGAATACTACTATATTCTTATACTTTTAACATGAGCAATTTACTTATATAACTGTGTTTCTGTGCAACATTATTGTGACATTGTTTTGTACCAACAATGGAGAGTACCCCTGCACCACAACAAATTCCCTGTGTGTGTGTGCACACTTGGCAAAAAAGATCGTTCTGATTCTGAGTCCAGGGTATGGGTAATCTGTGTCGATTCACTTCTGATGTTCAACAACCAGAAGGTTGACAAGTGTTGCAATGAGCTAACACAGAAACCAGCAGTTTTTAGTAACTAGCAACGTTCAGGAGTTTTTTCTTTTTGATATTTTATCAAAACACTTGTTCCTATCCTCCTACAAAGTAAATGTAAACTCTAAGGCTACTTTAAATCTGCAGTCCAAATTGACCCAAATCAGATTTATTTATTTTTTTGCCCATATGCAATCTGTATTTTCAGGACAGTCTGAACAGCTCAATTCCAATTTTTTCTTATCCGACCCAGGTCACTTTCACATGTGGTCCTGAATCCAGGTCACACTTATCTTGCTTTTACGTCATTATAAGGGGACAGATGTTGGATTTCTGGGTGCGCTCAGGAAGTTTAACATCAATCATGGCTAAGAACAGAGCTGAAAGCAGTCGGTGAAGGACAGTGAAGTAATAAAACTAAAATTTCTTCTTTGTCTTCTTCTTGATGTGATTTAAATGACATGATTACGCAATCACCTCAAATCACATTCTCGTCCATGTTTACTTACATTTGGATCAAAGCCATCTTCTGCACCTCACAGCGAGCAGGATTGTGTTCACACACAGAATGGATGTCGCATGTGAACGAGCTCTCAAAAAAAAATCTCATTTCATTTATAAAATCGGTATTGAGCATTAAGACTTGCAGTTTAAACGTAGCCTAAGCTGGCTACAAAAGTCAACTTTAATTATAAATATATGTTTTTTTCAGTGGGAAAGACAGACTGTTATGGAATACTACTGAAACGGTAGCCTTCATCGAGAAAACTCTGATTGTGTGCTAAAGCTGCTCATAATCATCTTTGGTTTGAGCTCTGAGCAATTCCAAGAGAGCTAGAAAAAACTATAAAATCAGTTTTGATCTAGAGCTAATTAGATACAGTAATTTGAATATCGGTTCATTTTCTGGCAGATTCTTATGAATATTTATACTCCATCTGCTTTCGATTCTTTTCATTTGTCATAGCGTCATGTCATACATAGCTTTTCATAAATTAATTTCAAATTTGAGTTAACTACGCACCTGAACCGTAATTACACTTACAGCACGAGGATGTTTTCACCCTTTTTATGAACTTCAAATCATCTATTTTTACTGTGCATTAATCATAATAGTGTCTGTATCTGATCAGCCTTCAAAGGAGCTTTGTTTAAAAGGCAGCCATTAATTAAGGTTTACTCTATGCTGCTCAAAGCCAGTCCCCACACTGATAATCCCAGCAGATGCATCTGAGCTCTAGCTCATTGATTGAGAAACACGGCTTTTGTGCATAGGAACACAATCGACCAGACACCACAGCCTTTCTGCACTTACATGTTAAAGACAAACTAACTACAAAGGCACAATTGATGTTCTGTGGAGCTTTTGAGACTGTGGTGTTTAATTAGCCCACATGATAAGAAATAAGTCTGCTTGAAAATTAGTTGATAGTTGATTTCTAATTAGCTCTATTATGACATCTGGTTTAACTTTTGATGTGACCTTTGAGACATCATTCAATGTTTTCTGAGGAGTACAGTAGAGCAAAGGGGTGGCGCATTTAGAGATTCTGTACTTATAAAGTCTGTGAATGACACTCAAGTCAGCAAGATCTCAATTGTTTATTATATCAACAAAAGGAAAATGCAGTTTTCTCATGCACAGATGTCATAAAGTGCATAAAGTACTCTTTAATTATTAAACTCAAAGTAAATACAACATAAAATACCCAAGAGTGGGAACACTGTATTGAATAAAAAAATTTCTAAGAAAGAAAATTTAGAAAGATCATTTGCAAAAACGTGATAATACGGCTGAACAAACAATCTAAAAGACCACAAGAAACCTTAACCGCAAAGTCACATAGCGACAAGTAATACTAGCTAATGCAGCAACCGTGAACTAAAAGAAAGGAAGACATCGTTAAGGACTCAGGACTACACTTAGCAAGACAGTGTGAAAATTAATAACAACACAGAACAATATAATGCTGGGCTGACAATGTGAAATTTTTCAGTTGCTTGGTTCAGCTTCTGCTTTCACTGCACGAGTAAAGTGCATGGGTCAAAGGTTCAAAGTAAAAGATTTATGTTCTCACGCTCTACAAGCTGGTGATCGGATGCGACCCGGCTGCTCACATTGTTTGTCTTCCAAACCATTCAAAGTAACATGAAAAAATTAGGCATATCTCTGTACAGAAACTATTACAAATAAAAGTAAAAAAAACGTGCTTGAACAAGAAAAATACAGAGATAACGTGTTTGCGAATGAGCAGAGTGAGATTTGCGTTAAATTGGCTTTTAACGCTGCTTCAAGAGTTCTAACAGTCTTCACAAAGACAGGATTTCAACCCGGTTGGAATTTCTACAACACAATCGTTAGCCAGGAGCTGGTGCTGAGGTGTTGATCGCTGCTTGTTACCCCAGGCACACTGCACAAGCAACAATACAACATTCATCAGAAACTGGGGTCCAATAAAAAATCAAAAACAGTCACACGGCTGAAAAATCTTGGGAAAATGAGCTAAAAATTGCACAGTGTCTGCCCAGCTTAAAAACACTAAAACCTAAGACAAAGAAATAGACTGGACTAAATGGAAATAGAACAAAAGATAACTACAGGGTTCTAAAACTTTATAATAAAACATAAAACCTTGACATATCACATGATATATTTGAGGGTAAAGGATTTAATTATTAAATAATACAACTGTTTTCAAAATAATGCATTCAGAATTTGTCGCAAACCCAGCAACCCTCATTTGCATATCCTGTTTTTAACTGTTTGTCTAAAGGTCGCGTGGTAGCACTTCCGAGGGCCGCTTACCTGCAGAACTCTCCTACTTTCCCTCTTAACACTGAGTTTATCGGTCCCTCGTTTCCTGGTTCCTTGTTTTGTAGCACCCTTTTTTCGTTTGTTGGTTCCCTTAATGTATGTGTCTTCTATCTCCTGGTTCCCCCCTCCCATGTGACCCTCAATTTATTTTTATCTCATTTTGTGGTTCCCTTATTTCATGGTCCTGTTGTCTCATTCTTTTCTCTTCTTCTGGTTCCCCCCATTTTATTGTTTTCTGGTTATGTAATTGCATGCTCCCTCATTTCATGATTCCCTCATTTCAAGGTTTCATTATTTCCTCATTTCTTGGATTCCTTGTCTCCTGCTTTCCTTATCACCTAGTTCCCTCATTTCATTGTTTGTTTATCTCATGGTTGCCTGGTCTTTTTGCTCCCTTGTCTTCTGGTTACCTAGTCTCCTAGCGTTCTTGTCTCAAGTTTTCCTTGTCTTCCTTCTGACCCTCTTGGTGGTACCCTCATTTTATGGTTCTCTTAGTTTCTCTTATATCTCTTCTCTTGTCTCTTAATTATCCTTGTCTCCTGGCCCCTCTTGTCTTGATGGTACCCTCGTTCTATGGTTCCCTTGTCTCCTGGTTACCACTTCTCATGAATTCTCTTGTCTCCTGGCCCCTCTTGTCTTGATGGCACCCTCGTTTTATGATTCCATTTTCTCTGGACTCCCTTATAATGCCCATCATTCTATATATTTTTTTGTCTACTTGTTCTGGGGACTCAGATGCTACTAATATTCATGTCCACTGAAATTTCTCTCTAGGTGTATCCTTACAATGACCACTGTGTAATATGTAAACAATATTGTGTTTTGTTCACAAATTATTGTCTCCTCTCTCTCGCTCATGAAAGCATTACTATTAATGTTGATCCAAGGCTCCTATTTCTGAATTTGATGTCCTTTAAAAATCATTTTGTACTAAAGATGGGGACATGTTTAAAACATTATAACTAAAATACATAATAGTTTTTTGGCCTTCGCATGTGTGATGTATGTGTGAGTATCATTGAACAAAGTGCTTGTAAGGCACAATCTAACATGTGATCCATTGCCACTGGAGCTGCTGTGGCTCTGGGCCTTCCAGCGCCAAATCTATTTAGTTTTTCATCATTCAATTCCTTTTACACTCAGAAGCTCATCCTATGAACTAAATCCCCAACAAGCCAATGCGAAGCCTCATTGCACAGTTTTGAGTTTGCATTCTCACAGACAAGTGTTTCCCAGAGCAGATGCTGTTTTGAGAGGACAGGAGCATATGGTATGTTTAATTAGTGCAGGCTCATTTCAGTTAACCACATACCTTGGGTTGTGGGACCTATTTCTTGTTCCTGTTAAAAGAGAGTTTCAGTGTGGCTTCCACACGGCTGGACCATATCCAAGCATCACCATATTGCATTCATGTTTATCTCAATTGCACACTTCAATATGGTCCAGATTTAGCCTTGGGTTAGGGTTTAGTATATGGCTATAGCTAGCCTGAAGAAGCTTTATCGGCTTGCTGTGTAATGGATATAAACAGATCAGGCAGGGTTACTTTAGCTTTCAGAGGAAACATGCAGCATGCATGTGTGTATGAGATGGATTTTGACTTTATCACAGTCACTGTAATGGAAATGATTAAATGCTCATGTTCCCCACTGACTTTGATTTGATAAAAATCAGTGTGTAGTGCACAAAACAAAAAACAGACATTTCCTTTTATGCTTTTATATAATTAATGTTTTCCTCATTTAAGGTTTTTATGTTCTTCCATATTTCTCTTACAATCTTATTGAACTTCTTTTAAGCTTCTTACATCCATAAGATATGTCGTAATATTCTGTTTTACTCAATTCCTTTACTAACCATTAGGCATATGAAATAATAATAAAGAAAGAGAATGTGTAATTCAATGACGATCATGCAATTTGTTCATCCATTTTGCATTCACATTTTCACTTGAAAATCTGAAATAAATTGGTAAAATTAAAAAATTTAAAAAATAAAATGTAAAAATATATTGTGTAATTACAGAACAGTCCAGATTTGAAACCAAATAAGCCTGTATGCTTATATTTTTATATTTATCACCTTTCTCTAAACTCATAGCTTCTTAAAATGGGTGCAAAATATATATCACCTATATCACTCTAAAATGTACTTATATTTGAAACAAGTGCAACTGCAAAGCCCAATCTGGTCCTCAAAAGATGTAGCTAGATATGAGAGACCTATAGCAATGCATTCACTACTTTCGGGGTTGGTTGGGTTTTTTCATAATTTAAAAACTATCAATAGTTTCAAATTAAATACTATGAAACAAAGAAAAAAATGATCATGGATAAAAATGCTGCAAAGACATGAAATGAACGCAGGCCAAATGAGTAGCACTGTCAAAAGAAATGATTTCTCTGCCTGGTTCACCGTGCTTCAGCAGCATATTTGAGGGAAGGGGATGTTAATCAATGCAGTAAATCAATAGACTTACTCCGAATAGATGAGGTGGAATTTAGGTTTTGGAGAGGTCTTGGTTTAACATCAATGTTCCAAATGTTACGCTGTTTATTTTATTCTCTAGTGGAAAAACCAGCATCAAACATATTATGGAACATGGTATCTGGTTTATGCTGATTGTTATCTGGTCGGTTCCAGAGGCAGAATGAGATTTTTTTTGGAGCCCAAGGCAAGACTTTTGGATCTCTGTTTTCTCTTTTTCTCTTTCTAAATTTGATTGAGGAAAAAATAATATGTAGTGAATTTGATACTTTATTTTGCAACACACAATTGTATATATATATATATATATATATATATATATATATATATATATATATATATATATATATATATATATATATATATATATATATATATATATATATATACAGGAAAATCACATGTTTTTAATAATCATGGCTGAATTTCAACAATAGTTAATAGTTACTAGAAATTATGATGGAGTTATGATTAGAATAAATAGTGGCTTATTAGGAGGTACCCGAGGACCTCTCCTGGGCAGACAACACCACAGCACTGGCTAAGAAAGCACATCAGCACCTCTACTTTCTCCGCAAACTGAGAAGAGCGAGAGCTCCGGCCCCCATCATGTGCACCTTCTACAGGGGCACCATCGAGAGCATCCTGACCAGCTACATCACTGTGTGGTATGGAAACTGCAATGCATCCTGCCGCAAGATCCTACAACCCGTAGTGAGATCAGCTGAGAAGATCGTTGGTGTTGCCCTCCCCTCCCTCCAGGACATCCACAGCATTAGGCTCACACGCAAAGCCCTCAGAATTGCAGGTGATCCCACCCACCCGACACATAGCCTCTTTAGCCTGCTGCCATCAGGGAGAAGACTGTGTAGTCTTCAGACTAGGACCAGCAGACTGAAGAACAGCTTCTGCCACCAGGCAATCTGAAAGCTGAACTCACTTGTGACTCTGCCCCCCTCCCTCTCTCCAGCCTCACATTCCCCCTGAACCTGACAGATTTTGTAATGCACTGCTTGTTACAGTTGCTGCTAAAGAAGAATGTTTTAAGTCTTGTTTTAAAATCCAGTTTTACTCTTTGGCTTTAAACTCAGCCTGAGCTCTTGTGATCCTTTGTGTGTTTTATTTATGTGGGTTTTTTTGTTTTGTTTTATCTGTTTTAGTCTTTTTATTACATTTTCAAATTCTTTTAAATTCTGTTTTGTGCAGCACTTTGGGAACTTTTCTGGTTGTAAAATGTGCTAAAGAAATAAATATGAGTGCATTGCATTGATGCCATAGCATTAGATACTGAATCGTCAATGGTAACTCTCTTGTAGGGAATCATGGTACCTGCAGAGTTACTAAGATAGAGATAGAGATAGAACTAAGTACTGTATTCTGAAGTCTTCCGTTGTAAGTAGGCGTCTCTAAAAAGGCAGGGTCCATCTTTATTAGATAATTCCACCTGGCTGGTTTAAACTGATCCTGCTATCATTATACTATTTCAAAGTAGTTTCACTGTATGATTCAAATTTTAAACAAAGTAAAGAGATAATCGATTTTGAAACCTCTCAGTGTTGCTCACTGTCTTTTGATTTTATTGCGTGACAAGCCCATGACAAACTTTCCTTTGCTCCATTTGTTTCAGCACATCTCAACACTGTAGCATGCTAGGAATGTGGGTCAGGCGTCGAAACACTGAACTGAAGAGCCAAGCATCCCTAGGAACAACTAAAGCACAGATATTTAAAAAATGTTAAATGCCAACACTTGCCACACTTATTACCAAGATGAAAGGTACAGGGCTTCACTAAGCAAGCTGTTAAGAGTCCTAGAAACAAGAGTCCACAAACAAACCGCCACCAAAGAAAAGAAGCAAAAAGTTAATTTGGAGGATATTGATGGTTTATTGCAGGTATGTTGTATGTTGTTACATGACAAACTTTGTGTTACAAGATAAACAAAAAACTCAATAAACAATCATATTTAGAATTTAAATGGTTTCTTTGTCTTCATTCATTCATCCATCTTCATGTCGGCTTTCTTCCCTTTCGGGGTCGCTACAGCGGAATGAACCGCCAACTCTCTGGCATATGTTTTACGCAGCGGATGCCCTTCCAGCCACAACCCATCGCTGGGAAACATTCACACACTCTCATTCACACTTTAACACTATGGACAATTGTTCTTACTCAATTCACTTATTCCGCATGTCTTTGGACTTGTGGGGAAACCGGAGCACCCGGAGAAAACCCACGCGATCACGGGGAGAACATGCAAACTCCACACAGAAATGCCACCTGCCCCAGCCGAGGCTCGAACCAGCGACCTTCTTGCTGTGAGACGACCGTGCTACCCACTGAGCCACCGTGATGCTTTCTTTGTCTTCAATTTACATTAATTATTTACATTTTACATTTAAAGATTTAAAAACGTTTTAAAAAACATAATGCAAAATATATATATTGTCACGTGGTATATTATAACAACAAAAATATTTATATTATTTTAAAAATAATTCAATTTATCACTGTAGTCATTACAAATTATAATCCAGGTTAGCATTAAGTAGAAATTCAGTTAGACGGTTACTGGTTTGAGACCAATTGAGAGTCTTAATGAAAGAAGTTTTCATGTTCTTCCTGTGCTTGTGTGGGTTTCCTCCAATAGTTCAAAAACATTAGTAAGGTGAATTTAGTGGCTGTTACGACTTATGAGCAGAGGCACCATTAAGAGGGGAAGTGTGGATAATTCATGGGGACCAGCAGCCCAGAGCCCCTGAAGGCTACTTACTAACATATAACCATCTATCAGTGAAATATAATAATAAAAAAAATGTAATATATAATGTTTTGTGTGTAACTAGCAAGATAACTAAATGCACTGTTATATTTAGATTTAATAAGATTATCTACAGCCGCAAATGCACAATTCACAGCTTGGTACATCCATCCCAAAACATTTCCCAGAACCCCCAGTGGTGGGTTTTACTCAAACACTTAACAAAAGACATGTATTACTCAATTACAATTACAAATATTACAATTTTACTCAAGAGAAGTTGATCCGTCACAGTTTTACAAATAATAAAATATAAAATGCCTAAAGTTCCACTTACAATTCAAAATCTCAAAAATGTTCATTTTAATATGCATTGGTTTGTATTTATGCTAGTTGATTGACTAAATGTTTATAATTAAGTTTGTATATACAGTTTATTTAAATTAATGTACATTTCTAAATACTTTACATAAATTTCAATTAATTGCTGTAAGATTTCCAACTTTCAATATTTCCAATTCCTAAGATGCATTTTCTACGAAAGTTTACTTTACACCCCTTGGCAACCCTAACAACAATTAATAATGTGACATAATGGCAGCTACCAGTCATGTGATTAATACATGATTGGTAAAACAAAAAAGACAAGTAAAGAAAGCCAAAAAGTAAAATAATAAATTAACAGAAGGTTAAAACAAAAATGAAAGCACTGTCAGGGATCTGTCATCCAAAACTGAAAAAGAAATTGACAGACCATAAGAATAACAAAGGTATCACACATTCTGCACAGTTTCCTCCAAAGAAGTTTGTGCAACTGCTATGTGAGAGAACTGCTAGGCATTTTAAACATTCAGAAAGTTTAATCTTTATGCTTTGAAATAATTATTCTCCCAAAGCTTTTAGTCCTTGATGCACATGCCCAGATCAGTAAGGATTTCTCTCATTATTCATTTTGATGTCCCCAACAAAATCATATTACTCTCAGACTTTTGTGTGCTCCATAAGTAAATCCATTAGCGTTAAAAGATTTTCCCTTTGAGAACTCAACACAAAAACGTTTATAAGCTGGCCAAGCACTTCTCAAGGATGTGAGGCTTTTCAAAGCACCTTTTAGATATAAAATTACCTCAAAGAGAAGTCACAAGATTGCTAAAAGCCACATCGGAGTTGGTGGATGCTCATGGGAGTGTTTGGAATAGATCTAAAATACAGGATGCATTAAATGACTCATGAGGGTTTGTGGCATGAACAGCTACAGTACATTTTAGCAGCGCTTCATTGAAATAGCCTTGTGAGTAGGTTTTAGGGATGTTCTACAGACAATCAACTAGGGCCGCAGGAACAGCTTGAACGCTGAGAGGCTTTCTGAGTCACAGATCTGATGTGCGGGACTGATCAGATGAGCAAAACTCTGAATGGCCGCCCTGACCTTGCCCTTGTTCCTCTCCACAGACAAATAAAATGTATTTAATGAGGGCAATGAACAGAGTTGAGTAAGAGAAGCCTGGGGACTACACCATCACTGTTGAGAAAAGTCTGTTAAGATTATTTTTCAGATATTTTTCAGATATTTTGAGACTCCAGAGGACAGTTCACACTGCTGAAAAGATCATTGGAGCTCCGCTACTCTCCCTTCAAGAACTGTACACCTCCAGAATGAGAAAGAGGGCTCTCAAAATCACTCTGGATGCTGGCCCTCAGGCAACCACCTCTTCCAGCTCTTACTCTCCGGCCGGCGCTTCAGAGCCCCAAACACCAGGACAACTCGTTACCTTTTGTTACGGTACCTGTTACTGTGCAATGTTATTGTTTCGGGGTTTTTTTTTAATACCAACACTGTACTTTTGTACGCCTGCACTACAGCAAATTCCTTGTGTGTGTGCTGCACACTTGGCAATAAAGATTTGTCTGATCTGATTCTGATTGTATAATTTCACATTTTAGATAGGTGTCCTTGGGATTATTTATAACAATGTAATTCATACATTTTCAAGAACCAACTGTATAATCTAAAAAATATTTACAAACAATAAAAAAATCATCCTAAAAAAGCTGGCTTGGATAAAATGATTTGCCAGTATTTAAAAAAATATCAAATTTCAAGTTGCATTAAATGTATAATGAGAAATATCTATTTGATCATTATCAATCTGCAAGGTTTATGACTTCCATTTATATTATTAAGATAACTAACTGAGGTTCTTTTAAAGTGACCATCTTCAGGTTACCTTTATAAATGACACCTGGTCCACTGTCCATGTCAAAAGAGACCAAAGATCCTGGACTATGTGATGAAGAAACGAGGAGGTGGACTGAAGTAGAATGTGAGTTTTACAGTAAGTACAACATAGTTAATCACACAAACAATATTTAAGTCTCTTTCATATAAGTCTATCTTATTTAGTACCTCAGTTTTTGTGCCAGGACCCAGATCTCCCTTCAAGGAGCACAGATGATACAAGGGAGTCAGACAAGTTAATCTTGAGGTGACAATGTAATGAGTGTGTGTAATAATCATTTTGGATATTGTTGTTAGGAAACTCAAAAGCAGGATAAGGGCCCTGTGTTTGTAGTGTCTGGTTGTGTCTGAAGGAGATTGGTATCTGAGCACAACCCAGGTAAGATTTTCTAGGAGTGCGGGTGTGTCCAAGATGGAGTTCAGTGAGGGAGTTGAGGTAAGTATGCAACGAGAAAGTATAGGTAGGTATACAAAGAGGGAGTCCAGGTAGGTATACAAAGAGGAAGTCCAGGTAGGTATACAAAGAGGGAGTCAAGGCAGGTATACAAAGAAGGAGTCCAGGCAGGTATACAATGAGAGAGTTCCAGTAGGTATACAAAGAGGAAGTCCAGGTAGGCGCTAGCCTAGGCAGAGGAGACACAGGGAACCTGATAGCAGTACTTGTGGGTGTTTAGGATGGCCAGGTGAATAGGGATTGCACAGGAAGTGTTTATGGATCCTACCGCCGTATATAACAATACTGTAAGAACATTTTCAAGTACTCCTCACAGCATCCGTCTGTAAGGAAGAGACGTTACTAATGGGAAGAGAAAGGTGACACTCACAACCATCAGAGTCAACATCCTTCCGCATCTAATTCAGTTCAGGTTTACCTTATCAAATAACAATAAAACATCTACTTAAATCGTAAGATATAAATACTATTTTTAAAAACTGAGGTGAATTCACACTCATACAACTAAAATAACCCTGTTCATAATGAAAAAGCCTCAGATGTTTTCTAATCTAATGTATAATTGTACATAGATAGATAAAACGATTAATGCTAAACAACTTTAATGTATTTTAAAATATGTAATCTCAACTATGTTCTTTTCCGGACAAACTTTTCATGGAAAATAAAATTGTACCTAATGTTCTTATCAACTCTCTTGAATATTATATTATTTTTATTTATTTATTTCCAGACCAGCACTTTCACTAGCTCTCATGACAACTGAAGCACTTTTATTTAGTCTTTGAAGTGTAAAAACTCCTCTGCTCATGCTGGGTTTCCTTCTGGCCACTTTATTGATTGGGTGAAAGACTGTGGATGGGGAAAGAGAAGCAAATAGAGATGTGAAGGTGTAATTCTTTACCCCTGCTCTGCCACCTCTGATACATACTCAAGCTTGGGGCTTCTCGTGAATGTGAGCCTATATTTTTTAAAGTTTAGCAACCATATAGCCACAAGCTCCTTCAATAATCAAAAGTCTGAACCACTGATTTATATAAAACATCACCTCTATCCGCTTCTTTGTGAAAATGCTATCTTTTGTGGCTGTTTCAATGCTTGAGAGACAAATTGGTTTGTTTTTCATGTTTTGAAATGTATTTGCTATTGATTTGTCTCATGTGAATCATGTTGCTTCGAATTCCTTCATGTTTTTGTATAGTTAAAATAAGATGAATATCATTCATAAAAGCGATGGAGATTATTGGATTACTTTTCCTGCCGCATCGGAAGTCCCTTCAGCTAGCGCTAGGCAGCACTGGACAATTCCTCTCTAGATAAGTGCTCTAGGATATTGTATCTCATCGCTCTGAATAGTTTAATTTTATAATTAGAGATTTTATTTTTAGGACATCAGGGTTCATCATGTACACCATGGAAGTACATTAGAGTGAACCCTGCTGCCATTGGGAAGATTTATATTTAGAGCTATTAGGCAAATAAGTTTTTATGCATGTTATGTTACTCCAAGCTGTATAGGCTTGAAAGCCTGCTAGCAATAATTATATCAGCGAATGTGCATCTGTGTAATGAGAAGGGGTGTGGTCTAATGACATCAACACCCTATAAAAATGGGTCAGAAGAGAGACTTGACGAACTCTGAAAAGTCTAAGATTGTGAGATATCTTACAGAGGGATGCAGCACTCTTAAAATTGCCAAGCTTTAGAAGCGGGATCATCGAACAATCAAGCGTTTCATGACAAATAGCCAACAGGTTCGCAAGAAGCAGGTTAAAAAAAGACGGCGCAAAGTAACTTCCCAAGAACTGAGGAAAATCAAGCGTGAAGCTGCCAAGATGTCATTTGCCACCAGTTCAGCCATATTTCAGAGCTCCAACGTTACTGGAGTGTCAAAAAGCACAAGGTGTGCAATACTCAGAGACATGCCAAGGTAAGAAAGGCTGAAAAACAACCACCACTGAACAAGAGACACAAGATAAAACGTCAAGACTGGGCCAAGAAATATCTCAAGACTGTCTTTTCTAAGGTTTTATGGACTGATGAAATGAGTCTTGATGGGCCAGATGGATGGGCTCGTGGCTGGATCAGTAAAGGGCAGAAAGGTCCACTCCGACTCAGATGCCAGCAAGGTAGAGGTGGAGCACTGATTTGGGCTGGTATCATCAAAGATGAGCTTGTGGGGCCTTTTTGGGTTGAGGAGGGAGCCAAACTCAACTCCCAGTCCTACTGCCAGTTTCTGGAAGACACCTTCTTCAAGCAGTGGTACAGGAAGAAGTCTGCATCCTTCAAGAAAAACATGATATTCATGCAGGACAATGCTACATCACACGCGTCCAAGTACTCCACAGCGTAGCTGGCAAGAAAGGGTCTAAAAGAAGAAAAACTAATGACATGGCCTCCTTGTTCACCTGATCTGAACCCCATAGAGAACCTGTGGTCCATCATCAAATGTGAGATCTACAAATAGGGAAAACAGTACACCTCTCTGAACAGTGTCTGGGAGGCTGTGGTTGCTGCTGCACGCAATGTTGATAGTGAACAGATCAAAACACTAACAGAATCCATGGATGGCAGGCTTTTGAGCGGTAATATATTGGTCTATATCGGAAAGGTGGCTATATTGGTCACTGATTTGTTTGTTTTTGAATGTTAGAAATACATATTTGTAAATTTTGAGATGTTATTTTTGTTTGGCTTGGAAAAATTAATAAGTGAGATGGGTATATATTTGTTTTTTATTATTTTGCCTAATAATTCTGCACTCACAGATACTCTGCTATAAATAACCAAAATATCAGGTTTTTCCTTTGTTTTGGTGTGAAGAAGCACAAGAACATTAAGAAAATATAGAAATTTAATGAACTATTCTTCTACAATTTCATTGTATTTCATGAATTACCTCATATTTCCTTAGACAAATGTGCAATTTACTTTTATCATTCACATATATGCATTGCAACTGATCCCACTGATTGTACAAAGGCACAAAACTTTAATTGGTACTGAAAAATATAGTTATGCACTTTAAGATTAATTGAGACTTTTAAATGTAATCCCAGCGTACAACTTACAAACTAAGGAAAGTGATATTAAATGTTTAATGAAGAAAGTGTTCACCTGTGCTGTAAATCTGTAAACGTCATACATGAAACATACATACACATACAAAACATACTGACAATGTATGGAGTTGTATGAACAGTAGAATTCCATCACACTCTTTTGTTGTGAAGCTGCTGACTAACATTAAAGTGCACATTTTTTTAATCACCACCACAGTAAGGATTCATCTTCACAGAGCTGTATTCTTTCAATACAAACAATATCTAAGACAGCCTTTTAAAGGTGTTAGTCTAGTCTGGACTTATTTTTGGTCCTGAAACTTGGCATCTTTTGGCCAGTACAAGTGCATCGACTCCAGGTGTCATGTCCTGACTTGCTGTTATTTTCAGAAAGTCATTTAAGTGCTTGCTTGTGTTCGGTAGCTGGCTTTTACCGCTACTTCACTGACTTCTCGGCTCTGGTTGAAAGTTGACTGCTGTTTCCTCAGACCTGCCAGCAATTTGTTGATCTTATGTCTTCTCAGTTGTCCTTGCAAGCAGTCATATTTTTTGTTGTGATAAGTCTCGTAGTGGCATCCAATATTATATTCCTTCAATACCGAAACTTGTTGCAAACACACCAAGCACAAAGGTTTTCCTTGCATCTCTAAATAAATAGGACGTGGTCCATTTTTCTTTGAAAATTATACACTCCTTATCTACTTTTCTCCATTTGTATAACGTCATTTTGGCTGATGACAACGTCGTAACAACCAGTAGATAACGCATTGATACCGTCTAATGTTTTCAGTCTGTCTCCGTGATACGGCGTTCTACTCTGATGGAAACAGTTATATGTATATACATTTGTATGTCAAAAATATTTAAACATTTAATATTTTCTTATTTATTATAATTTTTTTGTTGGAAATATATTATTTAAATATATTAAATATACTATTATATGTAACATAGTTTCACCTATATGTGGTTTATATGGCGGCATGCATTTTTAAGCTGCAGATGCTCAATATTTAACACATCAATAGCCTGTTTGCTGGAAAGGATGACTGCGCCCGATTGACGCCTTATAGTTAAACATTAAACAACTACCTTTAAAAATAGAATAATCAATTCCCTAAAATATTGATTGTGTTGTATGTTTCTCACTTTTCTTTTTTTATTGAAAAAAATGTAAACAAATTCACCTTCAAAGTCCAAACATCCCGGCTTGTCAGCAGACATCTTCTCTTTTCCTTCCACGTGATGCAGGATTCAGGCAATTCTTTCTGCAGAATGCTGAAAACTGCTAAAAGCAAAACTGAACACATGCAATGAAAAACTTGAACTTCACAAGAATCCATAACTGTCATTCCAGAAGCTGAAAAGACTGAAATCAATGAGTATGGTGCCTCTGGTGTGGGTTTGAGTGTGTTGTTTTGATTTAAAGTGTTTACTGGAAGAGAAGCTCCAGGAGTGTGAGGAATGAGTTTGTTCCATGAGCTGACAGAGTAGAAGAAAGAGCCCCATGCCCTTTCTCCCTCGGTAGTAGACACATTGACTTCAGGCATGACCTTGGAACTGGATCTTGATTGCAAGTGTTTGTTCACTGTTGACAGACTTTACTGGTGTCTCAGTAAGAAATGCAGACTCTCTTATAAGCCAAAGAACTTTTCTGTAGCTAAATGGGAATATTATCCTTCAATTTTGAGGGTTTATTTAAAGCTTTGTGTTTTGGAGACTCTTGCAGTACAGTTTCCATTTGTAATATATTTGTTTAATGTAGCATTAGAATAATTGGCTCCTGTTATGTGTAGAAACCGGTATGGTGTCTGGGCGTTATAAACAAACAAATTGTTGAAAAAACAATGTGGTTCAATATAACTATCTATCCCCATACATACTGCAGCTTGTGCTTATCACCTATTTGTAGTATTTTTCTTCAGGTGCTTTCTGTTTTGTCGATGGATCTTACGCTCAAATAATCTTTATGCTGGGGAGGTGATTAGCACCAGCCCTGGTCAGCGAGGCTCTCTGTGATCTGAGAGGGTTCTTCACTGGGGGAGATCTTTTCTTTGCATGAGTGTGTGTGTTTTTACTCCGGTTCAACGCTTTTTCTCCACATCAATGTCTTGGTTGCTTTATTTCACCACAAAAGGCTTTTATAATAAGTCAGAGATTACTGGTCGGTTTAAATCAACAATTTCCTCATACTACTACTAAACTTTACCTAAGGTAGCATTATATGGTAGTTTTATTGCTACACATCAGATCTAACAGGAATTCATATCTAACTCTTTATCCTCACTAGGCCTTTATGAAGGAACTGCTAAAAACACTATATAAAAACATTTTTGATTGTAATATACACTTGACAAATATAAGAACTATGATGCTGTTTGAGCTTCATGGCACTGAGCAACAGCTGTTTTTTCACAGCCAACAAGCTCTAGAAACACTGTCTTCTGTCTACTTTTGGTGATTGATTAAAATCCCTTATGATGGGTGCACCAATGTCTCTTCACACAGCACTAGACTATTGGTGCAGACTACTTATGATTTCTAAAAACAATAATAATAAAATAAATAAAAAATACAACAACATCAACTTTGATAGCATGACATTCCGTGAGCATGTAGCGTTTCGTTTTACAATATTTCAGCGATGCAATGTTGCTGTTTAAGAAACACTTTCACAGAACAAAAGAACCTCATTTAGATTTTTTATAGCTCCTGCTGATTGGCTGGTTGGTTTTGGCACTCGTTCGACAAAGTATTTTCAACCCAACCAAATATATAAATGAACTGACATTAATTTCCTTCTGTATAATATAATAGCAAAGAAATTTCAGGTCTACAGTTGTGACCTAGTATGACTGTAGCTGTGTAATCAGATACAGATCTCTGTGGAAACCAATTCGATACGCATCACATCATGTAAATCATCACATTTCCTAAGAAATTATAATCGCAGTCATTAAATCAGTGGCAATTCACAGTTTGCAAAGGTCCAATGCATGGGCGACTTCCTTGGGCTGAAAACGTTTTAGGGACCCTTTACCTGGGGTTGTCAACCATTCCATGAAAAATCCAATTGATTTAAATTAGTTTAACAATTCGATTGCTTGGTTTTTACCAAGCACTGAGTTTGGGTAATCAGCCATTCCCTTCTTGAAAAAAAGAGCCACTACCAAAGAGCCAGAAATGACACTCTCTCAACTAGCCCCACCCTTAATCATTTAAAAATATAAACATGTAAAATCGTATCATAATTCACAGAATGATACAATTAAAAAAATTTACCCCATCCCCAAGTGTAAACATAAGTTGGTCATTTTTTGCTTTGCTGTCATTGACATACTACTGACTTTTGTAGTCTGCTTCAAGTGGTCGGAGGGCAGACTGCTGCTCAGTCTCTTCCTACTAGGTTTAGAAGAATGAACGATGGAGCTTTGCATTGATCTGCATCATCTAAAAATAAAAAAAGTATACATCCAAGTACTGTTTTACATTTTTATTTATACTATGGCAAGAACACACTCATTCTCATTTTGCAATCTTAAAAATTTGTTTTGGGTTCTGATTGGGATGCAAGGATGGACTTCAGATCTGCATGGTCCTGAATGATGCTGTGATGCACTTACTAAACCCATGCACTACAAAATAAATGTTATCTGTCTAAAGAATGATTAAATCCAACCACTTTCACAAGTATTTTATTTATCCTTTGAATTCACATTATTACAGAGAAACATGGATTGCCTTAAATCAAAGAAACATTGATATAAATATTTGAAGACTTCCTATCTAAAAGAGAGAGTACGCTGAATAAAGTAATGTTGCATATCAAATTTAACAAAAACAAAATATACTCAAATAAAACAAACTACTTCTCTACGCAGAATCTTTGGTAAAGAAAAAACAAACACTTAACAGAAAAAAATACTGTACTATTATTCCCCCACCTCCGGTGGTTCTTTCTTGGCCCATAAAAAAAACTTTTCACATTAAAGAGTTAAAAGAGCAAACAGAACAAAAAAGCAAAAGGACAGCAGAAAATGAAAGGCACATAAAGGCAAAGAAAATGTCACTAGGAACTCAAAAACACCAAGACTTGATGGAAAATGTCATGCATTTTGGGTCAGCATTCGGATTAAGACTCCAGATTTGAATCCCGGAGCTTCACGAGTGTTTGAGCACATCATGGCATGATTGGATATTACTGCGTCTGTGTGCTTCTCGTTTTTTTCAGGTGTCCAGGAGGTCTGCATCGATCTTACAGGCACTAACCAAGTCATCTCACAAACCCTCCATCACTTGGGTGGAGCACCCTAATCATACGCTTCTCACACTCAAACAGCACTCTGAGGCATGCAGGATTGATTTCCATCAGAGGCTAGCACAAATGGCTAGCTGTGTTAAAGGCACAAAAGGATTAAACAGAACCAGATCCATGCGTCCACCACTGGTCAGAAATGTAATACTTTATAGTTCACACAAACACTCCGAATACAACAAGTGTTAAATGTTATATTCATGTGAAACACAAGAGTTTTTGTGCTGAACAGATGAGGGCCATCCTGTTTGTGAATGTAATCTTTTTGGTCCAGTCACAGAGATGGTGATTTAAACGGCGCGCGCGTGAATCAGCAGCAGTTCTGTGAATCAGTCGGACTTGTCCTTCTTCTTGCTTCCGCCGATGGGAACTTTACTGACTACCGCTGAGCCGACAGCAGTCACACCACCAGCAACCGCTGACACGCTTCCCTTTACTAGCCCCACCCCCATCGCTGGCACAGACGCCACAGAGGTAACTGCTGTTTTTGTGATATCGAAACTTTTCCCTCCAACCCAGGCGACTCCTCCCACCGTGGCCCCAACGGCTCCCTTGGTGACGCTGAAGAGACCCCCGGCCACCCTGGAGAACATGCCCGGCTGCGGCTGGGGGTGGTCTTTGCTGGAATCTGAGGGAATTAATTGTATTAAGTTGTCAATTAAATAAAAAAATTTGAAGCCTAACATGGATTTTTAATATTTGAAATTCAAATATATTTTGTTTAGTTTTAAAATGTTAAATATATGAATAAATAAGAAATAAACTACACAACAATTCACTGAACATGCTTTTTAGATCCAGTCAATAACAGCCACTGACAAAATGAACTCCATTAGAAAACATTAATTCAGTCAATAACTCAACTGAACTGAGCCAACTAAACATATTTTTTTGGCTCCTGATTTAATTAAAAACTAGATTTAAAGTTTGGACAGCTAACTTTACTTATAATTTTCTGACAAAGCTGATCCTTAAAGGTTTTATGAAGTGATAAAAAGGCTCGAAGCTGTTTTAAGTTGAATCAATGTAAAAACAACTATTTTAGTAGTTTAATAGGTGACATAACTAAAAATACCACCTTGCTACTATGACCAATATAACCCAATCCCTGTGTCTCTACCCTTTTTGTCTTAGAAATTTTGTGGGAGCCATTCCCCATTTCAATGGCAATGTTAAGTAAATGGTGAACTTTGACACCTTCTAGAGCCTAGGGGTCAAATACTTTAACACCTTGCTTAGCATGTTATTGCTCATGCTGATAAGTTCCTTAAGTGTTGTGAGTTTGAAGATCCTATGAGATTCTTAGCCTGAGCTACAGCTTGACGAATTTTGACCTCATAATAAGTATATAGGGAAAATTCCCAGCATTCTTAGCGATTTCACAGAATCTTTTAGTGGTACCAGTATGAAAAGACATAGCAACTCGAGTCAGACCAGTTTGAGAAAAGAAGATTGAGAACGTCTGAAGCAAAGATTAGTTCTATATTTTACGGTGTACGTAAATTAAGGTGTCACTGCTAACGGCAGCATTTCCAAAGCAAACAGACACCTTTCTTTCCCAACTGGAAAGGTAGAGGTAGAGACTTCTACTATGTGTGTGTGCTGTCAGCCAAAACGTTTGTTTGTAGCCTCATGCAAACTTTAAAGATCACAGTTGATTTGAGTCGGCATCTAGGCCAGGTGAACCATTACATATAGTCTCAAATGCTTTTGCAGTAGTATTCCACAATGCCTAGAGAAATCTTTATATTAGAACTTTTAAATGGGGTCTATTATGGGGTAATTTTTTGTACACCAAATATAATGATTTCCAGTCTGTAAATATAAAACTAAATATCCAGTCTGTAAATATTTTAGTAATCGAGTATTCTACTTCTACTGGTAGCTTTATATAAATGATATTTTGGCTTAGTTAAAGAACAAAACTAAACGCGCAAGAGAAAATAAGACAGGTGTCTTAAAATGAACAACTAATTGATTTCTTTATTGTATGCATTGCATGCTTTTAAAAATAAATTAAGAAAATAAATTAAAGATACGAAAAACACACACATGAGAAATACATATTCGACATTTAAATTCAGGCAGAAGACTACACTGGGCATCACGTGGCTGCATTCAACTCACCACCAAATGTTCTGCTCTCCTATTGGTTAGCTCCAGCCCTGATGCTGTTTGTTTGTGTGTAGCATACTGCTTTCCTATTGGTCAGATTAGACATGAGCACTCCCGCTCTCTTCATGCATGCAGTTTCGTGTTGGTATCCTAAATTTGTGAATATTTTTGTGTTGGTTTTTGGCAAATGCTCATGGCTCTCCTCCGCTACCATCCGCTCTCCTCCACTGCCACTCCTAAAACTTGGCTCCCCAAAGATTGATGACAGTGACGAGTAAAGCACAAAGCAATCATGTCATAGTGCATGTGTTTCACCTAGGGGTATACCAACTGAGAATTAATGTGGTGGATTGTCAATGACAGTTTTTTGTTTTCTCTAGAATCCTTAAGAATCTCTCACGCTTCCAATTAAAAGCATTTTATTTTGAGCATTTACAAAGGGTTTCTCAATCCGGCAACCCTAACCATGCCTTTTATAAAGTTGAGCATTTATGAGTATTTCCTCAAACTCTTGCAACCCTAATAGTCATTAAATTAGGCTTTTAAACATTTATGCATATTTTTTCATCTCTGGCAACCCTACAATCACATTTACATATTTTAATGAGTTACAAATGTTCATAGGCGTTTTCTTAATCTTTGGCAACAACAAAAACATATATCAGATGAGTTTCACATGGACATAAAAAATAAGACACGTCAAAATTTAGTCAAGACCTAAAACAGTGAATTTAAGACTTTTTAAGGCCTGAAATTTGGGACTTTTAAGACCCCATTGAAACCCTGTACATTACATACTGTGTGGCAGGTGAACATTTAATAAAATATTCTAATGAACCTTAACGTTTTTAATGATTGCTAAAACTCAAATAATATTTTTTTTCTTGATTAAATATACAATTTTGGTTATCCATTACCTTAGCACCAATAAAAGGAGTGTTCCTCTCTATTATGGATAGTGTTTTACTGTGCAAGAGCTCCCCTGTGTGGCACACGCCAACTATTATCATTCTATTATCATTCACCATCATGAAAACTGACAGCTGTAGAGAGCACGACTGGACGAAGATCAACCATGAGTCAATCCTGTCGCAATACCGCATCGAGTAACTGAAATGTCAATATAAGTACCTGTTTGGGGCTCATCTTTCAAGTATGAAGGCACCTCATCCTGCTGCTGCTGCTTTGTCTCGCTCATTTTTGCCTGAAAAACAAACAAACGATGTTTCAGTAGGACACCCCTTCCTTTTCCACATAATAAATTCCACAAGTCTTCCAAGAAAGCACCATTGGGTGGGACCAGACAGAAATCAAGGTGAAAGGTTGGGCTGAAATGTGGTCTTCAAGTCAAATGAGAAATACTTCAAACAAGGCAGACCAGTTTACTCAGTCAACATAAAAGCAGCAACACCCTGCTAATATCACAACAGGCAGCCCAAACTATTCCCAACACTTGCACACAGATTCCTCTAATGATCCTCCTCCATTTAGGAACAAAGGGGGTGAATCTTAGATACTGTATTTAAATATTAACCCAGGACTATAAAGATAATACAGCTCTTGAGTAGAATCAGATGGACGTTAATATAGATTATAAACGTGTGGGTGTTCAATCATCAAGATCTTGAGTCAACAAACTAAAATAACAAGTGCATCTTTACATTCAGTCTGTGCTAATTTCACCTTTAGAGAGGTCTGGTAACAGTTTTTGATACATTAGCACAATTATTATTATTATCTACTTTCACCTTGATTAAGAGCAAAAAGCGACAAATAAAAAAAAAGTAAAAATTAGTTCTCTATGAACATTTTAAGTGGAATCACCAATCATTCATCACAATGCGACACTTTTACAAAAAAGAAACTAGCACTCAAGTGAGAGGCAGCCAACTCAAGCGTGGCAAGCCAGATTACCTTTAAAATGTCAATGTTTTTTATTTTTAAGTCATGGATTAGTGAGTCTTGATGCTATGATTAATAAATTCCAGCCAATCTTATAACTTGTATCATTTTTCAATCTGGTGAAATACTGTAGAATTTTTTTATACACACTGAACCTAACGTATAAAATATTTTTATTTAGGTAACAAAATAATTTTGCCATCATCTAGCAGGACGCTGATGTATAGTCACTTTCATCAAAGTTTTTGCACTCCAAATTAAAAACGTCTGTGGCGTTTTACCTACAATTTTTATTCTGAGAATTTTCATGATAAACCTTCCCGTTAGCAATGTACGATTTTACAAGATATTTTAATCTCAGAAGTAAAAAACCTAAGACGAAAAGCAGGACTACAGTAGCATAGAGATGCACACCCTGAACGCATATGAGAGGAAAATCGATTTTCCTTTTCTTAACATAGTCTTTATTAATCAATCCAACTTTGATTTTTTGGTCTCCTCCAAAAACTTTTTTACTGTGTTAAGAGGATAGAGTTCCAATCATCTTTCTCTTAATCTCAAAACATCCCCAGAAGTTTACTTCAGGTAGAAAGTGCCACGGTTGCTTTTTTGTAAACCAACCAATTCCAAACTGAGGCTGCCGTTTGTTTAAGATACACACAGATGAAGGTGCGCACACTGTACACACTGAAACTCAGACCAGAGGATTTCTACACTGTCAAAAAATCCCTTAAAACCCAGGATTTAAACTGCAATAGATTTATTGAATTGTGCATTTTCATGATTTTTCAGCATTTTAAAACTCACGTGGCATCCTGGAATTAGAATTATCTCAAGACATTATTATTTACAAGATAAATGTTTTATTTACATTGCAAAAATGTTATAAAATATACATAAATATACAATACAGATGTCCATTAACTAAATGATCTGTAAACTTATAAAATCTCCATTTTGAAATGAAGAAAAAAAACTCTAATAGTACTTCCTAAATTTTCTTACAGATTTGAATTATTTTATATTGTAGCATACATTAAACACTAAAATTCTGTGCACAACACAAACATTGATATATAATGCAACACTAGTCTGCATGTAATAATTATTTCATACTTATTATTTCTAATAATTACAAGCAAATACAATTCTACACAAATAATTATTAAGAAAGTTTTAAGTCATTTTTAAAGGAAATTTTAAGAAACATTAAGCAGTTTATAAGGCTAGTTTGTTTTCTGTAGGAATCTACATTAAAAAAATGATGTAAAAAAAAACTCTAAATTAATCAGACAGGCACTTAACTATTTTAACAATATTAGTAAAATCACATTTATTTGTTTACTTAGCATATAATACTACATTTTCTTGATTTAAGGCAATTTACTTGAATATGCAATTTAATGTTTAACTCAAATGCATATTATAAAGTTTATGTATCAAAACAGCAAGAACAACAAACCCAGAGAAGCTTATGCGATCTTTTGTCAGAGTTCTCATACCAGCCATGACTTTCACATCATATCATCTTTCAGGGTGTATTAAACTTGCAGACAGCAATTTTCTTTATGTGCACCTGTAATGACCTGCAACTCAACAACTTCTTCTTCTTCTTCTTCTTTCGGATGTTCCCAGTTTAGGGGTCGCCACAGCAAATCATCTGTTTTCTCCTAACTCTGGCCTCAGTATCCTCTACTCTTGCACCAATTACCTTCATGTCCTCCTTCAGCACACCCATATAACTTGTCTTTGGCCTTCCTCTTGCCCTCTTGCCTGGCAGCTCCATCTCCAACATCCTTCTACCAATATAACTACTGTCCCTTCTCTGCACATGTCCAAACCATCTCAATCTGGCTTCTCTGACTTTGACTCCAAAACAACCAACCTGAGCTGTTCCTCTGATGTGCTCGTTCCTAATCTTGTCCATCCTTGTCACTCCTAAACTGAACCTCAACATCCTCATCTCTGCTACTTCCATCTCTGCCTCGTGTCTCTTCCTCACTGCTACAGTCTCTAACCCATACATCATAGCTGGTCTCACTACTGTTCTGTACACCTTTCCTTTGATTCTTGCTGACACTCTTCTGTCACACAACACCCCTGACACTTTTCTCCACCCACTCCAACCTGCCTGCACTCGCCTCTTCACCTCTTTTCCACACTCCCCATCGCACTGGACTGTTGACCCCAAATACCTAAACTCCTCCACCTTCTTGACCTCAGCCCCCTGTAACCTCACTGTTCTACTTCCCTCCCTCTCATTCAAACACATGTATTCTGTCTTACTACGACTGACTTTCATTCCTCTTCTTTCTAGAGCAGACCTCCAACTTTCCAGGTGTCCCTCCACCTGCTCTCTACTCTCACTACAGATTACAATGTCATCTGCAAACATCATTGTCCATGGAGATTCCTGTCTGACCTCATCTGTCAACCTGTCCATCACCATAGCAAACAAGAAGGGACTCAAAGCCGATCCTTGATGTAGCCCCAACTCCACCTTGAACTCCTCCGTCTGACCTACAGCACATCTCACTGTTGTCATACTCCTCTCATACATATCCTGAACTACTCTGAGGTACTTCTCTGCCACTCCTGACATCCTCATACAGGACCATAGCTCCTCTCTCGGCACCCTGTCATACGCTTTCTCTAAGTCCACAAAGACGCAGTGCAGCTCCTTCTGACCATCTCTGTACTTCTCCATTACCTGCAACTCAACAACAGTATCTGAAACTAAGTTCACACAACAACATAATAAACACACACTAGTTCTTGAACAAATGCAAACAAAACACTAAACCACACTTAACAACACAAACATACAATAAAAACTGACATTACTGTAATACACGTAAAATCCCATACTCCCACAATGCACCTGGTCTGACTATAAAGCCATCTCAATCGATCCGGATAATTGAACCAATTCTCTTAAAATAAATATGGAGTATTTTTCCTCAATCTTTTTAGGAAATTAGTTGCTCAAATTAAACCTGAGAATTTTTTTCAGGTCCTGTCCGGCGAACCGTTCGTCGATGGATTTTAAGTTTGTATATTCTTTATGCTGGGGAGGTGATTAGCACCTGCCTCAGTCAGCGAGATTCCCCTCACAGAGGAACTCCTATCTACTCTACCTGATCCCCACGAGGACTTTGTGAAGCTGCTTTGAAAGCAATTGCTAAAGAAGCGCTATATAAAAACTAATTTAAAAAAATTATAAAAATAAAAAAAATTACACAAATTTCCTTAAAGAAATAGGTTATTTGTTTTTCTTTATTTTATTGGTGAAATACTCTCAATATTTAAGGAGAAACCTCAAAAAACTTTTTTTTAATAAAACATGCTTATTATTTTTAATAACGACATCAATTTTTAATGAAAATGACAAGCCTCCTGATTCATGTTTTACAGTGTAGACTCAGTCACCGTTGATGCTGCTGTGTGGGGCATGAAGCCAATCATTTTCTTTGGTACTCTATAACCATTTCTATAGTTACTCAGGCCGAAAATAGTGGGTGAACTTAAATGTATATTTATTTGCGTCTGAGGACTATGAAGCTTCTTA
The DNA here is from genome assembly GCA_900490495.1 of Danionella dracula. Classification (NCBI taxonomy): domain Eukaryota; kingdom Metazoa; phylum Chordata; class Actinopteri; order Cypriniformes; family Danionidae; genus Danionella; species Danionella dracula. The sequence goes on from UELW01000056.1 coordinate 6,077,669, forward strand.
TTTGAATGTTTCTGTAAAGCGAAAAACTTTCAAAAACAGTTTGTTAATAAAATGAGAAAAAAGGTCTGATTGCTAAGCTGAAACTAACATTACGACCTGCACAAGCGCCGGTGAGTGAAAGACTTCTCTCAAAACATAAAAAAAAAAGATTCATGTTTTTAAAGGAAAACAATAGAATAAAGGTGTTAAATTCTAAGAATCGTGTTGCTTGATTTCAGAGTTTTTTCACAAATTTATCTGGCAAAGCAAAACTGTAAATACAATTTAAAAAGAGTTAATGTCTATAAAAACTAAATTAGTGATGACGCCTCATCATGCTCTATTGAACTCAATAAAGTGTAACAATTTAGCGACCAAACTATGCAATGTAAAACAGAATTTTAAAAAACTAGCAACCAAACTAGGCATAGCTTTAGATTTTTCCCATCAATGCCTCTAGGTGGTGTGTCGCAGACTTGTTGAACATAGCTCATCTATTACAAACACTTTTGATGAGGTCAGGCTGCGCACAAACTTATCACATTAGAGAATAAGTGATGCCTCCACTTTCAACAAAAATGCATTTGTTTACTGCTCCATTCGAATAACAGTTTTGAATACACAAGCAGAATAATATGTGAAGAGATGAAACACACTTGTTTAGTGCAAAAAAAAAGAGAACAATTTTTGGTTTCTTAGATCATAATCAGTTTTCATTTGCAGCCCAGGCATCACTGGTTTACTTCAGAAATAAATATTTTTTCCTACTGAAGCCTATTGTTGTAAAGAAGGGTCTTTGCAGAGACAAAAAGCGATTTACCCTTCTTGTTTTTTCAAGTGGACATTCCAGCAAGACCAGTTAAAACTGTGTTTTGGAACATGATAGCTGGTTTAGGCTGGTTACCAGCTGACATGTTCCACACTAAGCTTCAGCTGGACATTTTACAAGGTTTAATGTAAAAAATTAAATAAAATAAAAAAACTGGTATTGACATTTGAATACAGTTCCTGGGAACAGGATCTGTTAATAAGGCATGCCATACGGTTGTCAGGCCAATGAGAAAAATGTTAGTAATAGTTCTGGTTCAGACTGGGTTAAAAAAAAAGGCAAGTCTCAAAACTTTACTTTAAACTACTCCAAACTTAACTTAGCTAACGTTACCCGGTTGGTTATTTACGAGGCTATAGACTCATCTCTGCATTTGCTTAAAATAAATCACTTCTTTTTCACCGTTATTAAATTTTATTTAAGAAAGTAACAATGAATTGACAGGAAGTTGTACAATTTAGTCAAATCACGATGTCAAACTGCCAAAACTCAAACCTAAATTCGAAATCGAAGGGTATGATAACCGAGGCAGCAGCTCGTCTAAAGTCAGTCAAAAGTCGTTAGGTAACGTAAAAAGTGACCTAAGCCCAGTCGGTGTCCAACGCATCAGGCTGCCATTTATTAAAACGAAAATGCAATTATACCAACCTCAAATAACGTGCTGGAGAACAATCTTTCCAAGAACACTTACTGTGTCTGAAGTTAGGTTAGTTGCTTCAAACTTCTTGCAAATCTAGCTGGAAACTTCTGTCTCCACCCCTTGTGTGATCCACGGGAAAAGTGCGTTTGACCAGCGAAGCTTACAGCAAATAATGTCGAGATGATTCCTCGACCTGGCAATACTTTTCTTCTTATTAGAGCTGTCTTTGCATAATGTATACGTGGCGCCCAAGCTGTTTATAACCACGTACCAGTGTGGACACAGGAGCGGAAGTGACGTTGACTCGCACCCTCCGCCATGTGGAAGGATTTTGAGGTACAGTACCCTCTGCTCAATAGTTTACGTACTTTGCTTAATTTGGCATTAGAGATATTTCAAGTATTTGCTGAAAGTCTAAACTGATATTTGTAACAGTAAAAATGAAAATCGAATCATTTATTGGTGATAATAACAAGTTTGCCTCTAATATTACTTGAAAGTGTTTTCCTTTGTGAGTGGCTTTAGAGATCAACTACATCCACTATAATTTACGTCTATAAATCTACCTGAAATTTTTTTTTAGATTTTAATATTAGAAAATTTAGAAAATTTCTTTCTCTTAAAATACTATGGGTGTTTTTAAAATCTGTGGATGTGTCCTTGATTGGGAAGTATTTAAAAGCAGAATTTAATTAACTGGATCCCTTGTAGATCTATAACAAATAGATTAGACTATTTCAAGTCTTTATGTATTTATAATTTAGTGAGTTTGGCTTGCAGATGGCAAAAGGAGAGTGTCAAAATAAAAAAAATTAAGAGAAAATGATTAGAGACATCGGAGACCAAACCCAACCATTCAGATGACCTGAAGCCTGCTATTAAAGCTATCAGGGCTTACATTGTCACAAGTAGATTGCTCCCATGTCACACAAATCTCATGTAATGTTCTAATCTTCTGAGACAACAAATTATAATTTTGCTAATAAACCCAAACCATCTAAATTTCAATCAATTAAGGCTTAAAATAGTCATCTCTGTGAGTGTAAATCTAAATTGGGTTCTAATCTAAAATCTAAAATGAGTGACAAAAATATTTAAGTCTTACATTTTGTTTAGATTTTCAAGTATTTTCATGTAGGTCTATATATTTGGTTGTTTTTGCTGTTTTCTAGCAACATTAATTTAACTTTATATATGTGTATCTCGTTGAATTAAATGCTCATGGATGATCATCACGATGAAGACTCATGAATGATCAATTCCCTGAGAACACGGAGTTCACTTATGCCATACTAAATTGAAAACGTACCTTTTCAATAAAGCAAAAAAGTCTCTTGCATGTGCTTGTTAAAGCAGCAGAGTGGTTTAATCGGTTTAAATAACTTACACTTCAAAATTATATCATAGAATAAATATAACTTCTTTCTTGCTGTAATCTGTTTACCAGGAGACGTTCAGTCCTCCTGAAAAAATCACATCCAAATGGTCTACATGAAAGCCATGTAGTTGGTAGTCTCACGTATAGCCAGGCTTTAGGGAAGGTCTGATGTAGTTGGCAGCTTTCTTCGATTAAGACCCGCCATCCATCCATCCATCTTCATGTCGGCTTTCTTCCCTTTCAGGGTCGCCACAGCGGAATGAACCGCCAACTCTCTGGCATATGTTTTATGCGGCGAATGCCCTTCCAGCTGCAACCCATTGCTGGGAAACATTCACACAAACACTCATTCACACTCATACTCTATGGACAATTGTTTTTTCTCAATTCACTTATACCGCATGTCTTTGGACTTGTGGGGAAAACCGGAGCACCCGGAGTAAACCCACGCGATCACGAGGATCACAGAAATGCCAACCGACCCAGCCGAGGCTCGAACCAGCGACCTTCTTGCTGTGAGACGACTGTGCTGACCCGCCCATTAAATAAACAATTCCATTTCACTTTACTTAGCATCAGAAAAAATGTACTGACATGCAGCAAGTTAGTCAGTGTAAACATGACAATAATGGAACAACAATGGTGTGTCAGTCCCACTTAGCAACTAAAACACATAGTGAATTGCAAAACTTGCTTCTTCAGTAATTCTTATAAATTCAACCACTCGGGTGTCAGGAGATATTTATTAAACAAGGTTAGTGACAGACAGTTGATGTCGATAAGGGTTATTGCAGATGATGATGGCCCGGCTAAGAGGATGATGATGATGGAAGGAATACTTTATCTTCTCTTGTAGATGGAGATCAAATGGAGACGGCTGACAGCAAGGAAGAGGAGATGACGACGACGAAGATAGAAGTAAGTAATGTAGCACACGAGTCCAAAGAGCGTAGAGCACACGAGACTGGATCAGGACTGGAGGTGAGTGAAGTGTTTATATGGGGCTATGATGATAAGGCACAGGTGGTGAACAGTCAGTAATCAGGTGATTGGGAACATAGAGGGGCTTGAGTTTGCTGATTGTGGGTGGAGCTAGGTGATTCCATGACAGAACCTCCCCAACCCTACGGTCTGCTCTTTAGGCCCGAAACGATCTTCTTCGACGAAGAGGGTGACCTCAACCGCGTGGGGCTGGTTCGAAGGGTGAGCCGTGTGAATCCAGGATGTCATCTTTAGGAACCCAGCACCTCTCTTTTGGGCCAAACCCTTCCCAGTCGATGAGATAGTGGAGAACCTCATCTCCGGGAGTCCAAGATTTCCTGCAACCTGTAGACTCCCTCGTTGACGATCTTGTCATAGCTTCTCTTCCTCACCTGACTCTGTGGAGGAAACAAAACGATAATGAGGTTTCAATTCAGAAACGTGAAATACAAGGTGAATATGGTATGTGGAGAGAAGTGAAAGTTGAAATGCCAACAGATTGAGCTGATTCTCAGTCTTGAAGGGTCCGATGTAACAAGGATGTTCTTCAAAGATAGCCATACCAGATCACTGGGGGCATTCTGTGGATTTTTGTTTCAACAACAGTTAGCATATTCCGTGTTCTTCTTATGGCTCCTTGTAATTGGTGGTGTGCCGAGTCCCAAACCCTCTCACTCTCGTTGATCCAGTAATCAATCGCAGGGATGTCCGATGGCTCATCACTCCAGGGAAGAAGAGGTGGCTGGAAACGTAAGACACACTGGAAAAGTATTAGACCAGTTACCTGTTGACGCAGTGAATTCTGAGCGTACTCCGCCCCAGGCAGGAACGAGTCAAGGTGTCTTGGTGCTATCGACAGAAAGTTCAGAAGAATCGAGTGACGTCATGGATTTTCCATTTCGGCTGGCCTTGCTCTAAGGATGGTATCTCGATGACAGACTGACCGTGGTCCCTAGACGTTGAAAGAAGGCTTTACAGACTCTAGAGGTGAACTGCGGTCCTCTGTCCGAGCAGGTGTCCTCAGGAATTCCGTAATACCGGAATAGATGTTGGAATAAGAGTTCGGCCGTTTCCATGGCTGTTGGGAGTGCTTTCAGGGGAATAAGACGAATCATTTTGAAACGATCTACAACAATGCAACAAAAACGTGCCCTGGAGGAATGGTAGCAGGAGCATCTTCTTCGTCAGGGCATCAACTTTTACATTTTTATCACCGGGACAATAGCAAATTGTGAAGTTGAATCGGGTAAAGAACAAAGGCCATCTGGCTTGACGGGAGTTGAATCTTTGGGCTTCTCAGAGATACTGAAGGTTTTTTTCGACCCAGTGACACCATTCTGCCAGGGCCGACTTCACAGCCAGCGGCTCACGGTTGCCGATGTTGTAATTTACCTCCACCGGGCTGAACTTCTTGGAAAGGAAGGCGCATGGAAGAGGTATGCGGAAATGTGTTGGCTTCTGGGAAAGGAAGGCTCGACTCTGTGGAGGAGGCATCCACCTCAACTATGAAGGGAAGTTCAGGGTTTGGCTGGGTTAAGATGGGAGCTTGAATGAATGCTGATTTCTGGGAGTCGAACGCTTCATGGACTGCATCTGTCCATAGCTGACGTCTTGGCTTGTTTTGAAGTAAAGAGGTTAGGGGTGTGACAACTTGACTGTAACTTTGAATGAGACGGCGGTAGAAATGAGCAAACCCCAGGAAGCATTGAAGTTCCTTAATGTTTTGTGGCACAGGCCAGGTGTTGATAGCCTCCACCTTCATCTCGTCCATTTTCACGCTGGAAGCAGCGATGATGTAACTTAGGAATGACATGGAGAGGGTGTGAAATTGGAATTTTTCTGCCTTCAAAACAAATTATGGTGACGGATAATTTCCTTTTTGGCCACGAAGAAGAAATATGACAGAGTGATTCTGTGACATCGGGTCACGACATTTTACATAATCATGTACCAAACCCATCAGATCTATAGCCAACATTCCGGGTACACCATGTGGTTCTATTTGCGTTCAGAGGGGTTAAATACAGACAGAATATATATATATATTTTTATACAAAATTAAAACATGTAAATAATAACAAAGCACATCACAAAATGTAAATAAGATGAAAAATATTTGTAACAATGATAACAATTTTTTTTACCAGAATGTCAGATTATACTTTATAATTCCAAGGGGACCAAATGTTAATATAATACACTGCAATAAAATTAAACAATTAAAACAAATATTTCAGATTTTCAATAGGAATTATTTAATCTGGTTTATTAATAATTTCTATGTATTGTATTCTTCACATAAAACAATCTAACACAAATTGTTTAGCGATTTTTAATTCTGTAAAGCCCATAGACAATTACCAATTGTAAAGCTGCCCCAAAGCTACAGCGAATCAAAAATGCTTTGATTTATTGATCGATTGGTTAACCAATTTTGCAAGGGTCCAAAACTTTTAGGTTACCACATTTTTTTCAAAATCCATATTGTGTTTTTAGTGGAAGCACTGTGAACTTGGCAAGGAAATGTGACACACAACAAATGGTTTCAGAATTAGTAATATCCGGTGCATGGAGTAATGGCATTAGTTAAACAGATTGAGGGTAACAACTAATAGTAGTGGATTTGTGTGACTGTGATTTGTCTATATTTTCCTAGCAAAATTTGTTTCCTCTTTAGTTAGAAATGATAATTTAGTGGTCTGGTGACTTTAGTAAATAATTCAAGGGGATGCATTAATGAATTCTGTTAATAGCTATTGTTAATATTAATCATGCTCATCATTGCTTTTTATTAACTATTTCATTATCTGTAATAATTATTTCACATCGGCTGTATTGTAAAAATTAACAGGATAATATTGTAGTTTGTAAGCTCTCACTTTTCTATTTGGGACTCTTATTGTGTAATAACGTTAACAACAAACGGATTGATTCATTTAAGAATTAAACAATTAAACTTTTGTAAAGTACAGTAAGAGACAAATATTCTGGCATAAAAAGGTAGTCACTGCATTTTAGTAAAAAAAATAATTTTATGACAAAATATCTAATCTCAAATGTGTATCGATAACAATTTATCTACCTACTAAAACTTAGAAGGGCCAAAATGAATTTATAGTCATTTGGTTTCATTCCTTTAAGTCACTGTCTTTTAGCGTTTAAACGCAGCATTGCTCTGATATTCATTTTATTTTGTGATACGCTGCTAGTTTCCCTCAGCTGTCGCTGTAGAGCTTTCCCGCTCTTATTTATAAAGTGACGTATTTCCGGTTTGAGATGCAGCGTAGTCGCTCTATGAGGTTTGCACTTTGCAGGGATACTGGTGTTAGTTTGGATTAAAACACGACGGTAATTATGATTTCGGCTTATAATTAAGTACTTCAATTGCACAGTTTATGCGACATTAGATTTAGTAGAAGTTTTCGCTGCGTTTCCTGGTCTTCCTCGGGCTGGTAAACACACTGAAGTAAGTAATGTTACCGTTAACTTATTTTTCAAGCTTAATGCAGGATACGTATTTAATAATTCAATAGGGTAGTTATTGACCAAGTTAGCCAGATATAAATGTCTCGACTTCAGCCATTGTTTGCACATTTGGCTTTATTGTGAGATGTGGCTCTGTGTAATGTTAGTTTGGATGTGTGCTGTTTTTTTTATCCGTGGGTGCAAACAAGGGGTAATATAAAAATCTTAATATGCCTGTTTATAATGATGCCATCAATGCTAATGGAAGGTTATTAGTTTAAGACATTATATTTAAATTGTTAATTTTTTAAAATATGATTCATATTTATGTTCCCCATGTACTTACCTTGAACCAAAATGAAGACTGAATAAAAAAAAATCAGCGAGTATTAGTTTGTAGAAATCTTTGTTGATATGTAGAAATCGCTGTAAAGAGAATTCAGTGTTGATTTCTAACTGAAGGGGGCAGCAGATGACAGTGGACGAATTGAAACAAATGATGGGTTGCAGGATTTAGTACTGGTTTAGTACGGGGGTGGGTAAAGTCATTCCTGGTGGGCCACAGCCACTTCTGGTTTTTCTTTTAACCATATTGTAAGAGAGAAACAGTAGCTTCTAGCAAACCAACAGGAGCTTTGCAGAATCAGGTCTGTTCTGGTAACGTTGGAGGAAAACTGCGCTCCAGGCCCACTTCAGGTTTATTGTGGTATAGAGTTTGTTCTGACCTTCAGGTTGACTCCGTGCAAACACCAGAGGGAAGCACGTATCAAAAGGTATTTTCAAATATATATGTACACATATAAAAATCTATTATTTTCCCCTGTAGCGTTAACTTCCCATAAGCCTATTTTGAAAGGTTAATTCTTTGGTTTTAGAATCCTATAACAGGTTCCCATGTATGCAAGGCCAACTACATTAATTCGCTTAAAATTGTGTGTATTTATTGTTGTGTTGGTCACCTTACTGTAGCTCATTTTCCTGATCTATACTATTTTCTATATTTTTTTTATATTTATACCTTCTTTCCATTTCTCCTGAGAATTTTTTTGCCATTAGGTTTTACCACAAGATTCACACATCTGTTAATGAAGGGAACCCCTTGGCTTTGGATGGTGCTAAATTCACCATCGACCCCAATTTCACAGCAATGCCATGCCCTACTTGATTCTTTTTGTCTGTATTTGTATAATCCTTGTGCACCTTATTGAACAACTCTTGATGGTCAGACATCAGCATTAAGAGCTTTCCAATATTCATAGTTCTCTTTCGTAAACTTCTCCTTCTTTACTTTTTTTTTCTGTCGTGAATATCGAGTGCTACCCAGCTGCTCTTTTATGTCTCGAAAGTAATCTGAACATGTGATCAACAGAGCCAGCTTTCATTGGTCGACCACAATATAATGCACTGCGACAAACCAGGATGACAAGCCAGAACTGAACCTTATTTTATTCATCCATTGGCCAGATGTGTGAGCTAATGTCCGTGCCCATCAATTTTTGGCTCGAAGCATCGTATGCATAACTTCACACTGATAATACACAAAATTGTGCCACTTGTTTGATACTCTTAAGAACTTGCAGCCCGAATAAGTTACATGACACCTGTGAGGTGCAAGAGTGAGTCAAGCTTAATTTTTTTATGGTTCTTTGTTGAGAATTTGAACAATTACAATTACTGTAATGTCCTGCAAGGTTGGCGATTCGATCCCAGCGGGAGGTATTCTGCCACTGTGCAAGCCACTTCACCCACATTGCCCTGTATGGATGTGTGTGACTGGTGGGGTGTGTTTAGTTGTGGGCAGGAGGCTGTAGGCGCAGAATGGCAGCCACGTCCTGTCAGAGTGAAAAAATAATGATCTGATAATTGTAATGCATCTTTGAGTGTCTAGAAAAGCACTATATAAAGTAAAGATATTATTATTAATAATTTATTTTTGTTTTTCCTGATTGGTATCGCTCGGCTATTATACCTCCCAAACAAGTAGCCGGTTGTTTACTCTGTGCTGTAACTTTCTCAGCTGTTTTGAATGTGTTTGGAATGGCAATCAAACAAGTTGTGTTTGAGTTATGATCTTAAAACAGTGCAGATGACTATATTTCTACACTTCTTCAAACAGTCACTGTGGTTTTGGTGTGTCGGCTACCATGATAAACCCTTAGAAACCTTGCGGTCACATTTTTTTAGCTGCATGTCAGGATGTTTAGATAATCAGCTACCTGTGGAAAGGTTTGTGTAAAATATGAACCATTTCAACTACTTTTGCCTTTTTAAGTCAATAAATACATAAAGCACTTTCACATTAAAACGCCTGGACATTTATAAAACCTGAGAATATTTTAAATAGTAAATTAAATTTTTTTGTTTTCAGTCTTTAACAGTTTTTTTACAATATATTTTAATGTGATATTTTTGTGTGTTTTTTAAATGAAACTATTGAATTGTTTTACACTTTCATAAAAGGTCAGTTTTGTTGTACTTTGTTTGGCTTCTGGACTAACAGCTAAAGTAATTAAGCTCAATCAGTCCTCTCTGGGAGCCCTGAGAAGTGTGCTAATATCAGCAGCACAATTACTCTGTCTGATGGGCGGCTCATTCCTGGCTGCTGCTGGCCTCTTCTCCATGGTTTCAGACCTGCTGCTTCTGTCCTGGTCTGTGCTTATGTGAAGTGAAGTCTCTATTTGACTCGACACATAGCACTACTCGCTGTTTATTGTTCGAACATCTTTTTAGAAATGTCACAGAAAAACAAACCTATCAAGCACACACTAAATCATTTCGTTTGTGGACAAGGCTGGATGGACTTTGTTTATATGGGTGTTTTTTAATAAGAAGGGAGTCTTGGGCCATGAGTTTTGTTGTTTTTAGTCATAGTTAATGATACATTTTGGTGATGAAATAAAAAAGTTATTTTAGTTAGCACTGCATATGTGAATGTTCAAAGATGAATGCTTTTAAAGGGGTTCCTGTCATTTCGATCTGCTAAATCGTTCCACACTGTCCTATACCAATAATGACTTCAAATACTAAACAAACATTTGTCATTAAATAAAAGCTGAACTTTTTAAGCCTAGTGAAATGTACTGTTCAGTCTAACTATGGATCAGAATATAAGTGTAAAAAAATTGAGTAATTATATTTTTATGTACCATAAATTCTATTTAAAATGTAAAGTTGTTTTTTTGTATTTAAATGTTTATAGTTGTCTATGCCACTATCTATATACTTTCTAGAAATTCAGTGAATTAAAATGTAATAACTCAAATAATTAACACAGACTGAAAAGATTGACTCACATAAGTGACTTTGCAAAATTTGTTAAGAAAAACAATTTTTACTGAGTGGACGCCTTCCAGTTCCGACACCGGTGCTAAAACAATACTGTTCCCAAAACGGTGCCTTAACAGATTTACAAAAGCCACACAATTTTGGTGGATTACTCAAGAATATCTTTTTATTTAACATTCATTCTTAAAATTAAACAATGTATTAAAATTGTAACGTTTATATGAATATTTCAGTTAATAGAAAACACAGTTGTTGACTAGTTGTGATGACTCAATTTCCTAATAATTTAGAGAATAATTACTGCTGTAAAATGAAGAGACTAGTGTTTATCCATGTTTGAATGGTCTCACAGAATGCGGTCGTTCACAAAGACACTTATAATTGTACTGAGGTGAATAAATAAGAATGTATGATTGTTGCTGTCAAAATACACTTTATTATGCAAGTTATACTACGTTAAAAGAAATGTAAGTCTGTTAGAGTGTGTTCCCTGTAACTGCACGGGGCTTCATTAAGGGAACAATAAATAGTTTTGAAATAGAGACTGTTAAGTACAGAAGATTTTTTAGCTTTTTGAATCATTAATAATACTGCTTTGACTGAAATTGTTAGAATTTAAAATATAAAAGAACTTTAAATGAAAGCCCTATTTCTCAACAGTATTGGTAACAGGGGTGATAATAGCATTTGCTTTTCTTGTTGTATGCAGTCTGCTTTTCTTGTGTCTTTGAGTGACGTCCGAGTCGCGTTTTGTGTTGCAGTGCAAACATTAACCTGCAGATGGGGAAAAGCATGCAGGTCTTGGTTTCATATCTCATACATAAACTTTAGCTGTTAACGATCACAAATAATGGTTGTTTGATCAACGTCAGATTATTTTTAAGCTGAAGTATTTCCACGCAACGTTGAAGTATTTCCACGTTTCCCATAATTATTATTTTGACTGTTTCTATATATAGATCAATAAAAGGCAGTGCATCCACCTGGTACTACTGCAAAACAATCCCCTCTCAAACATTGTCTTGCGCGGAACGTTCCACCATTCCGTGTTATTGATGCTTTGAATGCACGCAAATTTTAAATGATAAACAGAGGTATTCAGTATGATATGCTTTACAGCCCAGCCCTAACTTGAAAGTAATAAAAGGAGAGCATCAACAGAAAAGTGTAAATGGGTTGCCAGATTTCATTCCCCCTAGGCAATGCAGTTTTATCACTTCAGAGCCCAGACACTGAGCCATTGTGCTTTTAAAAACAACTCTGAGGCCCTTTTGCTTGTGATAAGGAGTGTTGTCGAAAGAGCTGCCTTATCGGGCTCATACTGTGACGCAGACCTTGTTTTATTGGATGTATCTCTGTGTTTACTCATCCATCTGTCTTTCTTCTCCACATCTAGTGAAGGAACTCTTCATTCCTTGCTTCCCATCATTATTTGGCTCTATGGTTGCATCATCCATCTTGTTTTAATCATTTCGTCTCTCTTGAATGCCCTCTTCTCTTCTTGTCGGAAAGCTACACGCCTTGCGTAGTGAACGTTCCCCTTCCTTGAGCTGTAAAGCTGCCACCGCTGTGCTGTGTTGAGCTGGAGAGGAGGGGTAGGCTACCTATATATAACACCCACTAGCTTTGTGTAGCCCTGACAGGTTTAAGGCATTGATGCTTTATGCCAGTGGGACACAGACCACTGTAAGGGTGGTTCTTAATTACACTTTAAACATAGTTACTTGTGAGTATGGGGAGGAGGGGGTGCTTAAAAAAAAAGCTCATCAAAAGTGTTGTTTAAATATAATGTTTTAAATATAACTACATTGTTTCCCCTCGCTTCACAGCTTTGGTTGGATGTCGGTTATAGGTTTGGCTTTCTAAAGAAGAGCAGAAACTAGTCGAGTGGTTTAATATCAGATATAGCAGATACTCTAAAATGTGTTTTTTTATTTAAAATAGTCAAATGTTTTTAGAATCAAGTTTAAGACTAGTATCATAACATCAAAAACACAAACAAAACTTTGTTGCGTAATACAGTAAGCTTCAACTACATTGTTTGAACCCCCTAAACATCACTTTCATGTTTTTGAGCATGTACAAAGTTTTTCTCAAACTCTGGTAACTCTAACATAGTCTTTTACGAAGTTGAGTGTCTATGAATATTGTTTCAATCTCTTGCAACGTCACATTTTTATTTCTAACGTTGAGTCATGCCAAAATTGAGCAACTCTAACAACCACTTTTGTGTTTTGAGAATTTATGAATGTTTTCTCAAACTTTTGGCAATCCTAACTACAACTCTGTTTTTGAGCATTTATGCTCATTTTTGTCTGATTATGGCAGCACTAACATCTTTTTTAGTTAATTTGCATTTAGGACTATTTTGTGAATATCTGGCAACCCCAAGCAACAAAAACCAACAATCAAACACACATCAGATGAGTTTTACAATGACATTTGGGTATCCTATATTTTTTCTTTATCCTAATGTAGACACTTACAGTCCTATACTAATAGCATAACAAATATGATGATGATAAACTGTCACACAGTGAAAAGTGCCGGATACAAACATTTTTCTCCAGCCACCTCACTTCCAATGGTGACTGATTTTTCAGCAGACCACATTGTAAATGTGCTGAAATCTCAGCTTTTATCCTAAAAATATAGATATGTGGGTTTGAAGTTAGGTAATACATTTGGTAGGTGTTATTTTAGAGTTTTCTTTTTTTTTTTGAGAAAAAAATAATAATGTGCTTCACATTTATCTTTTCTTAAGTTTGTAATAAAAAAAGAAAAGAAATCCTACACCTTTGCTTCTTTTAACAATGTTGAAGCTGCAAATCTCCAGAAAGTGTAAGGTTATTTAAAATTGTAAAGAAACACATCTAACGAAAAACCCAATTCTAAATATAATTCTCTGCAGCTTTGAGAATGAGCAAGACTAGAGCCAGGAGGACGGCTGCGGTCACTCACAGCTCTGCCGATGCCCAGAACTCCAGAGCTCCAGAATCAGGCCTGCTGGAAAACCTGAGTCTCATGAGCGTCAGCAAAGAGAACAAGAAAAGCACCAGGTGAGACCAGATATTCTGCAGTTCCCTCTGGCTCACTTCAAAACAATTCTACTGCTTCCTCTCAAAGAATGCAGTCAAGTCCGAGTGGTTGCTTTGCTCGCTCACAATGGATTCGAATACGTGCATTCATTTGTACAAAAAGTTTGTTAAAAGTGTTTGTAAGTGTACTAAAAGAAAACAATTAAAAGGATGCATGTATTTTCTGGAGGAATCCCTCTTGATGAATTTCAATATTACATAAGATTGAACACAATAAGGATCTAAAAAAGTGCATATGAAGGTGCCGTTAAAACAGCTTAAAATTGAACTAAACAAAAACAAACATGTCAAATTTCCGTTGAAATATTGAAATAAAAAATGTATCACAGGGAAATTCTGTATTTTTTTCATCTGTTATTTCAGCGAAAAGGAACAAATATTGCTAGTGATGACGCTAGTGAGTGTTTGAAAATGTAATTCTGGTTGTTCTAGCAGGTGGGTCCGATGATGTCGCCTACAGTAGCAGTACCACAGTACCCAGAATGCTTGGTGTTACAGTGCACATAGCAGTTCATGATGTGTTGATTGTCCCAGTTGTAGGAAATTATCAATACAAGCATGTCATCACAAACTAATAGATCATTCTTGTGTTACGACCTTGTAAAATACATTTGACTCGTTGGATAAGGCCGTAAACATTTAGATATAAATGTGCAACGAATCGAGTCAAGCATAAATAATGAAGAGGAAAACGCACACAACTGGACTAGCATACAGACAATAATTTATTTCACAATATAGCATAGAACATTTACAAACCGAAACGTAAATAAGCAAGCATTTAATTGTCCTCTTCTTAAACAAAGATTGCTTGATTGAACAGGGAAAAGGTAAAGGAAGAAAAAGGCCAGGCAGCGTCAAATCAACAAATAAACAAAGGAGGGAGGTGTGGCCAATCCACAGATCTCAGCAAGACGGCTCCATGCAACAGAAACACAAACACAGTCAGCACGAATGGACACACACACAAACAAACGTCAAGACGCTACGATCCGCGGGAATCGTAACACTTTTCATATAATTTTTTTCACATCTGGAGAAAATTCTGCAAACTGTTGGTGATAATTTCCAGAAAGTTTCATACCAAAAACACCACCACCAAAGTTGCGCGATTTTTGATACCAACTTCCTGATATCATGCTTTCTTTCTGACGCCATTTTACATCTTAGTCTGAATTATGTTTGCAGTGCACACACGCTCTGTGTAGTTGTACGCAAAATTGCATTGTATTGGTTTAGTATGCAGCATCCAATCAAAACACACTCCTAATTGCTGCTAGGTGCGTCATGTAAAGGAAGTGCTGTAAAAAGAGATTTTTAACTGCTTAAAATTTTAGAAGACTTCTAAAATGAAATTATAAACCTATCAAAATCTAAATAAGGTACACTTGAAAATACTGAAATGACAGTTTCCTTCTAAGTAAAGGAAGCCTTGAAAACATCGGCAAGCTCCTGAAGCTTGGACGTGTGAGAAACATTGTGGTGATCGCCGGAGCAGGCATCAGCACAGCCAGCGGGATTCCAGACTTCAGGTGAACACACCCAGGTGCTTTCTAAACTCTGAATCCTCATCACTCAACACAAGCTCTGTGTTTCCTTCAGGACTCCAGGGACTGGGCTCTACGCGAACCTCACTAAGTATGATATCCCGTACCCAGAGGCCGTCTTCAACATCGATTACTTCTCAGACAACCCTCAGCCTTTCTTCTCATTGGCTAAAGAGCTGTATCCTGGAAACCACCGGCCAAACTACGTGCACTATTTTATCCGGATGCTGCATGAGAAGGGCCTGCTGCTCCGCATGTATACACAGAACATCGATGGGCTCGAGAAGAGTGAGATTGGTTTCTTTAACACGTACTAGAAGAATCTCTATGAGCTGTGAAAGTTACAGCTACAGTGTTTGTGCTTTTAGTGTGTGGGGTCCCTGAGGAAAAGCTGGTGGAGGCTCATGGGAGCTTTGCTTCTGCTGCATGTCATCTCTGTTATACACCATACCCTGCAGAGGAAGCCAAGGTAAACGCCACATTCTCAATCATTCTTCTCATTTACTTCTTCTCAGTACGCACTAGTTATTCTGATGTCTCCTGCGTGGTCCTGTCAGCAAGAGATCATGAATGGTAGGATTCCCGTCTGCTCATTTTGTGCTGGTGCCGTCAAGCCGAATGTGGTGTTCTTTGGGGAAGATCTGCCAGAAAAGTACTTTCTTCATGCTGAGGACTTTCCAAAAGCTGATCTTCTCATGATCATGGGCACTTCTTTAAAGGTAGGAATAAACGATTTAGCGTATTAAGAATGTTGATTCAATATTTCATTATTTGCTCGCTTCTGTTTTTAATAAAAAGTTTAAGGGTTGAAAAACATGGATTTCTAAAATGGTACTATGAAGCCCAACAAATGAAATGTTGACTCGTAAAAGTTTGTTGACTCAATTTTTACTTTAAGTTGGCTCACCTTAACCCAACCCTGTAGGGACATAACGGAAGCATTGTTTACGATGAAAACTGCCTTTTGAAGGCTGTTAAAGGTGCACTGATCTGAATTTTAAGACGACTGCTTTTTTTTTTGTTGGCTTTTTTTATAGACGGATTTCCAATTACGTGACTAGCATGATTAGAAAGTCACTCAGTTCAAGCCATCCTAAATGGATATAAACCAAGACTGGCACAATGCCCCAAAATGGAGAATTTAACTTAAAGACCCTCTCCCTTTTCAAACTAAAGCATTTAACTCAAGCAATTGTGAAATTTCTCAGGGCGTGCTCCAGAACTCTCCTGAAACCTGTTAAGATTATTGTACTGTAAAAAAAGGTGTATATTACGCAAATGTGCCTGACATACTTTAACTCCTGATAAATTGAACATAAGTTCTGTTTTATCTGGTAGAGAAAAGTCAGTCATGGTTGTAGGTTGACTGTTTTCTGTCATTTTTAGCCAACACGAGGAGTACTACTTTTATTTAGTAGTCCCATTACATTTTGAGTACAGATGAGTGATTTTATTATTTTTTGTAAGGTTTCTCTTTTCTTTTCTGTGTACATTTTTTGTATCCATGTCTTTTCATGATTGAGCTTCTTTTATTTATAGTAGTTGCTAGTACTGTCAGGTAATTATGATGAGTCAATAAGAGCCTTTAATTTCCTGACTCTGTTGCTCAGTCAATCATTGTTCCGTTCATGCTGCATTCTCTCAGATTGAACCCTTCGCCAGCCTAATCAACACGGTGAGGTCCTCGGTGCCACGTCTGTTGCTCAACCGCGATGCTGTCGGACCTTTTGAGCGAAGACCCTTGAGGAGAGCCGATCACATGGTGCTGGGAGATCTCTCTGAGTCGGTTCAAAAGTTGGCAGAGATTCTGGGATGGCACACTGAGATCCAGGACCTGATGCGCCGCCATGAGAACCAACTATCCTCGTACGCTGTCCCCAGTATCACCAGCAGGGGGGGTGAAAACAGTGATTCCTCTGAGAGCGATAGCATGCATTGATCTTGAGGTTCAATTGAGCAACACTCAATTGTTTATCTTTATCCCTCCCATTTCCTGATTGGCTCTGATTGTGAGGGAACGAATCCACTAAATCCTGTACTTGAGACCGAACGGAATGATGATGGGTGGGGTGAAATATGCAGATCACTTTAAGCACATATTGGGTTTGTTTTTTTTGCTTTTTCCATAGCACTTATTTGTATGATTAATTTGCCAACCTCACGTAAGAATATTTCAAAGTGTTGATTCTGCTTGTTCACTTTAGTGACTTTACAGGAATCTTGTTTTAACTTCCAGTTCCAAGTTATAAACAGTTGGTTCTCAGGAAGATTTGGCAACTTACTGATGTATATATTGGACAATTTTTTAAGAGGGCATGTACAAGATTAAAAGCATTTTACTTTGTGTGCAATAACCAAACTTGTACTTGTAGAAACAAACCATTAGATTTTTTTCCCCTTGATTTTCACATTAAGTTACTGGATATTAAAATAACATACATTTTTGAGAGGAGTCTGAATGGAGACAGCAATCGTAAGTCTTTGTTGAATAATCATCCGTGTTTTGGAAGAAAACTAAAGGAACGGGTTCGAATGACTCCATGAAACAGGGAAACACTAGGTATATAGATGAGTCTGATTTTTCTATTAAGTCAGGAATTTGCTTGCCTTCCATGTGAACACTTTTCCACAGTTTCAATCTTCAGTGAATGTGTTGAAGAACCTTACTCTGATCCTCTAAAATGTGGTCTGTGTCATTAAAGGGTTTAGTTTGGACAAAAAAGTATGCATCTAACCCAGACAGAGTTTTGATTGCTGCTGGTTTTAGTGTTTCTGGGGCATCCATTTGAAGTTTTACCTGCTATATTTTACTTGTCTAAATGATTAAAGAGATGTTTGTTTATGTTCTGAATGTATTTGCTCTTTGCTGCTGATAAATTCATATTGTAGTACTGTATTTAATAAATGTACATTTTTTCCACTATGTTTTTGTGAAAAATTTTGTGTTTGAATATTAAAGTAAAATCTGTAAATTATGTATAAATGTGTAAATTAATCTGCAGTTCTGCACTTGGATTTTTTTCCACCAATTAATAAATCTCTTAAAAGTACAGATGTTAGGTGAGGTGCAAGGCTTTGAAAAGTCTGTTGAGGGGGTTTATCTGGAAAATGCAAATCGAGGCTTGTTTCTTTTAAGGGAGGAGCTAAAATAATGTTGCTGAAGCTTTGGTGGCTGGCCGTACCTCGTGACGGCTTTGAGATACGGTTCTGAATATTGACTGTGGGGGCACTTTCATGCTTTCTTTCACACTGGACCTCCTCATTGACAATTTTTGCCTCTCTGACCGGACTCAGTATGTTCATGTAAATGGAAACTCATCAGACAAAATAGCAGTAGAGTATGGAGTTTCTCAAGGATCCGTTCTGGGATTTATTTTATTCTCAATCTACATGCTGCCCTTCGCCAAAATTATTAGGAGATATGGGATTAGTTTCTATTGCTATGCAGACGACACCCAGCTCTATATCTCAGCAAAACGACCCTTTAAAGCTAAATAAGATCTCAGAATGTGTTGCGGATATCAATGATTGGATGAATGAATATTTGCTTGTGCTAAATCCCGATAAAACAGAAGTATTACTTATTGGGATCTAAAAAGCAATTACAGAATCTCTCAGTTTTAAATATATTTATATGTTACTAAAACCACCTATCACCTCAGAAACATTGCTAAACATGCTGTCTATCATGAATAGAAAAATCAGATATACCAGTATTTTTCAAACTTGTGTGTGTGTGTGTATATATATATATATATATATATATATATATATATATATATATATATATATGTATGTGTGTGTATGTATATATATATATATATATATATATATATATATATATGTATGTGTGTGTATGTATATATATATATATATATATATATATATATATATATATATAATTTTTTTAGGTGAGTCAAGTTTATTTGTATAGCACATATCGTACACAGGTTAATTCAAAGTGCTTTACATTGGTTATTTTATTTTTATATTTATATTGATTAAAAACGGAAAATTTTAAAACATTGTGTAAAACAAAGATTAAAATGTGAAGTGCAGAGGTAAATTAGTTGTTCTCAGTCAACAAAAGAGCAACTAAACAGGTGAGTCTTTAGCCTGGATTTAAACGTGACTAAAGTGTTGGCACCCTTGATCTCTGGAAGCTGGTTCTATCTGTGGGCCGCATGGTAACTAAAAGAGTGTTGAGTAAACAAGGAAGTTGTTTTGCATCCAGTTTTTAATCTCATCAAGACATTGTCAGAGAGAGTTTATGGGGTTTGTAGTCATTTGGGGAGATAGCTAGATAAATTTGTGTATCATCAGCATAACTATGGTATGATATCTGAATCCTTCTCATAATTTGGCCCAGTGGAAGCATGTACAGGTTAAATAGTAAAGGAGCAAGGATTCAACCTTAAGTAAATAAAATAAATACAGAAGAGAGTTTAGCAAGAAAGCTCATTTATTAAGCAAGAAGCATAACAAGAATCAATAAAAAATGATTTACAGACTTGTGACTTTCAATAGTAAAGGGTGCTAAGATTTAAAAACCGGACAAACAAAGTCATGTGCTCATCTCATGTACAAAAGTAAGTACTCCTTAACTCATCTCTCAAAACGATAAAAAATACAGTATTTAGGAAAAGTAATCACCTTTATACTATGAAACATAAAAAAGACATTTATTTTAGTGAAAACTTTTAAGACAAAACTTGAGAGAGTAGAAAGATAGTTTGTGTATAAAGGAAAGTTCTCAAAGCGTACGCTGAAACACACGAGTCAGCA
This sequence comes from Danionella dracula, assembly GCA_900490495.1. Lineage (NCBI taxonomy): Eukaryota > Metazoa > Chordata > Actinopteri > Cypriniformes > Danionidae > Danionella > Danionella dracula. Next base: position 6,097,656 of record UELW01000056.1, read on the forward strand.
GCAGCCACTACAGTCCAATAAATACAACTCTTTTCAAAACATTCATTTTTCAGCAAAAGTGTCTTCTTCAAACCCAGTGCTTTCCCCTATTAATGGTGCTCCAATGACAATCTCTTCATCTTCCTATCAAACATCAGCAGATATCTTAACCAAAAAGCACTCCTCTCTTCCTCTCTATCTGCTAAAAGCATCCTCTTAGGAGCCCCAGTGTTTAATACCTGAATGTTTCTCGCAGCAGAGATCAGTTTGATGTGCAGCAATCCTCGGCTCTGCTCGGTGGGACACGCTGCACTCTAGTCAAGCTGCTACTCCGAATCAGAGTCGCTGCTGATTGGAGGGGTGCACTCATGGATGGCCTGCCCCAGAGGTGCCAGGGTCCCATCTTTCCTCACTCCCATTGGTCGGATCAGCTCTTTCCTGTTGAAAGCAAAACCATTAAAAAGTAAGGTTCTGAGAAAAGTGATTTTGAAGAGTCCAGAGTAGCGCTGATAATCCAGACTTTCCCCCATCAAAGTCTTGTTCCCCCATCAAATATGTACCTGAAAGTCATTATTCCTTTTCCGAGAGCTCAGAATGAATCAGGGAACTTTTCTCTGCTCATAGGACATAACCCCACCCACAAACAATCAGATTAATAACAAGCACAGCCAAGCAGAGCGTATGCTTGCCAGAAAATGTGCATATTCTAAACCTTGAAAATGTGTTGAATCAAAGTCAATGTTTAGATGAAAAATACATATGATGTTGGTCCCAGAAGTGACTTCACACACAGACCCAAACAAATGTTACTAACAGCTACAAATAGACGAGACTCCTCATCCTCAAAATTCAGAGAGAGACAGAGCTTAAGATCGAGTCGTTGAGGCTGTCGCTGCTGAAGGGAGCTATTCACGTTTTTATCTGTTAATGAGAGCTTGAGGAAACTCCAAGTTAACTTTACATAATGTTAGAACAGATGTTGTTTTTTTAATATGTGGATATTGATAAATATACCATTCTTTTAAGTGTTTTAATTATATCCATATTCTGTTGGGAACATTGCATGTGAAATGTAAAGGGAGCTACATTTTTATATGCTGAATTGTTTTAACAATGTAATGTTAGCAATTTTATTTACATGTTTTATGGGCAAAAATATTTTCCATCAGGCTAGTAATGAGTGGAAAATAAGAGATTCAATTATTGATAAAAACTATTAAGTATGTTAAAGTTTTAAACAAAGCAATAACTTCCTTTATATTTGTGTGCAATCAAGAAATGTATTCAGTTATATGTGGAGCTGCTTGATATGAAATCGAGGTCTTGCATAGTATGCGCTCAGCTAATGTGCTGTTCATTAGATTTAAATTGAAGCCAAATTTCTCTTATGTTTTGATTGATAATCAATACTAAACACTATATACTAGAGTTGTAGTACTCGAGTCCGGACTTGGGCACACAAGAGCCCTAAGAATCAGGACCCCAAACCCCCTCTTCCAATCACGGGCCCCCCCGCAGGGTCCCAGGCCTGGGGTTTAATTACAGGATCAGCGCTCATTGTGATCCTTCAAAGCTGCTCTCCCAGATCCTCGACGCTAATCCAATTAAACCTGCTCTCAAACCAAAGACGATTCACCCGCGCTTTAGCCAATCAGTGATAGCTGAAAGTCATTCTTAGAAGTATTATCCAATCAAAGCATGCATCGAGATCATTATTTTCACATGTCATTCATGCATGTACTTTACCTATTTACAATTAGGCTCCAGAATAATTAAGTGTTCTAGCTGTTATGGAGCAACTTCTTTTTTTAATTTTTAGAATTCTATGATGGCTTAGTGAGATGTAAAGTCATCTTAAGTTGCTCATTCTTGAACAGAACAGAATTTATATAAACAAAAAATTCTCAACTAAATAAATTACAAAAAACAAAAATTTTTATAAATTTAACCTAATGAACTTAACCTAATGTTCAAATAACTGTAAAAGGAACCACTTTATTATGAATGACATCAATGTAGTCTGAGGCTTGCAAAACTTGCAATAATAGGTGAATGACATTATCTGCAAGCAGTAATTCCGGGGCCAGGCTGTTTAAAGTAAGTGCTTCTAGGGTACGGTTCTGTTGACCCGTCAAGTAAAACAGAGTTATTGGAATCTGTATTGGAACCCCAGAGAGCCAATTTCCTTTCCATTAACCATTACGTCTACAGACTATCGGCACTAGGGCACGAGTCAAGTTCTAAAGCATAAAAAACAAATAAGCAGATTTGACCATGGTTCCACATTTGAACCCACAATATTTTGCTCTGTGGAGCAACATCATTGGGACTGCAGCACAGACACTGTTTCAGCGCATAGATTATCTATAGATTATTTTGTAAGCAAAACTTTTTTTATATCCTTTGACCTGAAGGTGGTGCAGTGCCAAAATTCTGCATGCGAATGCATATTACTTTTATGATGACAAATACCAAGTTTGGCCTGCAAGACCCTTACTTTCAGGAAATAAAACACATAAAACTTTTAAAAAGAAGCAGTTTCGAGACTGAAATAGTAAAAATGTTTCATGTTAAAAAAAAAGATTGAGAAAAAATTATTAGCAGACCCTGGGTTTGAACCCACAACCTTTCGTTTTGAAAACTACTGACATTAAAAGCTGACTGATGAGGTTAAACAGGGTAACATGTTTATGCATATGTAACGATTGATCAAGTGATAGCAGATCCTTCTGTAACAGGTCAAATTTTTAAAACTTGAAACTGTATTTTTACAAACTCAATATCTTCAGTCTAGGAAGTGAGGGGAAAAAAACACAAGTTTGAAAATACGTCTTAAAAATGCTTCAAAAAATTCAGCTGTCTTAAAAATAAGATCTGATTTTATTTGATTTGATTCAATATTAAAATAAACAATTTCAAATCCAAAACATGTTTTAAAAGCACAATAAATCAACTTTTATGAAATTACAATTGTCAATCATTCAAGTCGACACAATTCAAATTCTGATAGTTTTGACACACAATTATCCCCATAAACAAACACTCTCTTTGATTACGTACTTGCTACTGGAGCAACAATCCTCTTAGTTTCCACTATGTACTTTAGGCATTATCATTTCATTTCATTATCTAAATTTTATTTCATGAATGTAATTTTGCTTCCCAAAAGGAATGTATTCTTCTTGCTCTGGTTTTGTGTATTTTAGTCTGTTTGAATACTTTTCAAACAAAAAAAGCTATTGTTGGGAAACAAAAAAAATAAATAATAATAATAATTAAAAAAATGCATAAGCTAAACATAATTATTTATTAACACCTGTGATGATAAGCACCATTTATTACTATGGACCGGGTACATGCATGCATGTGTGTGTGTGTGTGTGTGTGTGTGTGTGTTTACAAGGTGGAGAGTCAGGACTAATTGGACAGCAAGTCAAAGAGTAGACAGCGTGAAGGACATTCCTGCAACTGAATACTGTGTCTCCACAGCAGCAGCTCCATCCTCCCTCTTCCACATACACACACGCACAACAAAAAAAAAAGGCCAAGAAGAACACAGAAGGGACAAGGATCCATTCTCAAAGACAGGAATCTTACTTTCTTGGGCACACGCTGCTCATTAACACCAAAACAGCCTCGTATGGTTGGACAATAGCACTTCCTCTTCTGTTTGCAAACTTAACATTGCCCAATAGCTAGCATACACACACACACACACCACTAATTGAGCCTCTGTCTCAAACCTCTTTAAGTCAAACACAATGTCTGGCACCCCGGCTCAATAAAAGGGTGTTTTATGAAAGAAAATCCCATATATGTATTATAAAACATGTACAAAGAAGACTGTGCTTGTGAGTACTCTGTGTTGCCAATTAGCTTGTAATTAATGCAGTGGTTTGTGGGGGCACTGGGTGTGCATTGACTGCTGGTGAATGCGGAAGGCCGCTGGTAAATGAGGCGGAGGACGATGCTGGAAGATTCTTGTCTTAATAAAGAGGTTGGTAAGGACACAGCGAAAACGCGATGCCTCTCACCGGTGTCACGCATCTTATTATGTGGTTGTTTTGGAAAAGGTCAACGCGAGTGCAAGGCATGCTTTGAGTGGAAGGAGTCTTCTAAAGGGGACTTTATGTGAAGAAACCTTAATTACTTTGGATTAAAACATTTGTATGTTTGTCAGCCCTGTTGAATACATCTGAGAGGGTTTGTATGATTTTTTTCACTCTAGAAGCATATAAAGGGATAACTTTTGCTGGTAATTTTACACAGTGCTAATAGGTCTGCCACAAAAATATATGTTCTTTTTAACATTTACCAACACAAAACACCAGTTAACAACATTGGAGTGAGGGGAAACATGGAGCAAAGCAGTGGAATAAAACAAGGGTACGGTAACATGACAGATGAAGAGGATTTTAAAACTCAGAACTTAGAGCCACCATTATGGGTTTTTAAAAGATAACGCTCATAAGGTGTGAAACATAGCTTTAGGTTTGACGAACATCCTGCTGGAGTTGTAAAACAGGAAGCGCTTTGTGTATCAATATATTACCTCTAACAAGAAAGAGCTGAATCAAGTCCTAGTTGAAAGCAATTTCTTTAGCCCGCAAGCTCACAAGCCAGGCCGCACAACCTCCCACTAGGTTTGGGTCGATAGATGATGCCATTGATATCGCGATGTTGAGTTAGCATCAGTGATCCTTCGGCGCTTCTCTCACTTGCACAGGGCCGGTGACGGACTTGCGCTGTGATTTGCTCGTCATTTCAGTAACCAGTTTTTCTGGCGCTTAGCCCTACAGCTCGGGTGGTTTCGTGTGATCTCGTCTGTATCTTGGGTCAAGCAAGGCTACTTTACGTCTCATCCTCACGGTGGTGTTATTAATATTTGCTTTCGATCTGCTCTACTCCCAAAACCACTTCTGACGTGTCTCGTGGCTGTCCTCTTTCATTTGGTCTAAAGTCAAAATATTGTCAGATAAGTAAATGTACTCCTTTTGTACCAGTTTATGCCAAAGTCCCGCGGACTAAGTGATTGACAGGTGCTAACTTCAGTGTAACTATTTATTTATGTTATGTTTTGGTTATTGGTAAAAGAAAGACATAGCGGGAAGGATTCAAATTATTTATCCGTTATGAATTAATTATACAATACCCGTACTACCCACATCGTCCAACCCTACCACACACTTCATTCATTCATGCCAAGAACACAATGAAACAAAAACAATATGGAGGACTGAAACTGACACAAAAACAGTAATAAAAAAAAATACAATAACAAAACAGTACCTTGACAATTCATCAATCATGCTGACAAGCCTCTGTGCTTCATATTCCTTCTGCTCCTCTGTCATCTCCTCTATGGGGTTAGGCATTGGAAGCTCTATGTGACCTGTGATTGGGTTGATGCTGAAGAACACACAAAAAGAAAAACATAATGGAGAATCTGAAGAAACTGTACAAAAATCCAGCTTTGTACACACAGCAAGTCATTTACAATGGTTTGGCAGATTTGTACTCTTCAGTATCCGAGTCCTCATCAGATGAATACTGCGTTTCTCCTCTTCCTCCAGCCAGCAACCCTCGCGCCATCAGCAGCCCAGCAGCGTTACCATACCCAGTGTACTTCAGCAGATTATCCACTGCATCAAATCAACAACAGGAGGACATTATCCCCAGAAGATACTTTGATGCATGTACACATGACGGAACACAAGGAGCATTCAAGACTTAACCTCTAAATGGATAAAAGAGCGATGGAAAAGGTGTCAGGTTTGCATATGAAGTATTCTATTTGAAGTACAATTTATTTTGTTTTTAGATTTGCGCAAAAAGCTTTAAAATCAGACCAGCAAAACAATGGCATTTTTAATTAAAAATGAAAACAATCTGCCGTCTTAACCCATCAAGAAAACAAACAGATCTCTCACCGCTCTCCTTGCAGAGCACAAACAGGAACTCAGCCGCCCCTTGTTTGACTGCCATGTCAATGTGAGTCATGAGACGCACAAGCTTGTTTCGAACCGTGTCTCCAATTTCTGGCCGTTCATTGACATCCGTTAAGGGAGGCAACACCTGCACCAAACAAACAATGAGAAATCATGCGATGAGATAAAGAATAAGGCATTTCTAGGAATGTTTAGATTCTATTATATTATGATTATTAAGATCATTGCACATCAGGCGTGACATAAACATGCTATTTACTAATCAATCATTTTATTTGAACCAATAACATCTCAGTGGTTCCTTTCACATCAATGACGTAGTTTTGAAGAACGAACATGCATTGTTTATTTTATTCATTCCTTGGTCAATCATCAGGCGACTGCAACACATCTGATCAATAACAATGCAGCTTTTTGGCATATCACGCCTAACATTCAACATGGTGGACCGCTAGATTAGCTTTGTGGCTGAGAATAGCATTCTAGTCATTTATATTCTTGAACTGTTTGGCATTTTCTGCATGATGTAGGCTAGCAACAGTGTGGTGACCAATGTGGTGTGTCACTAGCACCAATAGCTCCTCAAACGGTCTCACAGAAATAAAATATGTTAGTTCTAAAGCAGGAAATAGATAAACCTTCACCAAAAACTGAAACTTTCTACGTTCTTTCTCTGTTTTAGAATGTACTCTTGTTTGTTGTTCTAGCAAAAATCATCATTGACTGGCATGGAAGAGTTTAGCAAATTTTTCACGAACCTTTTCACATATTTGATGAGTATTCTTCAGTGCGTTTAATTATTAATTAATCTCTTTGTATTGTTAATTTGAATCTTTCCAGATGTGCAGTGTTTTAAGGGTCAAGATGCGATTTAGAAGTGCAAAATGAACCATCACCAGGCAGTGTTTTATAAATATATCTGGCAACCCCAACCATCACTTTAAATATTTTGAGCGTATATGGCCTCTCAAACTCTGGCCTTCAAAACTTTCCCTTTCAAAATGTCATTTTTTATTTAAAATTTAAGAGCATTTTCTCAATCTCGGGTAACTTCAAGCATCAGCAAAAATCACATTCAAAAGATCTTTACATGGATATCAGTAAAATAAATAAGTAAAATAAGTTACATAAAATAAACATTTATTAAATTAATACATTATTTTATGAATTATTTAAACAGTGAATTTAAGACCTTTAAAATCTTCTAATTGGGGCTTTTAAATTATAGATTGCTACAAGCTGTTAAGACACTCTGGAAATCCTGTCATTTCTAAATGTTACAAACACAGCATCCTTTTTTTAGTTAAGCTGTTGAGAAAGTTCTCCCTTTCTTATGTTAAAGCTTCTCTGGTATTGGGAGCTGCTGCATGAAAGGCTTTATCCTCTCCAGACTCCATAGAAACCAGAAGATAGCCCTTCCACATTATGTATAAAATTATCCTTCACTTTAAAAGAAAGATGTTTCTGTATCATTTCATGGAAGGCAAAAACACTCAAACCTCAAAATGAGAGATTACGCCATCGGTGCACGAATCGATATTCTGACTGAAAAACACAGATGCAAAGGCAGCTGCACTGTGTGTAAATGCCTTCATACAGACTGAACCCAGCACCTGGGTCTTAAGGAATCTGCGGATTTCCCTGTGGTATCTGGAGCTTTCCGTCATTAAACTCAGCACAGGAGTCAAGCCTTCTTTATAGTTGGATCCCTGAGACAAAAATACACAAAGAGCATGAACAAAATGAACATGGAGAATGACAACACTAGGTTTTCATGTGTTTATCTTGAAAGCACAACCTTGTCGATTCTCTTTTCCATGAAGTCGAGCAGAATCTGCACGGTCTCCATGTTCTTCCCTCCATACTCTTCTAGGCCTCCTTGAACAGGGACATCTATCAGAACATCCAGGCACTGCACAGGAAGGTTACTGAGGAGGTTTATTGCATGGCTAGGAAAAATAAAACACAAAACATCACAAATGAATCAGAACATAATTAAATAGTATTACTTACATAGGAAATAGTAAAATACATAGGAAAACTGAAGAACGAAACCTTCCAGATTTGGTATTTATTTTCTTTCGTGTCCATTTGTTGTGTAACAGAAATGCTAACAGAGGTGAAATAAACTTCGAGCTAGAAAAGGATTTATGAGAACAGCAAGAGTAGACATGTCTCTGGACTGAAGAAACCCTAATATTTTATTGGTGGCCAGTGTTGAGTTAGTTGCTGAAAAAAATACCATATTTTCCACACTAAAAGACAAATCCTTTAATTTTCTCAAAAATGTTCAATGCCTTATAATCCAATGAACTTGATGTATGAATGCCGTTTGCTCAAAATGCAACATTAGACTGTTTTACACCGACTTTGGTACGCTACCAAACAGCACAGCTAAATGGAATGTCGTCGTATCACTGCTACCGAGTCTGAAGCCTAGCGGAGTAATACATAACGCACTTCGACATGCGAACTCAAAACGGGAGACATATACTATGGCGTTAACTTCATCCTAAAATGGCACCTGCAAAAAAAAAAAAGAGAGTCATGCGTATGGCAAGCCATCTTAACTTTTAATGCTCTTTCAGTCCTAGGTATAAATTAATTTTGACAGGTCAAAATCAGTTTTTTGTGGATATCTACAATTAGAATTATAACTACTCACAACTGCATTTCAGATATTTATAGTCCAAACATACATTGAAGATATCTTACAATGTTTATTTGACTGGCTGTAATGTGCATTAAAGATATCTGCATACCATTTACAATTAGTCATAATCCTCCATTGACTTCCATTGAAACATATTTGCAGATATCTTCAATTGAGTTTTGACTAGTCACAAAAATATTTTGCACACATACACTTAGAATCATTTTCTCAATCTCTGGCAACCCCAACAATCACTTTTATTCTTTTGAGCATTTACGCATGTTTTCTCCAACCCTTTCTAGAAACCCTTAAAATCACGTTTATTTACTTTGTAAAATGTATTGGCTTAGGTCAACATCTGGAAACCTTTTGAGCATTTATGAGAGATCACAAGCATTTTTTTCAAACTCTGGAAGCCCTAACCATTATTTTTACATTATTTTAATATTTAGGAGCATTTTCTTAATCTCTGGCAACCCCAACAGCTAAACCTAACCCTAACCCAAAACACATATTTTTAAGACCTGTTTGAAATCTGTTAGTTAAAAGGGGAGGACTGAGTGAGTTATTTCTAAGTGGTGGAGAATGCGTGGAGTCAAAGGAGAGAGCATTCCAGCCTCTGATGGCAGCTCTAACGACAATGAATGAACCAAACCCAAACAAGATTCCGGGTGTCACTGAACGTGTTGCGTTGTCCAGACAGGACAACAAGGCGTGCCATTAGTCACTTGGAAAAGACATCATACTGAGCACATAAGTTATTTTCTTGGGCTTACAGTAGCCAAGGTTTCTACACTGCTTATTAGAAATTAGAAACACTCTCTCTCTCGTAGAAATCCCTCCGGAGGCAGGGTACAGCACGACGGCAGCAGGCAGCTCTACCTATGAGCCTCTTCTGTTTTTTCCTCCGAGGGCGTCTTCAGCTTTAGGAGGTGTCTCATGATGGCTGCGATGAGCCGAAGCTGATGCTCATTGTCCTGCCAGAATAAAGACAAACTGTTAGCAATAACTACCACTAAATGCATTTTAATTCATCCTGGTGAATAAAAAAGGATCAAAACAAACAATAATTTAACATAAAACATTAACATCTAGAATCAAAGGAATACAGGGTATACATTGATCTCACTTTACCTTTGACCCACACCAAAAATTAGTTTCGTGAGAAAATGTGCTTGAAGGCTACGAACACAAAACCTTACAAGGCTAATTCTAAGAGGAATGGACTGTCAGAGCTTACCAAATGCACGGCCATTTTCTGACATTTACAGATGAAATATATGGTTTGTAAGAAAAACATAAACCCACAGACTCTTTGCAGCATACAATCCAGTTTTCCTGCTGTTTGGCAGAAGTTTAAAAACAACATCAGAAGTTTATACTTTTAATTTATTGCCATGTGTTAAATCAGTGAATGAAATATTAAAATCATGTAAACTTTGAAAAATACTTTGCATGTTTTAGTATTTTTTCCTCGTCAAAAACATGCCTATGTACTATGTATGGAATGAAATGTGAACAGCACACAAGGAGCGAATGTAGAGCGTACAGGACAGGAATATGGCAGTGTTTTCTTGAAGGGGTGAGAAACCTGACTAGCAGGATTCTGTACTGACTGGAGTCTGCCAAGACTTTTTAATGCTCTCACAGCACTATTTCCATGCTTTGTGAAATAGAATACTATTTGATACTAACGTGTGTATTAATGTTCACACAAGGTTGTATATTTGTTGGAAGTTGGCTGGAAGTTCATTAAATCATTAAAACACTTCTGTAATTGTAGTTGATAAATGCTCATTTCATTCAGCGTACGCTGCATCGCTGGATTTCATTTCTATTTATTTGTATTTAATTTTAAAACTGTTTTATTAAGGCTTCTATGCTTCATTGCATAATAATGTTGGAAAAATATACAACAGAAAAAGCTTTTTAAAAATTTTGATTTTAAAATGTTGCAATGTTGGTTAAAAGTGTTTCTGCTGGTTTCATGAGGTCATATTAAAAAGTTTTTAAGACTTCTTAAAAGATTTTAATATCGTATTTATAATAAGATTTAAGACTTATTTAATAACAACACATACTAGACTTTTCTCAAAGGTTTTCTTAAACTCTGGACACATTAACCTTGCCTTTTAGAAAGATGAATGTTCAAGAGTATTTTATCGATCACTTTTAAGTAATTATTTAGCATTTAGAATTACTTTCTCAATCTCTAGCAAACCCAAGCAATATGAAAAACACATCAGAAGAGGTTTACATGGACATCAGAAAAAAACCTGTTAAATCATTTAACATCTAAAACAATGAATTTAAGACTTTTTAAGCCCTAAAATTTGTGCTTTTAAATTACAGACTTTTTGAACTTTTGACTGGTTTTATCTATAGTTCTCCAAACTTCCAATGCTGCTCAAAATAGACTTCATAGGAGGATATCAATCTACATAGCAGGTTTACAAGTTAAAAACTACAATTTAACCTCGATCTCACCTCATCACTCGAATCTGACATGGTGATGTTGAACAGGGCTTTGAGAGCTTCCATGGTACGCTCATTGTTTTCTGCTGAAATGATTGGGGCGTCTGGATCAGGTGGGGCGGCTTCATAAGGTCCCACCCAGCGAACATCAAGAGTGCGTTCCAGCACACCAGTGAGCAGCTTCACTGCACCCGCCTCCTTCTGAAGTGTGGAGCGCACATCCATCCTCAGTGCGGACAGTAAAAATAACAGTCTGAGGGAAAACAAGCCAACCTCATGATGGGATGAACAAACCGAAGGCAAATGAGAGCACAAGCCCTCCGCCAACTGCAAATCAACCCCTGCCTGCTGAGCCGGCCCACTGTGGAACACTATGTTGCAAAGGCACTTGAGGGCCTCCACCACAACCCTCTCCTGGTCGGCAGTCTGAGCTTCCTCCAATGATTCTCCTTCAAATCCCACCACACGGATTCGGGCCAGTCCTGCTAGTGTTAGCATGCCCTCTTTGGTAACAACAGGTCCAAGTACATGCTTGTCCCTGGATAAGATGCGCAGGGTCTCCAGACAGGTGCTTTGGCAGAGAGGAACATCTGACCGACGGAGGACTGTAAGAAGACCCTGACACAATTTCTGCAAATGGAACCAGAAAGAAAATAAAATCTGAAATTTAGATGTACATCATATTTCAAGACATAACGCAATCTTAGATCAGAGAAAGCTGTGAATTTTGCAGGGCTATCTTATGGTCATTCATCATATGATCAGTTCTAGAGTCTACAGTGTGTATGTTCTATTACTTCTATTCTAGTTCTATATATATTTATTTTCGCTTCCTTAAAGTTGCTTCCGAGGAACCAGGATTGCAGTGGGGGAATTGAAGATGAGAGAACCAATCAGAAGTCCAGAAGTAAAGACTGCATTGAATGTGTAGTGCTGTATTTTTTTTAATGATTATTTCTCTTTAAGGGTGCGTGTGTGTGTGTGTGTGTGTGTGTGTGTGTGTGTGTGTGTGTGTGTGTGCGTGCATGCGTGTGTGTGGTGAGACCTTTAATAATCTGTGAAGGAGTTTTCAAGCAGGCATGGTACAGAGCTCAAACAGGGAAAAAGCAACACCTGATTTTCTTCCTTTATAAGTGGCACTGCTTGGTTCTCCAGTTCAGCTCTTTGTATTTGTGCTTATGCTTAATTTGAGCCCAGTTATGACAAACTTGCTTTTAAAAAGCCACAGTAAAAATGTTTATGGAGAGCAGCACTTGAAGTTTTTGTCTTGGTTCAGCCAAACAAGTGAATCTATTATTTATCAGCTTCAAAGTGCTCCTGTGATAGTGTGAGGGCATACTCGCATTAGTATAAACATAGTAATTTCTATATAATCTGTAAAACTTTATCTCTGATACAAATCTAAGCAGTTCGAGCAGTCTACACAAATGACTGTAAAATGTACGGATGATATGATGTTGCCTCCTACTATTGGGCTGTTTGAAGCCTCTGCAAGTGACTGCTTTTGTGCAAAAGGGATTTACAGGATAAAAGGGTAAAAGGTTAGAAATGTAATGAACATAAAGTTTCATGGAAAAATATTTAAAAGTATAAGTTTGATGGTGTTTTTACTTCTCTCTCCCTCCTCTCTCTATCTATCCATCTATCTATCCATCCATCCATCGCTCTCTCTCTGTGTTTATGAACTCTGACACTTCAGATATTCATCTCAGATGTTTGGTTTCTTCTTATCAGCAATGGTGTTATATTAGTTGAGTGTAGCATAACCTTGTGCTAAACTCATCTTGAACCATAACACCTTTCTTCATACCAGCTGCCGACATTAAAGATCAATTTCAGGTAACTTTTGATTAACGTTAAAGAGAACATCTTCCTGCCTGGTATCATGACAGGTGCATTTAGTTTTAATAATTAATTTATGGTCGACTGAGAGATGACAGCTCTACTTGTTGGAATGTTATTGGTCTGAAGAAAATGGTTCAACAGACAAAAATCTATGCATTATTTCAATAAATGAGCATTTAAGTGTAAGTTAGAGCAAGGATCACCAAATCTGGCTCTTCACATTTTTGGTTGCACTAACTGAGCTTCTCTTGGCTTGTCTGATGCGCCGGTCCAACTAGCTTTTGAGAGCTCCAATGCCTACCACATAACCGTGCAGCAGTGAAGACCCCGCCCACCTGCCAGCACGTTTAATTTTGCAAGCCAAAGTCGAATTTAACTGAACTTTTGTTTGATCGGAATAGAGAATCTCACGCATAGGCTGGTATCGCACCTTCATATGCAATCTCATTCAAATCAATGACCGCGGCATGAAGCTAGAATACTGAAATGCAACTGAAGCTGAAATCTACATGACCTCCAGGACTGAATTTGGTGACCCCAGAGCTAGACTAATTCATTAAAATAGTCACCAAATATAGGCTTAGACTTAAAACAGCAAGACAAAGTTATATATCTGCTATATGCTATATCTCATTATTGGTATTTCTTGTTTATATATAATATTTTAATCATGATTTCTTCATTTCTTTACTCTCTGCATACACACTGAATGAGTGAGTAAAGTAATTTTTATTGCCATTTCAGCATCTGAGCCATATCAAGGCAAATTACATTAAATATAAAAATATAACATTATGCATAAATAGACTACAACAATACTCATGTAACAAAGTATTAAATACAACTGTAAAGCCTTTTAGGAGTAGAGTAGTCACAGTAAGGAATTTCATGAGGTTTGCATGATCAGTAAAAAGGTCCTTAAAATTTGTTGTTGATAAAAACTTTTTATTTGAAGCAAATACTAGTATGAGATGAAATTCCATCACTCACAATTCGTGCATCCTTCTCTTTGAGATCGAAGGAAAATGTCTGGCTGTTCTGAAAGTGAAGGAAAACATGGCATAAGCATACAGAATATAACGCACAATATATTACACGTTTTCTTTATGGTTCGAAATGGCTCTTAGTCTAATAGCTACTGGATTTTGATTGCTGCTTCTGTTTGCAAATGCTACTTTGTCTATCAGTGTTTTTGTCTACAACAAAATGTTTTCCAAATAGTGTTGTTTTTATTTCCTTGAGTTTTTAAGTAGTGATGATATAAGGTTTGCATGGGTTGAACTCTTTACTTTACATGGCGCGTCATCAAACTGGAAGTCGGCCATGTTGGAGATACTCCCCAGAGTAAATATAATTTATCAGAACAATACTTTTGTTATGAAAATAAATACTCAAGAGACATGAAATATGGAAACACAGCTGCAGCTTTACTAAGGACACTTAAGTCATACATACGTTGCATTGTACAGGTAGCTCCATTGTCACGCGCATCCCAAGAGGGAGAGAGGAAAGAAGGGCAAGGGCCATCTGCCTGCTTGACCCACATTATAAACCCCAAGTGGGCTGAATCCAACATCACTTCCCGTCTATCTCTCTCACTCTCTCTTGCTCTACCAAAGCACTGCTCCTAAAGTAAATATCATTTACACAGTCTTAAAATGACAAATATTAATATCCGTATTAACGATTAAATTTTTCCCATTACACCACTTTCAGCGTGAAAACAGTTAACTGTCGTGTTTTTTGGCTGTGTTAATCGATCAGACCGTGAAAACATTTGAAATACTACAGACTGCTGGAAGCTATATTAAATCAAGGATAAGATTCCTAAAAACTCTTAAAGGAAAGGAGGCGCTTGTGGAAAGCCAGGATCTCCACAGCAAGAATATTGAAAACATTCATGTTTGTTCTTCTCATTTCTTGTCAGGTTGGTGAAAGATTAATACACAGCCTATATAGCATTTTGCTGCCTTGTAATTTTACAAGCGCCTCCTTTCCTCTAACAGTTTTTTTGCATTCTTCTCTTTGATTTAATATAACGTTCAACAGTCTGTATTACTTCAAATGTTTTTCCACAGTCCGACCGATAAAAAACACAGGGACAAAAAATTACAGTAATTGAGCATTTTCTTGCCAAAAAGCAGTGAGTCCTGTTCTGTTGAATGGTATTTTTCCTGGGGAGTATCTCCAACATGGCCTACTTCCGGTTTGATGTGTTTAGAAAAGTGAAGGTCTCTTAATTTGATGGAATGATGGTTTAAACCAGGGGGGTCAAACTAATTCCTAGAGGGCCGAAGCCCCTACTGTTTTTAGTTCCAACCCTTTTTCAAGAGACAGGAGTTAGTGTTGTCATAAGTCCCGGTACTTTGGTACCAAGTCGGTACTAAAAAAAAAAATTGTTACAGTACCAGGACTTCTTAAGTACCATTAGCAACGAGAACCTGGTCCACCCAGTTGCGCTGTCTAATAGGTGCACAGTTGCATTTAAAGGTGAAGTTTTATAATGAAAGGAGGAAACATCTCCAACTTAATAAAACACCTGAAAGACACACCCAGATTTGATGAACCCAGATTTGATGAAGGAGTTCAAGCAGGTAAGTTTTAATTTGAAATTATATTTAAAGCTTTTGTTATAAAAACTATACCGAATATTAATTTAAATGTTGGACTGGAAATAATCACCATTTGCCTAGTTAATCGTTAACGCAACGCAAGTACGTTTCTTTAACTATTAAATGCTCATTTGGCGTTTATTAGGTTTACAAAAAACATAATGGTGTAATATTTTCACACACCCGATACTTTAAATGACCCGTGTCTAAAAATATGCATGTTATAGAATGCATTTAATGTATGGTTAAAATGTATGTCCTTGAACAGAGTTTGATATCAATAAGATTGCATTCATCAACATAACTTCATCTTGTATTATCTTGCATCAAGTGAATTAATTAATTAATTAATGAACTATTAATATAAAACAACTTAATGTATTAATGCATTTTGATAATACGTATAACAATTTCTAATTTGCTATATAACACTTTTTTGTTAAGTCATGCTATCTAAAAAATGCTTCTTTTTGTGAAGTTTTCTAAATACTACAGCTTTATTCAATCTTAGTAACAATGATATCATATATGCACTTAGTATAATACATCTTATATACATCTATTTTATAAGCTGAGGTTTGTTATTTACTGAAAACATATATTTTAGCTGGTGTCAATGATATAATGTTGCATACACAAATGTTTATTATGCTTTTAATAATAACAATAAAAAATAAAAATAAAGTACTGTTCGGTCATGGCATATTTAGTTTTATTTATAAAAAGGCTTACCTTTTTAAATAAAGAGTGAGTTTTTCAATTATCTTTATTATTATTCAGCTGTATTAATATAAGTATTTTGTTTAATTCATGCTTTTGTGTTTTACTTTGGTACTGAAACTGGTACAGAGAGCAGTGGATTTTTACTGGTATCAGTACCGAATGCTGTAACTTCGGTACAGTGACAACCCTAGACACGAGTAGTGTTAATACTTAACTTTCAAATAGGATGTGCCTTTGCTTCCAAAGTAGACAAAGCAAGTTTAATTGAAGTTAATAAGAAAAATCTACATAAGATTTTAATCCAAAGAAAAAATCTCTGTGTATATATATATATATATATATATATATATATATATATATATATATATATATATATATATATATATATATATATATATATATATATATATATATATATAGGGTGTGGTTGAGGACGTGATGTTCAAAAGAAATCAAGTCCTCAACCACACCTGCTAACAACTAAACATCTGGATTAAGGAATGTATTACAATAACTTAAAGAAACGTCATTATGTCAGTTAAGTTAATATCATGTTTACGTTGTTGTTCCAACAGTACTAGTTAGGGTAAAGAAAATGTAACTCCCTGTAGCATCCTCATGAGCCTCCATTATTATCTGACAGCTCTCAAGCACTGCAGCACTCTACGCTATAAGTTAGCTTTAACAACTGCTAATGTATACTCATTTTCGCGACAAATTATTTTCAATAACGTTAGTTTGCTCAATGATATGGTGTAAAGCAAATAAAACACCGCGTTTGAAGGAATGTATTAGATTTATCAATGATAAACGTTACTGGCTAAGAATCGTATGGTAAGTTTGAGTAAAAGAGCTAACGTTAACCATTTGCTTTGTAGTTAAATACAAGACGACTACTGAATGGATGGAGTTAAATTTTAAGATATATCTGTTAGTTGCGTTAACAATAAATGTCTTTATTGTTAACTTAGCGGTAGCATAACACCGGGTAGATAGAGGTTAGCAGGAGGCTAATGGTAGCTCGCTAATTTCTCCAGCGCTCGCGCTAGCTTTCATGTCAAAGCAGCACATGCTAACAACAGCCTGGTTACCTCTCTGTTATACTTCTGCAAGAGCTTCTCCACAGCCTTGTCGTCTCCGCCGTCAATCTCTGACAGAATGGCCTTCCAACTCATCTCTGAAAGATGTCAAGCCGTCTGCTTTCAGAAACACTGACAGGGCTTCTTCCCACAACAGTGAGATACACACTCCTCCTGCTTCTGTTTGCTTTCACTCCAACGTTCTTCTGCTGCTAAACTATCGGCTGGACGTCACTAGTCCCTGCGGCACACGGTGTTTGGATAAGATTACAATACGAGCCAGGAACATAATGATGGGGAAAATATGAACATGTTAGCAACAGAGTAACCACTCACTTTCTAAAAACACACAGAAGTTTACAAAAAGTTTAACAGTTGTGCTAGATTTCTCAATTGCAAATTCTTAAAATTAAGATTTCTTTTCAATTAAATTGATTGACGAATGTCACTATAGTTTTCCTTAAGACGTATTAAAAGATAATTCTGACTATCATTTGTGTAATTATAGTTGCTTTGAAAAATTATTTAATGGTCCCATGTTATGCTCTTGTTATAGCACTTAGAATCAATATTTGAGCCCTCTATAGTAGCGCTGCATTGATAATAATGTTGAAAATGCAATATTTTTCCATAAAAAAAAACCGTTTTGACCCAGCAAAAACACAGACGAGCTTTCTGCTGCACACCCCTCCTGATCAGGGCTCTCAAGCTAGTACGGTTTGAACAAAACCAGACACAATTAGCAACACTTTAAATACGTGTTACTGTTTTAAAAACATTATAATCGACAGGCAACGGCTTTGCGAGATGTAACAGCACCTTATATGTGTGAACCATAATCTGAAAAGGAGTTTGAGTCCACAGAATGAAACAGAAACCGGAGGAAAAAGGCTCCTCAGCGATGTTTTTACAGGTAAATCAGACGAGCTTACTCTACACTGAATGATTTCTAATGTTGGCGTACTGTTTTATCAATTATTTCTTTTGTTATAGGTGTACTTGTGTAAAATGCCAATACATTATCTGGTCGAGATCTTTACTTTTTGATGCGCAAGCTTTGCACATAAGCGTGTAACGTTAGTGACATCCCTGTAGTGTGCGTTCCACACGATTAACTCTTGTATTGTGTGCATGTTTAGGATTTTAGGGAAGATAAAATGCAGAGTCTCTTCTGAGTACTGAAATCAGATTTCCTTATAGGGTTATAAAAGTCATGTAGTGTGCGCATGACTTGATGTATGAAAATTTAAAATTGAGTATTTAAGGCTAGCACAAAAACTTACTGTGTGGACCTCCAAATCATTAAACACGGGACAGTTGGAAAAGCACCCAGTGACAGAGCCAGCCTCGTCATAAGTCATTTATCAAACTCTTCTTTCTTAACGAACCAGTTTAATGTGAATAAAAATGTTTTATCTGATGGCAGACACAAAATCGAGCCATTTCTGACGAATAAACTAATTCTTTGGTAATCCAAACGAAAGGTTAGGCTCCGGACATCCGAAAACACATTTCTCTGGCAGTTTATCCAGCGCCGGTCTGCTGCTCTCACACTTCCGGGTCAAACCATGTTTCCTGTTCGTCATAGCGAGGGGCTGTACAAGCTATTCATATGATTGACAAGTGGGTGGGGATTGGGTGAGAATATGGAAAAAAGGAGGGGATAAGGAAAATGAGCCCTTTTCAGCTCAGAAAAAAGGAATAAAGAATTACTTAAACATGTGTGAACTAATCTGAATTCTACTTCAGGCATGTTTTTGATGAGGGAACAACACTTCAAGATCCCAGTATTATCAGAAAAGTCACGTTATCATGACATGGCACCTTTAAACTCATAGTGTTTTCAAAATATAATCTATTTCTGCACCTCCATAGAAAAATAAAATGATTTGGCTCTATCCATGTTCATTGTGATTGGTTATTCGGTGCCTATGTCAGTCTTTTACGTGCACGCGATTGTGAACTATTATATAGCTTCAGGATCAAAGCGTGACTGGACAAAGAAAGTTGATGAGCTCTTCATGGTACCGATCAAGCCTGATTCAAACGCTTTTGTTTTTGTCGAGTCATAACTGATCCGGTAATACTAAGTTTGTTCAGCCACGTTCATATGGAGTGTTCCTATGATAATTTCATGTACAAAAAAAATGTCTGCGTTTAAAACTAAGCATATGTTTCTGATGACGTAGTCTAGCAAAGATTTTGATAAAATACTTAACACTAAAGTGGCATTTAAAATAAACTGAACAATGACATGGCAATTGTTAGGATTCTATGCATCTGTAAATATAAACTACAATTTTAAAATTCATACATAAAAAAAATCACACAAGACTATTTAAGAAATAGTCTTTAGAAAGAAAAAGAAATTTAAGAAATGCTTTTATGAAAACAATTAAGAATTAAAGCTGCAAGCAGCGATGGGCGGGCCCTCGCACGATGCATCCGCGGGATCCAAAGATGCCGCCCCCTGGTCTTACATTATTTTTCTCATGTACATTAAGTTAAATATGTAAGAGATACAGCAACAAATACATTAATTTCCCTTGGAATTCATACAGCCAGCAGGAGGCGCTATGAGTGTATCATCAAGTAAGCATATCTACTTGTTCTGAGGAGTGAGCTCATCATTCCATACATTTTTTACATTCACTGCCTAATGACAACAGCTATTTTAAACACATTTCATAAAGCCTCCAGGTGGCGCTATAACAGTCTCATGCCATGAGCATATTAATCAATTTAGAAATACCAGCTCATCATGCAAATTTTTTGTCATGTACATTGAGTTAAATATGTAAGAGATACAGCAACAAATACATTAGTATCCCTTGGAATTCATACAGCCAGCAGGAGGCGCTAAGAGTGTATCATCAAGTAAGCATATCTACTTGTTCTGAGGGGTAAGCTCATCATTCCATACATTTTTTACATTGATTGGATGAAGTATGTGAGAGGTACAGTAACAAGTACCATTATCCCCATACATTTGAGAAAGCTCAAATTCGAAGCGGTGCCACAGAAAGACCGTGCGACGAACTTCTGCGTTTTTGATAACTTTTGGTCCATACTGTCTTAAGAGTCACCAGACAAATTTTCAGCTCGATCTGGCAATTTTCCTAGGAGGAGTTCGTTAAAATGCGAGATGAGCTTTTTTCGCATACTAGGTGGCGCTGCAGAGCTGTCGTCCAAAGTAAAGTTGTGCAAACAGTGTCAGATTACTATATTTACTGAGGATGAGGTTTAGGTAAAATTTTGTGGGGTTTCTAACTTGTTCAAGGTGTCAAAACAGCGTAAACATCTATTCTAGTAACATTTAGGGGGGCGCTGTAGAGCCAATCTTAGAGCGGTGTCACATTGCGGCCTATCATTTCATTCAGCCTTCCAAGCTCATCATGTCAGGCCGTTTTCGTGGACAACGGATAAACTAGAACGGAGATATACTCAAAAATATGTCAATTTGCATCACATTTTTGATTGGTGAAATTTGAGGGGGCGCCACCCAAAGACCGTTTTACAAACTGCTGCGCTTTTGATAACTTTTCATCCCAAAGGTCTCCCGAGTAAGCACACCAATTTTCAGCTCGATCTGGTTATTTTCCTAGGAGGAGTTCGTTAAAATGCGAGATGAGCTTTTTCACCTTCAAGGTGGCGCTGCAGAGCTGTCGTTTACAGTAAAGTTTTAAAAACGGTGTCAGATTACTTTATTTATTGAGGATGAGGTTGATGCAAAATTTGGTGATGTTTCGAACATGTTAAGGGTGTCTAAACAGCTGAAACATGTTTTTTGGCAAAATTCAAGGGGGCGCTGTAGAGCCATTTTTTATGCTACGATCACGCCGACTGTGCCAGATCGCTATTTTTTGCCAGCTTGACCTTAGTGCCGATTTTGGTGAGTTTTCGAGCACGCCTAGTTGGTGAAATCTGCGACGAAAAACACGGACAAAGAATAATAATAATAATAATTAAAGCTGCAAGCAGCGATGGGCGGGCCCTCGCACGATGCATCCGCGGGATCCAAAGATGCCGCCCCCTGGTCTTACGTTTTTTTTGTCATGTACATTAAGTAAAATTTGTAAGAGATACAGCAACAAATACATTAGTATCCCTTGGAAATCATATAGCCAGAAGGAGGCGCTATGAGTGTATCATCAAGTAAGCATATATACTTGTTCTGAGGGGTAAGCTCATCATTCCATACATTTTTTACATTCACTGCCCAATGACAACAGCTATTTTAAACACATTTCATAAAGCCTCCAGGTGGCGCTATAACAGTTTCATGCCATGAGCATATTATTCCATTTAGAATTACCAGCTCATCATGCAAATTTTTTCTCATGTACATTGAGTTAAATATGTAAGAGATACAGCAACAAATACATTAGTATCCCTTGGAATTCATACAGCCAGCAGGAGGCGCTATGAGTGTATCATCAAGTAAGCATATCTACTTGTTCTGAGGGGTAAGCTCATCATTCCATACATTTTTTACATTCACTGACTATTGACAACAGCTATTTTAAAAACATTTCAGAAAGCCTCCAGGTGGCGCTATAACAGTCTCATGCCATGAGCATATTATTCAATTTAGAATTACCAGCTCATCATGCAAATTTTTTTGCCATGTACATTAAGTTAAATATGTAAGAGATACAGCAACAAATACATTAGTATCCCTTGGAAATCATATAGCCAGAAGGAGGCGCTATGAGTGTATCATCAAGTAAGCATATATACTTGTTCTGAGGGGTAAGCTCATCATTCCATACATTTTTTACAGTCACTGCCCAATGACAACAGCTATTTTAAACACATTTCATAAAGCCTCCAGGTGGCGCTATAACAGTTTCATGCCATGAGCATATTATTCCATTTAGAATTACCAGCTCATCATGCAAATTTTTTGTCATGTACATTGAGTTAAATATGTAAGAGATACAGCAACAAATACATTAGTATCCCTTGGAATTCATACAGCCAGCAGGAGGCGCTATTAGTGTATCATCAAGTAAGCATATCTACTTGTTCTGAGGGGTAAGCTCATCATTCCATACATTTTTTACATTCACTGCCTAGTGACAACAGCTTTTTTAAACACATTTCATAAAGCCTCCAGGTGGCGCTATAACAGTCTCATGCCATGAGCATATTATTCCATTTAGAATTACCAGCTCATCATGCAAATTTTTTGTCTTGTTCATTGAGTTAAATATGAAAGAGATACAGCAAAAACTACGTTAGTATCCCTTGGAATTCATACAGCCAGCAGGAGGCGCTATGAGTGTATCATCAAGTAAGCATATCTAATTGTTCTAAGGGGTGAGCTCATCATTCCATACATTTTTTACATTGATTGGATTAAGAATGTGAGAGCTAAAGTAACAAGTACATTTATCCCCATACATTTGAGAAAGCTCAAATTCGAAGCGGTGCCACAGAAAGACCGTGCGACGAACTTCTGCGTTTTTGATAACTTTTGGTCCATACTGTCTTAAGAGTCACCAGACAAATTTTCAGCTCGATCTGGCAATTTTCCTAGGAGGAGTTCGTTAAAATGCGAGATGAGCTGTTTTCACATACTAGGTGGCGCTGCAGCGCTTTCGTCCATAGTAAAGTTGTACAAACAGTGTCAGATTACTATATTTATTGAGGATGAGGTTTAGGTTAAATTTGGTGGGGTTTCTAACATGTTTAGAGTGTCAAAACAGCTAAAACATCAATTCTAGTAACATTTAGGGGGGCGCTGTAGAGCCAATCTTAGAGCGGTGTCACATTGCTGCCTATCATTTCATTCACCCTTCCAAGCTCATCATGTCAGGCCGTTTTCGTGGACAACGGATAAACTAGAACGGAGATATACTCAAAAGTATGTCAATTTGCATCACATTTTTGATTGGTGAAGTTTGAGGGGGCGCCACCCAAAGACCGTTTTACAAACTGCTGCGCTTTTGATAACTTTTCATCCCAAAGGTCTCCCGAGTAACCACACCAATTTTCAGCTCGATCTGGTTATTTTCCTAGGAGGAGTTCGTTAAAATGCGAGATGAGCTTTTTCGCGTTCAAGGTGGCGCTGCAGAGCTGTCGTTTACAGTAAAGTTTTAAAAACGGTGTCAGATTATTTTATTCATTGAGGATGAGGTTGATGCAAAATTTGGTGAGGTTTCGAACATGTTAAGGGTGTCTAAACAGCTGAAACATGTTTTTTGGTAAAATTCAAGGGGGCGCTGTAGAGCCATTTTTTATGCTACGATCACGCCGACTGTGCCAGATCGCTATTTTTTGCAAGCTTGACCTTAGTGCCGATTTTGGTGAGTTTTCGAGCACGCCTAGTTGGTGAAATCTGCGACGAAAAACACGGACAAAGAATAATAATAATAATTAAAGCTGCAAGCAGCGATGGGCGGGCCCTCGCACGACGCATCCACACTAGCCAAAGCTGCCACCCCCTGGTCTTTCATTTTTCCCCCATTTTTTTTTACTGCCTATTGACAAAAGCTATTTTAAACACATTTCATAAAGCCTCTAGGTGGTGCTATAACAGTCTCTTGCCATAAGCATATTATTTCATTTAGAATTACCAGCTCATCATGCAAAGTTTTTTTCATGTACATTGTAAGAGATACAGCAACAAATACATTAATTTCCCTTGGAATTCATACAGCCAGTAGGAGGCGCTATGAGTGTATCATCAAGTAAGCATATCTACTTGTTCTGAGGGGTAAGCTCATCATTCCATACATTTTTTACATTCACTACCTATTGACAACAGCTATTTTAAACACATTTCAGAAAGCCTCCAGGTGGCGCTATAAAAGTCTCATGCTATGAGCATATTATTCAATTTAGAATTACCAGCTCATCATGCAAATTTTTTGTCATGTACATTGAGTTATATATGTAAGAGATACAGCAACAAATACATTAGTATCCCTTGGAATTCATATAGCCAGAAGGAGGCGCTATGAGTGTATCATCAAGTAAGCATATCTACTTGTTCTGAGGGGTAAGCTCATCATTCCATACATTTTTTACATTCACTACCTATTGACAACAGCTGTTTTAAACACATTTCATAAAGCCTCCAGGTGGCGCTCTAACAGTTTCATGCCATGAGCATATTATTCCATTTAGAATTACCAGCTCATCATGCAAATTTTTTGTCATGTACATTAAGTTAAATATGTAAGAGATACAGCAACAAATACATTAGTATTCCTTGGAATTCATACAGCCAGCAGGAGGCGCTATTATGAGTGTATCATCAAGTAAGCATATCTACTTGTTCTGAGGGGTAAGCTCATCATTCCATACATTTTTTACATTCACTGCCTAGTGACAACAGCTATTTTAAACACATTTCATAAAGCCTCCAGGTGGCGCTATAACAGTCTCATGCCATGAGCATATTATTCCATTTAGAATTACCAGCTCATCATGCAAATTTTTTGTCATGTTCATTGAGTTAAATATGAAAGAGATACAGCAAAAACTACGTTAGTATCCCTTGGAATTCATACAGCCAGCAGGAGGCGCTATGAGTGAATCATCAAGTAAGCATATCAACTTGTTCTGAGGAGTGAGCTCATCATTCCATACGTTTTTGACATTGATTGGATGAAGGATGTGAGAGGTACAGTAACAAGTACATTCATCCCCATACATTTGAGAAAGCTCAAATTCGAAGCGGTGCCACAGAAAGACCGTGCGACGAACTTCTGCGTTTTTGATAACTTTTGGTCCATACTGTCTTAAGAGTCACCAGACAAATTTTCAGCTCGATTTGGCAATTTTCCTAGGAGGAGTTCGTTAAAATGCGAGATGAACTGTTTTCACATACTAGGTGGCGCTGCAGAGCTGTCGTCCAAAGTAAAGTTGTACAAACAGTGTCAGATTACTATATTTACTGAGGATGAAGTTTAGGTAAAATGTTGTGGGGTTTCTAACTTGTTCAAGGTGTCAAAACAGCTTAAACATCTATTCTAGTAACATTTAGGGGGGCGCTGTAGAGCCAATTTTAGAGCGGTGTCACATTGTGACCTATCATTTCATTCAGCCTTCCAAGCTCATCATGTCAGGCCGTTTTCGTGGACAACGGATAAACTAGAACGGAGATATACTCAAAAGTATGTCAATTTGCATCACATTTTTGATTGGTGAAGTTTGAGGGGGCGCCACCCAAAGACCGTTTTACAAACTGCTGCGCTTTTGATAACTTTTTATCCCAAAGGTCTCCCGAGTAACCACACCAATTTTCAGCTCGATCTGGTTATTTTCCTAGGAGGAGTTCGTTAAAATGCGAGATGAGCTTTTTCGCGTTCAAGGTGGCGCTGCAGAGCTGTCGTCTACAGTAAAGTTTTAAAAACGGTGTCAGATTACTTTATTTATTGAGGATGAGGTTGATGCAAAATTTGGTGAGGTTTCGAACACGTTAAGGGTGTCTAAACAGCTGAAACATGTTTTTTGGTAAAATTCAAGGGGGCGCTGTAGAGCCATTTTTTATGCTACGATCACGCCGACTGTGCCAGATCGCTATTTTTTGCAAGCTTGACCTTAGTGCCGATTTTGGTGAGTTTTCGAGCACGCCTAGTTGGTGAAATCTGCGACGAAAAACACGGACAAAGAATAATAATAATAATTAAAGCTGCAAGCAGCGATGGGCGGGCCCTCGCACGATGCATCCGCGGGATCCAAAGATGCCGCCCCCTGGTCTTACATTTTTTTTGTCATGTACATTAAGTTAAATTTGTAAGAGATACAGCAACAAATACATTAATTTCCCTTGGAATTCATACAGCCAGCAGGAGGCGCTATGAGTGTATCATCTAGTAAGCATATCTACTTGTTCTGAGGGGTAAGCTCATCATTCCATAAATTTTTTACATTCACTGCCTATTGACAACAGCTATTTTAAACACATTTCAGAAAACCTCCAGGTGGCGCTATAACAGTCTCATGCCATGAGCATATTATTCCATTTAGAATTACCAGCTCATCATGCAAGTTTTTTTGTCATGTACATTGAGTTAAATATGTAAGATATATAGCAACAAATACGTTAGGATCCCTTGGAATTCATACAGCCAGAAGGAGGCGCTATGAGTGTATCATCAAGTAAGCATATCTACTTGTTCTGAGGGGTAAGCTCATCATTCCATAATTTTTTACATTCACTGCCTAACGACAACAGCTATTTTAAACACATTTCAAAAAGCCTCCAGGTGGCGCTATAACAGTCTCATGCCATGAGCATATTAATCAATTTAGAAATACCAGCTCATCATGCAAATTTTTTGTCATGTACATTGAGTTAAATATGTAAGAGATACAGCAACAAATACATTAGGATCCCTTGGAATTCATACAGCCAGAAGGAGGCGCTATGAGTGTATCATCAAGTAAGCATATCTACTTGTTCTGAGGGGTGAGCTCATCATTCCATAAATTTTTGACATTGATTGGATGAAGGATGTGAGAGGTACAGTAACAAGTACCATTATCCCCATACATTTGAGAAAGCTCAAATTCGAAGCGGTGCCACAGAAAGACCGTGCGACGAACTTCTGCGTTTTTGATAACTTTTGGTCCATACTGTCTTAAGAGTCACCAGACAAATTTTCAGCTCGATCTGGCAATTTTCCTAGGAGGAGTTCGTTAAAATGCGAGATGAGCTTTTTTCGCATACTAGGTGGCGCTGCAGCGCTGTCGTCCAAAGTAAAGTTGTAGAAACAGTGTCAGATTACTATATTTATTGAGGCTGAGGTTTAGCCGAAATTTGGTGGGGTTTCTAACATGTTTAGGGTGTCAAAACAGCTAAAACATCTATTTTAGTAACATTCAGGGGGCGCTGTAGAGCTAATCTTAGAGCGGTGTCACATTGCGGCCTATCATTTTATTCAGCCTTCCAAGCTCATCATGTCAGGCCGTTTTCGTGGACAACAGATAAACTAGAACGGAGATATATTCAAAAATATGTCAATTTTCGGCACATTTTTGAATGGTGAAATTCGTGGGGGCGCTACCCAAAGACCGTTTTACAAACTGCTGCGCTTTTGATAACTTTTCATCCCAAATGTCTCCCGAGTAACCACACCAATTTTCAGCTCGATCTGGCAATTTTCCTAGGAGGAGTTCGTCAAAGTGCAAGATGATGTTTTTTCAAAATTGTGGGTTTTTTTCAAAATGGCCGACTTCCTGTACGATTTGGCGAAAACCTGTAAGTGACTTTTCTACTTGGCTAGAGGTGGTACATATGTGTGCCGATTTTCGTGACTGTAGGTCGAACCGGACTCCGATCTTTCCAGGGGGCGCTGAAGAGCCATTTTTTATGCTACGATCACGCCGACTGTGTCAGATCGCAATTTCCACCGAGCTTTAATTTATTGCCGATTTTGGTGAGTTTTCGAGCACGTCTAGATGGTTAAATTTGCGATTTAGGAAGCGGAAGAATAATAATAATAATAATAATCCTAACAGATACAATAGGGCTTCGCCGCACAGCTTCGCTGGCGTGCTCGGGCCCTAATTAAAGCTGCAAGCAGCGATGGGCGGGCCCTCGCACGATGCATCCGCGGGATCCAAAGATGCCGCCCCCTGGTCTTACATTTTTTTTTGTCATGTGCAATAAGTTAAATTTCTAAGAGATCCAGCAACAAATACATTAATTTCCCTTGGAATTCATACAGCCAGCAGGAGGCGCTATGATTGTATCATCAAGTAAGCATATCTACTTGTTCTGAGGGGTAATCTCATCATTCCATACATTTTTTACATTCACTGCCTATTGACAACAGCTATTTTAAACACATTTCATAAAGCCTCCAGGTGGCGCTATAACAGTCTCATGCCATGAGCATTTACATCAATTTAGAAATACCAGCTCATCATGCAAATTTTTTGTCATGTACATTGAGTTAAATATATCAGAGATACAGCAACAAATACATTAGTATCCCTTGGAATTCATACAGCCAGCAGGAGGTGCTATGAGTGTATTATCAAGTAAGCATATCTACTTGTTCTGAGAGGTGAGCTCATCATTCCATACAATTTTTACATTGATTAGATGAAGTATGTGAGAGCTACAGTAACAAGTACATTCATCCCCATACATTTGAGAAAGCTCAAATTCGAAGCGGTGCCACAGAAAGACCGTGCAACGAACTTCTGCGTTTTTGATAACTTTTGGTCCATACTGTCTTAAGAGTCACCAGACAAATTTTCAGCTCGATCTGGCAATTTTCCTAGGAGGAGTTCGTTAAAATGCGAGATGAGCTGTTTTTGCATACTAGGTGGCGCTGCAAAGCTGTCGTTTAAAGTAAAGTTGTACAAACAGTGTCAGACTACTATATTTATTGAGGATGAGGTTTAGGCTAAATTTGGTGGGGTTTGTAACATGTTTAGGGTGTCAAAACAGCTAAAACATCTATTTTAGTAACATTCAAGGGGGCGCTGTGGAGGCACTCTTAGAGCGACGGCTTATTGCGGCCTATCACTTTATTCAGCCTTCAAAGCTCATCATGTCAGGCCGTTTTCGTGGACAACGGACAAACTAGAACGGAGATATACTCAAAAATTGTCAATTTTCGGCACTTTTTTGAAGGGGGAAATTCGTGGGGTCGCCACCCAAAGACCATTTTACGTACTGCTGCGCTTTTGATAACTTTTCATCCCAAATGTCTTCCGAGTAACCACACCAATTTTCAACCGGATCAGACATTTTGCCTAGTAGGAGTTCGTCAATGTGCAAGGTGATGTTTTTTCAAAATTATGGGTTTTTTTGAAAATGGCCGACTTCCTGTACGATTTGGCGAAAACCTGTCAGAGACTTTTGTACTTGGCTAGAGGTGGTGCATATGTGTACCGATTTTCGTGACTGTAGGTCGAACTGGCAGGGGGACCCCGGTTTTTCAAGGGGGCGCTGTAGAGCCATTTTTTATGCTACGATCACGCCGACTTTGCCAGATCGCAATTTTCAGCGAGCTTGACCTTAGTGCCGAATTTGGTGCGTTTTCGAGCACGCCTAGTTGGTGTATTTTGCGAGTTTGGCGGCAGATAAAGAATAATAATAATAATTAAAGCTGCAAGCAGCGATGGGCGGGCCCTCGCACGACGCATCCGCACTAGCCAAAGCTGCCACCCCCTGGTCTTTCATTTTTCCCCCATTTTTTTTTACTGCCTATTGACAAAAGCTATTTTAAACACATTTCATAAAGCCTCTAGGTGGTGCTATAACAGTCTCTTGCATAAGCATATTATTTCATTTAGAATTACCAGCTCATCATGCAAAGTTTTTTTCATGTACATTGTAAGAGATACAGCAACAAATACATTAATTTCCCTTGGAATTCATACAGCCAGAAGGAGGCGCTATGAGTGTATCATCAAGTAAGCATATCTACTTGTTCTGAGGGGTAAGCTCATCATTCCATAATTTTTTTACATTCACTGCCTAACGACAACAGCTATTTTAAACACATTTCATAAAGCCTCCAGGTGGCGCTATAACAGTCTCATGCCATGAGCATATTAATCAATTTAGAAATACCAGCTCATCATGCAAATTTTTTGTCATGTACATTGAGTTAAATATGTAAGAGATACAGCAACAAATACATTAGTATCCCTTGGAATTCATACAGCCAGCAGGAGGCGCTATGAGTGTATCATCAAGTAAGCATATCTACTTGTTCTGAGGGGTGAGCTCATCATTCCATACATTTTTGACATTGATTGGATGAAGGATTTGAGAGGTTCAGTAACAAGTATCGTTATCCCCATACATTTGAGAAAGCTCAAATTCGAAGCGGTGCCACAGAAAGACCGTGCGACGAACTTCTGCGTTTTTGATAACTTTTGGTCCACAATGTCTTCAGAGTCACCAGACAAATTTTCAGCTCGATCTGGAAATTTTCCTAGGAGGAGTTCGTTAAAATGCGAGATGAGCTTTTTTCGCATACTAGGTGGCGCTGCAGCGCTGTCGTCCAAAGTAAAGTTGTAGAAACAGTGTCAGATTACTATATTTATTGAGGCTGAGGTTTAGCCGAAATTTGGTGGGGTTTCTAACATGTTTAGGGTGTCAAAACAGCTAAAACATCTATTTTAGTAACATTCAGGGGGCGCTGTAGAGCTAATCTTAGAGCGGTGTCACATTGCGGCCTATCATTTTATTCAGCCTTCCAAGCTCATCATGTCAGGCCGTTTTCGTGGACAACGGATAAACTAGAACGGAGATATACTCAAAAATATGTCAATTTTCGGCACATTTTTGAATGGTGAAATTCGTGGGGGCGCCACCCAAAGACCGTTTTACAAACTGCTGCGCTTTTGATAACTTTTCATCCCAAATGTCTCCCGAGTAACCACACCAA
This sequence comes from Danionella dracula, assembly GCA_900490495.1. Taxonomy (NCBI): domain Eukaryota; kingdom Metazoa; phylum Chordata; class Actinopteri; order Cypriniformes; family Danionidae; genus Danionella; species Danionella dracula. Next base: position 6,128,340 of record UELW01000056.1, read on the forward strand.
TTTTCAGCTCGATCTGGCCATTTTCCTAGGAGGAGTTCGTCAAAGTGCAAGATGATGTTTTTTCAAAATTGTGGGTTTTTTTCAAAATGGCCGACTTCCTGTACGATTTGGCGAAAACCTGTAAGTGACTTTTCTACTTGGCTAGAGGTGGTACATATGTGTGCCGATTTTCGTGACTGTAGGTCGAACCGGACTCCGATCTTTCCAGGGGGCGCTGAAGAGCCATTTTTTATGCTACGATCACGCCGACTGTGTCAGATCGCAATTTCCACCGAGCTTTAATTTATTGCCGATTTTGGTGAGTTTTCGAGCACGTCTAGATGGTTAAATTTGCGATTTAGGAAGCGGAAGAATAATAATAATAATAATAATCCTAACAGATACAATAGGGCTTCGCCGCACAGCTTCGCTGGCGTGCTCGGGCCCTAATAATAATCCTAACAGATACAATAGGGCTTCGCCGCACAGCTTCGCTGGCGTGCTCGGGCCCTAATAATTAAAGCTGCAAGCAGCGATGGGCGGGCCCTCGCACGATGCATCCGCGGGATCCAAAGATGCCGCCCCCTGGTCTTACATTTTTTTTTGTCTTGTACATTAAGTTAAATTTGTAAGAGATACAGCAACAAATACATTCATTTCCCTTGGAATTCATACAGCCAGCAAGAGGCGCTATGAGTGTTTCATCAAGTAAGCGTATTTACTTGTTCTGAGGGGTAAGCTCATCATTCCATACATTTTTTACATTCACTGCCTATTGACAACAGCTATTTTAAACACATTTCAGAAAGCCTCCAGGTGGCGCTATAACAGTCTCATGCCATGAGCATATTATTCCATTTAGAATTACCAGCTCATCATGCAAATTTTTTGTCATGTACATTGAGTTAAATTTGTAAGATATATAGCAACAAATACGTTAGGATCCCTTGGAATTCCTACAGCCAGCAGGAGGCGCTATGAGTGTATCATCAAGTAAGCATATCTACTCGTTCTGAGGGGTAAGCTCATCATTCCATAAATTTTTTACATTCACTGCCTAATAACAACAGCTATTTTAAACTCATTTTAGAAAGCCTCCAGGTGGCGCTATAACAGTCTCATGCCATGAGCATATTATTCCATTTAGAATTACCAGCTCATCATGCAAATTTTTTGTCATGTACATTGAGTTAAATATGTAAGCGATACAGAAACAAATACATTCATTTCCCTTGGAATTCATACAGCCAGCAGGAGGCGCTATGAGTGTATCATCAAGTAAGCATATCTACTTGTTCTGAGGGGTGAGCTCATCATTCCATACAAATGTTACATTGATTGGATGAAGGATGTGAGAGGTACAGTAACAAGTACCATTATCCCCATACATTTGAGAAGGCTCAAATTCGAAGCGGTGCCACAGAAAGACCGTGCGACGAACTTCTGCGTTTTTGATAACTTTTGGTCTATACTGTCTTAAGAGTCACCAGACAAATTTTCAGCTTGATCTGGCAATTTTCCTAGGAGGAGTTCGTTAAAATGCGAGATGAGCTGTTTTCACATACTAGGTGGCGCTGCAGAGCTGTCGTCCAAAGTAAAGTTGTACAAACAGTGTCAGATTACTATATTTACTGAGGATGAGGTTTAGGTAAAATTTTGTGGGGTTTCTAACTTGTTCAAGGTGTCAAAACAGCTTAAACATCTATTCTAGTAACATTTAGGGGGGCGCTGTAGAGCCAATCTTAGAGCGGTGTCACATTGCGGCCTATCATTTCATTCAGCCTTCCAAGCTCATCATGTCAGGCCGTTTTCGTGGACAACGGATAAACTAGAACGGAGATATACTTAAAAGTATGTCAATTTGCATCACATTTTTGATTGGTGAAATTTGAGGGGGCGCCACCCAAAGACCGTTTTACAAACTGCTGCGCTTTTGATAACTTTTCATCCCAAAGGTCTCCCGAGTAACCACACCAATTTTCAGCTCGATCTGGTTATTTTCCTAGGAGGAGTTCGTTAAAATGCGAGATGAGCTTTTTCGCGTTCAAGGGGGCGCTGCAGAGCTGTCGTCTACAGTAAAGTTTTAAAAACGGTGTCAGATTACTTTATTCTTTGAGGATGAGGTTGATGCAAAATTTGGTGATGTTTCGAACATGTTAAGGGTGTCTAAACAGCTGAAACATGTTTTTTGGTAAATTTCAAGGGGGCGCTGTAGAGCCATTTTTTATGCTACGATCATGCCGACTGTGCCAGATCGCAATTTTTAGCGAGCTTGACCTTAGTGCCGAATTTGGTGAGTTTTCGAGCACGCCTAGTTGGTGAAATTTGCGAGTTTGGCGGCAGACGAAGAATAATAATAATAATTAAAGCTGCAAGCAGCGATGGGCGGGCCCTCGCACGATGCATCCGCGGGATCCAAAGATGCCGCCCCCTGGTCTTATGTTTTTTTTGTCATGTACATTAAGTAAAATTTGTAAGAGATACAGCAACAAATACATGAATTTCCCTTGGAATTCATACAGCCAGCAGGAGGCGCTATGAGTGTATCATCAAGTAAGCATATCTACTTGTTCTGAGGGGTAAGCTCATCATTCCATAAATTTTTTACATTCACTGCCTATTGACAACAGCTATTTTAAACACATTTCAGAAAACCTCCAGGTGGCGCTATAACAGTCTCATGCCATGAGCATATTATTCCATTTAGAATTACCAGCTCATCATGCAAGTTTTTTTGTCATGTACATTGAGTTAAATATGTAAGATATATAGCAACAAAAACGTTAGCATCCCTTGGAATTCATACAGCCAGTAGGAGGCGCTATGAGTGTATCATCAAGTAAGCATATCTACTTGTTCTGAGGGGTAAGCTCATCATTCCATAAATTTTTTACATTCACTGCCTAACGACAACAGCTATTTTAAACACATTTCATAAAGCCTCCAGGTGGCGCTATAACAGTCTCATGCCATGAGCATATTAATCAATTTAGAAATACCAGCTCATCATGCAAATTTTTTGTCATGTACATTGAGTTAAATATGTAAGAGATACAGCAACAAATACATTAGGATCCCTTGGAATTCATACAGCCAGAAGGAGGCGCTATGAGTGTATCATCAAGTAAGCATATCTACTTGTTCTGAGGGGTAAGCTCATCATTCCATAAATTTTTTACATTCACTGCCTAATGACAACAGCTATTTTAAACACATTTCATAAAGCCTCCAGGTGGCGCTATAACAGTCTCATGCCATGAGCATATTAATCAATTTAGAAATACCAGCTCATCATGCAAATTTTTTGTCATGTACATTGAGTTAAATATGTAAGAGATACAGCAACAAATACATTAGTATCCCTTGGAATTCATACAGCCAGCAGGAGGCGCTATGAGTGTATCATCAAGTAAGCATATCTACTTGTTGTGAGGGGTGAGCTCATCATTCCATACATTTTTGACATTGATTGGATGAAGGATGTGAGAGGTACAGTAACAAGTACCATTATCCCCATACATTTGAGAAGGCTCAAATTCGAAGCGGTGCCACAGAAAGACCGTGCGACGAACTTCTGCGTTTTTGATAACTTTTGGTCCATACTGTCTTAAGAGTCACCAGACAAATTTTCAGCTCGATCTGGCAATTTTCCTAGGAGGAGTTCGTTAAAATGCGAGATGAGCTTTTTTCGCATACTAGGTGGCGCTGCAGCGCTGTCGTCCAAAGTAAAGTTGTAGAAACAGTGTCAGATTACTATATTTATTGAGGCTGAGGTTTAGCCGAAATTTGGTGGGGTTTCTAACATGTTTAGGGTGTCAAAACAGCTAAAACATCTATTTTAGTAACATTCAGGGGGCGCTGTAGAGCTAATCTTAGAGCGGTGTCACATTGCGGCCTATCATTTTATTCAGCCTTCCAAGCTCATCATGTCAGGCCGTTTTCGTGGACAACGGATAAACTAGAACGGAGATATATTCAAAAATATGTCAATTTTCGGCACATTTTTGAATGGTGAAATTCGTGGGGGCGCCACCCAAAGACCGTTTTACAAACTGCTGCGCTTTTGATAACTTTTCATCCCAAATGTCTCCCGAGTAACCACACCAATTTTCAGCTTGATCTGGCAATTTTCCTAGGAGGAGTTCGTCAAAGTGCAAGATGATGTTTTTTCAAAATTGTGGGTTTTTTTCAAAATGGCCGACTTCCTGTACGATTTGGCGAAAACCTGTAAGTGACTTTTCTACTTGGCAAGAGGTGGTACATATGTGTGCCGATTTTCGTGACTGTAGGTCGAACCGGACTCCGATCTTTCCAGGGGGCGCTGAAGAGCCATTTTTTATGCTACGATCACGCCGACTGTGTCAGATCGCAATTTCCACCGAGCTTTAATTTATTGCCGATTTTGGTGAGTTTTCGAGCACGTCTAGATGGTTAAATTTGCGATTTAGGAAGCGGAAGAATAATAATAATAATTAAAGCTGCAAGCAGCGATGGGCGGGCCCTCGCACGATGCATCCGCGGGATCCAAAGATGCCGCCCCCTTGTCTTACTTTTTTTTTGTCTTGTGCATTAAGTTAAATTTTGTAAGAGATACAGCAACAAATACATTAATTTCCCTTGGAATTAATACAGCCAGAAGGAGGCGCTATGAGTGTATCATCAAGTAAGCATATCTACTTGTTCTGAGGGGTAAGCTCATCATTCCATAAATTTTTTACATTCACTGCCTAATGACAACAGCTATTTTAAACACATTTCATAAAGCCTCCAGGTGGCGCTATAACAGTCTCATGCCATGAGCATATTAATCAATTTAGAAATACCAGCTCATCATGCAAATTTTTTGTCATGTACATTGAGTTAAATATGTAAGAGATACAGCAACAAATACATTAGTATCCCTTGGAATTCATACAGCCAGCAGGAGGCGCTATGAGTGTATCATCAAGTAAGCATATCTACTTGTTCTGAGGGGTGAGCTCATCATTCCATACATTTTTTAAATTGATTGGATGAAGGATGTGAGAGGTACAGTAACAAGTACCATTATCCCCATACATTTGAGAAAGCTCAAATTCGAAGCGGTGCCACAGAAAGACCGTGCGACGAACTTCTGCGTTTTTGATAACTTTTGGTCCATACTGTCTTAAGAGTCACCAGACAAATTTTCAGCTCGATCTGGCAATTTTCCTAGGAGGAGTTCGTTAAAATGCGAGATGAGCTGTTTTCGCATACTAGGTGGCGCTGCAGCGCTGTCGTCCAAAGTAAAGTTGTACAAACAGTGTCAGATTACTATATTCATTGAGGCTGAGGTTTAGCCGAAATTTGGTGGGGTTTCTAACATGTTTAGGGTGTCAAAACAGCTAAAACATCTATTTTAGTAACATTCAGGGGGCGCTGTAGAGCTATTTTTAGAGCAGTGCCACATTGCGGCCTATCATTTTATTCAGCCTTCCAAGCTCATCATGTCAGGCCGTTTTCGTGGACAACGGATAAACTAGAACGGAGATATACTCAAAAATTTGTCAATTTTCGTCACATTTTTGAATGGTGAAATTCGTGGGGGCGCCACCCAAAGACCGTTTTACAAACTGCTGCGCTTTTGATAACTTTTCATCCCAAATGTCTCCCGAGTAACCACACCAATTTTCAGCTCGATCTGGCAATTTTCCTAGGAGGAGTTCGTCAAAGTGCAAGATGATGTTTTTTCAAAATTGTGGGGTTTTTTTCAAAATGGCCGACTTCCTGTACGATTTGGCGAAAACCTGTCAGAGACTTTTGTACTTGGCTAGAGGTGGTGCATATGTGTACCGATTTTCGTGACTGTAGGTCGAACTGGCAGGGGGACCCCGGTTTTTCAAGGGGGCGCTGTAGAGCCATTTTTTATGCTACGATCACGCCGACTTTGCCAGATCGCAATTTTCAGCGAGCTTGACCTTAGTGCCGATTTTGGTGCGTTTTCGAGCACGCCTAGTTGGTGTATTTTGCGAGTTTGGCGGCAGATAAAGAATAATAATAATAATAATAATCCTAACAGATACAATAGGGCTTCGCCGCACAGCTTCGCTGGCGTGCTCGGGCCCTAATAATAATCCTAACAGATACAATAGGGCTTCGCCGCACAGCTTCGCTGGCGTGCTCGGGCCCTAATAATAATAATAATAATCATTAGAAATACAATAGGGCTTCGCCGCACAGCTTCGCTGGCGTGCTCGGGCCCTAATAATCCTAACAGATACAATAGGGCTTCGCCGCACAGCTTCGCTGGCGTGCTCGGGCCCTAATTATATTTAAGTCCTATATCATAACATCAAAAAAAACATACAAAACTTATTTTGCATAATAAACAGTATGCTTCAAATACATTGTTTGAAACCCTAACCATCATTACGCAGGAACCCTGATACATTTTCATTGAAGGAAACATAATAAAAACAGACAATCCAATATATGGTTTAAAAAATCTTTATGTGGCACAAACAATTCCACATATATCATTTACATGGCAGCAGATGTCACCACAGAAGTTACCGAGTGCTTTTATTTACAAGAGAAAGTGACTAAAGATAATAAATGTTACATTTTCATATTCTTTATTTTTATTCCTACCCATAGGGTAATAGGTCCACAGTACCTTTGAGTGCATTCAAAAAACACACAAATCTAGGTTAACACTTTTCAGTTCCTAAATGATACAAACCAGATAGAGTCCAAACACAGCAGAGCAATGCAAATGAATGCTGTGTTACAAAGCTACTGTACAGGGACAACACATAATGTCCAACTGCAAGACTGCAGGGGGGTCTAGGTTTGTGTAAAATGAGCTTTCACATTTACATGAAACAAGTACGATCATGGGTGGCCCTTATTTGTTTGAACTCCTATGACGTTAGCATTCTGGCCGGGGCCCAACAGCGGATTCAGTAATGACTCAAGCATGTCTTCCTGCTGCTGAAAAGGATTGCGCTTGGAAAGTACCACACTTTGATGTTGAGGCGGATAAGAAAAAAAATACAGTGGAAAAAAAATACAGTGATGTCGTAATGAGATCCGCGTTTGACGTCAAACACTCAGCAACTGAATAGCTTGAGGTGTGGCTGTTTTATTTTCTGCACGTGCATGTGATAACCGAGAATCAACGCATAGTGGGACTTTTAACTCTGATATGAAAAGAGTTTGGAATGGCAGCTCATTGCTGCCACACACATATATTTTGTTCCACACAATTATGTTGTAATAACAAAATATTGTCTTATAAAAACATCACATTATGTTGTAAATACAACTTAATTATGTCATTTGTATGAAAAAACTAGATCCTTATGTCATTTTACCCAGGCAATTGTCATTTTTATGAAATCCTTATGTCATTTTAACAAGATAATTGATATTTTCCCACGATCTGTATGCCGATATTATGACTTAGGTCATTCTTACAAGAAAAGATCTTGTTATTATGACATGTCATTTTATGAGATCCTTATGGCGTTTTAATGAGATAATTTTCATTTTTACATGATCTTTTTTTTTTTAACATTTTTACTAGATACTTGTTGTTATAATTAGATAACTGTCTTTTTTTAGATCCTTACGTCGATTTAACATATTTTTTATGAAAAAAATATTGTTACATTGACATAGGTAATTTTTACGAGATCCTCATCTTGTGAAAACTGCATAAATTTGTTATTTAATATCAGACTGTTAAGTCTTAGTACGTCACCATTGTACAGTGACTATTTTAAAAGATCTTTGGGGACAGCACATCAGTCATTGAACAAGCCAACCAGACAACATGGATATTTTACATCTTATAGTCTAAAGCATTTTAAATGGCGATGTAGAGTGTGTAGGCTCGATATGATCCCAAGGATGTGACTTGATGTTGATAAAACTGGAGGAAAAACTGAAAGTGAATTTGTTCATTTAAACAGGCCATGTCTAGCCAAAGAGCAAATACATTAAAGGCAATATATTGCAAAATATAACAATGTCACAAATTAGATGATAATTTAAATTTCACTACATCACAATGTTATTTTTACAAAATAATTGTCTCATAAAAATGACAATTGTCATAAAACAACATAGTTATCTCATAAAAACGACAAAATGATCTAATAAAGATGACAATTTCAGTCGTACAAATTACAAGTTTTTACAAGAATTTTTACAATATAATTACGACATAAATGTGTGGGAAAATAAAACTAATAAAACATACATTCAGTGTGATACTTATACTTTTGATTTTCAGATGTCCAACAGCTCCAATCATTTCGCCCAACCAGTTGTGGGCTCCCCATTGATGTAGGCAAATCCTGGAAAATGCTGTGAATGCTCATATTCAGAGTTCCTGCGTGGGGCGAGTGGGGAGTACATATCTCCAGTGGTGTAACGGCTTGTGTGGACAGTGGGGCTTGAGTAGCAGCTGTTAGCTGAGGGTACATCTGGCCATCGAGGGGTCACCGCACTAGAGTGGAGGAGAGGTGAGCCGCTCATTAAGCACGACTCCATCCGGGACATCTGACTGTTGAGAGGGTACTGCAAAGTAAGAGGTAGCAAAATGAAGGCCATCACAAGATCATATACAAGTGTAATATCAAATTCAATTCAGCTTCGGGGCCTAACTTGACACTGTGTGTGCTTGATCAGATCAAATCAAAGTGAAATGGCTCTAAACTAGTGGTTACGTGAAAACCTCTTGGTAATACTTGAAGCCAGCGTCTATCATTACTGTGGGAGTGGATGTCAAACAAAAAATTATTGGCCGTGAGCATCTGATGGATTAATCGTGGCCCATTGGTTGATTTTTTTAAAGGACACTGGGCTAGCCCAATGAAATCACAGGTCCCTCTCTCCAGACTCTGGGTAAATCTGCCGTTAATCTGCCAATAATCCTGCGCAGGTAAATCACATAAAGTTACTTTGAGTTTGTTTAAAAGGGACACTCTCACGCTCTCACGAAAGATGTTCTCTTTAAAGTTAATAAAAACCTTAAAACTTCATTAATCGTTAATGTCTGTAGCTGGAATAAAGAAAGATGTTTTATCCCAAAATCGTCTGTTTATAAGCCAGAAAATCACAATTTAAATGATATTTACGCAATGACTATAGCACGAGTTTATGATACACTGTGCTGATATACAGTAACAGCGCTGCTGATCTGAAGAAACCAAACATCCGTGATGAGTATCGGAAGGCAGGTTAGAGTTCATATAAACACATCATCTCTCATAACAAAATTTTAATTCCTGAAAGATCTAATGGTTATATCTTAGAGCACCTGAAAGCAGAGCTAATACAAAAATATAAAATAAATGTTAACATATGCCTAATTTACAAAGAAAGAGGGAAAAGGTTAGAGAGGGAGAGACAGAGAGAAAGAGATAGGAGAGAGAGTGAGAAAGCGGAGGAAGGGAGAGAATAAAAAAGCAGATATTTTGCCATAAAACTTGATACATTTAGAAATTGTAATTGTTACAAGCATAATGTTCAGGCTGCAAACTGCTGCTAAAATGAATACATTTGTTTATTATTGAGAATATTGCCTCTTATTTGAACTGTAGTTAACTTTAGCTGAACAGGAGGGCCTTTTTTACGCTGTGTTTGTACTGGAGTCATGTGTTTTAATGTTGCTCATTATGGAGGTAGTTGGAGTGTCACATTTCTTCTGAGGTAATACTTGGTGAAAAAAGTTTGAGAACCACTGTTCTACACAATTGCAAACAATTTTTTAGCTGTTTTCAAGAGCAAAGTGGTGAAGACAGTTGTGATGATAGAAATGTATAAAATATTATGAATAAACAGAGAATTCCTATTGAAACTAACAGGATACAGTCACTTGTTATGCATAATATTTCCCTTTGGTTAAACAAATCTGCTAATTAAAATTAATTAATGTTTTGACTCAATAACTTAAAATTATCATAAAACAAATTGTCTTTTAACAAAACAAACAAAAAAATCTTAATCTGGTGGAAATGTGTTTTGATTACATCTTTTAACTAATAATTCTGATAAGTGAAGTCACCATGTAGACTTTTTAAGCATTTTTTGTGTTCCCTTAATATTCCCTGCCTCATATGATGCTTGAAGTTATGAAATTAATTAACATGAATTAAACACATGTGGAACCAGAAGTGACCTGCATTCAGTCACTTCCTAATAGAATCAGAAAAGAAAGCAGAAGTTTGTCGTTGGTGCTTGCTTAGATTGACTATTGAAAAAATGGTAGATACCTCTGAGCTGTAAAGTTAAAATCGTGGTTTTGTGTGTGTCAGCATGGATAATAATATTTATTTCTTTATGTAATAAAAATGCTATATATCGACTCAAGCCTTTATTCTCATCACCTAGTAGCTACTCTACAACAAGTTAACCTTTTTTCAAAATGTTTTTATCAAAAACTCTGTTCAGTCATGGCCAAACAAACATGCAGTCACTCAGTAGGATCTATTAAAATAACTTCCCCAGAATGTCCTCAAATGTCAACAATGGCTCTAAAATGTGCTTAATTCTTAATGTTGAGCAATCTTCTTAAGAAATTCACCTTTTATTGCACCCTTCTCCAAACATTGACAAAAACTATTGATAAAAAGTTAGTCTGAGGTCTCATACACATAATAGAACTTGTGTGTAGTGTTTAAAGACATTTTATCACGATATTCAGATACTAAGAAAACTCTGAAATTGGAAGCTTTAAACTGTTTTCATTTAATGCAAGACAAAGTTGAGAAAACACAATATTTATTTATTTGATTTATGATTTCTTCAGCTAAATGTACTGTGGTGATATTGGTTCACATAAAGCTTCAGTATCTTCCCAGAGATATGATGATCAAATAAATATTAAAATCACTTATAAAAGGGTTAGTATTAGTAATTACAGAGGGAGAAGTACTTTTGGGGTCATTTTCACCACAGCTTCAAGCATTTATGGGTTAAATTTGGATATATTTGTCATAGTTAACATATCACTCTTTTTTAGTATAACCCTAACAAGGTATATTTGTTGCTGCGGGCAACAGACAAAACCAAAACTGTCCCACCGGGTCAAGAGATCCTTCCGTGCTGTGTATAACGCTCTCTGTTCTCTCAGAGGAACAAAATCTTCACTTGTCCCTTCTCCACTTCTTCCTCTGGACCAGCTTTCTCAAACAAAGCATTATATTTGTACCAAGTTGACTGAAAATAAGTAGAAGTAAAAATCTCTGAGCGATCTCTAAATAGAAACCATCTACAGTCAGAGCTTTTATGAACGGCTGCGGCGCGGAAAGAGAAAGTCAACTGAGGTCAGAGACCCAGATGTGTTGCTTGTGACCTCTTATCCGTGCAAAGAAAAGAGACTATTGAATAACAATGGTTTAATAAGCACGGTTTTCCGTCTGGATCTCCGGCTGTTAGCTGAATTGACTAAAAGATGGTCATGTGGAGAGACACTGAGTGTTTGTGGGGTCTCTACTCATTTAATCAAAACAGGGATGAGATGAAGAGTCTTCTCTACTGGTACCGAATCATGTAAACTCAACTTTGCAGACATGTCTTGCATATTTTAGTATTCCCACATCAAAAATATGCCTCAAGTAATATTCTGATTGGTTCATGCATGTTTGTGTAATCCTATTTTCTTTTTCTGGGAGCTTAAAAAGGATCAAAGATTATGGCATCCCATTATTAATATATGGCATCCCATTATTATTATATAGCATCCCATTATTATTATATAGTATCCCATTATTTGTGCAGTTACAATGCAGAATGAATGCACCTGGATGTGTTTAAAGCAGACGTTTAAACATAGCACAATATTTAAAAATTGCCTCAAAATAAATATTTGGATGTTAATTGAGTGGATTTTGCCTTTCTTGATGAGATGGTATTTTGACCTGAAGTTAGGCATGGACTGGCCATCGGGCATACTGGCAAAGCCCGGTGGGCTGACTCACATCTTTGGGCCAGACGGTCATAAAAACAAACAAAAAAACAAAAAAACAAAAACACATTATAGGCTGGCTAGCTGACACACGAATCACGGCCCATTGGTTGATTTTCTTTTGGGTGCACTGGGCTAGTCCAATGAAATCACAGGCCCCTCCCTCCAGCCTATGGCCAAAGTCATAAATCTGCCATTTGCCCCGGCCAGTCTCTGAAGTAAAGAGTGTAACCGTCTCTGAAAGCGGTTACAATATATATATAATGACCAATGTCTTACATGGATAAAAACTAATATTTATTAACACATTTAAAACTGTTAATAAATTTTATTTTGATATCAGATCATTAGGGGATGTATAGTTTTAAGTAGTAAAGAATAAACCTAATAAAATGCCCGTTAAACATTTTTATGTTTAACAAAATTGCATGTAAAAAATACATTATATACGTTCTGTTGGACATCTTGTAAATAATCATGGTGGACTGAGACTTTTTGGTCCCATTCAAGCCCTGCCTGAAATGAAGTGATAGAGTGAGAAAAGGGCCGGAACGAGGAATGGATAAGGAAAGGATGAGCTGGGACTCCAACACGGGTCACAGAAGAGCAAGTTTTGAAGAAAAGCGATACATTTGGCGGTTTAAGAAGCACAGCACATTAAAAGGACAAAGTTGTCATTTCACTTTTCTATATTAATATCCAATTTAAGGCCATCACACATCTAGACCAATTGTTGGTTCGAAGTTGCACATGCAAAAGGGCCTCGAAACAAAAAAAGGGGTGCCAACATGAGCACTCTCATTTGGACAAGGGATGGACATGAGCCTAAAAACCTGCCAATTTACCTCGAATTTTCACAAAAAAAAAAATTGGTTCTTTTGATAACATTTTCTGAGTGTTTTTGGAACATGAAAGAGGAGCTGGGTGGCACTCTTTTCACACCGTCATAAGAGGGACCTTACCACAGGGAGAACATCAACAATTATAAGAAAACGTAGAAGAACAGAGCCACCCAGCTCCTCTCATGTCTTTCTTCTTCTGTGTTTAAAAGACTTTATTCGTTGATGCATCCTAATCCGAACACTATACACTGCACACTTAAATTAGACACATTTTCAGAAGAAAATGTACATACTTTTTACTGTGTGAGACGAGAGTGTGCACGATCTTGGACGCACTAAAACATCACTTGACGGAAGTTGTTGTAAACAACTTCTTTCCAACACTTTTTTATGTACACTATGGTTTGGGACACCCTAATTCTCATTTCACACTCAGAAAAGTGGGGATAGTGCGTGGATTGGGATGTAGCACTTCTGTGTTTAAAGGAGAATGTAAGATGCAAACAGTTGTTTACCGCCCCGGTATGGCCAGGCATGCCACTGTTTTCTCTTGAGTGCCACCCTAGGGCCAGGAGTGTTACTGCATCAATATTAAACAGAAGCTAGCAAAAAAGGCCCCTGCAAAGTAACCATTTGAGCACGTGGGCAAATTGCAATTGATTAAGGTGCGTGGCAGCCTTTACAGAAAAATATTTTCTTTATTACTGGCGCAATAGTTACTCTTCTAGTTACTGCTAGTCTAGAAATGGCTCAAAGTTTGCATCTGTGTAGTTAATTTTCATAAATAAATGAGAGTTCAGCAAAAGTTCAACAGAGGCAAATAAACATTCTACTTTTATCCTCACTGTGAAGTGAATACGCTTTAATGCATATGTTAAATGGCCAGTGTTTGCAATCAGGAGGAGTTCATCTGGTTAGGAACATCACAGAAGCATTCATTACCCATAAACCTCTATGGATAACAGTGAGTAGAACATTTCGCATGCTAATGGCTCTAAAACAAGAGCAAGCTTTCACATTCACAGCAGTATTCTTCTCTCAGTTACAAATCTCATAAACGAGTAAAGGGTGAATACACTTCCACTCTAAAAAGCCAATACACACAAATTTCCATTAAATACTAGCTTCCTTGCTCATGATTCGTCTTTGATTTATACATTTGAACCATTAATTAATCACATATTAATGTAAGTTGTGTTAAATAAAATGATAAAACATTTTTTTAAAGAACTGGTGAAGTTACATATTTTTCAATGGCAGTCCCGTTCACTGATAAACAAAAAAAAATAAAATAAAATTAAATATTTTATATTAAATCAAGTAAAAAAAAATACATTTAATCTAATGTTTTCAATTAATATACTTTTTACTGACTTAAATAAATAAAACATCTTCCTTTAATCACATATAATTTTTTATTCATGAAAAACATTTTTACTATTAAAAAACATTTTAATAGTTCTTTTCAAACTAACTACAACTAATAAATTACTTATTTTTAATGTAAAGAAATAAAAATAGCAAACTAACTAAATAAAATACATCTAAATTATAATAAAATAAAAAAACCATACATTTAATTTTTTTTAAATCTATCTTTTAATATGTTCTTAATTACATTCAACATTTAAATGAAGTCATTCTCATGCTGTAAAATATAAAATGTAAACTTTTATCTCAAGACTAACATTTCATTTACGACTTAAAATTACTATGAGTTCAAGCTTTAACTTCAAAGACCCACCCTGTTTCACAATTAGTTTTTTTTATTTAGCTTTTACTTAATAATTCACTTTTAGCACATTTAGTAGGTAGAGCCTGACCTGTCCGGACGTCCGGTGATATGAGGAATAGTGAAGAGGAGTGGGCAACCCTGCTTCATGGGTTAAACTTGAGTACTGGCTCTGTATTGCATGGTGGTGCTGGTTAGCGTAGCTGTAGTTATAACTGCCAGTATACCTGGTGGAAAATCAGGTATACATCTTTCATCATCAATGCAACATTTTAAGCACATTCACGTCGGCAGTCACGTAGTTGCTCTGGCTCACCCATGCTCATCCCGATGTGGGTAAACTGGCATCCTATGTGCGGAGGACGAGCCGTGCAGTGCCGGTGCACCTCTCATGCAGGACAGCTGGGACCCTGGCTCAGGAGGACTGCCACCCGACGTAGTCACTGTGTATGTAAGGGACCAGGTATATGACTGAACAGCTCCTGGCACATACACAGACATACATATACAGAAAGACGTGTTTGATGTGTTAATTTAATGAGCTTAAGCTGAGATAAAGGATGCCTGGATGATGTGATGGATGGGATTTTACATCAATCTATAAGCAGTGATTTGTTTCAGTGGATTTTACCTGTGCTAGCTGGTATGCTTGTGTACTCTGGAGACTGGGCTGAGTTGGGGGAATCCACTGCTGGGGCACCCACCGAGTGAACAGATTTAGCAGGAGAGTAGGGTCTAGGGGACGTCGACGTGGGTGTGGAGCTTATCAGCATCTGCTCTTCCCCAGTTTCTGCTAAGGTTGTCAAAAATGAAAAAATAGAAATATCTTAAAGCTGGAGTAAGAAGCAGATCTCTTCAGGAATATGGTCCAACTGAAACAAAAGGCCTGTTCTATAGGATATATTCCTTTGCAGCTAGAAATATCATATGCCTAAAGCATTCCCAGATAGTTCTGAGAACATCAGCTAAACTTTCTGGGGTTTTACGCATTCATTTTTTTAACCTCTTGTTTTTCTAAGCTTTCTCCATCCTCACTGACTGGACTAGGAACACATGTTCTGTTTTATAAGAGGACCATTTGAAGTTTTGTAAAATCAATGAAAATCTTTTCATTTAATTCAGAAATAAGTCTATTTTAGGAAAAGAGACACTGTTTTTGCTAATTTTAGGAAAACCTTTTATTGTTGCTAATATCTTTATTTATTGCAACATTTTGCAGTTCTAACCTGACATAGCTAAACATTTTCCTGTATTGACTTCTATTGAGGTGAGTTTTTGGACCAAAAACTACAAATCTTACAGATTTCTTCCCCTGGTTGGTCTTATTTTACATACCCAAGCAATCAGCATAAAGTCAATTGGAGGAAGTAACTGAAGAGATGCTTTTTTTCTGAGAAATCATTAATAATATCTCTATTATTCAAAAAGGTTATGTTCAGACTGAAGCCCAAAGACATCCAAATCAGATTTTTTTTGCCCATATTAGACCTGAATGTGATATTTTCAGGATTGAACAGCTCACTACCAGGTCACTTTGATATTTGGTGCTGAAACTGATAACTGTCACATTTTTTTCAATGTGATTTCAGTCTAAATACTCGTCACATTTTTCTGAAGTTTGCCCCATCGAAGCCAACTTAAACACAGCTTCTAGTAGATACGAGTCACTGGAAAAGACGTTCTTGTACTGAAGCAAGTTACAGTCCTAAATATGTATTTGAAGCTTAATGAAGTTTGAAGCTTGATCGTTATCCATGCATTTTTAACTACTCTTGGATTGCTCTTTTCCATCTCAATCTTTTTCTTAAAATAGTTTGATGCTACTAAAGTTCGGTCTGACTAGATGTGTATGCCCACAAAGCCTCAAGTATGTTAGCAATGCATTCTGGGGAACATAGTTTCCTCTTCTGCGCTGTGTCAAACTTTCACAAAAAATCTGAATTGAGCATTAAGACCAGCACTCTGAATGTAGCCAAATACTGAAGTGAAACTGGTCACTTTCACTTTTACTTCAATATGTTTTCTTTGTTAGTCTAAGCAAATGTGTGCTGCCATCTTACCAACTGCTCCTTCTCCTTTCATTGCCCTCATAAGTTCATTGGCTCTCTCCTGACAGTGCAGAGACTCAAGCAGGTATAGTACATAGTCGTCAAACATAAGATGGATCAAATGGAATGAGCCTGTAAAACACACATAGACTATTTATAATATCAAGTCTTAAAAAGTGAAATCGCTGAAGTCTTGAGGACCATTCCCCCCAAAAATGTGCCAGACAATTTGAGTAACTGAGATCTTGGATGAAGCAAATGGATTTAGACCTTGTTAACTGGACTGGAATTGAAAAGGCGAGACTACAAAATCAAATCAGAACTGAGTCGCTGGAGCATACTTTGAGAAGCATTGCCACTGTGTGCATAATAAACATTGCAGCTATTCAGCGGACTGGGCGCAATACTGCCCGGTCATAAAATGGGAAGAAGTAGGGAAAGACTTGGTGGGGGTTAGCCTTTGTTAATTAGCTGTTTTGTACAGAGAATTGCATTATCAAAACACTGCAACCAGCTGTGCCTTTGATATTCACAGACAGAGCTGACAAGAAGGGGGGCTTTACTTCTTTTATAGCCTTTCTTTCAGTCATTTCGCCATAGACAGCTAGGTGGTGCAAGCTAGGAGTTTGTGAACATCAAAAGTTGGCAAAACAAGTTGACTTTTCACTAAATGGATGATGGCTAGTAAACAGGGTGGTGATACTCACCAAAACTGGGAGCGCTATGCAGTGTCATATCCCGAATAACTCTCGTCCCGAAACACGACCACATGAGCAGGAACTGCTGAGCTACCTTCTTCAGGGTTCCGGGTCTCTTCCCTGCCACCTAAAGGGAATATTACCATGAGAAAAGCCTTGGGGGAGGCACAGGGGCCTTAACCTTTGGGTCTGCGCTGGGGTCTAACTCCCAAGAACGAAAAACATGTCAACAAGTCAACTATTTGATTTGGCCCTAAGGAAACACCCTCCCATTGAACTATTGTCTGGAAGCTAGTGGAGGTTTCCATGGCAACCAGATTTACAAGCCCATATTTGGGGCCATAATGGGTGAAAAGGGGCCATGAAGACATCATTAAGTTCGGGACTTGCATTATGGAAGGTATTAAGCGTGTTGTGACGGCATTTGGAGCAGCAAGGATTTGACACCTACAGACTTGTCAACACATACCCGGGTTGTAACCGGCCTTTTTAAAACGAGGTTACACTATGCATCCACGCGTATCCGTCGTAGTGTTTAATTGCAACAGTTTTTTTTAAATGGCAGCCAAAGTGGATTTTATTTTTGGAAAAGAAAATGATTTGTTTCCAGGTAAACAGTTACAGTTTGGAGGAGTTATATGACTGTCAATGATGCAGCAGCATTTGCTCACAGAGCTGAATATGGTTAATGAGGACAGAGTGAAGATTTGTGCTCCTCTCTGTGGTAAATGTACAGAACTACAAAAGAACACAACATACTTAAAAAATTCACAGAACAGATGCGCCAAATCACAACAATAAGATGGCTAACGTTGCTGATTTTCTCACCTGACACTGACGCAAAAAGTGCCAGTTTTGAACAAGACTGATTGAGCCTCAGATGAAGGAGGAAGTTTTGAGAGTGAAACAGTTGTTGGTTAAGACTGATGAGAGAATATTTGTTCATAAAAGATGTTCTTATCTTTCTCTTAGAAGCTTTCTGACTGGTCAAAGTATCTTTATGGATGAGGACTCTGCTGCCCTCTACTTTGAAGACTCACCATTTAAAGCGTTTTAGAGCATGTTGTCTGGTTTACTATAAAGGGAGTTTTTTTCTAAGATTTTTTTTTGTAAGCAGGATAAGAAAAACTGTTTTAAAAGGGTACGTTTGACATGGTCTTAGACTATATATTTTTTATTGAATTTCATTCATCTTCATGGCGGCTTTATTCCCTTTCGGGGTCGCCACAGCGGAATGAACCGCCAACTCTCTGGCATATGTTTTACGCGGCGGATGCCCTTCCAGCCGCAACCCATTGCTGGGAAAATTATTTATTAGGGGTCGAGCACCGAAGGTGCAAGAACCCTATTGTTTTTCTTAGAATTCTTATTTTTTTTTTTTTTTTTATTATTATTATTAGGGCCCGAGCACGCCAGCGAAGCTGTGCGGCGAAGCCCTATTGTATCTGTTAGGATTATTATTAGGGCCCGAGCACGCCAGCGAAGCTGTGCGGCGAAGCCCTATTGTATCTGTTAGGATTATTATTATTATTATTATTATTATTCTTTATCTGCCGCCAAACTCGCAAAATTCACCTAGTAGGCGTGCTCGAAAACTCACCAAATTCGGCACTAAGGTCAAGCTCGCTAAAAATTGCGATCTGGCAAAGTCGGCGTGATCGTAGCATAAAAAATGGCTCTACAGCGCCCCCTTGAAAAACCGGGGTCCCCCTGCCAGTTCGACCTACAGTCACGAAAATCGGTACACATATGCACCACCTCTAGCCAAGTACAAAAGTCTCTGACAGGTTTTCGCCAAATCGTACAGGAAGTCGGCCATTTTGAAAAAAACCCATAATTTTGAAAAAACATCACCTTGCACATTGACGAACTCCTACTAGGTAAAATGTCTGATCCGGTTGAAAATTGGTGTGGTTACTCAGAAGATATTTGGGATGAAAAGTTATCAAAAGCACAGCAGTACGTAAAATGGTCTTTGGGTGGCGCCCCCCACGAATTTCCCCCTTCAAAAATGTGCCGAAAATTGACATATTTTTGAGTATATCTCCGTTCTAGTTTGTCCGTTGTCCACGATAACGGCCTGACATGATGCGCTTGGAAGGCTGAATAAAGTGATATGCCGCAATATGACGTCGCTCTAAGAGTGCCTCCACAGCGCCCCCTTGAATGTTACTAAAATAGATGTTTTAGCTGTTTTGACACCCTAAACATGTTACAAACCCCACCAAATTTAGCCTAAACCTCATCCTCAATAAATATAGTAGTCTGACACTGTTTGTACAACTTTACTTTAAACGACAGCTTGCAGCGCCACCTAGTATGCGAAAACAGCTCATCTCGCATTTTAACGAACTCCTCCTAGGAAAATTGCCAGATCGAGCTGAAAATTTGTCTGGTGACTCTTAAGACAGTATGGACCAAAAGTTATCAAAAACGCAGAAGTTCGTCGCACGGTCTTTCTGTGGCACCGCTTCGAATTTGAGCTTTCTCAAATGTATGGGGATGAATGTACTTGTTACTGTAGCTCTCACATACTTCGTCCAATCAATGTAAAAATTGTATGGAATGATGAGCTCACCTCTCAGAACAAGTAGATATGCTTACTTGATGATACACTCATAGCGCCTCCTGCTGGCTGTATGAATTCCAAGGGATAATTAATGTATTTGTTGCTGTATCTCTTTCATATTTAACTCAATGAACATGACAAAAAATTAGCATGATGAGCTGGTAATTCTAAATGGAATAATATGCTCATGGCATGAGACTGTTATAGCGCCACCTGGAGGCTTTATGAAATGTGTTTAAAATAGCTGTTGTCATTGGGCAGTGAATGTAAAAAATGTATGGAATGATGAGCTTACCCCTCAGAACAAGTAGATATGCTTACTTGATGATACACTCATAGCGCCCTCCTGCTGGCTGTATGAATTCCAAGGGATACTAATGTATTTGTTGCTATATTCTTAGATATTTAACTCAATGTACATGACAAAAAAATTGCATGATGAGCTGGTAATTCTAAATTGAATAATATGCTCATGGCATGAGACTGTTATAGCGCCACCTGGAGGCTTTCTGAAATGTGTTTAAAATAGCTGTTGTCAATAGGCAGCTGAATGTAAAAAATATATGGAATGATGAGCTTACCCCTCAGAACAAGTAGATATGCTTACTTGATGATACACTCATAGCGCCTCCTGCTGGCTGTATGAATTCCAAGGGAAATTAATGTATTTGTTGCTGTATCTCTTACAAATTTAACTTAATGTACATGACAAAAAAAACCGTAAGACCAGGGGGCGGCATCTTTGGATCCCGCGGATGCATCGTGCGAGGGCCCGCCCATCGCTGCTTGCAGCTTTAATTATTATTATTCTTCATCCGCCGCCAAACTCGCAAATTTCACCAACTAGGCGTGCTCGAAAACTCACCAAATTCGGCACTAAGGTCAAGCTCGCTAAAAATTGCGATCTGGCACAGTCGGCGTGATCGTAGCATAAAAAATGGCTCTACAGCGCCCCCTTGAATTTCGCAAAAAAACATGTTTCAGCTGTTTTTTTACCCTTAACATGTTCGAAACATCACCAAATTTTGCATCAAGCTCATCCTCAATAAATAAAGTAATCTGACACAGTTTGAAAACTTTACTGTAGACGACAGCTCTGCAGCGCCCCCTTGAACGTGAAAAAGCTCATCTCGCATTTTAACGAACTCCTCCTAGGAAAATAACCAGATCGAGCTGAAAATTGGTGTGTTACTCGGGAGACCTTTGGGATGAAAAGTTATCAAAAGCGCAGCAGTTTGTAAAACGGTCTTTGGGTGGCGCCCCCTCAAACTTCACCAATCAAAATGTGATGCAAATTGACATACTTTTGAGTATATCTCCGTTCTAGTTTATCCGTTGTCCACGAAAACAGGCCTGACATGATGAGCTTGGAAGGCTGAATGAAATGATAGGCCGCAATGTGACACCGCTCTAAGATTGGCTCTACTAGCGCCCCCCTAAATGTTACTAGAATAGATGTTTTAGCTGTTTTGACACCCTAAACATGTTAGAAACCCCACCAAATTTTGCCTAAACCTCATCCTCAATAAATATAGTAATCTGACACTGTTTGTACAACTTTACTTTGGACGACAGCTCTGCAGCGCCACCTAGTATGTGAAAACAGCTCATCTCGCATTTTAACGAACTCCTCCTAGGAAAATTGCCAGATCGAGCTGAAAATTTGTCTGGTGACTCTTAAGACAGTATGGACCAAAAGTTATCAAAAACGCAGAAGTTCGTCGCACGGTCTTTCTGTGGCACCGCTTCGAATTTGAGCTTCTCAAATGTATGGGGATAATGTACTTGTTACTGTAGCTCTCACATACTTCATCCAATCAATGTCAAAAAATGTATGGAATGATGAGCTCACCCCTCAGAACAAGTAGATATGCTTACTTGATGATACACTCATAGCGCCTCCTGCTGGCTGTATGAATTCCAAGGGATACTAATGTAGTTTTTTGCTGTATCTCTTTCATATTTAACTCAATGAACATGACAAAAAATTTGCATGATGAGCTGGTAATTCTAAATGGAATAATATGCTCATGGCATGAGACTGTTATAGCGCCACCTGGAGGCTTTATGAAATGTGTTTAAAAAAGCTGTTGTCACTAGGCAGTGAATGTAAAAAATGTATGGAATGATGAGCTTACTCCCTCAGAACAAGTAGATATGCTTACTTGATGATACACTCATAGCGCCTCCTGCTGGCTATATGATTCCAAGGGATACTAATGTATTTGTTGCTGTATCTCTTACATATTTAACTCAATGAACATGACAAAAAATTTGCATGATGAGCTGGTAATTCTAAATGGAATAATATGCTCATGGCATGAGACTGTTATAGCGCCACCTGGAGGCTTTATGAAATGTGTTTAAAATAGCTGTTGTCATAGGCAGTGAATGTAAAAAATGTATGGAATGATGAGCTTACCCCTCAGAACAAGTAGATATGCTTACTTGATGATACACTCATAGCGCCTCCTTCTGGCTATATGAATTTCCAAGGGATACTAATGTATTTGTTGCTGTATCTCTTACATATTTAACTCAATGTACATGACAAAAAATTTGCATGATGAGCTGGTAATTCTAAACGGAATAATATGCTCATGGCATGAGACTGTTATAGCGCCACCTGGAGGCTTTCTGAAATGTGTTTAAAATAGCTGTTGTCATTGGGCAGTGAATGTAAAAAATGTATGGAATGATGAGCTTACCCCTCAGAACAAGTAGATATGCTTACTTGATGATACACTCATAGCGCCTCCTGCTGGCTGTATGAATTCCAAGGGAAATGAATGTATTTGTTGCTGTATCTCTTACAAATTTAACTTAATGTACATGACAAAAAAAATGTAAGACCAGGGGGCGGCATCTTTGGATCCCGCGGATGCATCGTGCGAGGGCCCGCCCATCGCTGCTTGCAGCTTTAATCGAGCACGCCAGCGAAGCTGTGCGGCGAAGCCTATTGTAATCTGTTAGGATTATTAGGGGCCCGAGCACGCCAGCGAAGCTGTGCGGCGAAGCCCCTATTGTATCTGTTAGGATTATTATTATTATTATTATTCTTCGTCCGCCGCCAAACTCGCAAATTTCACCAACTAGGCGTGCTCGAAAACTCACCAAATTCGGCACTAAGGTCAAGCTCGCAAAAATAGCGATCTGGCACAGTCGGCGTGATCGTAGCATAAAAAAATGGCTCTACAGCGCCCCCTTGAATTTTAGCCAAAAAACATGTTTCAGCTGTTTAGACACCCTTAACATGTTCGAAACATCACCAAATTTTGCTCAAACCTCATCCTCAATAAATAAAGTAATCTGACACCTGTTTTTAAAACTTTACTGTAGACGACAGCTCTGCAGCGCCCCCTTGAACGCGAAAAAGCTCATCTCGCATTTTAACGAACTCCTCCTAGGAAAATTGCCAGATCGAGCTGAAAATTGGTGTGGTTACTCGGGAGACATTTGGGATGAAAAGTTATCAAAAGCGCAGCAGTTTGTAAAACGGTCTTTGGGTGGCGCCCCCACGAATTTCACCATTCAAAAATGTGACGAAAATTGACATACTTTTGAGTATATCTCCGTTCTAGTTTATCCGTTGTCCACGAAAACGGCCTGACATGATGAGCTTGGAAGGCTGAATAAAATGATAGGCCGCAATGTGACACCGCTCTAAAATTGGCTCTACAGCGCCCCCCTGAAATGTTACTAAATAGATGTTTTAGCTGTTTTGACACCCTAAACATGTTAGAAACCCCACCAAATTTCGGCTAAACCTCAGCCTCAATAATATAGTAATCTGACACTGTTTGTACAACTTTACTTTGGACGACAGCGCTGCAGCGCCACCTAGTATGCGAAAACAGCTCATCTCGCATTTTAACGAACTCCTCCTAGGAAAATTGCCAGATCGAGCTGAAAATTTGTCTGGTGACTCTTAAGACAGTATGGACCAAAAGTTATCAAAAACGCAGAAGTTCGTCGCACGGTCTTTCTGTGGCACCGCTTCGAATTTGAGCTTTCTCAAATGTATGGGGATAATGGTACTTGTTACTGTACCTCTCACATCCTTCATCCAATCAATGTAAAAATTGTATGGAATGATGAGCTCACCCCTCAGAACAAGTAGATATGCTTACTTGATGATACACTCATAGCGCCTCCTGCTGGCTGTATGAATTCCAAGGGATACTAATGTATTTGTTGCTGTATCTCTTACATATTTAACTCAATGTACATGACAAAAAATTTGCATGATGAGCTGGTATTCTAAATTGAATAATATGCTCATGGCATGAGACTGTTATAGCGCCACCTGGAGGCTTTATGAAATGTGTTTAAAATAGCTGTTGTCATTAGGCAGTGAATGTAAAAAATTTATGGAATGATGAGCTTACCCCTCAGAACAAGTAGATATGCTTACTTGATGATACACTCATAGCGCCTCCTGCTGGCTGTATGAATTCCAAGGGAAATGAATGTATTTGTTGCTGTATCTCTTACAAATTTAACTTAATGTACATGACAAAAAAAAAAGTAAGACCAGGGGGCGGCATCTTTGGATCCCGCGGATGCATCGTGCGAGGGCCCGCCCATCGCTGCTTGCAGCTTTAATTAGGGCCCGAGCACGCCAGCGAAGCTGTGCGGCGAAGCCCTATTGTATCTGTTAGGATTATTAGGGCCCGAGCACGCCAGCGAAGCTGTGCGGCGAAGCCCTATTGTATCTGTTAGGATTATTATTATTATTATTATTCTTCGTCCGCCGCCAAACTCGCAAATTTCACCAACTAGGCGTGCTCGAAAACTCACCAAATTTGGCACTAAGGTCAAGCTCTGCAAAAAATAGCGATCTGGCACTAGTCGGCGTGATCGTAGCATAAAAATGGCTCTACAGCGCCCCCTTGAATTTGCCAAAAAAACATGTTTCAGCTGTTTAGACACCCTTAACATGTTCGAAACATCACCAAATTTTGCATCAACCTCATCCTCAATAAATAAAGTAATCTGACACTGTTTTTAAAACTTTACTGTAGACGACAGCTCTGCAGCGCCCCCTTGAACGCGAAAAAGCTCATCTCGCATTTTAACGAACTCCTCCTAGGAAAATAACCAGATCGAGCTGAAAATTGGTGTGCTTACTCGGGAGACCTTTGGGATGAAAAGTTATCAAAAGCGCAGCAGTTTGTAAAACGGTCTTTGAGTGGCGCCCCCTCAAATTTCACCAATCAAACATGTGATGCAAATTGACATACTTTTGAGTATATCTCCTGTTCTAGTTTATCCGTTGTCCACGAAAACGGCCTGACATGATGAGCTTGGAAGGCTGAATGAAATGATAGGCCGCAATGTGACACCGCTCTAAGATTGGCTCTACAGCGCCCCCCTAAATGTTACTAGAATAGATGTTTTAGCTGTTTTGACACCCTAAACATGTTAGAAACCCCACCAAATTTAACCTAAACCTCATCCTCAATAAATATAGTAATCTGACACTGTTTGTACAACTTTACTATGGACGAAAGCGCTGCAGCGCCACCTAGTATGTGAAAACAGCTCATCTCGCATTTTAACGAACTCCTCCTAGGAAAATTGCCAGATCGAGCTGAAAATTTGTCTGGTGACTCTTAAGACAGTATGGACCAAAAGTTATCAAAAACGCAGAAGTTCGTCGCACGGTCTTTCTGTGGCACCGCTTCGAATTTGAGCCTTCTCAAATGTATGGGGATAATGGTACTTGTTACTGTACCTCTCACATACTTCATCCAATCAATGTCAAAAACGTATGGAATGATGAGCTTACCCCTCAGAACAAGTAGACATGCTTACTTGATGATTCACTCATAGCGCCTCCTGCTGGCTGTATGAATTCCAAGGGATACTAATGTAGTTTTTGCTGTATCTCTTTCATATTTAACTCAATGAACATGACAAAAAATTTGCATGATGAGCTGGTAATTCTAAATGGAATAATATGCTCATGGCATGAGACTGTTATAGCGCCACCTGGAGGCTTTATGAAATGTGTTTAAAAAAGCTGTTGTCACTAGGCAGTGAATGTAAAAAATGTATGGAATGATGAGCTTACCCCTCAGAACAAGTAGATATGCTTACTTGATGATACACTCATAGCGCCTCCTGCTGGCTGTATGAATTCCAAGGGATACTAATGTATTTGTTGCTGTATCTCTTACATATTTAACTCAATGTACATGACAAAAAATTTGCATGATGAGCTGGTAATTCTAAATGGAATAATATGCTCATGGCATGAAACTGTTATAGCGCCACCTGGAGGCTTTATGAAATGTGTTTAAAATAGCTGTTGTCATTGGGCAGTGAATGTAAAAAATGTATGGAATGATGAGCTTACCCCTCAGAACAAGTATATATGCTTACTTGATGATACACTCATAGCGCCTCCTTCTGGCTATATGATTTCCAAGGGATACTAATGTATTTGTTGCTGTATCTCTTACATATTTAACTCAATGTACATGACAAAAAATTTGCATGATGAGCTGGTAATTCTAAACGGAATAATATGCTCATGGCATGAGACTGTTATAGCGCCACCTGGAGGCTTTCTGAAATGTGTTTAAAATAGCTGTTGTCAATAGGCAGTGAATGTAAAAAATGTATGGAATGATGAGCTTACCCCTAAGAACAAGTAGATATGCTTACTTGATGATACACTCATAGCGCCTCCTGCTGGCTGTATGAATTCCAAGGGAAATTAATGTATTTGTTGCTGTATCTCTTACAAATTTAACTTAATGTACATGACAAAAAAAAATGTAAGACCAGGGGGCGGCATCTTTGGATCCCGCAGATGCATCGTGCGAGGGCCCGCCCATCGCTGCTTGCAGCTTTAATTATTATTATTCTTCGTCCGCCGCCAAACTCGCAAATTTCACCAACTAGGCGTGCTCGAAAACTCACCAAATTCGGCACTAAGGTCAAGCTCGCAAAAAATAGCGATCTGGCACAGTCGGCGTGATCGTAGCATAAAAAATGGCTCTACAGCGCCCCCTTGAATTTTGCCAAAAAACATGTTTCAGCTGTTTAGACACCCTTAACATGTTCGAAACATCACCAAATTTTGCATCAACCTCATCCTCAATAAATAAAGTAATCTGACACTGTTTTTAAAACTTTACTGTAGACGACAGCTCTGCAGCGCCCCCTTGAACGCTGAAAAAGCTCATCTCGCATTTTAACGAACTCCTCCTAGGAAAATAACCAGATCGAGCTGAAAATTGGTGTGCTTACTCGGGAGACCTTTGGGATGAAAAGTTATCAAAAGCGCAGCAGTTTGTAAAACGGTCTTTGAGTGGCGCCCCCTCAAATTTCACCAATCAAACATGTGATGCAAATTGACATACTTTTGAGTATATCTCCGTTCTAGTTTATCCGTTGTCCACGAAAACGGCCTGACATGATGAGCTTGGAAGGCTGAATGAAATGATAGGCCGCAATGTGACACCGCTCTAAGATTGGCTCTACAGCGCCCCCCTAAATGTTACTAGAATAGATGTTTTAGCTGTTTTGACACCCTAAACATGTTAGAAACCCCACCAAATTTAACCTAAACCTCATCCTCAATAAATATAGTAATCTGACACTGTTTGTACAACTTTACTATGGACGAAAGCGCTGCAGCGCCACCTAGTATGTGAAAACAGCTCATCTCGCATTTTAACGAACTCCTCCTAGGAAAATTGCCAGATCGAGCTGAAAATTTGTCTGGTGACTCTTAAGACAGTATGGACCAAAAGTTATCAAAAACGCAGAAGTTCGTCGCACGGTCTTTCTGTGGCACCGCTTCGAATTTGAGCCTTCTCAAATGTATGGGGATAATGGTACTTGTTACTGTACCTCTCACATACTTCATCCAATCAATGTCAAAAACGTATGGAATGATGAGCTTACCCCTCAGAACAAGTAGACATGCTTACTTGATGATTCACTCATAGCGCCTCCTGCTGGCTGTATGAATTCCAAGGGATACTAATGTAGTTTTTGCTGTATCTCTTTCATATTTAACTCAATGAACATGACAAAAAATTTGCATGATGAGCTGGTAATTCTAAATGGAATAATATGCTCATGGCATGAGACTGTTATAGCGCCACCTGGAGGCTTTATGAAATGTGTTTAAAAAAGCTGTTGTCACTAGGCAGTGAATGTAAAAAATGTATGGAATGATGAGCTTACCCCTCAGAACAAGTAGATATGCTTACTTGATGATACACTCATAGCGCCTTCCTGCTGGCTGTATGAATTCCAAGGGATACTAATGTATTTGTTGCTGTATCTCTTACATATTTAACTCAATGTACATGACAAAAAATTTGCATGATGAGCTGGTAATTCTAAATGGAATAATATGCTCATGGCATGAAACTGTTATAGCGCCACCTGGAGGCTTTATGAAATGTGTTTAAAATAGCTGTTGTCATTGGGCAGTGAATGTAAAAAATGTATGGAATGATGAGCTTACCCCTCAGAACAAGTATATATGCTTACTTGATGATACACTCATAGCGCCTCCTTCTGGCTATATGATTTCCAAGGGATACTAATGTATTTGTTGCTGTATCTCTTACATATTTAACTCAATGTACATGACAAAAAATTTGCATGATGAGCTGGTAATTCTAAACGGAATAATATGCTCAAGGCATGAGACTGTTATAGCGCCACCTGGAGGCTTTCTGAAATGTTTTTAAAATAGCTGTTGTCAATAGTTAGTGAATGTAAAAAATGTATGGAATGATGAGCTTACCCCTCAGAACAAGTAGATATGCTTACTTGATGATACACTCATAGCGCCTCCTGCTGGCTGTATGAATTCCAAGGGAAATGAATGTATTTGTTGCTGTATCTCTTACAAATTTAACTTAATGTACATGACAAAAAAATTGTAAGACCAGGGGGCAGCATCTTTGGATCCCGCGGATGCATCGTGCGAGGGCCCGCCCATCGCTGCTTGCAGCTTTAATTATTATTATTCTTCGTCCGCCGCCAAACTCGCAAATTTCACCAACTAGGCGTGCTCGAAAACTCACCAAATTTGGCACTAACGTCAAGCTTGCAAAAAATAGCGATCTGGCACAGTCGGCGTGATCGTAGCATAAAAAATGGCTCTACAGCGCCCCCTTGAATTTTGCCAAAAAACATGTTTCAGCTGTTTAGACACCCTTAACATGTTCGAAACATCACCAAATTTTGCATCAACCTCATCCTCAATAAATAAAGTAATCTGACACTGTTTTTAAAACTTTACTGTAGACGACAGCTCTGCAGCGCCCCCTTGAACGCGAAAAAGCTCATCTCGCATTTTAACGAACTCCTCCTAGGAAAATAACCAGATCGAGCTGAAAATTGGTGTGCTTACTCGGGAGACCTTTGGGATGAAAAGTTATCAAAAGCGCAGCAGTTTGTAA
The DNA here is from genome assembly GCA_900490495.1 of Danionella dracula. NCBI lineage: Eukaryota > Metazoa > Chordata > Actinopteri > Cypriniformes > Danionidae > Danionella > Danionella dracula. Next base: position 6,157,580 of record UELW01000056.1, read on the forward strand.
AACGGTCTTTGAGTGGCGCCCCCTCAAATTTCACCAATCAAACATGTGATGCAAATTGACATACTTTTGAGTATATCTCCGTTCTAGTTTATCCGTTGTCCACGAAAACGGCCTGACATGATGAGCTTGGAAGGCTGAATGAAATGATAGGCCGCAATGTGACACCGCTCTAAGATTGGCTCTACAGCGCCCCCCTAAATGTTACTAGAATAGATGTTTTAGCTGTTTTGACACCCTAAACATGTTAGAAACCCCACCAAATTTAACCTAAACCTCATCCTCAATAAATATAGTAATCTGACACTGTTTGTACAACTTTACTATGGACGAAAGCGCTGCAGCGCCACCTAGTATGTGAAAACAGCTCATCTCGCATTTTAACGAACTCCTCCTAGGAAAATTGCCAGATCGAGCTGAAAATTTGTCTGGTGACTCTTAAGACAGTATGGACCAAAAGTTATCAAAAACGCAGAAGTTCGTCGCACGGTCTTTCTGTGGCACCGCTTCGAATTTGAGCCTTCTCAAATGTATGGGGATAATGGTACTTGTTACTGTACCTCTCACATACTTCATCCAATCAATGTCAAAAACGTATGGAATGATGAGCTTACCCCTCAGAACAAGTAGACATGCTTACTTGATGATTAACTCATAGCGCCTCCTGCTGGCTGTATGAATTCCAAGGGATACTAACGTAGTTTTTGCTGTATCTCTTTCATATTTAACTCAATGAACATGACAAAAAATTTGCATGATGAGCTGGTAATTCTAAATGGAATAATATGCTCATGGCATGAGACTGTTATAGCGCCACCTGGAGGCTTTATGAAATGTGTTTAAAAAAGCTGTTGTCACTAGGCAGTGAATGTAAAAAATGTATGGAATGATGAGCTTACCCCTCAGAACAAGTAGATATGCTTACTTGATGATACACTCATAGCGCCTCCTGCTGGCTGTATGAATTCCAAGGGATACTAATGTATTTGTTGCTGTATCTCTTACATATTTAACTCAATGTACATGACAAAAAATTTGCATGATGAGCTGGTAATTCTAAATGGAATAATATGCTCATGGCATGAAACTGTTATAGCGCCACCTGGAGGCTTTATGAAATGTGTTTAAAATAGCTGTTGTCATTGGGCAGTGAATGTAAAAAATGTATGGAATGATGAGCTTACCCCTCAGAACAAGTATATATGCTTACTTGATGATACACTCATAGCGCCTCCTTCTGGCTATATGATTTCCAAGGGATACTAATGTATTTGTTGCTGTATCTCTTACATATTTAACTCAATGTACATGACAAAAAATTTGCATGATGAGCTGGTAATTCTAAACGGAATAATATGCTCATGGCATGAGACTGTTATAGCGCCACCTGGAGGCTTTCTGAAATGTGTTTAAAATAGTTGTTGTCAATAGGCAGTGAATGTAAAAAATGTATGGAATGATGAGCTTACCCCTCAGAACAAGTAGATATGCTTACTTGATGATACACTCATAGCGCCTCCTGCTGGCTGTATGAATTCCAAGGGAAATGAATGTATTTGTTGCTGTATCTCTTACAAATTTAACTTAATGTACATGACAAAAAAAATGTAAGACCAGGGGGCGGCATCTTTGGATCCCGCGGATGCATCGTGCGAGGGCCCGCCCATCGCTGCTTGCAGCTTTAATTATTATTATTATTCTTCGTCCGCCGCCAAACTCGCAAATTTCACCAACTAGGCGTGCTCGAAAACTCACCAAATTTGGCACTAAGGTCAAGCTTGCAAAAAATAGCGATCTGGCACAGTCGGCGTGATCGTAGCATAAAAAATGGCTCTACAGCGCCCCCTTGAATTTTGCCAAAAAACATGTTTCAGCTGTTTAGACACCCTTAACATGTTCGAAACATCACCAAATTTTGCATCAACCTCATCCTCAATAAATAAAGTAATCTGACACTGTTTTTAAAACTTTACTGTAGACGACAGCTCTGCAGCGCCCCCTTGAACGCGAAAAAGCTCATCTCGCATTTTAACGAACTCCTCCTAGTAAAATAACCAGATCGAGCTGAAAATTGGTGTGCTTACTCGGGAGACCTTTGGGATGAAAAGTTATCAAAAGCGCAGCAGTTTGTAAAACGGTCTTTGAGTGGCGCCCCCTCAAATTTCACCAATCAAACATGTGATGCAAATTGACATACTTTTGAGTATATCTCCGTTCTAGTTTATCCGTTGTCCACGAAAACGGCCTGACATGATGAGCTTGGAAGGCTGAATGAAATGATAGGCCGCAATGTGACACCGCTCTAAGATTGGCTCTACAGCGCCCCCCTAAATGTTACTAGAATAGATGTTTTAGCTGTTTTGACACCCTAAACATGTTAGAAACCCCACCAAATTTAACCTAAACCTCATCCTCAATAAATATAGTAATCTGACACTGTTTGTACAACTTTACTATGGACGAAAGCGCTGCAGCGCCACCTAGTATGTGAAAACAGCTCATCTCGCATTTTAACGAACTCCTCCTAGGAAAATTGCCAGATCGAGCTGAAAATTTGTCTGGTGACTCTTAAGACAGTATGGACCAAAAGTTATCAAAAACGCAGAAGTTCGTCGCACGGTCTTTCTGTGGCACCGCTTCGAATTTGAGCCTTCTCAAATGTATGGGGATAATTGGTACTTGTTACTGTACCTCTCACATACTTCATCCAATCAATGTCAAAAACGTATGGAATGCTGAGCTTACCCCTCAGAACAAGTAGACATGCTTACTTGATGATTCACTCATAGCGCCTCCTGCTGGCTGTATGAATTCCAAGGGATACTAATGTAGTTTTTGCTGTATCTCTTTCATATTTAACTCAATGAACATGACAAAAAATTTGCATGATGAGCTGGTAATTCTAAACGGAATAATATGCTCATGGCATGAGACTGTTATAGCGCCACCTGGAGGCTTTATGAAATGTGTTTAAAAAAGCTGTTGTCACTAGGCAGTGAATGTAAAAAATGTATGGAATGATGAGCTTACCCCTCAGAACAAGTAGATATGCTTACTTGATGATACACTCATAGCGCCTCCTGCTGGCTGTATGAATTCCAAGGGATACTAATGCATTTTTTGCTGTATCTCTTACATATTTAACTCAATGTACATGACAAAAAATTTGCATGATGAGCTGGTAATTCTAAATGAAATAATATGCTCATGGCATGAAACTGTTATAGCGCCACCTGGAGGCTTTATGAAATGTGTTTAAAATAGCTGTTGTCATTGGGCAGTGAATGTAAAAAATGTATGGAATGATGAGCTTACCCCTCAGAACAAGTATATATGCTTACTTGATGATACACTCATAGCGCCTCCTTCTGGCTATATGATTTCCAAGGGATACTAATGTATTTGTTGCTGTATCTCTTACATATTTAACTCAATGTACATGACAAAAAATTTGCATGATGAGCTGGTAATTCTAAACGGAATAATATGCTCAAGGCATTAGACTGTTATAGCGCCACCTGGAGGCTTTCTGAAATGTTTTTAAAATAGCTGTTGTCAATAGTTAGTGAATGTAAAAAATGTATGGAATGATGAGCTTACCCCTCAGAACAAGTAGATATGCTTACTTGATGATACACTCATAGCGCCTCCTGCTGGCTGTATGAATTCCAAGGGAAATGAATGTATTTGTTGCTGTATCTCTTACAAATTTAACTTAATGTACATGACAAAAAAAATGTAAGACCAGGGGGCGGCATCTTTGGATCCCGCGGATGCATCGTGCGAGGGCCCGCCCATCGCTGCTTGCAGCTTTAATTATTATTATTCTTTTCCGTCTTTCCGGGGACTTTTGGGTACCTGAACATTAATGAAAAGTCCCAGATTTTTGCACACATCTCAGACCTGGTGAAAATTTACGTTTGATTGTGTTTCGAAAAATGAATAGTAAAAAATGGCTCTATAGCGCCACCTAACGCGTTTGTGCAGCTGTTGCGCAATCAGTTTGTCGTAGGCGGATGAAATTTGGTACAGATGTGTAAAGTACCAAGCTGCAACTTTTGCTAATATAAAACCTGTTTCCAAAATCGACAGGAAGTCGGTTATTTCGCAAAAACCTCTAAAAACGGGCGTTTTTGCTCGTTCTACTTTTTGACGACCTTCTCCCACAGATTTTATCCAAACATCTCCAAACTTCTTGGGTATCATCATAAGGCATACGGCAAGTGAAATTGAGAAGCTTTATTGACTATCATAAAGTATGTGGTCGTAACGGCGGGCCAATGTCCAAATTTCGAATCGAAACAGGAAGTTGTTATAACTCGGGCATAGAATATCCGATCCGGCTCAAACTTGTTTCATTCTCATCGTAGTCCAAGCCCGAGAACAGGCATACAACAACGAACATAATCCGTTATAGCGCCACCTAGTGCCGAGCATTGAAAGTCTGTTTTTCATAGTTTTAACCTTCTATTTCAGGCAGTGTATTGCATACACTCTTAGAACTTGTCACATGCGTGTAGGACCTTAAGACCTACAAAAAAGTTAATTGGGTCGAGTTTCAAAACCGAACGGAAAACCGGATATTTTAGGGTTCATGTAAAAAACGCAGACTTCATACTTTGACAAACTCCTCCTAGGCAAAATGTCCGATCCAGCTGAAAATTGGTGTAGTTAGTCGTACGGCATTAGGGGAAAAAAGTTATCAAAAGCTAAGAAGTACGTCAACGGCCTTGGGGTGGCGCTCTATAGCGCCACCCTAAGCGGTTTTGTAGCTGTTGCGCAACCAGTTTGTCGTAGGCTAATGAAACTTGGTACACATATGTAAATCACCAAGTTGCAACTTTTACTAATATAAACCCTGTTTCCAAAATCGACAGGAAGACGAATATTCCACAAAAACGTCAAAAAGTGTGCATTTTCGCTCGTTTCAAACTTTGACGAACTCCTCCTAGGCGAAATGTCCGATCAAGCTAAAAATTGGTGTGGTTACTCATAACGCATTAGGGAAAAAAAGTTATCAAAAGCTAAGAAGTACGTCAAATGGTCTTGTGGTGGCGCCCCAGGACAGTTCAACCTTCAAAATTGTGCAAAAACAATTTACATATTTTGGACTTTATCTCCGTTCTAGGTTAATCCACTATCAACAAAAAGAGCCTGCCATGATTAACCTTGTCAGGTTGAACATAAGGATATGCGTCACTGTGACTGCGCTCCAAAAATTGGCTGTACAGCGCCCCCTTATATGTGACCAAAAACATCGCTTTAGCTGTTTTTTAAAGCTGTTGCTCAAGCAGTTTGTCGTAAGCGAATGAAATTTGGTACACATGTGTAAAGTACCAAGCTGCAACTTTTACTAATGTAATCCCTGTTTCTAAAATCGACTGGAATTCGGTTATTTCGCAAAAACCTCTAAAAATGGGCGTTTTGCTCGTTCCACACTTTGACGAACTCCTCCCACAGATTTTATCTAAACATCTCCAAACTTCTTGAGTATCATCATACGGCATACGGAACCTTAAAATTATAACTTTTTTTCAGCTATCATCAAGTATGTGGTCGTGGTCGCAGCCAAGGTCAAAATTTCGATTTGAAAACAGGAAGTTGTTATAACTCGGGCATAGAATATCCGATCCGTCTCAAACGTGTCTCATTCTCATCGTAGTCCAAGCCCGAGAACAGGCGTATGACAACGAACATCATCGTCATAGCGCCACCTAGTGGCGAGCATTAAAAGCGTGTTTTTGATAGTTTTACGCTTCTATTTCAGGCACTGTATTGCATACACACTTAGAACTTGTCGCATACATGTAGGACTATAAGACCTACAAAAAGTAAATTGGGTCGAGTTTCGAAACCGAACGGAAAACCGGATATTTTAGGTTTTGAGTACAAAAATATAGACTTCATACTTTGACGAACTCCTCCTAGGCGAAATGTCCGATCCAGCTGAAAATGGTGTGGTTACTCGTAAGACATAGAGAAAAAAAGTTATCAAAAGCTAAGAAATACGTCAAGCGGCCTGGATGGCGCTCTATAGCGCCACCTGAAGCGGTTTGTAGCTATTGCGCAAACAGATTGTCGTAGGCGATGAAACTTGGCACACATATGTAAATGACCAAGCTGCAACTTTCCTAATATAAACCCTGTTTCCAAAATCTACAGGAAGACGAATATTCTTGCAAAAACCTAAAAAGTGTGCGTATTCCTCGTTTCAAACTTTGACGAACTCCTCCTAGGCGAAATGTTCGCATCAAGCTAAAAATTGGTGTGGTTACTCATAACACGTTAGGGAAAAAAAGTTATCAAAGCTAAGAAGTACGTCAACTGGTCTTGGGGATGGTGCCATAGCAAAGTTCACCCCTTCAAAATTGTCGAAAAAAATGTACATATTTTGGTCTGTATCTATTTTCAAGACAATCCACTATCAACAAAAACAGCCTGGTATGATTAGCCTTAACAGGCACATGCATCACTGTGACTGCGCTCCAAAAATTGGCTCTACAGCGCCTCCTTACTTCCCCCTTGAAATGTGACCAAAATCTTCGTTTTAGCTGTTTTGACCCATTGAACATGTAGAAAGCTCACCGAAATTTGTTCGAAGGTCAAAAAACTCGAAAGGCCGGGAGGCGGTGCCTTCGCTCTGGTGGACGCATCGTGCGAGACCCCTTCCATCGCTGCTTGCAGCTTTAATTGAAATTGAATTTTTGTATTTGGGCTCCAGTTAAATAGATAATAGCATTAATGAGCATGGGACTGACCAAAACATGTTTAACACAGCGTATACAATTATGACAAATGTCACTTTTATTTTGCTCGATGTGTCTATGTATAAAGTATATAAAAGTTTTTTCTACAATTTTGTTTACATTTGCAAATAGTTAAATATAACCATTTACTAATCTTTTCAAACTCAAAACAGTCCGTCATGTACATTTTATTTGCATACCTGTTTTACTTGAAATTAAAATCACGAATTACTTATTAATCTTGAAATCAGATGACAGAAGTGACACAACAATATACTAATTTTAATCATACCAAATGTAGAATTTTTTGTAAACAACACTTACCCTCACAACACATCTCTCTACCATCGAATCCAGCCACTCAATATAGGCTTCAATGGGCGACTGGTCTTCGAGTAACCTATCAAACTCTTGATACACTGTGAGATAGTAGATGGGGTGGGGGTGGGGTTGGAGAACAGGGGGGGGTGAGAGGAAGGGGGCGAGAGAGAGCGAGATGTGAGGGAGACAGAAGAGGTGGAGAAAGAAAAATGGAGGTGGAAAAAGGAAGTAGAGAGGGAGAAAGGGAAGATAGGGAAAAGATAGAATAGAGAGGGAGGGAGCGAGAGAGAGAAAGAGAAATAGATATAGGGCAGGAGAGAGACATGGGGGGTGAAGGAGAAAGAAAGTGAGGGACAGGGAGAAAGAGGGAGGAGAGAGCGAGGGAGAGCAAGAGAGAAAGGGAAAATGAAAGATGTGGGTTAGGTACGAGGGAGAAAGAAAAAGGGAAGAAAAGTGGGAGAAAGAAATAGATATGTAGGGAAAGAAATAGAGAGAGGGAAGAAGAGAGAATTAGAGAGGGAGTGAGACAGAAACAAAAGAGAGGGTGAGGGAGAAAGAAAGGGAGGGAGGGGGGACAAGGAGAAAGAGAAAAAAAGAGCGATAAGGGAGTTAGGTAGGGAGGGACAGAGAAAGAGGGGAGGAGAGAAGGAGAAGGGAAAGAGAAATAAAATGGAAGGGAGAGAGAAATAGAGATGGGGAAGTAAGGTAGAGAGAGAATTAGAGAGAGGAGTTAAGAAGAGAGAAAGAAAGGGACATGAAAAGAAAGAAAGAAAGAAAATAAGAGAGACATTCAAGAGAAACCGAACGAGAGGGAGAAATAGATTGGGAGGAAAAGAAAGAGAGTTTATTAATTATATATTCTTCATCAGGAAGATGAAATTATGTCCATTCAAAAATAAGAGTTCTAATCACTACTGGCACACGTTTGGGATCTCTGAACTGCAGTGCGAGAAGCTCAGAATCCTTTTTGAAGATGACATGACAGAATCTGTGAACTTTGACCTGATCAGCCATGTGAGAGGCTGACGCTGAAATGAATTTGCAATGCTCCTCAGGGTGTCAGACTGTGAGGGTTAACCTCTCAGTGTCTGTGGTTAAAGCCCGTCTCTCACGATCGTGGGAATGATTCAGCGCTGCTTGAAAGCTACTGTGTGAAAGCTCAAATATAAACCAGAAGGCATCATAAAACACCACTGCGTGTTACACTAAACATTTAGTTTCGCTTAAAAAAACATGAATAAGTCCTGTTGAAATAATCCACCTCTTTCTCTCATTAAAATTCAGTGCCTAACTCCTTACATTGGATGATGAGCCTCCTCTGGTCCTCTCTGGAGTCTTCCATTGTATACAGCGTCTGTTTAGTGATGCTGTTGAGGTCCACGTTTCTCCAGTCCTCCAGCATTTGAAAAGTGATGTCAGCACTGTGGATCACTGTTCGAGAAGCCTGAAAAGGCAAGTAATCAGTTGCAATTTCACCTTCAACACACTGTAAAAATATGATGTGCACCATAGACAGAAAAATGTCAGTATCAAGTCTTTATATAGTTTCAGACCTGACAGAGGTGGTTTAATGATGTTTGTCGTTTGAGTATCTGCGAAAATCTTCTAGACACTGAAAACATAATAAGGGAATGATTAAAAATACAACACAGTTTATTTGGTGGTTTTTTGAGAGTCAAACACATACGTTCGAACTTGATGTTGCGTAAGTTTTCAGGCAGGTCGTGTAAAGCCACCTTTAGCCACTCGTCCAGCTGCTTCGCAAACTTCCGGATCACCTGAGTGAGGCTGTGTGACAAACAAGCATTAGACAGCTGTTTATCTGTTCTTTTTATGATGCACTATTCGGTAAGACGGATCCTCTGGTGCGCTTTTGTTGAGTGGATCAAAAATGCAGTCATGTGTCACTGACAGGAAATATTCTAGTAGGCTAATTATTGTGACGCAAGTTAGTCATGCACATAACTCTAGCGATGACCTTCAAGGAAATAGATTTTAAGGGATGTAATCAATAGGAGTAAATTATACAATTTTGAATTGGAATTAGCTGTGGTTCTGATGATGCGGGAGGAAAAATGTTGTGTAATAATCATGATAAGAATAGTGGAAAAAAATTGGGTAGTCAAAGCAATGCACACACCAAGCAAATGCTTTAAATTACAAAAAACCATTACAAATAAATCAGTAATTCAGCTACGATTACAGTCTTTGTGTTTTCACAAACAAACAAAAAAATCAGGGAAAGAACTGACCTGTCAGGAAGCGCCTGTAGAACGGTGGGCATTAGGACTCCTGAGATGGCCTTGTATAAGATGGAGTCACACACACCAACTATGTTTACCACTGTGGAAGAGCCCAAAACAGGGAGCATGTGTGGAGGCATGCCCTGCCAAAAGTGCAGCAGAAAACTCTGAACCTGGATGAACACACATGAAAATAGAGGAATTGAGGAAAGGGACCTTTCATCTCAGATGGGCCTTTTTGTTTATCACCACAATATAAAACAAGCCGTTCTCAGATTTCAGTGTTTATGACATTGAATGTTGAAACTATTGAAAATTCAAAACTCATACAGACCACCAAATTACATGACAATCCCACCAGTAAATATCTATAGAAGTTAAAACTACAGTTGTCCCTTTTTCCAGTTCTTTAGTATAAAAACAAGCAAGCAAGTCTTACATAAAATAAAATGTTCAGTGGACAACTTATACATGATGGGAAAGGATGAGTCAGCAGTAGCTAAAAGCAAAGTTAGTGATGCTGGAAGAATATATGCTACATTTAGCAAGGTAAAGCAGATGTTTACTACCCCATACATTTTAAACTAAGGTTAGAATTGAAAATTGCTATGAAAGTATAGAATTGCATACTTGATTTATAACAGGGTTTCTGCGGGTTATGATAAGTTTATATTATATTAGAAGTTAAAATGAAGGTCTTTTTAAGACGGTTAAGAATCACATTAACAACCTAAAATCATAAAATAAAAACACATGCAAAACTCTTTTCAAAATAATCAATATGAGTCAAATAAATTGTTTCAAACCCTAACCATTTTTGAGATTTTTTCAAACACTGGCAACCCTAACTATGACTTTTATGTTTTTGAGCATTTATATACATTTCTACATTTTTGTGACCTTTAAGAGCATTTCTAAATCTCTGGCAACCTCAAGCAACGACAAAATACACAGATGAGCTTTACATGGACATCAGAAAAAGACCTGTGAAAAAATTATTTAACACCTACAACAGTGAATTCAAAAGTTTTTAAAGCCTAAAATTTAGGCTTTACATTTTAGACCCTTTAAGCCCCTGCGGAAACCCTGTATAACTAGAATTTTAATTGGTGCATCATTTATTTGCCAATTATTTAGTGCAATTTGTCAGCAAACAGTCTCTAAAGGAGCAAATATAAGCTTATTTATTAAAAATAAAACTAACATGTTGCAAGCAAAGTCCATAAATATTTTTTATAGAAATCGTTTGAATAATTTTAAAGCAGCCAAAGACCTCATATATACTAATAGAGGACAAAACGATATGTTTAAATAAAAAGAAAATTAACTTCTAACTTTTTTTTAGACTTGTAGCTGAACAGCTTTGTTCTTAGATGGCCGAGTGCTGATTTTCATGCAAAAACTAATGGAACAACAGAATATAAACACATTTCATATTCATTTTCTGCATTTGGAGTTGAAACTTCATGGGGTTCTTGGAAAAATAGTTTCACTTAAAGAACACCCACAGTAATTTAACCACTGTATTCTACATATGTTTCATAAAAACTTTTTCAACTTCTGAGAAATAGACATCTGATGTCACTTTTTAAAGTCCTTTTTCATGTTTGTTACATTTTTAGTTTGACTTTTTAATAGCAGGAGAGAAGAGTAACCTTTTAACACAAACGATGACATGTTTCAATACAATGCAACAGTTTCAGATCTCAATGTTCTTTAAATATATTCAGTAACATCTAAAGCTTTAAATCACTTCAGAGAGAGTAACAAACAAAATGCAAAGTAGGAAATGAAAAGGTTCACCTCATCAAAGTTAGCACGTATAACCGTATCCAGTATCCTCTGGCAGTGAGTTCTATACATCATGATAAAAGTTGAGACCTTGCAGAAGAAAGAGTTAAACAATCATTATTTGATCAGTCTCATAGAGAATCCTCTGTGTGTTACTGACTCGAGCATTAATAAGACACTAAAAGTCTACAATCCTATAGAGAGAGGACACGTATACCAAGCTGCTTACACGAACAATGCCTATTTACAACACGCCCTGCCAAAGCAGTGTATAAAAAGAGGCTTTAAAGATCAGAAACTCACAAACCATTTAAAATTACAGCCGCCTTCTAAAAGCGAGACAGCTAGTACCCATCTTTTGTCTGATGTGAGATCTTATTATCTCCTCCAGAGATTAAGAGTTTGCTAGGACCCAGGGCATAAATCCTTCAGGACCTCATCTAAATCCAGACCCAGGGAAGGTCCGGCTGACACATGAAAGCAGGATCTGGAGGGGGGCGAGGGGCTAGAGGTTTTAGTGATCTGTTTACCTTTTCCTCTGGAAGACTGGTGGGCAGATTTAGGTCTTTGACATTTGGAAAGTCTGGCAGGAGAGTGCCAAGCTTGGAGCGCGGTGAATACGCCACTGTCTGCTTGGTGACCTCTTTCTTGCCCGTCTCGTTCACCCATGCGGCACCCTTTTTTGAGTACATCACATCATAGTACTGCGAGCTCTCCTTCACTGCTATACCATAGTAGTGATACCTGAAGGAGAGAAGAGATTCCTTTTCATTGGATCGAATTACATGATAATAATAATAATAATAATAGATAATACCGGTATATCGTAAATATACAATGCTTGAATGTCCATGTTCAATCGAATCGGTGATAGAAAATTGTGTAAAAAAATGCATGTCTATTCAAATGTTTCTTCGTTTTCTTTTAATCGTGGGGCTCTAATAATGATTATCTCCAGCTCAAATTGAGCGAACCCTTGAAAGGTTGCCTATCCATCAACGAGACTTCGGTTCTCTGGGTTTATTGGGTCAGGGGGAGGAAACTGAAATGCTGGAGGAAAGAAGGCCCTGGTTGGCCTCAAATCCTTATCTAAACTTAAATGCTTCAGCATCTACATATAGAGTATATATTTAATTAGAGTATCTATTTAATTTAATACATATTTTTGAAATCAGTTTTAGAAATATTGTTGTAAACATTTGTAGATTTGTAGTTTCAATTTAATCTGTTTATATTAGTTGGAAACATTTCCAATAAATTAATGATTCCACAGCCAATGGTTCAATGCCTTTGATTTAATTAATAGTTACTTGAGAAAAATAAGTAATGGCTAACTTTTTACCAGTTAAGAGGTAGTTAAGTACTAGACTATCAAAACTAATTTGTCTAAAATGTAATATCTGTTAAGCAAGGACAGTTAACACAATGAATTAGGATTAGGATTGGGTTAGGATTTTTTACAAAAAAAAAACTTGTAGACTCAACATCTTTTAAACTGTGATATAGAGTTGTTCATACTTACATTATTTACCTTTTGATTAATGCTTAACAAATGTGAATCGGGAACATATTTATGAATGATCAAATAAAGATTTACCAAAAATATTGTTTTATGTAGTTGTGTCTATGTAGATTGTACTTTTTTGTCATTTTCTTTCATGTTCCCCCATAATTTTCACCTAATCATCATTCTGCTGTGCTAATTATATTAACTTATGTTCTAACAGGTTTTTATTTGATTTTCAGTTATTTTATGACATCAATTAAAAAATTGTAAAAAAAACACTCTCAGATGTCTTTTGTTTTATTTAAGTGACAGAAATATTATACTTTTTATTTCATTATAAAATCCCAAATTTTATTTTTGAAGGGGTATAAGAAAAAAGTTGTCCAAAAACTATCAAATCCCATTAGTTAAGCATTAAGTAATGGCGAACTTGTTTGCAGTTAAGATGTAGTTAAGTACTAGACTGTCAATATAATTAAGCATCTGTTGATTAGCAATTTATAAAAATAAAACTTGTAGAATCAATAGCTTTTAAACTGTGACTAGTTGTTCAGACTTCAATAATGGAGATTCAGCATTTACCTCAGAACTGAAAATCACTTTTATTTTTATTCAGTGTATTAATGGTATCTGAGAGTAAACTAATGTAGATTTACTGTTCATTACAGAATAAGAAAATTATAATAATTACAAATTACCTTTATTAGGAGTGCATTCATGGCTTTTGAAGTGTTATTAAAGTGGTTCAAAAGCTAATTCTTCGAACATTACATTGATCATTACTTACGCATGTGTGTCTGGTTTAAGCAGTACTGAGGTAAGCTGCTATTATTATTTTTTTTTACTAAAAATACAGATCATTCAGTACTGCCATGCCACTACACACAGAGACTTTTATTCTACAATGTATTTAAGGAACAATGAACAATTTGAATCTTGAATGAGCTATTTTGATTTGATTATTTTGATTGAACAGATTTGACCAACTCTTAATTTGTAACAATTTCCATATTGCTTAATGCTTTACTAACGTATGATCATGAATACTAAAATGAAGATTTACCTAAAACATTACATTATCTATAATTTTTTATTTATTTATTTTTTTACAAACTAAATACTTTTTTTTATCATCATTCATGTTTCCCCCAAAAGTTTTCGCCTTAATATTACTTTGTTGTGCAAATTATATTAACTTACTTTCATAGAGTTTTTGATTTGAGTAATGGTTGTTTTATGACATCAATTTAAAAATTTAATTTTAAAAACACATTCTCTGATATCTTTTCACTTTATTTTAGGTGACAGAAATGTTATACTTTAACTTTGATTTCATTATAAATCCCCAGATTTTTTGGAATCGGTATAGGGGGAAATGAAAAGGGAAACAAAAATGTGAAAAACAAAAATATGAAGATTGACAAATGTGTTCTTTTTTAAGTCATGACAAATTACCAAAACACTGAAGAGCAATGATTCAATTTCCCCCAAAAAAAATCAGTAAAAAAAAAAAAAGATTTTTAATTTTGCTCTGACAAATGTGCAAAATGAAGAAACAATGGAAAGGGGATTATAAATGTAAAAACAAAATTATTTCAAACCAAGAAATCTGTGATGTTGAAAACTGTGATTTTATTTTTAAGTCACGAGAAATGGCAAAACAAACTTCAGGTGAAATTATAAATATTTAAAAAACGTGGTGTGATAAATGAGCCAACTTATTTTTTGTTAAAAAAATGTGCAGAATGAAAAAAATTTGAAATTAGATCATATATTATACTTCAAACCAATTAAAAATGTGATTTTATCATTTTTGTAATTAAAAAGAAATACCCACAAAATGAATGTGAAAGTATAGCTGTTGCAGATGTTAATTTTATTTGATAAATGAGTAAAAACATGTTGAATGTTTTAGCAGGAACTTACTTGGACTGTCCTCTAGTCCCGAGTCTGCGTGTGGTTAACTGAGGAAACTGTTGCCTTATGATCTGTGTGGAGCAAGTGAAAAGAAAATCCAGAAGTTTAACTTTTCCGGCCCCATCTTTTGTGAGCTCAGTGTGTTTTCTGTTACAACCACAATCAAGTCTTCTCAATCATCTTGTTAGATTCATACACGTCCAATAAGATTTCTTTTCTCGCAATCTCTCTTTCTCCCACTCTCTCAGCTTTTGTCCGAAAGCTCCTTGGTCCAGTTCCCGGTGCAGAAAACTTTACAAACAGTGAAGCTCTCTATTGTGTGGGATGAAAAAAGAGGCCAAGCTGTGAAGTTTCTGTCAGGCTTGGCTTGATAAATGAGCAGACAGGGAGGCAGGTCCAGCTTTCTCTCTCTTTTTTTTGTCCAAAATCAATGAAGCCTTCCTAAAGGACACCCCACGCTGCTCCAGCCACTGATCTAACATTCCGCAACATCTCACCCTTCCAAATTTCCTTTAATTACACATTAATCCAAGCCCCCTCTCTTTTTCAATATCCTCCAACAGGACTTGGGGGAGTGGGATGAGGGTGTCGGTGTGAGGTGCTAGGTTGAGGGGTTGTGGGAACAAGGGAGAGCATGTTCATTGTTTAGAGTGTCCAGCTATGAGTTTGCAGAAGACTCCTGGCTCAGGTTTTTCCTATTAGCAGCTGTTACATCCTACTGATTTTGCTAACAGACCCGTTCCTTTTTTAACGGCAAACATGTATTGATTTACATTCATCACCAGCGACTCGTATCATGATGAAACTTGCAGGTTTGTACCTTCCCAAAGCTTGCGGCGTTGACCGGCTGAGAATCGAGTTTCTCACAGAAGTCCAGGTAATGCATGTAGAGGGCACTGCGAGGTATACAGACTCCCTCTGCGATCTCGTAGTTCTCCTCAAGCCTTTAGAAAACATGGGCAGACGCAAGAATGTGAGTGCAATTTCACGGTTGACATATATGTTTTAAAAACTGAATGCACTAAATATGTTCGTAATTCTCATGAGCACAGAGACAAATCCAGAGTAAAAACTTTCTTCAGAAATAAAATGGCTCTCAACTTGAGTTCAATGAACTCTATCCTTCAGTCATCTTCTCAAATGTAAACATTAAAGTTAAAATGTGTATCTCACTACACTGTAAAAACGTTTGCTTATGTATATGTTTGTCTCAGAATTATAAATAACTCTGATGCAGAGTTTAATGAACGGAAAGAGTCGCATCTCAGAATACATTTATACATGCTAAACAATCTTAATATTAGTTTTAACTCTACAAGGGTCTCATCCAGAAGCAATAAATCATTGACTCCCACAGAGTCAAACTTTACATCAGCAAAGGTCATTTTGTTTTAAAGAACTCTAAGAAACAGCACAATTAACAGGGTTAAATTAACACTACTGAATATTAGAATATGGTATTTCTTTAAACACATAATTCAGTGTTAAATTGGCTCAGAGTTTTGCTATGTAGTCCAAAATATATTAACTAGTATAAAAAAATACATATTCTCCTTAACAAAAATTGTAACTTATTTGGCAAGTCTTAAATTGTAAATATAAACACAGCAGAATTGTGTACACTTGCTACCTGATTTAAACTAACTTCGACTAGACATTTAATTGAACTCTCATAACGTTACAATTAAGACTGAGGAAGTGCTCATATAGGTCCACACTATCAGTGCTAATTTAACACTGTGATACTTCCAGTGTAGAAGTCACCCAACTACCATAACACACTGGTAGCCAATCAGCAGCAAGAATGAATCGCTGGAATGAGAATTTGACTTTGATTTCAATTTGGCTCCCAATTATTTGGCACTGCACTTCTGTCTCTTAGAAGTTATACAGTTACTTACAATGATTAACTCTCAAACAGCATGTTTTGGGGAAGGTGCACAAGATGTCCGGTGGGAAGATGTAGATACAGAGCGCTTCGTTCAAGTCTGAAGAGTTAATAACAAACTGAATAACAACAACTCTCACATCGTTGAGTTTAGAAATCTTGTAAAATTTGTTGAAGGAGGACAAGGAATTCAACAATATATGTGGATAAGAGTATTATGTTCCACACAATTATTTATGTTTTACGAAGCTTTTGCAACATTTTATAATCATGCTGAGAAAAGTGGCAAATATCAAGGAGACTTCTGTGAATATACACAGCAAAAATGTAGTCCTTCTATGGAAAAAAAGTTTACTTTTTACAAAAAACTTCGGAATAAGTGTTTGTATTATACTATATATATAAAAAAGTTGAACTTAATAATATTATATAGTAAAAATTACTATATAGAGCAGACCCAAATAGGCTCAGAACAGATTGAATGCAACTCCCGGGAATATACTGTGTATAGTGTACATTTGATAGTTAAGAATAGAAAGAAGAAGAAAAGTAAAATATCAAAGACGAAGCAAAAGCAGAAGAAGAAAAAAAAAAGATAATGAAGAAGACGAAGTAGAAGAAAAAGAAAATAAAGATAAAGTAGAAGTATAAAAAGTAAAGTAGAAAGATAAAATAAGCAGCAGTAAAAAGTAATTTTAGTTTTCACTAAAATAACATGTCAGTTTATTTATAATAGAAAAGATCTACTCATCTAGAATGAGCTCAACTCTATTTTTACTAAAGTTTGATAAACAGCGGGATTTTAACTTTTCACATCCCAGTGTAGTATTTAATGAATAATAAAAAGTTTTGATTATTTCGTTTTATAAGGAGCAAGTCCATAAGCTAGTTTCCCTGCATATTATGTGAAATTAATAAACTCTTTATGACAGACATTTATGTAATCAGAAAAGTGGGAAAATAATGCTTCTATTACTCAATATAAGCTTTCTGGTCCTATAACTATTTAAAGGTAAATATTGTAGTTTAATCTTTTATTCAAAAATGTAATCAAAATCACTACTATTAACACAACTCTTATAAACAAAATGATCAGATTACCAAACTGGCAGAGAGTGCTAAAAATCTAAATATATTATTTTGTCTTATACAAAACGGTTTCCTATATTTTTTCATATGCGATGCAGAAATGCATACTTTTGCACAATTAAACATATCCTCCAGCCTCCTGAGAACCAAGGGAAAAAAAATCTTCCAGTGTAACTTTTTTGTGATTTCCTACCTATACAGACCTAAAACAACACTATATAATATATATCATAATCTATATATTATATATATATATATAATATTAATTATATAGTATATATATTTATATATATATAAAGGCCAGGATATCCACTATTAGGCATACCAGGATTTAAAATACATATTTAAAAAATATATACAGACCAAATGTCTATATAAGAATATACAAAACGGATGTCTGGATATAGCAGCTTAAAATAGAACAGGACATAATTTGAGCTTCCAGTTATCTTTTCAACAGCAGTGCAGTAATGATGAAATGATGAGTGATTCATTGGCTTGTATGTGTTTTTTTTTTTTTACTTACCACTGTAATGTAGCAGGTGTTGAGTGTGGTTTAGACGCTCTGTTATTTTCTTTCTTTCTTTCTTCTCCTCGTCTTTATCACAAAAAAAAGGTATAAGTGGCATGACATAGTATTAAGTTACTTATAAACTAGAACGGCTGGCTACAAAAGCATAATGCAATGCATTTATAGTTCCTGTTTTTCTTTCTTAGCACAAATTCAGCTGTTAGTATTTATAAAAAATGACTTACTTTCGTCATTGGACATATTTCCAATAGAAGAGTGGCTGGAGAACCGCTTGCTCTCGCTTTCATTTAGACACCTTTCAATCCAGCTCTCTGCAAAACATTCAAAATAAATGTAATTTAAATGCTAATAATATAATTAGCCTTCGTGGCCATATCTGACATTGACTTCTTAAAATGTCTTAGACTATTTTTACACTTCATAACAACTTAATTCGTTGAACTATAGCAGAAAATGTTGAGGAATTTGTTTACGGTAACGGTATAAACAAGGCGTGAGGTTCAAACCTAGCTAGTTTCCTTCACGTTAGCATCGCGGCAACAGGTGCAAATAAACAGGTCTTTAAATAAGTTATATTCTTGAACAGCTTTGTAATTTAAATTCATTTCCTCGCCTATTTTTTTTACACAACGTCTAAAGAGTAAACGTGTATATACAGCCTAAAACGATTTTTAAAAACAAATTGCTAGTGTTAACTCTAGGCTAACTTTAACCGTCAGTTTGTGGTGTCTTTCCCAATAAACATCTCTAAACGAGGCTGAGCGTGTTCACAGTCGCGGCCTATAGAGTTGAGAGGCTTAATAACGACGCGCAATTCAATTAGAATCGATTGTTCGGATCTTTGTGCAGCTGCGGTTCGATTTGAGGCGTTTTGAGCAGAACCGCAGGACTCCCGCTTTGTTCCTGAGGCGAATCACAAGCGCGCGCACGCTCAGTGGATTCCGCGCGCTTCTTCAGAGCTCGCTTTGGGAAGAACGCTATATTTTATACAACATAAAGCTTAACATTCTTCTCAGCTAAGTTTATTCGTACAATTCATAACAACGCTCTCCTTAAGAAGCTGAAGTGTGACCGAGCAGCAGCATTTCGCTAGGCTGAAGTTGTGAGAAAAAGTTAAACCCTTTTTTAACAGCCAACACAAGTACCTCAGATGGCATTTTAACTAAGAAAGATTAAATAGCTGAACGTGTTTAAATTGTAAAGTTTCTTTAAATATGGCTGTTTTGGTGTAAGACTCTAAAAATATAGGACTTAAGATAAAAAAAGGACATAAAAGCCACCAATAAGACGAAAAATTCAGTAATTGACAGTAAATATCCACTATAGAGCAATAACAATTAAATGGGAAACAATTTTGATATATATATATATATATATATATATATATATATATATATATATATATATATATATATAAATTGTCTTTGATCTCAATATAATTTTTAAAGTCAAAATTATTATTCAATATGAAACTTGATTTGATAAGATTTTTGGAAAAAGCTATTTGAACAGAAATTTAACAATTTTTTAAAAAACATCTAGCCTTTTGGACAAGTTTGTGGAACATTTTAAAGTAAAGATTTTCTGTCTTTAATTGAATCATTTGTCTTGTGAACTTCCCAAGCAGTGCTTTAAAATTGCATTGAATGATTACTGTTCTGATATTATTTAGATTAGGTATTTCAGGGGTATTTTCCACCCTGAAATCCTAAGTATATTATATAATCCATATAACTTAAATAATATACTTTTTATCATAACAAAACATTGACATGTAATTTATCTTAGACATACATTCAAGCAAAATCACTAGCAAAGGTTTCCAATAACACTATAGAATAGAACAAAAACTTTAAAGCTGTGTAATGTTTAAGTAAAATGGAATATTTGTGAAAATATGAATTAAATATGAATTAAATCAACTTTGATGTCAAACCATAATTCCATTTTTTTATAATGAAATAAAGACAACTAAAAATCTATAATTACCCATATTCCTCCTACTACATTACTTCCTTTTTTCCAAAACTTAAAACGTTCCGTTTAATTTAAGTCCAGACTTTTCTTGAACAGGTGCACCGATTTGAGAAAGCCTTTAAACTGAATGACAACCCAAGATTTTTTCTTAGTCAATCTTAGTCAAGTCAATACGTATTGTTCTCTTCCATAAAACCATCATCATCTTCAAATAATCCCAAGTTGTGCAATGCAATTCTCTCCCTGAAAAAAATTATGCCAAAACATGCAAAAACACTGTACTAAAAGTATCCCTAATAGAAAAAATCCAGCCCAGGTCACCAAATTTAGGCCCGTTTCATATTCCAAAAGATTCCATGCGTTCCAGAGTCAGGGCGAGGCAAAAGGAACCAACCTGTGGAGTCCATGTCAGGCTCTTCCAGAAGCCCACAATGCATCCTCCAGCAATGCACGTTCCTGGGGCTCCTCTGAGAAAATGGCTCCGTGCAGGACTCCCCCCTCCTCAGCTCCTAAAGAAGTGTCCGCTGCAGAGATGCATGAGATGTGAGCTCGCTGCTGATGGAGGTGCTGGTGGGTGGAGGGGGTGCAGGGTGGGGTCACAGACTCCAGAGATCCAGCGGGGGAAAAGCCAGAGCCGTCAAAATGTTTGCTGATGTTTCATGGGAAAGGGGTTGATTTTATAGGAGCCCTGATGGGGGACATGTCATTGATAGGCTCGGCAGGCTGATGAATGGCTTCGAGTCAGATGGGGATGTGGCAAGGCTCACTGGAAGTCTTTTGTGGGGCTGCTTTGAATAAGAAAAGATCCCTTCCCAGAAAAAAAGAGGCTTAGATCTACGCCATACCAGCACTGTGGCCTCACCATCTCCTATTAAAGCGTTTAATAAGTTTTCGTTCCCTCTTCACATGCACAAACACACTCTGCACCCATTTCTTAAAAGTTCCCCATCTTTTTGAGCAAACTTGAACTTTTTATGTGATTACATTTGGAGAGAATTGTGGAGGTATCAGGAAATAGGAAGATGAATGTTTGTGCTCTACAGAAACTTGCCCAAACTTCCTTCTCTTTTTTTTTAGCGAAAACTTTGGGTCATTGGCAAAACTAGAAAGAGAAAGTTAGGTGGCCCCCTCTTCCCCTCACTCTCTCCTTGAAGTAACCTTATTTTAGTGTGCTGGGTGGAGAGAGCAGCCACAAAAGGGGGAAGTAAAAGTGTAGAGCCTGAGGCTGGGAGGGCTCTGATGAAGTGCCTACAAACTGCAGAAGGGAAAGCTGTGATTAGAATATGAATGGAACCATGGGGGAAAGAGAGAGAGTAAGTGGAGAAAGGGGGATTATGGTGGAACTGCTCCCCACTTGTTGGACAGCAGAGGAACGCGTACCCCTAAACCTAGAGAGTGCGCAGGCGTACAGCCTCGGACAGAGGGACTCATTGCTGCACGGAGGTCGGAATTCGGCCAGAGGTAACAATTTGTATACCAAGCTGAGCAGGGGTCTCCAAACATAAAAATAATGTTTGCTGGCCAGGTATGAAGCTTCTTCACACACCAGCAGAAAGTTGACAGACATGTTCAAAGCTCTTGTCAAAGTTCTCTGAAATGTCAAAGAGGGTGATTAAATTGCTCATCTCTGAAGTAAATTTGGTAACATTCAGATCAGAAGTTCAACCCTAAAGCTAAAAATCACATATTAATGGGATTTGTCGGCCAATTTACAAAAATTTGTTCACATTTAGCAATTTGCTGTATATAATTTTAAAGGGAACATCAAGTGCCACCATCACCCACTGATTAGGCTTATGTCGAACTGTTGAGTTTCATATGAGTTCAGATCTTACCAAAAATACATTAAGCAATGTCTTATTAAACATTGTGTTATTAAACCCAGCTGTATGCAGTCTATCTGAAGGCCGCAACGAGACACCTATGCTTGTAATCAGTGTGAAACGATCTGTACGCGCCTCAAGCCCAAAACAATGGGTGCGGACTGGAGCTCACACATCTTGGTGTCGGATTGGTGTGAGTTAAAAAAAAAATCTGCTCTGCTATGTCTTGGTTTGTCACAATTCCTGATGTTGTGGTCAACCAATGAAAGCTGGCTGTTTTGATCTCGAGTTCAGAGTACGTTTATGACGTAAAACAGTCACTGGCTGGCGCTCAACACACACTCGCTTTGACTCACGAATAGAAGTAGAGTTTGCTGAAGAGAATGGATAGTGAAAAGCTTATATTGAAAAGTTATAAAAAAAACACAGACAAAACTGAGAAAATATGATGAGGCACGTTATACTCTTTAACTTTGGTTAACCCCGAGTGCCATCCATGGGCGAGGAGGGTGTGAAAGCCCCCTGCAGAGAAACCAGTGCGGAATTTAGATTTGTGATGACATTAATTTTTTGAGGAATGAATATTTGAAAGAAAGACAAAATAGAGTTTGATACAGGGTTAACTTTAGCCTTTAGCCCATTTGAATTATTAAGGCATCAGTCTGTAATTGCTATGTTCCACTCCGCTTGTTCCTCACTCAACTTGTATCCCTTGTTGTGACTTGTTGCTCCAAGGGTCTTTGCCTGTTTGATGTCTGCTTTAAAATTACAAACCGCAAAGTTATCTTAACAGGGTGTTCAGATCAAGACTGGAATTTGCATAATTAGTTAGTGATTCACATGTCAAGGCATTGGCTAGATACGATATGGGTGCTGCTGAACATTTGAAGCGGTGCAGCAGCACGGAGAGCCAAGGAATTTTCTAGATGGTTTTGTGAACTTCTTTCACTATTTTATGGCCACGTCAACTAATCAAGTAGAAGATTTCTAGGGTTCATTTAGTATCAATCTATGCATTTTCCTAGTCCCGGTCTGAACACAACACTAAAGGTCAGCTTTCAGACACTCTCCTATTTTTTTTCTT
The DNA here is from genome assembly GCA_900490495.1 of Danionella dracula. Taxonomy (NCBI): domain Eukaryota; kingdom Metazoa; phylum Chordata; class Actinopteri; order Cypriniformes; family Danionidae; genus Danionella; species Danionella dracula. Next base: position 6,180,495 of record UELW01000056.1, read on the forward strand.
ATATATTACCTTCTTGCTACCTGAATGGAGTTGTAGTTTTAAGAGACGAATATAGCATATTGATAGAAAGGAGGAGAATATGATGATTTAGGAGTTATTATATGACACCTGAAATAATTATTTAGAAATTTTGGCATTAAAGAATTATGAAAATATGTAGAGAAGTGGGATTTTATGCAAGTCTCCTTATGTGTCTACAAGAATTCTGTCTTTTGTACTAGTGTACTTGTTATATGAATAAGGCCAATAGATGGCAAAGTCTTGTTATTTAGATTTTGGCAACACAAACATACAATAAAAGCATCATTTACTATTTATACCCTTAACAAGAAAGTCTTCAGGTCTTTAAACTGGCTGCCAGTAACATTCAGAAGTGTTTTTTTTTCTGTGAACTAACAGCTTTTATAGATGTATATATTAACAAAATGCATCAACGTAAGGTCACTCCAGCTTCAGAAGGTGGGTCCAGGACACAGCATCATAAGTGAAACAGTATGCACGTTGTTTTAAACCGGTTATCTTTTTTTTAAAGAAAATTACTTTAAAATCAAATACTTTAATACTTATTCCTCAAATCTTTTTGAAATCTGTGAAATGTAAATTCTAATGGAGACATTTAATAAGTAATGTGTCGTTACATAAGAATGTCTCCCTTAAAAGTATTCTTTCGAGTTGGTGAATAGTGAGATTGTGTCAGAAATGTGAAAACTGATGGCACACAACATAGGAAAATAAAAGACGTCATGTAAAGAGTGGTGTTCTTTATGGTGTGTATGCGGTACTTTTAAAGCTCAAATGAGATGTTCTTTGTTTAAAAGAAAGATAACAATTGAACTCTAGATGGGAGCACTCGAGATTGCTATTAATTATGGTGAGCTCCAATTGACCAATGAGCCATCAACTGGATGCAACATGATCACACTTTTCATTCTAATCAGACAATAACTATAAATTTGGCTTGACTCTACTTGCTATTAGAATAGTGTTGAAATGGTTACAAAAAAAATACCAGCAACAGAACGTGGGGAACATTACCTCAAAAAAGTTTCACATTAAAAAACAGGCTGGTGGAAAAGTAGCAAATGACAGTCGGTCCCTAATGTTATTGCATCCTCTCCTCAGAAGAGAACCCTTACATCTACTGTTTGTCGGCTCGTATTCTCATTAACACCTCATTCGCTGGGACAGGTGCAGCAGGCCAAATGAGAACCACTCAGAGCTCCTGATTGGCTCTACACCCTCACCAAGACAGAGCAGGCTTCCCCACCAGTGTTCATTTATTTCACTTTAGTTATAGAACTGTGTGCATCAAATTTAAATAAATTGTTATTATCAAGAAAAGAAAATCATTCTATTATATGATCATATATGAATTGTTCAAGTAGAATACGCTCTCCTGCATACTAACTAAATCAGTAATATCTAACCTGGTTGTGACAAAGGCGACATAACACAAAAATAAATCTGAAATAAAATAAATATCAAATCAACAATGCATCGATGTCTTGATCAAAAAAAAAAAAAAAATCAGTGGACTCTACAGTCAGAATCATGAACGAGCAATAGTTGTCAATTTCATTAGTATAGCTTCAATAATTATAGCATAATTTTATTTTTGTCCAGTGCTTGAAATATATCGCACTCAGAGCTCGTGATTGAAGCAGAATTTGCTGGAATGCAAATTTTTAAAAAAATTCAACCACTGCAGAGAGTTTATGAAGTTCAAAATTAGCGATCTGAATCAACAAAACTAATGAAGTAAGCTGTGGAAACATGTTTTTTCAGCTCTAAAGTTGGTCAGTTTTAACATTACAGTGAACGAGAACCTGCTCACTTCTGGAGTCAGCCTCAAATGGCCAGGTGAGGAACTGCAGTTCAGTCCCATCCTGTTATGAACCGAGAGTATTCCATTAACATGACAGATAACCAACTTCTAAAAAACTGAAGCATGACAACACAACACATTGTCTATGTGAACTTTATTAGTTTACTAAAACTCAAACTTAAGTTAAACAATTACTTTCACTTTTTTTAACACAAACTAACTTGGCATGTCGACAGTATTCAGTCAGGCACTTTTTGAGTACAAATACTTGTTTGATGCAGACAAAAAAAGCTCTTTGAAATGTAGACTCAACATCGTCAATATTTTAGTTCAAATTCTCCCTCAATAAAGCTACACATATTTGGTTCCATCTGCCTTCTACCTTCACTCATTGTAGCGTGCCAGTTTTAACCGAGGAATGATGTTCATCGACTGCAGCTCCTGGAAAAGTAATTTGCAGGCATAAGGAATTCGCAGAGACGATACGTGACATGAAGACTTGCAGTAATGACACCTGCAATTAACAGAAATGCCAAACAATTTAATAGAAACAATATTAAACACAATTTCAGCCAAAACAGGTTTTTACTGACCATCCTGAATATCCCAGCAAGCCACACTGGCCGCACACGTCTACCTCAAAAGCATCACTTGAAATCATGAGGCGTTCCAGCAGCAACATGCTAGCTCCGTAGCCAATCAGACAGTCTCTCTCCATCTCACCCAGACGAAGACCTCCATCCCTCGAGCGACCCTCTGTGGGCTGCCTAGATTGTGACAAGTAGGTGTAGTTAAATACAGAATAAATTAATGTCCTCAAATTGTTAATTTTACCTTGTGAGCACTGCTCTTGGACCGCGTGCCCTAGCATGCATTTTATCCAAGACCATATGTTTCAGTTTTTGATAATAGACTGGCCCGAAGTAGATGTAGGCTTCCAGAGGTTCTCTATCAGACACATAACAAAACACTGTTGAAAAGCAAAGACGCAGGCTCAAGCTTTAAATAGAACAAAAGATATTCAGACAAACTTTGAATGGATATCTGTATGGATATCTCAAAGTTTTGCAAAACTGCTCTTTCACCCACTTACCTTGTAATTCCTTGCAGGTTTAAGACCTACATTATAACATCAAACCTATACTAATTTTTTTTTGCAGTTTGCCTAATATAACTGTTTGGAACCATAACCATTACTTTTATGATTTTGAGCATTTACAAAGACTTTCACAAACTCGGGCAACCCTTACCATGCTTTTTACAAAAAGTTTAATTAATGAGCAACTCAATTTTACATTTTTAACATTTAGGCAATTTTTTTTCAATCTCTAGCAACCCCAACAATCACTTTTATGCTTTTGAGCATTTATGCTTGTTGACTTAATTTCTGGAAAATTCTGACAACCCTAATCACTTATAATATTTGGGGCATTTAAGAGTGTACAAGAGCATTGTCTTAATTTCTGTCAACCCTAACCATCATTTTTACATTTTTGTTTTAGCATTACGGAGCATTTTCTCAATGCCTGGCATTGAGCATTAAAGGGTCATCAGGAAAATAAGACATTTGAACACACTTTAAGACATAGAACAGTGATTTTAAGACTTAGGTCTTAAACTTTTTAAACCCTGTGAACACCGTACTTGCTTTTGCTTAGTCTTCTCAGCATCAAAAGGCAGCAGCAAAAGTATAACACTTGTTTTGTTTATATTAACTCTATGAACTTCCGAGAGCTGAGGGGCGTATTGAGATTCATCAAAGGTGTATCGAGGTAAATGCATAAAGGTCTTGCGGGCACACATGTACACGCTCACGCACATGTTCTTTTTACTGGAAACATGTTCTTTTTCTAGCTCCAAATTTGGTCAGTTTTAATTTTGGAGTGAATGAGATCCTGCTCAGGCGGAAAGCTGAAGGTTGCTCTTTGTGCTCACTTGACAATAGCAATTTGTGCAATTCGCTATGCAGAAGTCGTTATAAATAAAAGGAAAAACGTATACGGACAAGACATGTTTACGCATGCAGTGAGATACCCCCTTTGAAGGGGAAGGAATAACTCTGGCTCATGAGAGATGCTACCTAGCCTTGAATCTGAGCTGTTTGTGAAGATTAATGATTGCTTTGGGGGGAGACTAGTTAAGGGATTTCTACAGATTGTAATGATGGGGATCTCAGGGACAGCAGGAGCAATTTGGACTTTTGATTGAATTTTTGATCATGTTTGAAGTGTTAAGCTAAAGTACAAAGTAAGTGGTTATCCAAGCTAATAAAAATTTGGTGTTGTGCCAAAGCCTGCTGAGTTTCACTTTAGTCTGTCTCTGAATATGCTGTTTTTGAGTTTGGTCAAAGGTAAGAAGTCCAGAGATTGACTTTGGTGTTTAACTCCAGATAAAAAACACAGAATTTGCCCTCAGCTCTCGGAAGCATGGCAAACTTACTAATGCTAGCTACTCAGCCAACCAGCCAGTTACTCAGTTAGGAGTTAGGAGATATTAAAAAATGCCTTTTAAGCTTTAAAACTTTGTGTTTTTTATGTTGCTTTAGTTCCATTACATGAGAAAATGTCAGTCATAATTTAGTTTCTTGGTTCACCCTGTCTGCTTTAATATTTTGAAAAGACTTATTTTATTCAATATATTCAATATAGTTGATCACTGTTCCAACATTAGCTTTTACCCTGTGATGCCTGAGGTGACGTAATCCTTGCCCTGGTAGTTGTATCCATAACGAATGAGATCTTCACACACATCCTTCACTTTGCTGCCCCCAAAAGCAGTGCCGTAGTGAAACCGGCCATCCAGTACCCCAGCTTTTCCAGCCAGCAGCTCAATGAGCTTCCCAACCTGAAAAAATTCAGTCATTTCAATGCTACTTCTAATACACATCATTCGAGCAGACAGTAGCAGCTAATAACCAGGAGACAGTGAACACGTTTCCTCTCTTTCTGACCATGTGTTTTCCTGCAGCTGGCGAGTGAGCTTGTCTTCAAGTTGAGGGCACACGCATAAAGAGCCGGAAGATCTTTGACCTCTCTGTCACTTCTTTTCCTACTGTCGAACTGTTTCCTATATGGCAGCCTGCTGTTTTCATTGAACCGCGGAGCTCAGAAATGAGAAACCCAGAAAATGTATTTGAGGATGTATAAGAGAAACTCCCTGACAACTGAGAAAGGAGTACAACAACAAATCAATTCATAGTATACATTAAAATGGCAACACTCATGCCTTTTCAAAGCCTTTATTATAAATGTTGGACCCCCTAGACCTTTTAGAAATGACAGAAAGTAAAATATATTCTCTCTTTATTTCTTCTGCAAAGCACAGACATGTTAACGTGTATGAAAATGTGTTCTCCAAATAAAATCGCCTCGCCTCTCCTTAAGCCATGCCCCTTTCAGTGGAAAAGCATTTGGTTTGGTGGAAAGCTTATACAACAGCCCAAAACTGTCCCTGGCTTTAAAGAGTTTCCATCCATCCTTCTATCTATAGATCGATATATACTTCTATACATTCGTCCTTGCATCTATACTTCTATATGAGAATGAAGAATTGTAAAATGTAAATGTAAAAATTATAATGTCCACTGAAGGGAGCCAAACGCACAAGTACATAATTGTTAGTAATACTAATAATACATATAATAATAAATGAATTCAAAAGGAACATACAGTCATTCTGGAGGGATAACCATGCGGGTTCATGATGATGTCTGGACATATCCCGGTCTCACAGAAAGGCATGTCCTCCTGAGGGACAATCAGTCCACATACACCTGAGAGAGAGAGAGAGAAAGAGAGAGAGAGAGGGAGAGAGAGAGAGAGCGAGGGGAGAGAGAGAGTGACAGAGAGGTGAAGGAGGGGAAACAAGAAAGACATTTTAGAGAGAGAGAGAGACAGAGATCCAAGCTCAAAAATTCAACTTGCTAATAAATCGAATGGCTCTAAAGATTTCAGTCCAAAACAGATATTCAAAGCAAAACCGTGAACCTGGTATAACTTAAATTTCAACTGATGATAGGTTTTATTTAGGTTTGGTAAAGTGGAACCAAAGTGCAGAACAGAGCGAAAGAGGCCCAAAGCAGTCAGTGAGAGTGTAAATGTTTGCAGAGGAGCTCCTCACTTTTCCTACAGCCAGAGCAAACACATTATTGTGCCATTTGCAAGTGATAAAAGAGAGAAGAACAGGGGCAGGAAGTGAGGAGAGGCGCTTAGCTGGACAGTGAGAAGGGGATTATGCACCCATAGTTTCCTATTCAACTTGGAGCACACAAAGACAGGTTCAACTGAGGAGAAAAATTATGAAAAATATTTGGCTTGTATAAAATGTGGTAAAAAAAAAATGTCCCAAAAACAACCAAAACATAATTTATCTTTCTGACTGAATCACATTTTCAGGTGTATGCTGATGTGATCTGATTTGTAGTCCAAGAGATACACTGTATTACTGTATTTGAAAGATTTGCAAGTTTTAGTAATAATTGTTACAAATTGATTTATAATAATTCACTTTATTATAATAGTATGCTGAAGTTGTGTTTTTTTAATGGAAACTGTTAAACCTTAATTTTTGCTGAGATTTTCACTACCCGAGATAAAGCTAACAGTGTTTCTGCAGGTTTGACTGCAGACTCTTTAAGACCGTTTAGAATCAAATTTGAGACTTAGATTAGAACATCAAAAACACATACAAAGCTTCATAACAAACTATTTTCATAACAAACAGTATGCTTCAAATAACTTGTTTGAAAACCTAACCATAACTGTTATGTTCTTCAGCATTTACGAAGGTTACTCAATCTCTGACTACCCAAAAAGTCATTTAAAAAAAAAAATTACATTTAAGAGCAATTGGTGGGCAGTTGTAGTCTGGAGGATAAGCAGATTGACTTGTGATCTGAAGGTCACCAGTTCGATCCCCAGATCCACCGAGTTGATGGTGGTTTGAGTGATGTAACACTTGCTCTCCATCTTCAACAATCACAGCTGTGGTGCACTTGAGGAAGGCATAAATTTGGTTATTATTTTTTAGCATTTAGTAGCATTTTCTCAATCTCTGGCAATCCCAAGCAACAGCAAAACATGGACATCAGAGAAATAAGACCTGTGACAATTATTTAAGACCTAGAAGAGTGAATTAAAGACTTTTTAAGGACTATAATTTGAGCCATTACATTTAATACTGCAAATACTGCGGAAACTGCAAGATGCTTTGATTTTGGAAGTCAAAGCGATTTTACCCTCTCTTATTACAGATTTATTTTTATCTGAGAATAAACTCACTAAAACAACTCTCAAATAATTAATTCAGCAACTCATTGATTCAAACTCCTGCTTTATTTGACACTATACGTTTAAGTAACCTGAAGTTAAACAACCAAATTGCAATAAATCTATCAAAAAACATTTTTTTTTCACAACTTTATTTTTTTTAGTTTTAGAATCTTAATAGCTCAGTCTTATTTCTGAAAAATCTTAGGTCCTAGTGGAAAATGGAAGTAGGAAAACCCCAGAAGAAAAATACAAAAAGACAATCTAAGGCATTTTGTCATCTGTTTAAAGGTTTAATGATTATAATCTAATTAGCATCTGGTACAAGGACTTCCTAGTGGAAGATGAGAGAAAGCGAGAGCGAAGCATAGAGGTAAGCAAGAGTTCCCATTGCACACATCCTCTGTGGTATTTGTTTTGTGTGAGGGTGGATGATAAAAGAGGCATGAAATCAGCAAAGAAAAGCCGGACAGCAGTAAGCAGTACATGGCCCTCCATCACTGCTATACAGCCCCAGTGTGGCGGCTCTCACAATGGGCCCTGCCAAGTCGGCTCGGAGAGCATCAGAGTCTGTGCAGGAGAGAGAAAGCACGTTGGTGTGTTTGGGTCACCGGTAAATAATTAACCTTCGTTCTCCGGTGACCGGATCTTATGAGGATGGTAGAAGCTGCTCGAGATGGTGGGAGGGTGAGGGGGGACAAAACAAAACTCTCCAAAAACTATTGCTGGGACATCTTTAATGGGTTTTCTTTCCACTAAAAAGGTAGCAAAATATTTAAATTTGAAGGCTAGAATTCTTTGAAATTAATTTTTGGAACCAAAAGTGCGAATTCATTTGGAGTCAGGAACACAGCTCAGCAGCATTCAATAAAAGCCTAAACAAAGCCATTCAAGAGAACACCACTATCCTTCGCAACAACAATTAGCTGTCCTGTGGTCTCGTGCGTCCACAGACACTTGCCTGCTCCTTTAAATACCAAAAGTTCTTTTAAAAAGAGCAGTAAATAGCATCTCGGGCAGTTTGCGGCTAACCCCTCCCTGACCCCTCAGCGCTGTCACGTCCCGTGATGAGTGCCCGAGGACGACCTTCGCTAATGAAATGAGTGAATTATGCAGGCGCCAGTTCAGGCTCTGATTAAAACATCATACTGACCAGCTCTCTCAGCAGAGGTGCTCAAAAACAATGGGAGCCGTAAACACTTTCCCAGGACTGTGCTGGTGTAATAAATTTGCATAGTCTGGCATGGGGACTAAAAGCTAATTAATTGAAAAACGGGCTGCGGAGAAGAAAAGTTGAAGAGCATGGGAGGGCCGTCTGAGACTAATGCTTGGGTGGATAAAATTCACTTGTTAATGGGACAAGTTCATTGTCTTCATCTTGGCAGCGTTACACTGTGTCGTACATTTACAGCAAACATTTTCTGACTATTTTAATCATTTTGCTAAAGCCGATAAGAAAGTGAGGTGCTGGCAGCAGCATCCAGTGAGAAGCACCAGAACCAGGCACCACAGAGTGTTCAAACAATAAATCAAAGAAAATTACATTTTTTTAAATGACGCATTAATTCAAAAACATGATATTATAATTTGGCATGCAATTCTGCGACTCCCAGAGTAATCCTAGTAACTTGATTCCAAATAAATATAGAGGTAACATCCTCTGGCTTCTGTTAATTCCTTTTGAGGTGTCACATTTTTTTTTGTCACATATCACATTGCTTTATGGCAAAAATGCACTTGTTCTTATGTCACCAACGAAGCAGAAGGAGATGGCAGTGTTTTGATTTTAGAGTGAGAGCAAATACAAAGTGCAAGCTGCGTAATGGAAGGGATCGATAACAATGGTGATGGACATTTTTTGTCGTTTTCTCCTGTTTATTTGGTGTCTTTGCTCATGTTCTGGGATAATTTCAAACTGAAAAGTAAAGAGAATGCTGTGGTGGTTGTGCTTTGGAGGATCGAGCAAGCCGTAAACATTGCTTCAGAGCGCAGGGCAAGCCTCAGTTCTGAGCAAGTTGACACGTTCACCTTTTGCACACACAGCCAAATCAAACGACACATTTCTATTGTCACAAATTTATTGACTTGAAGCAGTCCATGAAACCATGTATGGACTTTCGTTCCAGGTTATTATCCACGTTTTGAAAAATTTTGTTGTGATCAAATTATTAAGACCTTCATACTTTAAATTCAATTTTAAATGTATTTGTTTTAAAGTTTTTTTAATAATCTCAGTAAAGATTAGTCAAATTGAAATTGTTCACAGCTCAAAAAAAGACAGTAAAAGAATGGGTATTAATGGAGTGGTGTTGTTTTTTAAAATAAACTATTGTTTTTATGCATTGCATACAATGCTTTGAAAACACATTTAAATTTAGATTTGTTTTGTTTAAGAAAAGCAATTTTAAAACTTATTTTTAAGAGATCCGTTTTATTTTCTCTTGAAATTTCAATATTGTTTTTTAATTAAACAAAAACATGTTTTATCTGAATACTTGATTGACATTTTCAGCAAAATACTTGATCAGTAGTTGAAACAAAAACACGGTTGAAAGTTCAATTTCCAGTCGATGAAAAAAACAGTAGTCAATTTCAAAATATTTGAAGACTATTACTTTTCACTTTCGCAGCACATTCACTGATACTAATGTTCACTGAAAACAAGATGTAATCATTGTGAAGTTTAGGAATGTCTCTGAGTTAACCAACTGAAGTTAGGCACTGAATGCTTAAACAAGTGTTTTCTTATCTGCTTTGGGAACAATTAAAAAGAGAATAAGCGAGAGAACAGCCCACAAAGAGAGAACAGAGAAGTGTGTAGAGAACCAGGTGTCTCTCCTCACTGAAAACTGTTCTGAGCCGTTTTTTGTGTTGCTCTTCGTGATGGGTTCTCTATGTTTAAAGGAATTTCTTTGACACCTAAACAAGTAAAAATATTGTTCCTGATCACAAAATGAACTGTAGTAGAATGTACTATAAGCTGCAATTCTAGTCTCTGCAAAAAAAAAAAACAAACTTTATTTTGAGGAATTTTAAGCAAAAAAAAAAGCACTATACATTGAATAATGAACTAATAAAATGCTATTCTGACGAGGACGACGAGGACAATATGCCTCAAACATTTATCTTAGATACATACATTGTAATTGTTCATGTTTAGAAGAATATATGTAAAATCTCTACCAATACCTTTCTGTCCATGTCGACTGCTGAACTTGTCCCCAATCTCTGGTCGACGTGTCTGTCTGAGCAGGATCTTGACCAAGAAGGCATCTTCTGCATTTGAGGAGATCATAACCTTTTCGATGTATGAGTCAGTCGATCCTTTGTAGCTAAAAATTCCCAAAAATAACTATGTTTGAGTAAAAATGAAGAGTGATAGAGTTTGATTAGCAATGTTTGTCCCTTACGAGACTGGTACTTCTTTGTATTGGGGCTGTCCAGGCTGGACACTGCCCTCCAGAGGGGTTTGGGTGAGTGTTGGCATGGATTTATTCACAAGCACTTGCTTGTTCTCGACCCGCTCACCTGTGGAAAACAAAAAAAAAAATTCACACATCATTATCTCAGATCTCCTGACCATTGGCCCTATCTTATTGGTGAAAAATCTTGGTTTTGGATCTGGACCTTGTTACGGCCAATGTTTGTATTTGTGTTTGTGCCTGCTTTCTAGTTCCCTCTGCTTGTTTTTTTTTTTGTTTTTTTCAATGAATGCTTAAGTCCCACCCTCAGATCCCATTCACTGTGGATCTCGCCAGTCTGGGTTGTCCTGTCTGATTTAATCACCACCCCGCCAATCAGAGGTCGCCATCTGTAGAGATGTCTAAATGGAAGGAACCAATCAGAATGCTGGAAACTGTCCCTCGTTTGTTTAAAAGACTGATGCAGAACTAACTTTGAGACGGCGGGTGTCGATGGTGTTGTGCTACTCCAATTTTGCTTGTGTGAGCAATTCTGCTTGTAATCTTTTCAGAAAAATGACAAAAACAGCAACATGTTCTGCATGTCACTTTGTTGCATAGACGCTATTGGTTAAAGCAAAAGCTCAAGTGCATGATAGCATGACAGCAGGATAAATGCTCTGCGACAGTGCAAACATGCAGGATATTACAGTCGAGATATCGCAAATAATAGCAAAGATTGACTGACCTGCCTTTCGTTTTAAATAATTACAGGGAGTCTCATACACTTGGCCATTTTCACACACCACACATATAATAGCGCACCACCAGGGAATGCGCTATATTGTAACGATACACACAGAAAGACTTCAACATCGGGAGAATTCTGTTCACTCATATTTTGCTGTGTAACTTCAGCACTTGGCATAAAATGCCCATTTGACATCACGGTAGCCAATCATACAAGCTTCTCATGTACAAAGATCCACTAGCGTCTGCAGACCTGCAGAAAGATCTGCTGCAATAATCCATATCCACACACAGGATTGTTCATCTACATTCTTATGGTTCACATGCTGTCTTTGATGTTCTGTAAATACGTTAGCTTCAAACACATCTCCGCTGTAATTCTCTCATTAAGCTCCAAAACTGTGGTGAAATGAATATTTCTCCACTCTCTTTGTGCTGGTGCTCTGAAACATCTCCACAAGAAGAATTAATGCTAAAATTAGAGCTAAATATAACATAACAGTCTGTTCCTTAAGAGTTGTTGAATATATATTTTTAAATGATGTAAATAAATCACATTCTTTTTGTATTAGAAAAGTATTGGATCGGGAGATCAACAGATTCTCAAAATCAAAAAAAGGCTAGAGGGCTAAAAAACCTGCACATCCCTAGGTTTTGTGTTTGAAAAGAAAAGTGTTGCATGTAATTGGTTGCATTGCGTAGATCGTTGTTTATTCTCACTATGAATCTCACTATTCAACATTTTGGTTTGTTTTTTCTTTTGTTTCAACAGTTTTATAAATATTTCTCATATTTTAGTTGTACGTCTCCTCCTAGGCTTTCTAACACTAAAGACAACTCCAGATCCTCACCAGATCCCATTTTTACCAGCTCAGACTTTTTAGTAAAATCCAAACGTTTAAAAACTTGAACGCGATCCATGCTTAATGGCTGACTTTCACACAATTTTAAAATGTCAACATTCTGTTCTTATAATTTTGTTTCAACACTACCGTTAATTTAAATATTACACCATTATGTAATTTATGAATCATGATAAAAGTTGTAATAATAACAATAAAAACATCATAGTTATTTTCTATAGAAAGTCAAAAGTTTGATATTTTAATAATTAAATGGTATGAATTATTGGTAAGTTGTATGAAAGTAATGTTCTTGAACTTGGTATATTAAATGAATACAACACAGCATATTGTTGTTGACTCATGTAATTAAATCGATAAGATAAGGACTTGGGAAGTCCTTGTGGAGGGAATAATGAGAGATATTAGAAAATAAATGAACTAACATGTTTTACTTAATTCACTGTAAGCTCTCGGTTCATGCTGAAATATTTAATATAGATTATTAAAGGTTTTTAGAGATCTGTACACCTCAGCACTGACTTTGCAGAAAATGTGACGACTTGAGCATAAATGGCTTTAAACTAAATATCTTTGGACATCTCATGGAGAATTCATGCCCATCACATGTTCGAACACGGATAACAACAGTTTTAATATCCCACACTTTTATTACCAAGCGTGTGAGCAGAATTGGTTGGTTAAAACCCACTTCAGAAAGTTGTTTCTCCTAAATAAACCGGAAAATCTTTTGAAGTCTATTTGTGATCTCATCTTTTTTTTTTATTTTATTACAGCTACGCCAAATCTACTTCTCAAAAGTCACCCACAATAGCTTTCCTCCAGCATGTACCAACAGGGAGCATCAGAATCATCTTCAGCATGGGTGCAAAGGGAGATAACAGGATGTTGTTATGAGGCAGCTGACAAATTCTGTTAAATGAATCATTTGTTAATGAAAACAATCTAGCGTCTTACCTGAACTGTCTGCGTCTCTGTCTTATTGTACTCTGTTTTAAACTCTACTACCTGCTTGTTTTAAGCTTAGCTGTTTTTTGCTCCTTCTTTTCACAGGGCTTCTACAAGTTTGGCATTGTCAAATGTATAACCTTTTGAGATAGTTAAGAATTAAATTTAAAACTCGTATCATAACATCAAAAACACAGAACATTTTTTTTCATAATAAAAAGTATGCTTCGAATACATAGTTTAAACCTTTAACCATCACTTCTATGTTTTTAAGCATTTATAAAGGTTTTCTCAAACTTTGGCAACCATGCTTTTTTTTTTTACAAAGTTGGCCGCTTATGAGCATTTTCTCAAATTCTGGCAACCCTAAATGTAATTTTTACTATTTATTTATTTATTTTATTTTATTTAGGAGCATTTACTCAATCTCTGGCAACCAGAACAACTATTTTTATGATTTTGAGCATTGCACATTTTTGCAATATCTGCCAACCTTTACCACTTATGAGGCATATGTTAATATCTGCCCTAACCATGACTTATAACTTCAAATACAGAACTTACAATGTTTTTATTTTACATTTAAAAACTAGAAGTTATAAGACCCCGTGGAAACCCTGCTTTCCAAGTCCAGCACTTTGGTAAACAGAAGTTGTTATTAATCTATCCATTCATCCATCCATCCATCCATCTATTATCTTGTCAGTTTTTTCCATTTCGGGGTCACCACAGTGGAATGAACCGCCAACTCTCTGGCACATGTTTTATGCGGCGGACGCCCTTCCAGCCGCAACCCATCGCTGGGAAACATTCACACACACACACTCATTCACATTCATACACTATGGACAATTGTTTTTTCTCAATTGACTTATACCACATGTCTTTGGACTTGTGGGGAAACCGGAGCACCCGGAGAAAACCCACACGATCACGAGGAGAACATGCAAACTCCACACAGAGATACCAACTGACTCAGCCGAGGCTCGAACCAGCAACCTTCTTGCTGTGAGATGACCGTGCTACCCACTGCGTCACCGTGTTATTAATCTTTGCTTTATAAAAGAAAAAACATCATTACTATTGATGTTTGATCAACAAAAGAATGATGCAACTAAAATTGTTGTTTACCTGGTGAGCAGATTCCATCAGCATCCAGGATGCTGTGTCTCCAGATTGGCTTCCTCGTTTCTGCGTCCAGCATTGGGCCCATCACCTTGTCAAAGGTTTGGTTTGTGTACCTCCTCAGGGTGCACTTAGAATTTTTATACACCAAACATCTGCCAAAGCCTTAAAACGTTACACAACAAAAGAACACTGTTTATGAAGAACTAAAAAAAGTTTGAATGTCTGAAATAGATCTCAAGATTTGCTCTTGCCTCTGTCTAGGGATGCCTTATTAAGCACCAGGGCATCCTCAATGTCGTACCCACTGTAGCTCATCACAGCCACAGTGGCGTTTTGGCCAGCGGGCAGCTTCTCAAAATCAATCAGCTCGATGGTCTTGGTCTTCACCATGGGCCTCTGCGGGTAAGCCAGCAGGTACATCAGGGTGTCTATGCGGTTCCTCTGGTTATAGCCAATAGTTCCTGATAAAAAACAAACAAACAGTGATGAAACAAGGAGTCTCAGAAAAGGTTTAAAAAGATTTATTATTAAAAGCAAACACTTTAAAGCAGGGTAATTAACACCGGAGGAGTTAAGCCAGTCAATCTGGATGCTCCAGGAACACAGAGTGAAATTTGTTAAATGAAATAAACAGCCAGTAAGCCTAAGGTCTGCCAGAATGTTATTGGGCAATGCTTTGTAAACCTTTTCACACATGAACCCCTTGAAACATATCATTGTGCATATTTTGAAAAAAAAAAAAAAAAAAAAAAAAAAAAAAACACAGCTACTGCACATGTGACTTTTTCTTAATCAATGACGGTACCTTAAAAAAAAAATTGATTCTGTAATCCAAGCAATGTATTAAAAGATAAGTAGATTAAATAAATAAAAAAGTGGTAAAACGTCACTTTACGTCAAAAATTTTGGATATTGAAGTATTGAAGTCTTCAGTGACTTAAGGTCTTTACACAATCCTGAAGAAATATATTTAGAGACATTGTAGCACCTTAATTGTTTTCAGAAAACTTGCAAAATGATTGAAAATGTATTTCAAAGTCAAATCCAATTGTTTTTAAAATTTAGAGAAGGGGGGGGGGTGTATAGACAGAAAGAGAAAGAGACAGGCAGAGAGAAAGGGTTAAAGAGAGAAAGGGAGAGTAAGAAATAGATAGAGAAAGAAAGAATGAGAAAAAAAGAAAGAAAGTCAGAGAAACGTATATAATTTTTATTAGTATTATTATCAATATTTGAATTGTGAAGTTGATGAATCTCATTTTAATGCTTATAAAAAAAGCTAATGAAATCGAGAATTTACTGTCAACTATCACATACCCCTTGCACCTTCTAACCTACCCACAGGGGTGCGTGCACCCCAAAGGCCCAAACACTTGTAGTATCTACACACAAAATTCTTCCAAGCCGTGGTGAACTTAGCTAATCTATTACTTTTGCGGTCACTCCACAAACATGCAGATTTGTATCATTTCAGAAGCTTTCAGGAGCTTGAAAAAATTAGATAATATCGGTGCTGTATTCACAGGTGCACAGCTGAAGTTACATTAGAAGTAAAAACCAACAAATCATCTAATCAAATTTCAATTGTAGACCATTGAAATTAGTGGCAACTCGAACTTAATGCTTCTTTGTTTGGTGCCATCACAATCAGCATTTACTATAAATGTCGGTATGCTGGGTGTTTTTTGTAAATCAATGGTAATGGTTTCCTTAAAAAAATATACAATCAAATTTCTTCCTAAATCTACAATTTTGGGTCATATTTAAGACTAACTGAAGCAAAGTTTCCTTGGAAGAAAGACGATTAAAAACCTGCACCTGTCAGGTGCTACATTACAAACTTTTGTCTGACAGTAGTTTCTAACCTTCCAAAAACCACACCATTGTAACACTTTAATACTATTAAAAACGGTATAGAAAATGTACTTTTAATTAGTGCTAGGCATGTTAATGCTTTATACTTGTGCTAACTTAAGAATTTGTTATTGCAGGCAATTATTCTCCCCTTAATGCCATGTTTACTGTTTATTGAAAACGTCCGTTGGTCACAGGTTTCATTAGACTCATTCTCGAGAATGAGCCTTAAATGTTGCTCTTGTGCAGCACTAACTGGAAGAATGGTAGACTGAAATTAAAATGGCCGTATGAAGGTTTCAACCCTTGCTTATCCCACTTTCTAAGTTCTCGAGGTGCACAATCGACAGAACCAAAGTCATTTGTAACCACAGCAGCACTGAACTGTTTTACCACCAGAGTTTGAAATACCAGCACCACCTAAAAGAAATGAACTCAAATGATGTAAAAAAAAGACTATGTTGAATTTGAAAACTTCTTTTGTATTAATATTTATGTTTCTTTATAACACGCGTTAAATCATGATTAACCACAGAAAGTCATGCGATTAATGCAATGAAGATTTTATTCATACTGACAAAGCCAAAATAATATTTTAACCTTTACTCTTTATGCTTAAACTAACTTTCCAAAGCTGCCAGTATCAAATCAATTATCTTTATAAAAAAAAAAAAAAGTTGTCAGTTAAACGTGAAGTCACTCAAAACATTTTCTTAACTTCTAAACTTTCTAGCAACTCAATCCAATGGCTTTCAAGGCATAGGAAAGGCCGCACATCTAATCACATTTAACCGAGCGTCTGACGACCATTGATGTGACGACTGGTGTCAGCGCTGGTAAATCTCTGGGGTGGAGGTTTAACATGTTGAAGATGGCGAGGGGGGTGAGGATATTGTATAATAGCTGCCGTCCCTTGAGGCCAAGACATTTGTCAGATGCTATTACTCCACAATCAGGGTACAAGCACACAGTCTGTGATAATAGGGCCAGGGGCCACACAACTGGATTTGCACATCTATGGGGCGGTCCGACCAGAAGAAAAAGAAGACAAGGCTGAGGATATTGGGTCAAATATAGTCGCTGTCTCAGTGGTTTTGTAATGGGGGTGGTGGCCAGAAGAGGTTTAAGTAGTTTTGGTAACCAGGGCAGCGGAGTGTGTGTGCTCTCATTCCCTCTTGCGCAGCTGAGCACACTAACCCCGCTCCGCACACTGAGCTCAAGACACAATGAATGCCTAATGACACTCAGAGACACTGGCAGGGAAAGGGCTTCCTCTCTCACACACACACACACACACACACACACACACACACACGCACAGACAAAAGTTGGTGATGTTTGATGTCCACATGCATATACAAATGTAGTATTTTAGCGAAAGAGCTTGAAAGAGTATGTAGAGAATGTTGATTTACCCATAGCCTGCTTGCCCATGGCACACTGATAGGTGTTTCTGGGGGACTGGTTATGATGCGGGTAAGGGATCAGTCCAGCACAGACTCCTAGTAGTGTGAAGGGTTCGATCTCCAGATGGCTCGTGTCCCTGAGAGAAACAGAATCATCAGACCTGAGACCTACCATAATATAACATATTATTATGAAAGAGCTAAACTTTTCTGAGTGCTGATTTTTAATGTTAAAATTACATTTCATTGTCTTTGCAATTCAATGAATATGAAAAACTATTTACTGTTCTTTAAAGACAATTCAAACCTTTTTTTATTTCAAACAACCTAAAAGATACAAGAACTAAAAAAAATGCTAAAAGTTGCAGAAAACAAATCTATACAGGTATTTTTGCTAAATTATGTGAAGTGAAAGTAACCAGTTGGCCAGATATGGAGTGACCCATACCCGGATTTGGTGCGCTGCATGTAACCCATCCCAGTGTACACACACAGCAGTGAACAAACACACCGTGAACACACACACGGAGCAGTGGGCAGCCATGGCTGCGGGGCCCGGGGAGCAGTCGGGGAACTGATGCCTTACTCGAGGGTCCACAGCTGTGATTGTTGAAGAGTAAGGGTTTGTGATCTGGGGATCAAACCGTTGACCTCCTGATCACAAGTCGATGTCATTATCCACCACAACAGACCGCAACTACCAGGCGTAGATATAATAAGGAGCAATTGAACTTTTTAATTTTGCCTTCAGAAAAAAATATTTTTAAGGCAGGGTTGTCCAATACACAAACAGAGGACCACAACCAGCCAGCCAAAGTTTATTTTTAACTGTTAATAACAATTATTAGACAACAAAAGAACCACTGCTGATATCTGTAAATTGATAACAGGATATTGTTAAAATCCTATAAAAATTACAAATTGATTTCTTAAAAGAAAATGTAAAAAAAGACTTTCTGTAAAAGCTTTTATTAGACTCGCTTCAACTGATCTCAATGAAAATAAAATGGAATTTAATGGTTTAAATAACTATTTCAATAAATCCAACAAAAAATTTAACAAGTTTCTGATCTATGTTTTTTTGTTTTTGTTTTTGTTTTAAATGTGTGTCCAGAC